>JAVJGJ010000057.1:31194371-31234687 GCA_035590215.1 Microhierax caerulescens
GAAGCAGAAGAACTGCCAAAACACTTTCTCATTTTTAGAAGTCCCTTCATACCTTTTAGGACTCAGGAAAAAAAAAACAGAGACACCTGCTGAAGCAGTTATGTCTGTTTTCTTATGTCCTTTTTACTTTTGTGATTGACAGACAGTCTTTAAAGTCCTCTTCCTGGTAATGCAGAAAGGAAACTGCAACTCTGTTGACTTCCAGAATGCTGATTGGGAGCATGATACCAGTAGAAATGCTATTCATCTTCAAAATGCTGGTGAAATTAATGTGAGAGGCAAAAATATGTGGGCATATTCCTTTGTTAGTGTTTTTATGCTAGTCTACTTAGTTGTAGGTTCCTGGTACAGAATAAACCCAATTATTACCTATTCTGGTTGTGGAGTTGTACGCGTTTCACTGTTTTGCCAATTTAGAAGAAAGAGGAGGGACAAACTCTGGCTAAAGGATCACATCTTTAGAAATTTAGACCTTTTCTTAATTGTGTGGGGCCTCAGGTCTGTATGGGATCCATAATGTATTCCTGTAGAAAACACATGTAGAAGTACTGTAAATTTTACTAACAGTAGAAATATCTTAGGTATGTGCCAGGAAAGCAAAGATTGAAAGCCTCTGTAATTGGGATTTTTCCCATCCCTCAAGTCCCCCCCAACAGACTAAATGTATGCATCAATGAATTTCCATGTAATAACATAAGAATGTGAGCTCACTTTGAGATAAAATTCATTATGTGTCAGGGACACTTCCAAGTCAACTTAAGACTTTGAGTTTTTGTTTTATAATGGTTAAGCTAAGGTGGATTGTGGGGTTGGTTTCTTACTTTAATTAAAGTGCTAGAGGGATTTGTTGGAATATTTTTGTTGGTTTTGAGCAAGCATTTTTGTGCCATGTTTGCAACTGAAATTTCTGGACTTTGCAGTTAAACATTAACAAATGTGTTGTTTTGGTTAGGTCCAAGTTTCTCTTTCATCCAACTCATTAATAAAAGTAGAAGGAAAAGAAAAGGTTGCAGCACCTGAAAACAAGATTACACAGGAGACTATGAAAAACCATGCAGATGCTTCAGGATTCAAAGAATCAAATGCCCCTTCTCTTTTGCCTGTTTGTACTTCAAGTAAGATGACTGTAGAATAAAAATTAATGAAAAAGTGAGAGTTAAAATTAATCTCATAAATGTAAAATAAGATTATTTCTGTCTTTCAATTTAAAATTATTTGAGAAGGCCTTTGTAGTTTAAAAAATAGAACTTGTGCTAGTTACTATTGTACTTATTTTTAGAAGACATGAGGAAAAATGAAATCTTAAGTTGTTTGAAGTGTTGCAAGAGATGTGAAATTCTCAGTATGTTATTATGGTAAATGTGTCTCTTTAAATATAAATAGCCACTTTTAACATTAAAGAACAGAATAACAGGGCCACATTAATTTTACAACATTAAGATGATAGTAACTCTAGGCTCTCTATGATACTACTTCTGTCTGGTAGTAGTGAAAAAGCTATTATCCAATTAAAATTTTAGGTAACGTGGAGAGGAGCATGTTTATCTCTTGACTGTAGAGGAAATAGAAGATGACTAGGCACTGATTTAGGCATTTCACTGAAGTGCCTTGAGTTCAGTGTGGTGAATCCAGGGCTGATCAGCTGATCTGTTTATATTTGACTTTCATGTAACTTATAGGCTGTTGGATTTTTATTTTATTCACTGTGGAATTGAAGTACTGTGTGGAACTTTTGGATCTTTAGACTTTCACAGTGGTTAATCTTAAGTTGAATGTTAGAAATCTGTGATACTGATTTGTGTGTTGATTTCATCTTAGGATTTTTTTAAAATTAATCTTTCTGTAACCAAACTGATATAGAATAGCAAGCTTAAAACAAATGAAATCACCATTTTAATGTAACTGTTTACGTATATCTGTTTATGACTGTGCAGACAGACTCTTGTTAAGTTACATACCTGAAGAAAGCATTAGCAATTAATATAATCAAATCTATTCAGCCTAAATCTGAGCTAAACTCTGCTTTTATATGAAACTAAAGCCATTAGATCAAGTTGAGATTTGTTGGGTGTTATCAGTACTGAATTCTGGTTAATATTTTCTTATTTTAAGGTCCTCAGACTTCAGCACATGTAGGTGAATTACATGACTTGGACAAACAAACTGTAAATCCTGATGCTTCTGTATCCAGTACTGTCTCCAGCACACAAACTATGGTAACCCAGCAGGCTGTTAAAACTGAATCATCAAGTACAAATGGGGCAGTTGTTAAAGATGAAACTTCACTAACAACATTCAATTCAAAATCTGAAGGTTTGAAATGTGTTTCACATACTGTATTTTGAGCCATATATATCTAAGGCCATCAGAGTTCCTCTAGTGTGGTGGGATTCCCATCTTGACTAGTATCTGGGATTGAAATAGGGCTTTGGGCATTGAGGACCTTGGGCAGCCTGGATGATCTCTGCTGTGATGTAAACATATTTAAAAATCAAGATATTTCTTTTCTACATTTGTAAACCACTTTGTTTCCTGTGTGAAAAGTCCTTTAAATCTTCATTTATGTAGAAGGCCATTTTATAAATAGCAGTGGCAGTAAGTTTTGTTGGCCATAGCAAATTTGCTTTCATTCAGTGATTGTCTATTTAGTCAGCAGGAGACTACAAATAGTAATCTCAGATGATTTTGATTTTAAACGATTGACCTCTGTTAACAAATATGGCCAGTTCCAGTGGCTAGCTCACCACTAGTCGAATGTGGTGACTTCTTCACAGTCTGCTTGAAATATCTGAAATAAGCAGTGATGCAGAAACTAAACATGTTGGTAGTTTTTAGAGTTTTGTTTTTCATTAATATCAACAGATGGTGCTTGCCATTGTTTTGAGTGTTAATTAAAGAACTGTATTCTCTTGTTGACGCTCTGTGAGTTGTGTAATTTTTACCAAACAGTATTGTATTTTAAAAACAAAACCCAGAAACACAAGTACAGAATACTAATATTCCCTTGTGTTGCTCATGTGCATATGTGCTTTTTTAAGATTCCATTTTAAATTTAATAGATGTTCCTTCCCATTTGTTATTGTTTAAAGATTTAACTGCTCATGTTCAGAATTCAGACTGTGTTGATGTCAGAAACAGTGCATTCAAGTTAAGATTTCATGCGTAGACTATTCATACAATGTCATCTGTATATGCCTCAATCTGGCATTTAGATTATTTGTTCACAAATATTTAATATCAATTCCGTAATTCTGTCACTTGTTAGGATTTCTGAGCCCTGCCTTCTGTTTGTATTATGTGTAGGAGCAGCCTGCAATGTCAGGCTCTTACAATTGTTCTGCAAATATGATGCAAGCCAAAATTAGTTTTTCATGTTATAAATAGAACTACATGCAAAAGAACTCTGAGACGTACTTTTGCAGCAGATACTTGTAGATGGCTGTTGAGGTCAACTTTCATAGTCTGTGGACTTTATGTACATTTTTTGTATCACTTAATCTTTTTAAATACAACCTTTTGTTTCTAGCTGCGGAAACTGCTTATATCATGCCTTCAACAAGGGTCAGTACTGGACAGACAAATGATTCACAATCCTCTGTAAGTCTGAAGAAGTATAATCAAATTGCTATATTGTTCTGTTGATTAGTTTTAAGGGCACTTCTGCTTTCCTTTGATTATATCTCTGAAAGAAAAGCAGTGTATATTTGGGGATTGAAGTGAATAGTACGGGGTAAACATTTCTGTTGTAAAACTGATTGCATTGTGTGGGTTTGATTTGAGTCTGAGTAGCAGTTGTGTAGTTGGGAGGAGATCCAGGTATGTGTTTTCAGCTCTTGAATCATTCTTATCGACTGGCACAGTGGAATGGTCTCTGGTGCATGATGCACAAATGTAAAATGTTTTTGTGTGTGCACAACTGAATTTAAAATGAAGTATGTATTAGATCAGACTAGTGTTAGCTGCTGATCGATAGATTTGAAACGTAACTAAACTGACATCTTGATGTTTTTCCCTAGAGGAGATGGGGACTGGCTATGCAAGCTGTAAATACTGCCTGAAAAAGTAAATGCTTCCTATTTCACCTGCTTACAACTTAATACACAAAACCAAGGTGCCACTGTTGCCACCAAAAGAGAGGAGCTAAGGATGGGAAGAAGCAGCTGCTGCTATGAAAGGGTTGGGTGCTTTTGCCAGGAGCAGCTGCCACTCCCGCCCTGTTTGCATGCTAGCAGGATCACTGCCTGTCTGCGCTGGGCGTGCTGGCCATGCCAGCACCCTCCCTGGTGCCTGGAGGCAAGCAAGAAAGGCAGTTTGTCTTTCTGGGACAGTTGGGAACAGTTCCTGTGCCCTCCACCACCATCACCCCATGCCACAGCAGAAGCCCTGTTCTCAGCTGTGAGCGAGTTCAGCAGCAGCTTGAAAGAGTGTGTTTGGGGCTGAGGCGTAGGTGAAGCCCAGGTAGAGCTACTGATGCTGGACCATGTTTTGAAACTTCTTGACCTCTGAGTGAAATTAACTCACAACTACATGCTGCTACAGACACCTAGTTCTACAGCTTTAAACTTCTTCCCCTGCCTTTTTAAACTAGAACGTCAGAAGTGACATCCCAACTGTTATTTTGGGGTTTTTTAAATGAATGACTATGTCTAAGTCAGTGTATAAGAACCAGGTGGTTTTTAATAGTATTTTAATAATACGCTGATATTCGTTTGACATATAAGTAACACAGGTGTGAAAGGGGGTTGTCTCTTACATATACTAGAGTCTTAACATATTCTTTTTTACATTATGTTGGAGTATGGGTAGTCTACATAATGTGTTCTTCAAATACTAGAAAGCTCCACAAAGACAGATGGCACCGGTGAAAATAAGAGACAGGCAGTGGTATGATGTTGGAATTTTTAAGAACAACAGCGCTGTGGTGAGCCAGTTCTACTTGCTGCCAGAGGAAACACTGAGTATCTCTAACAAGGTACCTGCTAATTCTTCTTTGACATAACCTGCACATGGGTATTTTGCAATCTATTGCTCATATGGATGGCAACAAAATGCGGGAGGCAGGAGCTGGTGCTTATAGGAATTTTGTATTTTGTGACCAGTAGTTCTTCATACATTTTTCTTACCTTTTTTTACTATTTCCTAAACTAGATTAATTTTCTTCTGTTGTTTTTATATGATAATATGGAACATTTTATTCTGCTGTTGCTAATTCTTTCAGTATATCTATTTCTAGGCTTAGGAAAGAATGTTAAACTTAGTGAACTTTCAAACCAGTAACAATTCTTAAAAAATAAAACCCCCACAACTTCTTAATATGTTATTTCAGTACAGCATTGAAATGTTTCAATCAAAGTTTCTTCTGTGTTTTCAGAATTTTTGCTTACAAATTGTTAAAAAGATACTGATAAGCAGGCTGTGATGTTTAAAAAGACTAGATATGGAACTGTAGTGGGTTTTGTAATAGACTTCTCTAGCAATGTTGTTGCACATGGAAGTTTATATATGAAAACGCTATAGGTGTAAAACTTCCAAAAATGTTGCAGGTTTGGTGGTAAAAGTGTGAATTAATGATGTCCTTGCAAACTAGAAACAAAAAAGATGGGTATATGCTTTGTTGAGACAGAAACAAAAGAACAGAACATTTTCTTTGGAAGCACTTCACTATAAATATTACACATCTTACTTTTAGTGTGTAATACATTCCACACTGTTTACATGGATTTTGATTTCTTATACATTATTCAGAAAGAAAATAATTCCCTTGGAAGTTTCAGTCATGCATCAATGTGTTTTTTAAACATGCAAGTACAGTAGCACATAATGTTTCAGAAACCTATTTGTTACTAACTTACAGGGCTTTTCTTTAAAATGATTTTGATTACCTATGCATCAAATTGCAACTCCTAACTATAGGAACAGCTGTTTTTGAAAGTAAAATATTTTTGGGACAGAGTATGCTAATTAAATATTAAACTATGCAGTTGGAAATGCTACTTGGCTTTTACTTTCCTGAGTAAAACTGACCAAGAGGTGCAGTTCAGTTTAAATGACTGAAAAATGAGGGAGGTGGTTGGTTAGAGATGTAGTCTGATACTGCATCTTTGATCAACTGTTACGAGGGAACCTGTATGTAAATTCTAATTTAAGTACGAAAGTATTAGGTAGATTTTTCAGTTTCAATTAAAATTCCAAATTTCGGTTTATCACAACCCACTTTTAGGCTAATTGTGTTCAGAAGATTTTAAAAATTAACATAGATGTTGCTTTATTTTCAGATGGAAGGTGCAGATGTGCCAGACTACAGATTACTTAAGAAACAGGATCTTTTTCCAGGCACAGTGTACAGGTTCAGAGTTGCAGCAATTAATGGCTGTGGTGTTGGTCCTTTCAGTAAAATCAGCGAATTCAAGACTTGCATTCCAGGTTTTCCTGGAGCTCCTTCAACAGTCAAAATCACCAAGGTGAGAAATAGAGGTAATTCTTGTTCTGATGTATAAAATTCTAGTCACAACGTTAATCTCAGAACTCTGGTGTTTATTTGGTTTGTTGTTGGTGTTTTTTTCAAGTTAAAATCGTTGTATACAATAGTGTCAAATGCTGATTTGGTTAATTCTGTTAAATATAATATTCTTTAAGAAATTTACTATAAAGAATTATTTTAAGACTTAATGATCGTGTTACCAGATATGTATTTTACTCCATCATCTGATAGTTTCCCCATTATTTTCTTTATGTATCCTTAAATCTATAGGGGTTTACAGTGCTTTTTAAAAACAAAGTCAAAAGACACATCCTTACCTGCAAGGAGTGATAATGTTAGGTTAGAATTTTCAGATGATCTTTAGAGGGCTTTTTTGCTCTTTAGTTGAATTTTTTTTGGATACCTCTATGTATTTGAGTATCTAATGGTTACCTACATATTGTCACATTTTCTCCTTCAGAGTGTGGACTGTATTCATCTTTCTTGGGAGCCTCCTGCCTCACCCTCTGGAAATATTTTAGAATATTCTGCCTACTTAGCAATCCGTTCCACACAGTTACAGGAAAATCCAAGTCAGCTTGTATTTATGAGAATATACTGTGGTCTTAAAACATCATGTATAGTGACTGCTGCCCAGCTTTCAAATGCTCATGTTGATTACACTTCCCGACCTGCTATAGTGTTCAGAATTTCTGCAAAGAATGAGAGAGGATATGGACCAGCCACACAAGTTCGATGGCTTCAAGGTAAAATCAGTGTCAGACACGGCATTTAAATGGGCTTTAGCTGTTGCACAGAGAACGGCATGTTGTGTCTCTAGAACCAACAGTTTTCTCAGCAGTGCGTGTGAAGTTCTTGAAATGTTTTTTTTTGTTCCTTACAGAAGTTTTAAGAAAATTTATTTGTTGAACTTGGCATAACATTTTAAAAAAAATCATATTTGTTCACAAGCAAAGATGAGCAAGTACTGAAATGTTGGTTATTGAGTCTTACCCAGTCCCTCAAATAACAAAAGCTTAGTAAGCTTGTGATTTCCCTGGGCTTCACTTCCGCTCAAAAGTTTTTCATTCTAATAAGAAGTAATCCGGTTATGCGCAGGGGTGTAATCAGGTTTATTTTCAATCTTTTCCCCATCCTTGTTAGAAAACTTTTTCTTAAGGTGCATTTTTGCAATGCATGCACACTTTGAAGTCTGCATTACAGCCCGAAGAGGTTTTGTCATCTTGTCCCTGTACTTGAATTTGTACAGGTTCATGATGAGTTGGGGGTGGGAATGGATCCACTGAAAACAAAGCTTAGTTTTTAGCCTGATCAGTTCTGCCTCACCTGTTAAGGAAGCTAATCCAGGGATTCAAAACAAGTTTTGTTGGCTTCTCATCCCACTCCTTCCCCTTTCTGGCTTAGCTTCCTGCTAGTTGGGAGCTGTCTTTTCTCAGCAAGAGGTCCTGTGAGCATAGAGGAAGGTTACAAAGGGCAGATCGAGGGCAGACTGGCCACCTGCTGGGGGAGCGATGTGCTGTTGTATCAGTGTAGGTGAGCTCTCGGTTGTGGGCTGTGATCCACAGGGCGTTGGTTGAAAGCAGACTGTTGAATGCACCACTGCTTGTTTCTTAACGTCTGTTTTTCTGAGATGGAGAACAACGGTGAAGGAGTTTTCTTCTGTAATATTTAGTATTCTGATGCTGTTTTAACCCTTCAGTTTTGACCATGATTTGTATCCCAGAACTCTGAAACGGTAGTTTGGAAGTGTTTGACCATGTATACCCTGTGAAATTCTGAAACGTTTTAATAATGTCTCCTTCTTTTTGCAGATATGAAAACGTCAAGCTCAAAGTAGAAACAGCATAATAAATCTCAAGTTTCGAATGTAGTGTTTAATGTAACTCTTGTACTATTTGTAAATGCTACAAATATTTTATTTTTGCATTGTTTCTATCTTAAAAATATATGACCTTTTTTACGTTGAAACATCAGCGTTACACAGACTTGCTCAGGTGTGAGTACATACAGAAACTATATTGAAGATGGTGGGGTGGAGGACCATACTCTATCCCCTTGCTCTTTTTGGTAGCGATAGTTAAAATGTAAAAAATAGTTTCAAATTATAAATAAATAAATAAGTGGCACATGCAGTAGTATTTGAGGTAGAGTCCCCTTGATTGCTACAGATCTTGCATAGATAATTCATACGATTTGGTATATGAGCAAATTCTGTTTGGTTTCAGTTCCTTAAATCACGTTTTTCGTTGTGGTGCCTGAGGACAAGGCAAAAATTTCCAGTTATTATATAGTAACTTAAAATGTATAAATATTTTAATATATACTTTTTTTGTAAAGAAATAATTTTTCTACTATTTGTAACAAATATCTTAATCTTGGAAAGATACCCCCTGAAGATTTAAAAGGAAAAAGATAAACTTAGTAATTTCTCTTATTGCAAAAAACCATAAATTCGTTGTAAATGCACTACTAATACTTAGAATTATCCTTTTGTAGTTGTACAAATCTTAAACTTGTAAATACCAATGTTTACAAGAGACCTTTCTGGTCTTGTATTAAAACTTCCATGAGATTCATTCTCTTTTTTTTTAAATCCATATGCTTTGCTTTTAGCATATGCTTGCTTTTTGCACTAATAATAACTTACCTCATTCCTGTGTTTGTAATCACTTGTGTTGCTTCCATGATGTTTTTGTAAAACTTCAATCTGAAAATTTTAACCAAAGTTTAGAATACATGGTAAGCAATTTTGCACATATTATATGGCAACTTTCAACATATTTATTCCAGTTAAGCTTCTTAAGTGCTTGTTTGCTTTACCAGTATATTCTACCAATCAAGTTCAGTATCTCCCTTTTACTATGCATCATTTTACATTAACTAGCTAGCTGATAAATTCAACAAGCATTACTTCTAGGAATATGTTGATCCATTCCTATGCTAAAAGAAAAAATGTCTTCACAGTAGTGAAATAAAGGTAAACATTTTAAATGCTATTTATGTATCTATATATAAACCTGTGTTTACCAAAGTGTAGAGGAAAATGGCTGAGTTGGACAAGGTCACTAGGTGAATAGATTGAGGCACTTAAATAAGATTTATTTTAAAATAAAATCTGATTTATTTACTGTGCAATTAAGTTTATACTTTGCACTTTAGTTTTGCCCCAAATTTCTTGCCTCTGCCAGTCAAATTTGTCTTAAGAGCGCTTGTAAATATATAAACTAAAATAAATTATGTGCCTGGTTTGGTGGGAGAAGTATCACTGAAGTAGTAGAGGTGTAACAGCTCAAGTATCCCAGAGCAGATTTCATAGCCAATTTTTAGCTACCCTGAAAATCGGGGTCATAACTGAAGTGCTGATACAGCCTTAATTATCACAACACATCACATGCTATAATAGCAGATACAAAATGCTGGGGACCATAAATAGCTATAATAGTGTTAATTGTGGCACAGAAGTAACACACGTGGCTTTACTCCAGAGAAAAATCTTGTGTTTATGACAATGACAGAGATCCCAGATTCACTTTAAACAGTGTTTATAGTATGAATGTATAGGACTTTTCCTGAAGTTAACTGGCTTTAAATTATTTGTGTTTTAATGGTCCATTTCATCAGGTATGAACTCACTACCAATACTGTCTGATAACTAAAACACCATACACACGAACTGTTAACTAGAAGAATAGAACTTGGGTTTTCTTATTAGTACTGTGAAAGAAGCCTTTAGAGAAAACACTTGTGGCTTGATTTTGTTGGTTGATAGCTGTGATTGTAGAGTTGTTATTTAAGAATAAAATCTGTTGGGTATGTCTGGGTGGAGTTTTTTTGCACTTGGTTTCACATGCTTTGCACAATTTCTTTTTCAGTGGGTATGTCACAACTACCAAAGGGTAAAACTGTGGTGTTTTCAATGAAAGTATAATTTCCTTGTAAGTGTGCTTTCTTCAGCTGACTTGACATAAGATGTCATTTTCTCTTCTTTGTCCAAGTTGGGTGATGTTGAATAGTGCTCATATGCAAATCTTCAGTTTATCACGGTTTTACTTTAAAATGAAATTGTGGTACACACTGTAAAATACACTTTGTGGTCTGTTTTTAGAACTGTATTTATAACGTCTAAATCCCACCTGTTTGCCTATCAACTAGATATCAGACAAATACTGATTGTTTGGTTTTAAATTTGATTAGAAGACTGTTGACATCGGCTCTTTGAGGATCTGTGTTACCCATTTATTTCATATATTGCTAAAGGACATGTAACAGAAGCTGAAATCTATCAGATGACAGTATCCATATTGTAGAAATGTCTAGGTTTACTAAACGCCTTAGGGAAGTTGTGACTGTGTAAGTATAGGACAGTTGTGCCAGTTACGGCAGACACTGCTGCAGCTTCACCTTAAGAATGTTCTTGTGAAAGTGGAAATGAAGTGAAAAATAACCTACACTTTGTGTTTTCAAAGTAATTATAGCAATATCTTTTGAATGTAGTTTGGAGTAGAGCACATGATCATGCCATAAACTCTGAAGATGTAATAAGTATTACTGTTGTTATCTGATATTTCAGGTTAGCGAATTCGACGTGAACTTAGTCTTACAGCCTGTTACTTAATGGCCTCTACAAGGAAACTGACATTTTGTACAATTCAAGTTGATCAGTCTTATTTCAAAGCGTTGTTTGTTCTTTGTAATAAAGTGGTTGTCCTATCAAACACATTGGAAACACTGAAGTGTGTCTGTTTTTTCAAAGGTGTAAGTGTACAAACTTCAAATTTCTGCCCTCCTTTAGAAAAGGGCAGAGGAGAAAATACAGAGAAGAAAGTGAGTTATTTGTCTGGGTGTGTGTAATGATAAGCATTATGATGCTGAGCATTAATCTTTTGTAAAAATTATTTTCTAGGTTACTTCTTGCTTATCTCACGGGTTTTCTTCCTTAATTTTCTTAGGTTTTCCCCACCCCACCTTTTCAGGCAGTTGCTGTGCTTTTGCTGTTACTCTGCCCCCTTCCATGCCTTTGCGCCGTGCAGCTTGCTGCCTGTGGCCTCTGAACTGAAATTTTGGAATTACTTGCCCTGCCTATACAGTGGTTGTGTTGCTGCTGTTCAAAATGAGCAACAGAGTTTGCAATTGCTTTGGTACAGTTTGTTAAAAAAATGGGATATGAGTGAGCATTTGCCACGCTCAGGCTTCCAATAAGGACTGTGAGCTGTGTGACGTCCCACTGCTCAGAATGTCCCAGTCTTGGGGCAAGTTGCTGAACTTCCATGGCGGTTGACTATGGGGTGTTCCTGGGGAAACAAGTAATAACGTGTTTCTAGAGCAGAGGAGTGAGTGAACTGAAAGGTGGGCAGGATTGTTTCTAGACCTCTTTAAGAGACTTCACGTAAGAAACTGCCAAAAGCTGTGTGCTCCAGACTGATTCCTTCCTTGTGTTCTGAGCTAGTATAATAGAGTAACTGCTGTTGCGTTGGTTTAAATTAGTTGTGATCCTTCCATTAATGGAAACAAATGGGAAATCCTAAACAAGCAGCGAGGAATGCACTCGTCGTGCTCTTTTCTTTCTGTTAGTAAGATTCTTAGGAGTTACATTCTCTTTAAGGCAGACTTGAATTTACCGTATGAATTTATCTTAAACATTACTCAGAATTGTTTGTGTTTTTTCTTTATACCGTTAGCTGGTTACTGGTGTGTTTTTATAACATTTTCCAGTGAGCTGAAGGCCAGGGCTTTTATTCTGTGGCTTCCAGTCCTGACACAAGCGTTTCCAGATTGCCAGGGCAGGGGTGGAGCACTGACCGCTGGCATTGTGTTGGCAGTTGTGTTCCTCCTCCTCTTAGCAGTTGTGAAATCTTCCTTGTTGTGGAGATCCTTTTTTTTTTTTTTTTTTTTTTTTTTAGAATTTCATAAGTTAGTTGAGAGTAGCAGGAAGATGAGCTTAAATTGGATCCTCTTGCTCCACAAATGAGTCTTTAGGATACTGCACCTCCAGTGCTTCCTCCAGAGAGAGGGAATCCTCATGGCGTGCTGTGGGGCAGGTGGGATGGCTGGGCACGCAGCTGGATCCCACTGGATGAATGGTGGCAGGTCTTAAAGAATTTCTCTCTTGCACCTGCAGACCCCTGCTGTGGCCTTACACAGGCCTGGCTTGGGAAATACCGCTACAAAATCCCAGACCAAGGCCAGGAGTGTTCCCTGGGCTGAGGACAAGTGATACGGCAGGGTACAAATCCTCCTGGCTTCCCCCAAACCGAGGGGGGGTGCCTGCACCCCTTACAAACAGTCTCTGGCAAGCGTCAGCCCACAGCCTGGGTCTGGGGGGAGCCTTGGCTGCCAACAGCATGGGTGCCCAGGGCTGGGGGGCTCAGTGCTGGGGTCACAGCCCCCTCTGCCCCCTTCTCCCTCACTTTCCTTGCCCACAGGTCCCCCAGTCATGTGCAAAAGCCATCAGTTGGCCGTGCTGCTGTTGTGCAGAGAAAAGGAAGAGATAATGGGAGACTCAGGCCTGGAAGGCATGAGGCAGAGGGTTGCGGATGTGTTTGAGGTGCCATTATATGAGACGGTACAAGTTTGCTCTGCTGGGCTCCATCAGCTCAGCAAAGAGGCAGAGCATGGGAGAAGCTGGGCTGCACTGGGAGAGGGGGAAGGAAGAGGGGGGCTCGGCTGGGAGGAAGGCCCAAGAGATCTCTGAGCTAGGGGGCACGTTTGTCTAACTCTGTCCGTATGTGCCTAACGTTAGGTTGTGAAAATCTGGCATCTAAAAAGGTGGTAACCGGCACCTTGGTCTGTTCCCAAAATCCTTCAAAAGCCTGAAGTACTTCACATTGCATCTTGAACTTCCAGCCCTGCCAGTAACAACAAAACTACCAGACTGGGCCTGGGCTCAATTTGCTGTCATTGTTTTATTGAGGCAGTTCTTGCCCCTCACAAGCATGTGCTTTTAATATATGACATAATTGCTAGGTTGGTACAGCAGCGCCTTAAAATGAAAATGAAGGCTCGGATGTGGCATCTTTAAAGAGAAGAAGAGATGAAGCATGTCAGTGTGCCCCAAATGGTAGGTAGTGTTCAGGGGGTTACCTCTGTATCTGATAAAATTGTAACTTCCATGTGTGGATAATGGTATTTTATCAATATACAGTCAATTCCAAGTGATTCTTAAAAAAGGCACTCTGGGCACATGCCATCTCAGGAGTTCCTTGGGTTGGTTTGCATCCTCTTGTTTTCTTTCATTTCCATTCTCTCATTTAAATGGTTTTTTGCCAGGGACTCTTAACTGCCTTTTAGGCTGATAACTCTCCTGTAAGAAAAAGTTACTAGGTACAAGTAGTAGCTCGAAACTTTGAGCAGTATTAAGTGCCCCAACTTTTTAGTAGCAGCTTTGTAATTATGTCTTCATTGCACTTTGCCTGAGTAGGGAGGAGACTTTTATGTGTTGATTCATGTGATGTCTGCTCTACAAGGAAAATGTTTGGAGCCTGGGAGCAACTCTCTGAAATGACTGCCTTGGAAAAAAAAGACTTGAAATGTCAATCTCACAGTTTGAGATTTCACTTACTTATGTTCCAGCATAAATGCAGGCCATTTATGTAGTTATTATTCACAGATTAGTTACTGAGATCCATTTCTTGTGTTTGTGCTGCTGTTAGAAGGTCAGGAAGGTGAAGTTGCTGTAGAAAGGTGCTGCTGAGCCATGTGAAGCAACGTGGAAGCTGTCAAGCCAGACAACACGGAACTGCCAGTTACTGTCAGTGTTTCTTTTTCTGGTGGTTACAGAACTTGATCTCACTGCATCCATTCAAGAGACATGTTGGATGAATTTCAACTGCTTGGCTTGTAAAACGTGGCTGTTGCTGCTGGTTTTGAATAAAGAGCAGACTCGTCCCCTGGCGCAGCCCTCCCCAGGCCCTGCATCTCCGCATTCCCATCCTGAAGTGACAGAGCCTGCTTTGCTTTCCCACAGCAGAATCGCTCTCCAGCTCGTTAGAGGTGAGATTTTGGATCCTTTCCCTTCTGCCTTAGTGCTCAGCTTTTCCTACGGGCTGGCTCCTGGCTTCCTGCTCACCACGTTGCTTTTCCTGGGAAACTCCGACCTCTGGGTGGGTTTGGATTTCACAGCTGGCACCAAGGAGTGGGACACTGCAGAAGCAGACCCGTGTGTGCATCCTGGAGTCTTAGGTCTGTGCCACGCTCTTCTCGCCAGCGACGGGGCACAGGCTCTGATGGGGTCGACTGTCTTCACTCAGGGTGCAGAGGCACATATAAATAGTACGTACTCCTCCTAATTTGCTGTTGGATAAAACTTTTTAGCTGCAGTTGTCTTTCAAGTGACAGCATTTGTATCTGAACTGTGAGTCTTAGGTGTGCTGTTGGAAGTTGCTTTTATTTGCTGTTCACGTTGCTGCACCTTTTCAGGTGGGAGTTCTCTTGCTATTGCAGTCGTGTCATTGCAGATTCCCTGTCCTTTTTACTGAATTATTCTGTTGATTCTTAAAAGAAGGATCTTCCATAGTTTTGCCTCTCATCTCTGCCACGCTAAAGACACACCTGAAGCAAACACATCTAAGAAACTAGTTTTCTGCTGTATTTGTCACTGGGCAAGCTACAACCAGTGAGTAGGTTCCTATCCTACCCTCAGGTCGGGGAAAGCTGTGTACCAAGGCAAGGCAGGGAGCTGCTTTGAGTTGCAAACATCCTTTATTTGTCCTTTTATTGAGGACAAAGAAGATGCCAGTGAGAACAGTTTAGGAGCAGCAGGAAAGTGCTTTAGTCCCTGTTACCAAAGCAGAAGGGGAGGACTCATGCTGCACCCAGTGATTTCTGGAGAAAAGTTTGTCTGCACCCCTGAACAGGACCAAAAGCCTGGGCTGATTCTGACCAGGAGTAAACTGCTGGTTTGCAGTTTATTAAAATTGCTGTTTGCAATGCATTGTCATTGATGTGCCATCTGGGGGTGACCACTGAACAGCTGAGGTTTGTTAGCCAGAAACCTTTCAGGCAGCTCTGTCCTAAAAGTCAGCTGCCATCTCCGATACCGCACACGGGCTGGGCCAGTTAAGTATTAGGCACACAGAGATTAGATAGCAACCTGATGGATGCTCCTCTGCCCATCAGATTAAAACCCTCCATAGTTTTTTTCATACTAAATCAAATCAGGTACCATTGCTCCCAATTAATGGATCCTCTGGCCCAAGCGTGCTGCAATAAGGTATTCCAGGAAACAACCCTGGCCATTTGCCTAGATTTCCTAAACCAGTGTAGCCCAGTCCCTCTGAGATGCTGTGCGTGCTGCCACACCTCTCTCCCTGCCTCCACACCTCTCTCCCTGCCTCCACAGCCATGCTTGGAGACTGCAGTTTAATAAACTTGTTGCAGCTGGCACATTTGTAAACTTATGTGTAGGAGCAAAATGCCTTCCACTCCCAAGAGTGTTTGGCCTCGGATGTCAGCACAAGCTGAACTGGCACGAGTTTCTAGAGCTTTCCATTAAATTTTTACATATTGAGGGCCAGAGGTGATGTTGCAGTCCATTGTCATGCCAATTTCACAAATCAATAGGTAAACAGATCAATATTTCGTTGCTTAAGTATAATCTTTACAGCCTTTTAAAGGGTGGAAGTGTGAATGACTATGCCAACCCATCTGAAAAGGGAATGTAAGAGTAACCCCTGTCCACATTATTAATACTTCACTCGTTCATATAGGGCTGCTCGGGCCCTTTATAAAATATAGTTTTCCTATAGCATTATTGGTCTTACAATCTTTATACAGATGAGGTTTGGTTGGGTTTTTTTTTCCCATGTATAAATGTAAGAAAATTCACTTCAAATTTGAAGATAAAAACTTCCTTTCTTTACTTTACTCAGTACAAATCAAAACTGAAAAAACATCTAGCCTGCACCATTTGGGAATGCAGTGCTTTACTTAAAAGCAAGCTGTCTTGCTGCTGTAAATATAACTGAAGCAGCCAGTCTATGTGACTTAACTAGAACATTAATCACATTCAAAGCTTTACAAAATGAAGGATTTTGTAGCTATAAGCAAGGCTGCTGCCAGCTTTTATCATGACAGCAAAGTGCTGGGGAAAATACTAGCCCTTGGCTCTCCCCTTTGCTCTCTGTGTCGCTTTGCACTGAGGAATCTCCTGTGTGTGTGCAGTTGTCCATATGCCTCCTCTCCTGCCAAAGGCAAAAGAGAAATCACCTACGTATGTTTACATGTTAATGAGCATCATCTTGAAACTCCGCAATAAGAACCCTCTGCTAGTCTGACACGATTCTGTGTATCCAGGGTGCAGTTCAAGGAAGACAGCTATATAAAGTATAGCCCACATAATTCTGACTGATTTTAGCTACAGGCAGATAAGCATGGGTCAGTGTAGGTATTTAGGATGTACTGCCTCACACTACTCCCTCTGTGTTCTGGCTACCCCATCCAGCCACGTACTTTAATGTTCAGCATAGAACAGAACAGAGGAATAAATAAAGATGCATACGTACATCCACAAGACTGGTAAAGGCAGAACCTCAGCTCTCATTAGGCCTGTAATGAAAGTGGGATGTAGAACACCATCTAAATTAGCTTTTCTCCTAACCGCATTTTAACTAGAGGTAACAGTGTTTCTGTGCTTTTAAAGACACCATGAGCACTCACTCTCTAAAGAATGATCTGAAGGACCAAGTCACACAGAAATTAATTTTAAAAATTAATGTAGTAAAGTTTACACGTGTCACAGAAAATCACCGAAAAATGCCAAAGTTTCTGTGCCTGGAAAAAGATCTTTGAACATCACTGCTATTTCAAGCAGCCTCTCTAAGTTTTAGCATCTGCTGCCACAGCTGTCTGAAGCTCAATTTGTGGTTAAATTCAAACAAAACATTCAGAGAACCAAAGACTGCAGTTTTGTAGAAGCAGATGGGATACAGCAGGAATGGTTGCTCTTGGTTTGTGTCTAAGCTACTTTTAAACTTTGACTACTTAGAAACAGAAAGGTGAGAACACCTATCAGCTGTTAAACAAAAATGAAGATTCTGCAGTGGTAGTGCTACCACTAATATAAATTAAGGTATTTCCTCAGATCACATTTGTTTTACCAGCACTACAGTACTCTACAAACTTTATTAGGTGAATGGTTTCAGAGAGAGATCAAAGTGCTGTACTATTACTTCTACGTGTGTATCTCCAGGACGTGAACGAGCAAGTTGGTTGCAGGTTTGTCCCTGGACTTCAGGGGGTGAGGGGGAGAAGGAAGAAAAAAGACAAAGCAGAATCGCCCCTTTACTCACATGATGGTGTGTAAACCACAAACTCAAACCACTTTAACCTAAACTCACAGAAGAGATGGCAGACTGAAAAATGTAGCTGGTTTCAAGCAAGTGTGACAGATTACCTCAGTTCCCTTTCTGCACATCCAACTGCCAAATTTCCCCTAGCTTCTCCTTAGCTGAGATCACAGCTTTTTCCATTGCAAATCTAGAAACATCAAGAACAGGGTATAACGGCCCGAAATAAATGGAATACAAAGGGCTCATGTAGGGATTGTGTTATTCATTTTTACATTTAATGAAAAATTCCATTTGTTCAGTCATAGCTGCTGCAGAATGACAGACTGCCACAAAATCCAGATTATCCTCCCAGACTGCCACAGAATACACTGGATCACCTCCAGAGGCTCTGACAGCATGATGCTGATTTCCAAGAAACACTGTTCAAACCTACACATACATAAAGTTTTTGTTCAAAGAACTGGCTATTTCAGGATTCTGGGATGTCTTGGTTTAAGCTATTTTCCCCCATATTAAACAGTTACTTCTTTTTTTAACAAAAAGAAAAAAGAAAAAAAAAAAAGACAAAACCAGCAAGAGGTTATACGGCACCAGATTCAAGGTGTGGTTTGCTTAAATTAATGACAGATATGTGGAAAGAGAATTATTATATTACATTTCAGACCACCGCAAACAGCAAAAGTATCAAAGGTCCCAAAATTCAGTCTGAATAAGATATATTACTAAAACCATCCCCCCTATCCTAACAGGCTAAGACACTGCATCTAACAAAATTACCCACCCAATTATTAAAGAAACAGCAACGTTACTGAGAACAGCTCACTAAATATACAGAACTACACTACCTAGGTAGAATTTATTGCAAAACCAGGAAAGAGACAGCAAACTAGAAGTCTGTCTTCCATTTTAGATTTGTATCACTTGTTCGAGTTTCAGTCACACACACACACACGCAGCCTGTACACGAAGTCACTAACACATTTGAGTTCCCACAGTCTCACAAGAAACCTTAAAACATTTCAGTAAAAAGTTAAAATGAGATCTTTTACCACAAGGACTATAAAATTCCCAAACACCCCCCACCCCCCGAATTTCTAAGTTTTAGATTCTAAAAACCATACAGAAAAATTAATTATTTCAGTAGCACAAAGACTACCTTAAATATATCAAAGAAAGTCTAAAGAGAATTAATGCAACTGGAACAAAAAAAAAAAACCCAACCTGCATCACACAGTCAGTGTTTTCATCAACACTGCTGATAAGCTCTAGGTCTCTAAATGTAGTAGAGCATTGGTTGTTTTTCATTTAACTTTTAATTCTGAGGTTACATTACAAAAAGTTGTAGCAATTCTTCTCAGCTGCTAGTTTCATGAGGAAAAAGTCCCTTTCAAAATTTCAATAAATATTCTGACATGAAAAATTTGTTGAGGCTGTCATGCAAGACAAGTTACATAACCAAGACCAACTCAATCTTTATAATAAAGGCAACTTGCATTCAAAAATGAACTTTACCCTTACAATTTTATTCAAAGGGTAAACATGAATTAACCCAGCTGTTTATCTGAATTACAAAAGTAACATGATTCAATATGAAAATAAGAAACTGTCTACAAATCTCTGACAGTAATAAATTGCAATATACAATGCATACAGGAGTTATACAGAGCAACAAACTCTTGTACAAAACAAAAATACTTTAATACCTTTAAAATCCAATTTTTTCTTTTTTTTTTTTTTTAAAATCATCATGAAAAAGATTTGAGTCAGAACTCACACCTCAATTAGTCAAGCTTCTGGTAGCTACATTACAGCTATTTAATATACAAAGAGAGAAATCTCTTCACCAGTCATTAAAACTGCCTCTTCGTCAGAGTTGCACAGCTTTTCCGTTTCGTGTTCCCAGATACAAAGTTTTCTTCAAATCATGAGAACTGAATTTGTTGAACACCAGAGATCTAGAGAAAGAAAATGCAAGCTTACATTAAAATGCCCCTTTTCTGAAACCACATTGCAGCTAGCAGCCTTGAATTGTTACAGTGTTGACTGAAAGTCATGACAGCCACCATAAAGAACTAAATAAAATTAATTCTCCTATTTCAGAACAGGGCAGCTGAATTAGCATTTGAATTTTAGCAGCAGAAGGGAGAGCAGGGGATGGGACACAGTACCTGTTGATATGATGTTGTATAGACCATAACATTCTGCTGTTGGCCATCTGTAGTTATTAAACCTGCTGGCAACTGGTTAGCTGAAAGAAAGAGCATTTTAAGAATGTTAGACAGGAACTGCAGGATACAGAGCCTTGTTGGATGTGTCTGTCACCATTAAGTAACATTTAATTGTGGTCTGCTCCAGGACCATGGAGACATTCCTCTCCTAACAGCTACCATCCTACACTGCATGTAGATATACTTTTTACTGAGTGGTACAAGTAAACAAGTTTATTCCCATTAGGAAGAAACACTTAAGAAACAATATTCACATTAATTTTACATCAGAAACTAAGACTGCACCTTGTCCTTCCCCTGTACGTATCTGAAGCAGAACATGCTGTACACTGGCAAATGGAGTGGAGTTTGCCATCCTGACCACTAAAAAAGCAATCTACAGCATTCAATATCCAAACAAACCCCAAGAATTCAGTTTGTTTTGTTTAGACATAAGGTTAGCACTTAAGCATACACACACAAGGACCACCATGAAATTGTTGCACTTCTCTATAAAACAGGATCCAGCAGGGACTCTGTAACATGGAAGCCCTACAGAAGGCAACAGAGATGAAGAGACAGGCAATGACGACAAAAAACAAACAAAAAAAAACCCCACACCCAAAAAGGCATTGCCAGAGCCTGCCATTACACTGGGTGACTTCAGTGTGCCCTTTGGGGTACGCAAAAGAGCTCTGAATTTCAGAGAGAGGAGGCCAATGAACATGGTAAAAAAGTACTTCTGAGATTTAGAAAGAAAAGAGGGAGTGATGCTCCAAGATAAATCTTCACAACAACACGTACATTGAGCTCTGTGACATTTAGAGTAGGTATCTTACAACTGCTACTTAGAAGCAAAGCAGCAAAACTCTGAAATTGCAAGTCACTGCAGCATAACATTCTCTGCTAGAAACTTTTTGTGAATTCCCCGCTTTGCCCACATGAAACAAGATACTATCAGAAGTTTCCAGATATGTTCTCCCTCAAATCCTAAGCTGCAGCTTACAGGTTTGACGTGCAGGTCAGCATACGTAACAAAATAAAGCTTTTAAAAGAGTTACCACATATTGATTTAACAAGTTTCCAAGCTAGACAGACTCCCAACAGCTGCAATCTAGAAACCATTAGCAACATACCCAAGACTAGTAAGTTGGGCCTATAATTGTGCTAAGGTCTTACTACTTCTGAACCAACACGGCTACTACATATGAGTACGGGTACGAGTTTACTGTTTGCACTGCCTAGTCTTCAATTATAAAATTACAATAGTCATAAAAAAAACAGTCAGAAAAAAATACAACTTTCTGTAAGTCCTCTGCAATATTTAGGTTTAGATTCTTAATTTCCAGCCAGTTTTATGAGCTTATCCTCCAGGCTAGGAGAGACCCAAAGAGTCTGTACTGTTTTATAAAGTCAAAGTCATCATACTGGAAGCAAACTGTGTTTCAGACCTTGAATAGGTCATTTCAGTACTGAGGCTTTGAATTTTTTCTAGTTCAGTAGTCTACCAGTGATTTTAAACACAAGATTTATCAGATGTTTGAAAAACTAAATCTTGTCAATAGACACAACTAGAGCTGTGCCTCCTAATTCTTCTTGTATCAGTTTCAAGATTATCAGCCCATAACATTTAAAAGCCAAGGTGAAGACTATGTACAGGAATCCAGCATCAACAAAACCAACGTAAAACCCCAACAACTGTCAGGCTTTAATTCACAGTATAAGGAAGAAAAACTACAGTGAATGCATACGATGCTCCTTGCTCTACAACTTTTAGTTGCCAATCTGTGTATTCTTTTGAATATATGAAATGCTAAGTGTTTTAGAATTAAATGAAGATGATGTTCTTCTCTGGCTCATTTCTCAAAGACTAGCTTCCTCAAGTCATCAAGTGGAGTTTATTTTACTTTTTCCTCAACAGTCTTGCAGGTAGAACGAGTGTGGCCTAAATATGCAGCTACAGGGGGGTGGGGGGAGAGAAAAAAAAGTTTGCACCTTTCATTACAATCTGTATTGAAGTGCACAGAAAAATACCGGCACTAATGTATGCATTTAACAGCTGACATTAGCTATTGCTAGTCATCATTATCACTATATTACTTCATTCTGACTATAAATGCTGCTGATTGGGAGGGAGCACTGAATATCCTCCAGATATCTCAAATGAAAATCTTAATGGATCACAGATGTAACACATGGCTAGTGCCAGATGTATTCCTCAAGTAAGAAATCTGATGTCTAAAGAAAGTGCTGCTCTTAGAAAAGCCATAGTAATATAATAAATTAAAAAGTATTACTTACTAAATGCTTCTTCTGTGAGCTCCTCACTTAGACCGTCTCCAGTTGTAACTGTTCCCCCAATTCCCTTTTCTCCTTTCATTGCCTGGAGAGAGAAAAGAAGTGGAAGGGGAGAGAAAAGCTGTGTTAAGAGTACAGTTGGCCTGAGGCTGTTTTCAGAGCCTAGGAGCTCTAGGCAAGGTTTGGAACTTGCTGAAAAGTCACTGTGCAGCAGCTGGAGTTTGAAATCCCAAACCTGTAGAACTATGGGATTTCAGAACATGCACAGTACAAGAACATATGAATGGCATTTTTCATCTTAGTCATACTCCTCAGAAACAAAAGCTCTGCAAACTAGCATTGTGTTCTAAGAAGGGTTTTCGCCTCCTGCAAAAAGCTGATGATCCGCAGCAATCCAGAAGCAGCACTTAATTTCCAAGAAATCACAAAATCTCAGAACTACCAAGAATGTGCAACATTTGCTTACCAACCACACACAAGTGCCATCACCATACAACTAGGAGTTGACATTTAAAACCAAGACACTGGATTTCTTTTCCCACATCAAGGACTACAGCCAGAAAGCATATCAGCACAGAAAGGCAAGGCTCCCAGTCATCTGCATGCAGTTTTAAAAGTATGACATTTGGTGCTTTGTGCTATTACATAAGAACATCTAAGAAAATAATATGGGTATAAAAAGTATTCTCTGCAACTCTCTGATGTAAACTAAATACTAAGGAACAAATCAGAACTGAATACAGTACCCTGAAGGCAGAACTAGCTGGAATGGAGGTTTAAAACTAATTAAAAAAAACAATTAAAAGCCAATCCCACTACTCTGCTACAATACCCTTAGTATACGTATCTGCAAAAATGGTCACTTCAGAATGAAAGTAGTGTACACCCACTTCAGACTCCTCCAGAAGTACTGAAACTAGTTAGGCATTACTTGCATTTTTAATTAAAGCACTTTGATGGCATGTGCAACTGCTACACAGAACTGGGAAGATACAGCACACAGCAATACTTCAGCTTTTGGACTACACCTCCTGTTACTCAGTTATCCTGGAAATGACCTTCTGGGAAACAGAAGCTTCAAGTGCTATCAGCAAATTAAATATCATTAGCAAGTCTGACCCTATTAATTAAAAACACCAGTTTACAGAAAAAAAGTCTGAAGAGCATCTCTATCTACAGCACTGCCAATCTAGACATGCCAGTAAAACCACAGGGCCATAACAACAGAGGGATCCACATTTTAAAAAATAAAATTGAGGGTTTTTTTCCCAGCATTATTTTAATCCTGAACAACTTCGTCATTTAGGACTATGAGGGAGAGAGGTCACTGGATAAAAATACCTTTGGATTAGATGGGTTAAATTTGGTGTTCTGAGGTAAAAGAATATCAAAGTAAAGAAGCAAGCAAGCATAACTCTCTTCAGTCCCCAGACAGAGGAGATTGGGGGGGGGGGGGCAGACCAGAACAAAAAAAATCCCAAGCAGAAGCAATTTTTTTGTCAAAGTTTTAATTGCTGAAAGGAAAAAACTGAAGTCACTTTCTGCTAGAAAAGAGATAGATTAAACTGCTTGGACCACATACATAGCATGTACTGCATACCTAAATTAAACTGAGGGACAAGCTAAAAACCCCAAACCCACTAGATTATTAAAAAAACCCTACACTGAAGTAGGTATGTTGGAGTAATAATTTACATGGAAGCCTGAGAAAAACAGCTTTTTCTTTTGCAGATCTAAAGCCCAGACAAACAATAGGCACTAGGCTAATTCCTCACATGATGCAGTCTAGTACAGTCTTATTGATTGAATCCAAAGATCAAATTAAGTATTCATAACAGGCGCCTTTAAAGAACAGAGTGATTTACTACCAGCAACATATTAGAGAATTTATTCAGTTGAAAGCTTTAACTGCTTTGAATCAGCAAGTCTAATCAAAATGCTTGCTTACTCCTTTTTCTCTTGATATCTTCTGGAATGCTTTTAAACATTGCATTAGTCCCTGACAAGAGCTGTGAGATACCGTGCAAGTTATCCATTATACCATTACAGTGACAGGGAGCTAAAGACAAACACAACCAGGTTAAGTGAGGAAATACTGAAGTATATACCAACCTCTCTGAATTTTTGGAGGTATAACTTCAAAGGTTCAACATAGCTATCAAACCCCAAGGTAGACATGGCAAAGAGAATATCCTCTCCATTGATGGTCTTTCTTTTCTCTTGGTGACACCTCTCACTGGCTTCTGATGTTATAAAGCTGATGAATTCGCTTACACACTCTTGCACGCATTCTTTTGCGTCCTTAGCAATCTAGTAAGGAAAAAGTATCATAAAATGATTAATCACGATGCAAGAAGATTAAAAACCAACACCAACAACAAAAAACCAACAAAAAACCCAACACAATCCCCAAGAGTATGCTACATAAAGGAAACGTTCCAAAACCTGATGATGATATCCCCATTTAGGCAACACCTGTATGTGACGGAACCACTCAAAATGTGACAGCTCTCTAAACATCGCTGCAACATGATTTTACTTTAGTTTTACTATTTCAAGCAGCACAGCCAACTGCCAGGATCTCCTGAAGACATGTTCTGTACAAGCTTTTACATATAGATGCCTCTCAGTATTGCTTTATTTTGCTTACATATGCCTTCTCCTTAAAGCTGCTTATTACGTCATGGTCCACATCAGTCCTCTTTTTCAATAGACCCAGCAGGCCCAACTCCACTGCAGTACGTCACCATAAATTTGGCAATGACAAGTATTTTTATTCTGGCAAGATTCAGGGACTAAAATATATGCCTAGCAGCAAGCGTCTCTAATGCTTTAATATTCTGATATATATTTTTAAAATGAGATTTCAAATCAAGAAACATATGCCCCTGGCAAAAATAAGTAAATTTGATTATGGTTTTCAGCTAGACAAAACTAATTTACCTAACTTAAAATAACAGCAAGCATTACTCATGATTATTTGGGAAGCTGACAGGAGCCAACTGAAAGATTATAATAATTAAGATTCTTATTCTCCATGTGAGAAGAATCTATTTCTATTTAAAAAGCAATAACGAAACAGTAACGGTATGTAGAATCTTCACTGGTTCCTCTGATATTTTCAGACACACAGGGTGAGATTTTCAGAAGTACTCATCAGCCAGAAGCTTCCCCTGCAGTTTCTCACAAAAACCTCCCTGATTTTTCAGGATAGCTCAATATCCCATATGCTAAATTTCTTGAGAAAAATCTCATCTTGATCACTAAAAATTTATGACAATATGGACTAGTGAAGAGATTTTCACAGCAAAGATATAAATGTAACACCCAGAACTCCAGAAAGCCCTGAACACTATGAAAGTACAAGCAGATGCAAGTAAATTACATCTTGCTTCTATTTAGAGTGATCTCAAAAAAAAAGGGGGAAAGAAAAAAAAGAAATCAACTTTAGCTGGAGGAAATGTTACTGGGGCAGGAACTATACTGGAATACAGTAGAGAAACAGCAATAGGAGCCCTGCAAAGGTTTAAGATAAACAGGTAGAATGGTCAATTATACAATCACCAACTCAGCAGGATGTATTAAAGAGTCTATTCTTAGACATAAGAAATAAAATGTCTTTCAATATCTGGCCTTATCTTCTACATGGTGTAAGGTTGACTTCTTACGTCATTTTGGCATTTGGATACGTAAAGATTTGGACAATGGAAGACTAACCATTCTTTTTTCTTCGGGATGAGAACTGTAGTTTTATTTAATCCAAAATGGTTCACTTATTCCAAATTTTACACACCTTAATAAAAGGAAATTAAATTTTTTTTAAGAGAGAATGGCATAGAAAGTATTCTTACTGACAGGGGATTGTCACCAAATCTGACCCATTACAACAATTTCAGAGAACACAGCTTAGAAAAGGAAAGCTCTATGAAGCGCACTGTTCTGGAAACTCTCAGTTACAGCAGTAACTAAACACTTCAAAAAATTTAAGAAAAATGGACTTTGTCTCAATCAACTCCTGCTCGATTTTTGCTTTGGTTTTTTTTTTTTTTTCTTTTCCAAGTCTTTTCTCCAATAAGCCATGATCGTTTGGAAAAATATACTGTTCTACCAGCTCAAGTTCAGTCCAAGGAAGGAATAAAACTCATTAATGCACTTTCTTTACCAGACAAGGGTATTACCTTTCCTGTTTGGGGTATGGCATTTTTCATTATCCTTGCAACATTTGCAATTGGAAGATATATATCTTGTTCTCTAAAACTCTCTTTTGAGCCATTTGTATCTTCGTGGTCATTCATGCTGTCCTCTGTGTCTAATGAAAGAAAGAAAAGTTAACAGAATTTGTGTTCGATAGCAGGCAATAAGTCAGTTTAAAATCTTACACTGAAGGAAAAAGACCTCTGAAAGCACAGTGTATTAACACTGTAGAAATAATCAAAAAAATAGATGCAACACCAGGGTACCTTTATGGTTGTTTGATATCACCTTTATCACATTACGTGCAGAAATGTACATGGCTGCTGAACACCAAGCACTCTTGTCATATCAAAACAGAAACTGTTTCCTAAAACACCGATTTTTTTGTCACCACCTCAAAGGACTGTGTCAACATTGAAAAATCTAACCCCCACCTTCAGAATGCAAAAAAAAAAATGCTTTATACAGTGAGGCATTACAAATACAAACAACTACAAATTCTTAGCTTGGAAGAAGATAGCAGAGAACTGTAAAAGAACTGGAAGGAAAGAAATAGTAGTATTTACTGTAACATTTCTTACCATCATGAGGCTGTATCACATAGTGACTGCCACCAATGTAATCTCCAGCTATTCCTAACTGAGAAGCATCTGTTGTGGAGCTATCACCATCCATCTACAACCAGAAGAAGGAAACCTTTCAGGTATGTTTGTTACACCATTAAGTGCAGCAATGGCTGAAAAGCAGCACTTTTATCAACTTAAAACTATGAGACCGATTTACACAAAGCATAAATATTTTTGTCATTTGAGAACAGTGTCTCTCTGTCATTACTGGGCCTTATCGACAGTGGAAACAGTGAAACTGTTTTGTGAAGTTTCCCCAAAATCTCAGCTGGAGGCACAGGCTGTGCACAGAGAAATGTGGTTCATGCAGCACATTGATAGCAACCTTGCGTTATTCCCACGAGAGTCTGGCCAGAACAGGCCAAGGCATCTGTTTCTCTGAACAACCCCCAAAACCTGCACCAGCTCACTGCATGCTTTTCCTACAATTACACCAGGTGCATCCTTCACTCACCATCACCCTCCACCCAAATAGCTTTTGTCAAGCCCACTGACAAACTCCTCCTTGCCAGACCTCAGGACCAGCTCTGCATCCTCATTCTCCCCGAGGCACCAGTCATTCCTAGGTGCCTTCCGAGTCACATTTTCTTTTGCTTTCCCTGGTCCTGCCCTGCCTCAGTCCTCTGGGCATCCTTCAGTGCTCCTTACACAATGTTCTGACCTGGTGGCCAACAAGAAGCCTTCTCCCTGAGGCTTTAGAGACAGTCACAGTTTAATAGGTAATTTGAATGCCAGGGGAAATAGGGAAGCCAAGAGAGCCAGCACTTCCCTCCCTGGCTAGAGACCTTTGTCCCAGGAGGCACTGACCACGTTTCAGCTGGAGGAGTTTGGGACAAGCCTGCCTTCCCCCCTCCAAACAGGGCAAAGCTACTGTGATCAGCAGCAGCCATTTGCTGCAAAGTCTCAACATCTGCTAGGACATCCACTTGGTGAGCAAGTAAATAGGTCTCAGTGCTGCTCCAAACAGAGGAGGCTCCTCAGCAGCCTGCTGCCTCTGCTCTGAGACACTGCACGTGTTACACTTCCTTCTTCTGTGGAGGTGAAAGAGGTGAAGATTCCTCCTACGCCCCTTAGAAGTCTGCACCTTTTACGTGACGACTCGCCACAACAGCAATCCATCACTACCCTTTGCATCCACACTTTGCCATCATACACAACACGCAGATACACGTGCATTCTTGCAACAGCAAATGCTTCAGGCCACGTAACCTGTTGCCATATTGCATTTTTATTTTTTTACAGGAATAACAAATTGCCTTAAACACTATCAGCAGGTGCTCAGCAGAAAGCTACACAGATTAAAAAAAAATCATGGCAAACAGTTACACTTTCAAAGGGGCTGCTTTAGCAGTGCCAAATATAAGTTTGAATTCAAGTCTCTAGCTTTTTAAAACTTTTGGACAATCTTGACTTTTTTCCAGTTGCAGATGCCTTGAAAATTAGTATGTTAAAAATAAACTCTTACAGAACATTTAATTGTCGTGCTTTTTCTCAGGTAAGGTGTTATTTTTGCAGTTATGTGCTTTAATAACGCTCCTTTTAGGGAGAGGAAACCATGTAAAATTAGGGAGGAAGAAGGGGTTCCCACCACATTAGATGCGCAGCACCAGGTTCACCTTTGCCCTGAATTTTCTTGGCTATGTTTAACATCAAACAACACTGTTAGCATTTGCTTATCTAGCTGTTTGCTAAAAAATCAGGTCTTCCATTCCCATTCTACTTCTCTGGACTAGCACTGCCCATCCTGCCCAAGTTGTTTCTGATGGGAGCAGCTGACCTTACTGACAAGCTACACACAGAATCCTGTGGGAGGCAGAACCCAGCTCCATTCACTCGCTGACCTACACCAGCTGTGCAGGTACCCTGGTGTCTGTGGAAAACCACCTCTACCCCAAAAGGGTCGTGTGGTCACTGTTGGTCATTATTGGTGAGACCACGCTGCTCACTTCTTCCCAGAGCCATTAGCCTGAAGAGGGAGAGGGTGGGAGAAGCAATCTTGTGCTATTTTTATACATGCCCAGAAATACGAGCCATTTAACCTCTCTCTAACCTGCACTTTGCCTGTGGCCGCAGGGCTGGGTTTCACTTTCAAACCTCTGGGCAACATCTGGTGCTACACTTGGCCACAGATGCACAAGTAACCTGAGCACTGCTCACATTCCAGGCAGTGCTACAACAGCTGGATGTAGCCTTAAGAGCTGTGTAAGAGGAAAAAAGGAAAAAAAAACAAACAAAAAAAAAAAAGCAAGGCCAAAACAACTCTTCCACCTCTTCTTCATCATACGGATTATTACACACATACACACTCTGGGGTTTTCTTTAAGCACTTCTGATCCCTTTTGATGGGCTTCTGTAAAATAGTTTTCACTTCTTACACAGAAGCTCTGTTCAAATGAAGGGTAGCGTTTTAGGCATTAGCCTTCCATGTGCCAACTTTCACATAAATTTGCTTTGTATGCATATGGCATACTCTTTGTTGGCAGATTTTATTTTGCTTTTCAATTTTCCAAAGGGTCTGCAGTTTGCTTACTCAGCTTACTGTAATGGCAATGCAAGGATATCGCAATCCTGCACGTCAAGATGACCAAAAGTGACATCATCCATCATTATGAGTTGTGTCTCTTTCCCTTTTACAATTTGAAGCAATTAACAGTTTGCAGTCTGGTAAATCACAGAAGCTACCTCCAAAATTAAGTTAGTTTTCTGGCAGTCTTGTTCTCAAGTTTCAGCTCTCCATTCCCTGCCAGAATTTAACTCAGAATTAGGGTCTCCGCGCACTTTAAGCATTAAGTTTACTCAGCCTCAGTACTATTTTAAATGCTTTGATGCTTCTTCCCTCTCCTTTTTCAGTCTTCTGTGAAACAGATCTTCTAAAATGCTTCCTTCCTCCAGGATTGCAATATTCCTCAAATTTCTGCAGTGACGTGATAATTCACTGGTTTCTGTTTACTCAACCTGCAAGCTATCCCATGTGAATCTTTATTGCAAAGACCCAACAATATTCTTTAAGAAACCATCTCCTTTTCATTCACCTAGCTCACCTTGAAAAGACAATTCCTGCCTGAATCTCTTTTAAACCTCCGGTGCATCTGTATGCAGTTTTGGCCATATTACATTAATGCATCCTCAAGGTACTATCTTTATTTTTATTCTTTTCTGTGTGCACATTTCCGTTACCTACTTACAGTATATATTATCTCACAATTAGTAAGAATTTGAGTGGAAGCTTATCAACATTATGAATCTAAAATAGCAATTAGCAAAATTGACAGGAAAAGGCTTGCAAAAGAAAAAGGCAGATCTGTCTCAGATAAAGAAAACAGGCACTGACAGCTTAACATCAACTAAATTTACTTCTTGGGTATTACTTTAAGGAAGACTTTTAGCTGCCAGGACAACCATGGGACAGGGGATTACAGACAAAGTAACACCCTTCTGCATAGTAACCAGGTCCTAATCCAGGATCACAGGATAATTCAGGTTGCAAGGGGCCTCAGGTCTCTAGCCCAACCCCTGCTCAAAGCAAGTTCGACTCCAAGCACGGAGCAGGGCTCTCAGGGCTTTATCCAGCCACATCCTGAAGACCTCCATGGCCAGAGCCTGCCCAGCGAGACTCTCCCACAGCTTGGCTGTCCTCACGGTGAGAAAAAGAGTGGTATCTCTACACACTGCTTCAGTCCAATTAAGCGCGATGGAAGGATTTCAGTCACATTGCTATTTAATTCAAATCTACATCTAGGCACCTGAATACAGGAACAGTAATTAATATACCATCTAGTATCTCTCTGAACCCAATGCATGACACAAACGTGACCCTGATGAAAAAGTGGCCACTGCTATCTTAGTCATCTCATAATCAACCACATTACAATTTTAATTTCAGATGTTCCAAACTCAAGTCAATCACTACGTATCTGTTTGTCAGCTCAGCACAAGGCCTGTAATACATAAAACACAACACATTGCTCAGAAAATGAGAAAACACTGCTCTCAATACACTGTTACTAATTAATCCCCCCTTAACCCCTCCCCCCCTAACCAAACAACACCAAAAAAACCTACCAAACCCACAAAACTAAACTTTGTGTTCCCGATGTGACTAAAAAGGCAGCAGTCCAATGTGGCACAGAAACAACACGCTGCCTACAGTAACTGCAGTCACTGGAGACCAAAGGGACAACAGTTCTTACACTGACACATTAAGTATTTCTCTGGATGAAAGTAGATGCTGATCTTCATGAACAGGCAGAATCCTGGAAGATCTAATACTGAAAGTTTCAGACAGGCAAAAACTCTCGGATTTTGCTTTAGCCCCTGGAGCCATTACAACTTTTTTAAAGAAAAGTACCTATTCACAGGTTATATATCCCACTTGCATGGCAGTTTTCAGCATGCAGACATGGCAATGTCTTTTAATACAGGACAGCATCTCCTACACCTGTGCAACCACTGAATCACATAAGGGAGAAAGGCTTGCAACACGTTGGTCTTGTAGCATCTACAAGAAGCACTTACTGCATGTTGTATGTTATTCTTAGCCTTCAGTGCCAGGAAAACACTGAAGCCCCTGTAAGTGTTCCTATACTGACTGAATCAAGACTTGAGAGCTAAGTGTATCAGAAGTGAACACACGTGTCTCTGATGTGACCATGCCACCATCTGATGTTTTTATCAACAAGGGAGAGAAAAGCAATACAGAACGCTCAACCCAAATATTCAGTGATATACTGCAAAAAGCAACCAAATACAGAGCAGCAGCACAAAGTTCTGGTGGTGGGTTTTTTTGGTGTTTTTTTTTTTTTAATTTCTAATGAAAAAGAATATTACTAGGAATATACAAATTAATGGATCCAGGGAGATTAACCTGAGAAATATGTTAGAAGAGAAACATTTTGGATCAAGGGCAAAGAAAATTCAGTGGCAAGATGGAAGTGAACAAACACACAGGTTTACACTAACACCTGGTAGAAAAATTTTCCAGGAGGCTTAAAAAAACATGCTCCATCAGGTGCCCACAACTCAGACTGTTCCTAGAGTACACCGAAACTGAATTAATAAAACCTCAGTATCTCAAAGTATATCTTGCATCCTGTTTAATCATAAAAGCTCTCTTAGAAGAGCAGTATGAGTGGCTCAGCTAAATGGTAGCTGAAGAAGAATGCAAGCCCAGACCTGTTAGCACTAAGAGGAAGGGTCTAAAACTTTGATCAGTATAGAAGGCAAAAACCAGAATCAAAGAAACAAGATTTTGTCTTCACAATGAGGAATTTACCTGGCAATGACTTGCAAAACTGGTCTGCTTAGGGACACAGTTCAATGGTGGACTTGGCAGTGCTAGGTTAACAGTTGGACTCAAACTTAAAGGTCTTTTCCAAGCTAAAGGATTCTATGATCCCTGAGGGGAAAAGTCTCTTGCAATTCACATGACTTCAAGTCATCCTGTTTCTCAAAAATTACTGCCCTACAGGAGGGACAGCAAAAAACAATATGCAATGAACTGAAGCACTTCACACTTTCCACACAGCTGTCCCTGCCACAGAAGCAGGGCAGAAATGATAACTAAAGCTGTAGGTAGTAACCACATCAGTCCTTGCAGATTAATTTTGACACCACACCTTGTCACAAGAGATGTAAAGCTGTAAAGTAGTAACGTAACAGCAGAGACAACGAAGATCTGAGATTTCTGTACCTTCACTTGCTGCTCCAAAACAAAAATATAGAATTTTTACTTGAAAATACAATTTTAACTTTTATTTTTCAGTGACTTATGGAGAACCTAATTTCTCACTGAATTCTCACCTGGCAGCAAAGCAGTGTCTCCTGCAGCAAGAAACACCAACTGGCAAATACATTCATGGGACATGGTTCCAGCAGATCCACAAAAATGTAAAGTCAAAACCCCATAGCACATGCCTAGAACACAAACAGATGCTGCTCGCTCACTCTCTCCATCTCAGGCTCCTCTAATCTCTCACATTCAGTATTTTCCCCCACAGCAGAACTACATTAGAACAAGCAGGCTGATGCTGAGAGGACTTAACAGTGTCACTGAAGCTTGTGAGGTCCTAGGCTGCACCAGGCTCCTTCCCCTGGACCATGCAGAGGCAACTTTTCCCTTATGAAATCCAAATATATTCACCTTCCACCATTGTGGTTGATCTTACAAGTCCTGGTATCACGGATCCAGCTGTGCTAAAGCATGTGGTGGCTCCTTACCAGGCTGGCTAACCGTTCACAAGCATGGTTAGCTGCAATGTGCATGGGTGGACTAACAATGCATGTATTTTTACATCAAGTAGGAGTGGATCAGTGATATGAAGCAAGCAGGAGAAACTGAGTTTCCATGCCTTCTTTTTTTTGGCAGTAAAAGAGAGAAGCTGGAGAGAAAAAACCCTAAGATAAACGGAGGAATGGAGGCAGTTTTGTTGCTTTTGCAGAAGCTGGAAGAGGATAGCAGTGCTGAAGAGACTGTACCAGCACCTCCTTCCTCCTGCAACGCTGACTGAAAGCCCCTTTATTATCTTTCCATATTAAGGTTTTGATGCTTTTCTAGCATTTTTTTTTTGTGTGAAAAACTAAGCTTATCTGTTTATTAAAGCAGGAAGCCATAAATCTTGCCTTCTCCTTTTGTAAGTTTGATAACATTTTAAGTTTCCCTTCATTGCAGTATCACTTCAAGTGTGCAGAGAAACTTACTAGTCTCAAGCAGTAGGGCAAGTAAGAATTTTGCAAAACTAGCTCAGACCAGGCCAGTATTTTCAGTCAAAATTATCAGATTGGCAGAATAAAAGGAAGTGTCAGCAAATGTTATTTACCCATGTTGTTTCATATGCATATAAAGTTGTTTTGCATTTTACAAGCACCTTGCCACTAAAATACCAGTTTCCAAATACCATGCTTCTCTAAAGTATTACTGCAAAACTCAATACTGAATAGTCAAATTTTTTTCTAAGCAAAATTTTAAAGGTGAAGTGACATTAGAGATCTGCATTTGAAAGCGCTAAAGGAAAAGCCTTGCAAGCATTTTTTAAATGTTGACAAAATGAGATCACCAACTTGAAAAGTTTAATAGTATTTAATGTGTGCTGTCTTCACAGTATCTTGAACAATCTTTTTCACTCAATTTCTGTACACTGCCCCCTTCATGTAATTATTACCACAAATAAGAGGTTATCTATTAATAAAGTGTGAACTGCTGTAGCCACCACGTATTAGTCTAAAGAGTAATATCCAGCATTCTTGACTTCTTTCAAATGTGATTTCATAACTGTAAATGCTGTCAACCAAGACCATATATAATCACCTGCCCAATGCAGAGCACAAGACACAGACCTCATAAATAACAATTCAGATTGAACTATCTTGGGTCTCAGAATTACAGATGGATCCTCCCTTAATATTAGAACTGTCAAAGGCCACAGGCCACATAAGCAAAGAAAAACAGAAAGTAATCACTAAGCTTACAATTTAGGAACACTATGCTAATGAATATGCATAAACACCATTTCTCTATTCCTGCAAGACAATTAAAGCCAAACTATGAATAGTGTCCAAGGTGGCTACTTCCATTTTGCTTTTTGCTATTTTATCGAAAAGGTTCAATTTTTTTTTTAACTGTCAGTAACCTCCATCTATCAGCAAGTTATGCAAAGGTTATTACATATAAGAAAGCTCATTCAAGGGCCGAAATCCAGATTTCTACGTCCCTCGCTTCATATAAATACTCAGGTCATTGTCATCTGTTATTTTGCCCTCCCAAAAGCAATCCAAGCACACTAGGTAGCTTTTAAATAAGATCTTTGCAGAACAAGATATTTTCACTCAAGCCTCGAAGAAACTGGTAAAGCTAGGTTACTGATTTTCTGTTGCCACAGTATTGCAGCAGGACCTAGGAATGTTTCTTTAACTAGTGTATCTCAATAGCTGCGGGAACATTACTAGAAGACTTTAGTATTATTTTCCAATATGTGCCTGTGCATAGCCTAGACAACACTCTTTAAGAATCGCCAAGTACCCAATCTGTGGATGGAGTGGCACCTGGCACACACAGCTATGCCCAAGAACACTTGCTGAACAAACAAGTTGCGTAGACACGGAGAACAGTGGAGACCCATCTCCCTCCTACCTGCCACGCGTTACGGGACAGACCATCGATGCTGCCCGGCTGTGCCAGCCGATCGATCTCGCTTCCTGATGCCATGCCCTTCAGTGATGCAACAGCCGCCAGCGCAGGGACAAGGGGGCTGGGCGGTACGGGACACCTTCCTACTCACACAAACAGCCTCCAAGTCTTCCCTGCACCTAGCTCGCATCTGTGCGATAGATCCCTCACCCATCACCATCCCTTGTTTTCGGATTCAAGACAACGTGTCCCCAGTTGTTCAGCAACTTTATTGTCAGGCACCTCGGCTGTGATTTCTGCGCTGAACCTGCGGGGAGAGGCCGCACGCCTGTCCCTGCTCCCCCTGCAGCCCCCCGGCAGTTACCCCCTCCCCGAAGCGCCGTACCCGGCAGGGGCTGGCCGGCACGGTCACCCGGGTACTCGCACCACATCCCGGGGCCTCGCCCTATAGTCCTTATCCCTGCACAACACCGCCAGACCTTGGAGGGGATTTCGGCCTCAGCAGCAGCGGTGGCGGCCGCAGGCCGGGCCGGGCCGCTCTCGCCCCGGCGCCCCGCTCCCGGCCGTGGGCGTGGTGCAGGCCCGCCACTGCAGCCCGCGCCGCCAGCGCCCCCTGCCGGCTGCGAACAGCGCCGCGCCACGGCCCGCCGCAAGCGCAATGCTGCTTACTGCTCGGCTGCGGCAGGAAATAACCCCCGGGTTTAGACAAGAATTCCCAAGTTTTCCAGTTTAAATATAAGGAGGAGTCAGTGGCCTCAGTCAGAACTGAGCTGTACCTACAAAGAACTATTACACAGTCAGCACCAACCCTCCGAGTTACCACTGTTGTAGTGATTATTCATATTAAAGATTAAAAATATATACATACTCAGTTTTTAGTCCCTTTAGTTCCTACAGAACATCTTTGTTCCCAAAGTTGCAAACCACTGTTTCACAGCACAGCCCACGTGTTTCAAGGTACAACTTCCCTGCAAGCCCCAGACTGGGGACCCAGTCAATGTAGTTTAACTGGACGGCAGCTATCAAAATAAAATTCCTCTCTCTAATTCCGTTCACTAAGATGCAACCCAAGACTTCAGCAGCGAGGCAAAGTCTCTCCCTGGCACATTGTTTTTAAAATAGCCCAAGTTCACATTTTCACAGTTGCAGGAGGAGGTCCAAACTACTTACAGCTATTTTAAAACTTGCCTATAACCAGGAATTTGTCTCAATTCCCCAGTGTAAGGTCAATGGCTACCAAATCACCCTGCCTGCACACCATGGATATGCAGAAAGGCTGCGGCACAGAGATAAAATGGAAACCTACATGTGCTTAAAGGTCAAATGCACAATTCATTGGCATCCTCAAACAAGCACGCTCGGACACTGCATGTACTGAATGGTACGGCTCACAAGGTGCCCTCGAATTGTTCCAAAGTCAAATAAACCAAATCATGCCACAGTTGTTTGTCCTATAGAAAAAAAAAAATCCTGTCAGACATCCTTAAGTGGCCAGTTATGTGTTGCCCTGTTGCCCCATGCCAGACGTGCAAGTTGACTAGGAGTTCAGTCTTTGGGATCTCCTCAGCAAGCCACTTATCCATGGTTTTTCAGTCCATGTAGAGAAAATTTCAAGAATTTGTAGTGACAGCACAGGTGCCCTTGCTTGACCCCTTATAAATCCCAAATGGCTTCATAGTTCCCAGCTTTCTCACCTCACCTCCTTTAAAATAACACTAGGCCAGACATACTAACACCTCATTACTGAAATTTTTATAAATCTGTGTGTGTTGGGGGGAAAAAAGTCCTTCCAAACCATGTGTCTCTTGGTTTTTTTTCAGTTCACCAATCTTGTGCTCTATGAATTAAACTATGCTAGAAGACTGACATATAGCACGATTAAATGGGTATGCAAACAGGCACTGTAAATAAAGCACTTACTCAATTTATGAAAAACATTATTTGGATTTTTTTGGTCTTCTGAATCCTTGGCAGAAATAAAAAGGAGGCTGAAAACCACCATGAAGCTCCAGCTACCCACAGAGGCCTCAAATAAGAAGAAATTAACAATGTCACCATTTTTCATTCCAAAAATAGTTCAACGTATTTTCCCCTGCAGACTGTGAAGGCCTCACCCAACTGCTTAACCTGGGAGCTCAAAATTAGAACAGAATGATTGTTTTTCTAAAAAGTAAAAAAGATAAAATTGCTATCTGAACAAATCAAGTATTGTTTCAGAATAAGCACTTATTTGGTGAAAAATTCTTCCTTCTTTGTTCTTGCTCTCCCTTCAAATAGACAAACAACATTCCTTTCTATAGAGTCTACAATAGACTGAGGGAGTCATCACCCTCCACAAAGAGACTTTCTCTCTCAGGCAACTATATTCGTAGAATCCAAATTACTTCATGTTATGTTAGTCACCACTGGCAGATCTGACATCTGACAGGTAAAATTCAGCAAGAGACTGAGGTCCAGCGGCAAAACTATATAGGCAATGTGAACAACTTCTTGTGTCATTCTTAGTAACTCGATACATTATCCTAATCTACACTCAAACAGTTGTTACCAATGCTATAAGGAAGCTTTAGGTTAAGTGCAATACCATCCCCTCCCTCCTTTCCCCTTGCCATTTTCTGTGTTCTGCCTCTTGACTTACCTGTCTATATCTCTGGATGTGACAGAAAACCAAGCAATAGGTAAAAGTGATATTAAAAGGAAGACAAAGAATCCAAAACTTGAGATTGAACACTTTCCTGAACAGTTACTCTCCCATTTTATTTCTTCCTTGTTTGTTTGAAAAACAAGAAAGGGAGGGGGGTGATAAGTATGTGCAAAACAACATGAAAAAAAAGAATACAGAAAGCCTCCTGAAAATTTTAATGCAACAATTCCATATTAAAGGACCCCCTCCAATTTGTCATTCTGCCATTCAAAACCAGTAAGGATGAATCAAAAAAGTTGTATATATACGCACACCCCTGTCATATACACATGTATTTTTATGTATACATATAATATGTATATATACACGTATCCATACGTATAAGCAAAGTCACTTTTTAGGCTTTTCAAAATATGCCCACAACTTCTCTGTCCAGATTGATGGTTTGGTACTTCAACCACCAGGTTTTGGTCTTCCCAATACACCAAAGCCCTGCTAAAACCTGGCCCACTGTCCACTTCTGAATTCATCTCCCTGCTTCCTTCTAGAACATCACAGTCTGAAGTGCTTTGTTCCCTTTTTGTAAGGTTGTCCTACTGCCTTTCACTCAGATTCAGCCTTGGATGTCCCAACTTCTTGCTGTCCTGAGGCTAGACAGCAGCAATTTAAATGCTTTTCCTAAAGTATGCTCTATGCCAGTATTCAGACTGTATCCAGGACAGCCTTAATGTCCTTTCAAAGAGTCAGTAAATTTAGGCTTTGTTGGGGTGAGCCATACAGTGACTGCATAAACCCTGCTCAAAATCTAAGAGGGGGGGCCTTCCCAGCTGAGGCAAAAACACCAGGACTTAAAATCTTGAGTTACATGTGTGGAGACCTTCACACCCTTGCTTTTATAGAGATTAAACCAAAAATGTGTGAAACGTGTGTTCATGGAGAGCAATAAACCTGAAAAATTACTAGTAAATATCATCACAGTAGGTATTTTAAAAAAGGCAATGCCTTTTAAATATGCAGATCTATAGTGAACTTTTTATAAAAACAACAGACACCATCTCCTTACTTCCACGCTTACTCCCTGAATCAAAAAAAAAGCTTGAATAGAGCTTTATATGGGGGAAAAATTGTTGAAGAATTTTGTATTGGGATGCTTTCACATCATAATTGATCAAACTGCTTATATGAGACTTAAAAAACTAGTATGCCAGCTCAATAGCCTAGAAAAGTGAATTTAAAGGTGAAGCTCCTAGGATCAGAAACAATCAGCAGCAATGTTATTGTTAGTTTGCCAGCTGTGCACTGTTTTCCAAACAAACACAGGAGGGTTGAGATACATAAATTCAAATTACTACTGGCAACACACAGCCACACCAGAGGTTTTGTTTCAAGACTCATCTTCTCTCCATTAACAGCAGCACATACCCCATCTGTTTGTCAGAACCACCTCTCCTTGCATATTAGCATCTATTCTTTTGGGAAAATCCCCTGTGACACACTTCACTGGAATGGGATGAACCAATGATGAAAACTAATCAGCTCAGTATATGAAAAAAATCTTCTCTGACCCCAGACAGCTGAGCCCCACTGCCTTACACCCCTCTTTCAGTGACAACTGGATCAGCCACAGACAAAACAACCCAGGCATCCAAGACTCTTCACGTAACATGCACAGACACACAAACTACAGATGAACAGTTGAAAGAACAGTTGTCAGTCTCAAGCAACACTGAAACCCATGTATAGAAATTAAAGAATGAAATTTTCAAGCAAATAAAGTCATTAGCAGCCTTGTCATCCTAAGACAAATCTATGACTGACTGCCTCTAGAATAGTCAACTTTTTTTTTTTTAAACTTTTCAAGTTTAAATGATTTTGATGATCAGAAAAAAAACCAACATCAAGATTGGGCTCCTAATTGACTTCACTATTTGATAAGTTAGAGGGATTCACAAACTATTACCTTTTCTGGGTAAAATGTATTGAAAACACATTACAGTTGAGGAAAACTGTATCTTAATTAAGAAAAGCTGTTAACAACTGAGTAACCATGAAATGATGAATAAGCCTGGTCTAACAGCAGCCCACCCAACTCCTAATACACAGCAAATACAGAAGCTCCTTGCAACAAGTTTTCATATCTTCACCTTCTGCACTGGAAGCTCTTGGCTCAGCTCAGCCATCTTCCTGCAGGGAGTCACCAGCACAATTCATCCCGGAGGGCCATTGCTGCCTTCGTCTTCAGATTCTTTCCTCTCTCCAGCCCCCATCCCATACTTATCTGGGGTTGGTTATTCCCACCGTCCGCTCCCGAAGACCATGGCAAGCCTGCACTCCCTTTGTGGAACAGTTCCTACACAGTCTTTTCCACCTGTGTGACTGGCAGCCAGACAAGTTTTTTTTTGGGTGGATCTACTGTAGTGTCAGAAGGAAAGTTGCAATGATAGAAGATGGTGCTGTAC
>JAVJGJ010000057.1:31245676-31281876 GCA_035590215.1 Microhierax caerulescens
GCATGGGCAGCGCCCTGCGGAAGAGCAAAGCGGTGCGGCAGGCCCCCGGCGGCGGTCCGGGGCAGCGGCGGCCGGCAGGTAGGCGGCCAGCGGGCAGGCACCTGCGTGGTGGCCCCGTACCTGCGTGGTGGCCCCGAGCGCCGGGGCGGTGGGCTCCGAGTGCAGCGGGGCGGGAGGGCGGTCGAAGGAAACGTAGGGTCTGTAGCGACGGGACATGGGGAAGTGGTTTCACGCTGGAGGAGGACAGAGTTAGCTTAGGTATTCGGAAGAAATGCTTTACTGTGAGGGTGGCGAGGCACTGGAACAGGTTGCCCAGAGAAGCTGTGGATGCCCCATCCCTGGAAGTGCTCGAGGCCAAGTTGGATGGCGCTTGGGGCAACCTGGTCTAGTGGAAGGTGCCCCAGCCCGTGGCAGGGGGGTTGGAACTAGGTGATCTTTAAGGTCCCTTCCAGCACAAACCATTCTGTGATTCCATGAAAATGACTTTGGTTTCCTGGTAAAACGCCCGCGATGTCAGAGCAGGGCACAGCCGCTGGCTGGGCACCTTCAGGTGGGTCCTCTGGGTATGGGAGTACCGAGCACCTGCTGCAGAACAACTTCATTGTGCCTTCAGCTGGTGTGACCACAGATCAGACCATGTCTCGTTAGTTACGTATTCCCAAACACAGCCTCTGATGCTCGGGTTTTCTCCCGACTGAGGCCAGCGCAGGTGGCAGCGGGGCTGCGCCAGGCTGTCTGCATCCTCTCACTCCTGAGAGCCAGGGGAGATGTGGGACCCTGGCCCTGTGGGCAGTGGTGTGGGGAGCAGGTCCCTAGGGCACAAGCTGCTGCCTGAAGGGAGGCTGTGGCTTAGTGTGAGCTCATCAGGGAGAAAGATCTGGAGTTGGATGGGAGCTGCATGGCCCTCTGGTCCGTGGAGATAATTTCTGTTTACCAGGGTTGCTGTATGTTGCTGCAACAGCAACGGGGAAAGGTGCATTTTGGCTGTCTGCTTTGTACGTCTTTGGAGTCAGAACTTCGGTTTCTGATGCTCCTTAGACGTAGTGCTAACCATGCTCTCACCAGGCCTATAAAACCAGACAAAAAAGGAGAAATAATGATCTTGAAGTGATGAATGCCTGAAAATTAACCTATGCTTGCATCTGGTGCTGTACAGTGGTTCTGCATAAATCAAAAAGTGAGGTGCTCTTAGGATGTAGTATTTCATTGAACATTACTACTGAAGGAGTGTTTTCAGCTCTACCAAATCCTTGGGAAAGGGGTGTGTTTGTAAAGATATTTTTATGTGTGCAATAATTTGAGAACATTGAAGCTAAAACCCCTTGGTAGCTTTACGATATTTTATAATAGTTTGTCTTACGCAGAATGGAAATTGTCAGAGGCTTGGCAGATGAAGAATAAAGATGCCTATGCAGTAAGAATTTACACAAGGCGGGAGCACAGCAGGAGTTAGCAAGTATGAAGATGCGGTTTCTAAGAGTTAAAACTAATGAAATAAGTTTATTGTTATGGCTCCATATTGCTTAGTATCTTTCAGTTACAACAACATAAAATCCTCTAGCCTGAGTCAAAAGCCTGACATCAGAAGCACAGAATGTTCCTTGACCCTAACAGGAAGGACCGGGAAAAAAGAAAACTCTCAAACCACTGTCAAGAGAGTCCAGTTGCCCTTGTACTTTCAGGGCAGTGCAGTGCCCTGAGACCAGTTAGGGTTAACTCACAACATTTCCATTACCTAATGCTGCCACAAACCACGTTATAATTTCAACATACCTGATATAGCTTTGAATCAGATGTACTAAAAGCTAGGCAGGTGTGGTAGCAGAGTGTGGGGCAGAGTAAACTGCTATGGGGTTATACCCAAACCTCATTCCTCTGGACAGCGATGTGTCTGCTGACACAAACTCAGAAGTGAAGCCTGCATCTTAACGAGCTTTTTCAGCCTTGTGAAGCTGACTCATTTAGGCTAAATGACTTAAAGAACTTACTGTTTGGGCTTCAGTTTATATGCTTTGCTGTGTCTTTGGTTTTTCAGTTTAAGACCTTACTATTCCCTGCTGCCCATTTGACAACTCTGGCAGCATCTTAAAGTAATGCTACAGGAAAGTGAGTTGAAACTGTGACATTAAAGTTTGTATTTCAGCATCTAGGCAGTTTTACTTCTGGGATGGTCGCATACCCGTGGATTATTACCTGAAACTCAGCGTCCATTTCCTGAAGGAGCAAGTCAAAGTTTTTAATACCTATCAGGGACAAGAGATGAGGGGAGTTACAGGTGCTGCTGAAGATGTTAAATAGAAGATTAAAACAAATAATTACAGAAATGTAAATAGAGATATGTAACTTTAAAACTGAAACATAATTCATATAAACTGATTACTCGTTGTTTGACTGACTCTTAAAGCATGAACAATCTTCAATTAACCCCTTTCTATAGTTAGTCATACCAGGCAGTAGGGCTTTTTAAATATCAATGTATGTCTCGTGGACAAGTCATATTTAAACTTACGTGTGTAGTAGGAGGAAGAAATTAGGCCATTCCTAGCTGTAAAATTTTCTTAATTACTCTCTGGATCTATTCCCACCGTTCCATGATTTTGTCAATGGGAATAATAAATTCGGAGTTATTAATTTGCTGCAAGATCTAAGGATGTTTAAAAAAGCAAACAGCAGCAAGCTGGCAATGAGCAAAACTGGCAAGGAGTATGGTGGCTAGAACAGGAAAAAGTAAAAATGTTAAGATAAAGTGATTATATTTCATGTTACACAGCTATTAAATACATTCTTTTGTCCTTAGCTTAAGCTTTCAAAAAAGTTATCCTATAATCTTCAAATAGCATTCCATTTACTTCAACAGTTGCATTTTGCATATGCAATATTTATGACATTTTGTGGGTAGTAAAGGTATGAAAATTGGAAATAACTCAGAAGATAATGCTTTTCCTGATTTTTTTTTTTGTTAATTTTGCTCTGCACTGCTTTAGTTTTCTATCTTATAAACATGCATTTTCCTGCAGAAAGGATTAATGAGAAAAATCAAATCAATACAGTAAGGGGCTAAACTAGCACATCTCAGAATTAAGATAGCCTGGGTTACAGATTTTTCTTTATAAAACATAATGTTTGTTTCTGTGGGACTCTACCTTGCTATTGCCTCAGGTGCTGCTTTTTTTCCCCCCAGATCCTCATGCTAGTTGAATTTTATGGGCAACTATATTTTCAGTTCGGTTTGACTTTCATGTAAATTGAAGTTGCGTGGCTCTTTTCAGGACTGGGCATTGAGGACATGGCACACGCTCACTGGTGGACCTGGAAAGTTGTAGTGGACTTGTGATGCCAAAACGGCACAGAGTAACTGCTCAGAGACTAATTTTGTCTTTAAGCAGCAAAGGTATTTATTTCGTGCAACATTGGGGAGCTAGCTGATTCGCACCAGACAAACTAGCTCCGAAGTTTTCAGTGAAAAGTTAGGTATTTTATACAGTTTTTGTGAGAGGTTACAACATCTTTACATACATATTCATTTGATTTTGACACCCAATCATTCCATTCATAATAGATGGGATCTAGGTGGAATCAGCCTTCCAATTTTCTTTGTTCAACGATTTCCTGACTTATGGTCTCCTTCTCTCCTTCAGGTGCCCACCTTATCTTTTCTAATTATTCAGAGCACATTCCTTTAACATTGTCAGTGGTACATTCCTTTACTTTAACATTGTCAGTGGAACCTTTTCTTCTTCAGAGTACTTGTCTTATTATTCAGAGTACATTCCTTTCTCAACACAAACAGAGCATCACCCAGAGCATTGTACCCAACTCATCCTGACCAATCTTTTTAAGGCCTTGTTCTGTTTCACTTGGAATGAAATTTGGGTTGGGTTCTACAAAGTGAATTAACAAAGTATTGTTAAAATCATTGCTTCTCATTTTTAGTGCTGATATATAGCCTCTGAATATAGTAGCATAACTGAGACAGTACAGGGGATCCACTTTGGTGGTCCTAGTGCGGTGCTGGAGTACAAACACGGATGGTGATTAAGTTGCATTGACATTTATGTGTGGTGAGTGTCTGAGTAATGAGGCCCCACATATTTTTATTTTTGCAGTATTTCCTGCAGATGCCTTGACCATATAATTTACATGTGAACTGCTCAGGTGTAACAATAACAGATGTGTCATAGCAGTCTTGTGGAGAAGCATAGCGTGGGCCTTGTCTCCTGGAGGTGGCGTCAGGGTTTCCCATGTTCTTTCTGTACCTCTGTTAACAGTTATGCCATCCCCTTGATTTCTGCTGTGAACGGGAACAGTGCTTGGCCCTCACAGTGTGTGGTATTGGTCCCCTTTTTTCCAGTCCATTGTTATGATTTCTCTATTTTTCAAGTCTTCCTTGGAGATAAATTTCACTGTTTGTTCCTGTCTGAAGGTTGTTCTTCCATTAAGCCCACCCTGGATATCCTTTGGTAGGGTGTCTTGCTATTGTTTTGATTGTGCTTGTAGATAACAAACAAAATACCAGGTAAAATCATGCACTGCGGTTTATGCAGTATGCTGAATTGGTGACTTACCTTCTTTTTCCACTGGTTTGAAGTGAGTGCGCTTTGCCACTGCTGTCTCCTGAGAAAATTTTATATTTGATTCCTTCTCTGTTTTTGGTTTTTGATACTTGCCTGTTGTAATGCAGCTGCTTTCCAGTCTGTAGCATTTTGACTCATGTATTTCCCGTGAAATTCTTTTCCAGTGCTTGTTCATGTTTTTCTCATTCAGATTTTTTCGGTAACTGCCTTTTCTGAATGTGGTGTCACATTATAGGTCTTCCTTACAGAGCCATCCTCTACCTTGCCAAGCTATATTTGACACCGCCTCTTTTTCCTCTTCTTCAGTTTGGTTTTACCTCGTATTTTACTTACAAAAAGCTCACAACTGTTGTTTTCCTTAGCATACTGCCTCTCCTATATTTAGTCTTTGTGCCTTGTACTGTTGATTATGTAGTTGGACTAATTTCTGGTAAACCCTGTAGAACTGTGTGACCTCCTGTAATTTTTGGCTGTTACAGTGCTATCTGACACAGCACTTTTATTTGCATAAAAGAGATAAAAAGGTGAAAGGAGGAGGTAAGTAAAGCATGCAAATGCTACTATTTTCCATAGGAAATAATAGTAACTTAGTCTAGCTTAGTCTTAGCTTTTCTTAGGAATCTGCTAATGAAATGTTTTTATGTAGTGAACTGAGATACCATCTCATTTCATCTTCTATTCTAGCAAACTTGCCAGTTTTACTTGTTGAGTGAGCTGCTTGGATAAGCAGGTGGTGTTTGGTACGGCCACCCCTCCTGTGTCCTTGCATTGCATCCCCATTGTGATGGGAAGGAAACTTTTAACTTCCTTAACTCCTCCACTGTTTACACAGCCTGACACAAAGCAAGCTTATCTCTGTAATTCCATTTTCCAAAAGTGTAATCTATTTACTGTTTTCACCCATCTTTCACAACTGTTTCCAGCTAGACCTTTGTCAGCCTGTATGCATCAGATTAGTTTGTCGAAAGACAGTTTGGAGGGCAGTGACCAGTTTGGCTATCCCGCTTCACTCATCTTGTAGAAATGCTGCCATTGTTTGCTGGGCTGCTACGAGCAGGATTAAATTGTTCTACCCAAGTTGGTTTGTTTTTCAGACAAGAAACTTTGATCACTCTGGACTAAAGTAAGTGTTCCCACCTCCTTTGAAAAAGCCCTGCTGGGGCTTCTGAGACAAGTATGCAAGTATTTTCCATGGTGCAGTACCTGCCTTAGAGTTCACATACATTCTGGGAGATTGCCTGCAAAAAGCTTGTTTTCCTTTAACCATGTTCACTTTTAATACTGGCTTGTTTGACAAAAAATCTGTATGAACTGCTTTCTGCCATTGTTTTTTTATGTTCTCTGTGACTCATGCAACCCTGGTTACAATGAGGTGTGTGGGAATAAATAAATAGCTTTAGTTGTGGTAGAGACAATAAAGGCATGGCCGATGGCAGTAGGGACTAATGAATGGCACTAGCACCAGCAGATCCTGTTCCAGTCCTGCTGAGTACTGTTTCACCTCTCTGTGCCTCAGGTGCCACACTTCAAGTGTGGCTGGTAATACTTCCTCCTCTTGTCAGAGAGCTGTTTATTTAACGACCAGAGGAAAAAAAAAAAAAAAGGTAGCATGAGAGTATTAATCACAGTTTGTGGGAGCCACAAGTTTGTGTTGGCTGCAGGAATTTAAAGAAAAAAAATCAGAAAGCTCAGTTTTTTCAGGTCATCCCAAATGAAGCATGGGCCTATATGGATGGCACTATGAGGATGACACCTACCAGAAATGAGCTTTCTTTGTTTTGATTTGCATTATACAAAGCATTGTACCAATATGGGTAAATACAAAAGCAGCAGTGATTTATGAAGGGAATAGATAAAAATCCATATTAAAATTACCAGTTATTGTAAGACGATGTTTTCCATAAAGATTGCATATAAACCTTTTATATAAGATGTTACAGCTTTTAGTACAGTTCCAGGGGCAGGGAAGCATTACATTAAGCTTTTCATAACCTGGTGTCCTGGTTTCAGCTGAGATAGAGTTAATTTTCTTCTTAGGAGCTGGTGCATTGCTGTGATTTGGATTTGGTGTGAGAACAACGTTGATAGGACACTGATGTTTTTAGTTAATTTAGTTCACAGTGAAATAAAATGGAAGATTGAAGTGGTCAAAGATACCTAATTAATTTATCGCTACCTGCCTTTTTACTGAGGAACAGATAATCTGAAGTTTAACTGTGTTTAATTTATTCAGCTTGTTCTCTTTAAGCCAATAGGGCTTGTATTTCAGATGCTCTAGAAATACTTGAGGTCAGCATGTGATGTTATGCTCAGAGAAAATGTCCCTATTAATGCTAATTAGAGCAACCTGGCTAATTCTTATATGGTTTACTGTAAACAATTACATAAGAAAAGAGTAATGGATGAAGACTTTTTAGGGCAAGTGTCAGCTGTCTGATACTGCTAAGGACTTTGGTGGTGAGAACACTACTAGGAAAGTCTGTGAGAAGGCCTGGGTCTTGTTGGAGTGTGGTTTCAAGTTCCATAATTATTATGGCAGAAACACATCTTGTAGGACTCTTCATAACAAGCCAAGATGTTCAATGATGTCCCTGCTGAAATCAGTAAAAATACTTTTTTGTGTTATGGTTGGACTTCTGTGGTAGCTGCATGGATAAGTAGAAAAGCAAAAGGAAAAAAAAATAATGCCTGGAAGTAGGAATTACTTGTTTTGCTAGGAACTGGGGACAGTTTCAGAGCCCCTTTTGCAGACTATCAGGATGTGACAGGCTATATGAGCTTGACTGCCTGGCTGTGTAGAGGCTGAGAGGGAGGTTTGTTAGCGTTGAGCTTCTTGCTCCACATCAGCAATTTTTCTCATTCTTGGTGCAACGGGGATTGATTGCAGCCCTCAAAACACAGTGCTGACCCATCTGGAGTGAAAAGTAGATTGGAGGATGTTGCTGATTCAGTCCTCAGATGTTCAATAGAAAATTGAGCTGAAAGGGGTGTATTTTGTCACTTAAGGCCTTTGTTTGGGTGGGAGCTTTTCCATTGGGTATAGAGAGCTTTGAATCAGGCCCTCAGATAGATGTCACTTGGAAGTTTGTCTTTCATTTGACCTGGCATTTGTCATTCCTCCATCAGTATTTCGTCTTTGGCTTGTCTTTGTTCTGTAATTTTTGCCCTACTATGTAGAGGTTAGATGAAAAGTTCTGGGTAGGTTTTTATTGCCCTTTGAGAAAACAGCACTGGGAAGCTTTCTGTCATTTCCTGCCTTTTTCATATGTTAACTGTGTTTGATTTGCTGAGGTTTTCCTCCTCTATTACACTTCAGTTGAAAAGTTCCTAGGAGAAAATTTGTATCCAACATGTTTTGCCATGTATTAAAATGGTTTTAAATGCCTTTTATATTCAAATGGTTGGGGTTTTCATGACGGAGATAGGTGTTTCGGTGTAACACTGTGGACTACAGCCCGTGACTGTTAACAGTATGGTGCCAAAGTTTAATAAAGTTTCTGTTTCTGTACCCTGTTTCAACTAAGTGCAAAGCTAAGTCATTCAACATTCTGTCTTGAAGTTGATCCCATTCAAGCTATGCTTTATTTAAATGGAAGAAGTCTTAAGCTCTTAGATAAGGAAAGCAGATTAAGAATACAGTGACAACTAAAGAACTTGGCAGCAACACACTGAATAAATATAAGCAATAACATAGTTCAGAAAACTTCCGATTTCTCAGGCATGTACTTTACTCTTTTACTTGTCAGTCTTGAAGCTTGGTGGTTTTTGAATTTGAGAGCGAGTGCCGTGGTTTAACCCCAGCCGGCAGCTCAGCACCACACAGCTGCTCACTGCCTCCCTGCCCCCGGTAGGATGAGGGGGAGAATCAGAAGGGTAGAAGTGAGAAAACTTGTGGGTTGAGATAAAGACAGTTTAATAGGTAAAGCAAAAGCTGTGCGTACCAGCAAAGCCCCGGGTTCCTGTTCCTTCACAGTTTTGTCAGTTCAGCTGAGCGCAAGGCAGCCGCTCAGCATGGATCTGTGACATGATCAAGGCTGGAGGCATGTGTTTTAAAGGCTTGAGTATTTTCACTTGTCGTGATCTGGATGATATAATGGCTCTCTTACCATCATTTCCAAATGTCTGAGTTTACACAATGGAGGAGGTAGTGACCTGTGTTGAAAGTTCACATTTGCTCAGAAATGAGCAAATCTAGGAGGAGGAAAAGCTGAAAAATTCTCCACCTAAAAAGCTCTGGAGCGTAAGGTTCATTGTCATATGAAATAGCCTGTATGTCTCAGATGCCTGAATATAAGGCTGTAAAGCAAGTTATATGCTTGTTCATAAACATTACAAGATCAGAGGCGTCTTCTGAACTACTGGAGTAGAGGCAGCTATTTCTTAATTACATTGTCAAAAATGTGAAGTTCGTTCTTGTTGGTAATGTCCTCTTGTGTGATACAGAAAATCTAGGTCAGTCAGCGAAGACCTTTGCCTTGAAGTGCCGCTTACAGACCTTCATGCCAAGCAGTTGAAGGACCAGTGCTTTCCGTGGGTCACCACCTCCTGCCTTGGCAGCCCTTTGGATCCTTGGGTGGATGCTTTTGCAGAGTAAGGCAATTCTTATCCTGGAGCAGTTTTGCTTATGAAGCTGGTCCAGGCTGTTATGTTGGGCTGGTTGTATTCCTGCCTGGTCAAGGCCTTCTGCAACTAGTTGTGCCTTTTTTTACCCCATGCCAGAAGTTACACAACCAACAGTCAGAAGTTCAGAGGCCTCAGTTACAGGGAGGACTTTGGTTTGTGAGGATGTTTGCTCACAATAAGGAAGGATATTGATTAAAAATACCATAGTTGTGTCACTGTTTTTTTGGTTGTGGGGTTTGTTGTTTTTTTTTTCTTCTTCTCTGCTCAAGAAGTGGCAGTGAGGATTGGTGTAGTCTGCTTCAGAAATGGATTCAGGTAAAAGCTAAAAAGGTGGGGGTTTTTTGCTGGTTTAACAAGCTTCTGAGCAAAATGGTGGGTTTTGCTGGTACCAATGAGAGAAGCGTTCCTTTCTCCTCTTCCTCCTTGCTGGTCTGTGTGATTATGCCTTCTGCCTGGCACCAGCCGTGGTGCTCATGGGACCTTCCCTGAGATGGCTGAGCTTGTTAGGCTGGTGGGTAACTGTCCACATCTTTTCTTCTCCTGGGTTAGTTTTCCCTAGGTTAGTGAGTTGATTTAACTCATGTAAGGCCTGTTGGTTGCCAGGGCTGGTGCCAGGTATACAGACAGCAAGAAGAAGACGAAAACCAGTGTAGTGGAAGAGAGTAGACTTGCCCCGTTCGGACAGTCATGATTTGTTAGATTAGTTCACCACACACTAAGGAGCACTTGGCAGGTCACAGGGGAGGTAGCACAGGCACCATCCTGACAAAAAACAAAGATGGTGGTAGTGCTGGGTAGGAGCCTCATGGGCTCTTCCTGCCCATGAGTTGCTGTGAGTTGCTACAGACTCGCTGAAGTAACACTGATGCTTACAGGCAGAGGCTCATCCTCACTGCTACGTCTCTGAGGATTATCTAAAGCGGCTCCGTGGTCCAGGTTCTCCCTTAGCAGTCTCAGTCTGCAAAAAGGTTATCTGCTGTTTGATTTCTGGAAAGTATCGATTCACCAGGCCTGTGGGTTACTGTAATTGCCGTTAATGAATGGAATTTTATGGAGAGCAAACACGTGACACGCAGAGCACTTTCTGCTTTGTCATCCTGCCTGTGGCAGGTTGCCCAGACCAAGGAGGGAGAGGCCCCTGGCAGCAGCCGCCTGCGTGCTGCCTCTTTCAAGTCTCTGCCAGAAGTTACCGTTGCCTTTAGGTTTTCAGGCTATTGCTAAAGCTAGGCACCTCTAGCACAGATCTACCTGAAAATAATTAGAGATGTTTATAGAAATGCCTGTTGTTCTCTAACGACTAGATTTTTATCTCATTGAAGGTAGGGTTTTAGGTGAACGTTCCTGAGGTTGTTCAAACTTGTTATAGGAATAAAATGTGAGCCTTCAGCTTCTTCAAGTACATGCAGGGATGTAGCTTTGATAATATATTGAAGAAAAAAATTCTCCTTTATGAAGATCGTGACCAGTATTCAAAACCTGTGTTCTTGCTTTTCTTTTTTCACATGCATGTGTATATATACAGGTTAGTGTATATATACAGGTTAATTCCTGCCTTCCTTCCCCAAGCTAGAATAGGCCCAGTATTATCCATCACTAATACTGCTATTAACTATGGTGTAACAATTCTTATCTTTAAACCCCTTTACCAACTTCAGCAAAGTACTCTTCCCAATACCCTTGTGAAACAAAGGAATTTTATCACAAAGTTTCAGAGAAAAAATCAGAGATGACAAGTTTACAAACCAATTTTCAATGACTGCCTTTTTGCATTTGTGTGTGCATGTGAATGCTTTTCAGGTTTGTGGGCTCATCGCCCAAGGAATGTATACGCATTCAGTATGGCTGTTTGTCTAAATATGTGCATGTGTCAGAGTTTGCTAATTAATGCTGGTTGTGCAGTACAAAGTATGTATATGATTAAGTACAAACGAGTGTGTACTGACCCATTTATTGGAAATTAAGCTTAACATAACTCAGAGTTATGTGGAGGAAGGCATAGCTGATAATGAATTCCAAGCGAGTATTAGATTTTCTTCTTTTTTCTTTTTCCATGCCACATCAAATAAAGTATCACCATGTAAAAAGATGTTAATTTTTCCTTTCCACTAATATGCTTAACCTTTTCTATTGGAGATAACTATATATATAACTATATATATATATATATGTATATGACCAGTGGGGAAACAGATCTTTTCCAGACTTTTTAATGCATTTATTTAGAGGATTTCATAGTATGAGCAATACCATAAGGCAAAAATTATTTGGAGGGAGATTTTATTAGAAAAAACAATTATATTGATACATTTAACTGAAAGAAGTCTTCAGGGAACTAACTGCAGGAGAAAAACAAAAATTTTAATTCAGTTAAAAAAATGTCTGAGAGTGAAAAAAATGACAGCACATCAGCATAAGAAAATCACCTTCTGGGTAAGAAAGGTAGAAGTCATAATTTTCCTTTAAGACTGAAGTTCAGGCTTAGCCACATCAAATCTTATTTCCTCACTTTGTGCCGAGCATATTGCTAGATTGGCAAAAAGTACTGAAATCCCAGCTAACTCTTGTACAGGTTTTTATTAAAGAGAAGATTATAGCAAGTCATCCTAACGTTGCAGATGACTCACCAGTCGCCTCAGGAAGGCTCCCCTGAGACAGGCATGCTGATGATGAGGAAGCGATGAAGCCACCAGGCCACTCCCCCAGACAATTTCGCTTGAGGATTGCAGCCCTCATAAAGGACGTCTCTCCAGATACGACGTTATTTTATTCTTTATTTCACAGAGGGACCACAGAAGCAGGAAGAAGGGCAGTGCGAAGTAACAGCAGAAACTTCACCGACAGTTGTTTTTGTACAGGAGAAGCAAATAGGAGATCATGAAAAAACTTTAAAGGTAGGGGGGAGATACGTTTTAAAGTCTGTAATTCAGTTTTGACATTTGACAAGAATGTAGGCTTTCTTTTAAAAATCTTAGTTCTTGGGAGAGGAATGGAGGAGATCCAGTCTCAGGGTGGGATCATGGTCATGAATAATTTCCCTTGGTAAATGGGATGCAGAGGTTGTGAACGTCCTGGCCACTTTGAAGCATAGTTCTAGGAGGTGGTTTCAGAGGGGAAAGTTTTAATCTGCTTGTCTGAACTAAACTTTTAATATGTTTTCATGAGGAATGATTATGAAGAACTAATGAAAAATAGGGAGTAAAAGCCGAAGTGTCTTAATGCATGTGAAAACAGAGCATTTTTTAAAAAAGAAAAAAAAATAGCATGATATAAGTAGTGATCTAAGCAAATTTCATGAGTAGGTATTGCGGTTTCTTTGTATGCATCATACAGATACCGTTCTTGGTAGCTGGGTCTGATGACTGTGTGGGAGTTAGCCTGCCCTTAAGCTTCACACCATCCTGTTGCCACTGAGCAAACAAGGTGTCCTTTGAAAGTATGGCATGCTTTCTCCAATTTGATATCCCTAAATACAAATGAAGTGCAAATGTATATCATAAGACAATATATGCTCCTTTTTCACTGTTCTGTGATTACAGTAGGAAGTTTGAGCCTGGCCAATGGCTGTGTTAGAAGAATACAAAAAAGGGGAACCAAGTGCAAAGTAGATTCAGTGGTAGGGGTATGTACTGGGGTGGCAGAGCAGGAGGAGAAGAGGAAGGAAGATGAGATATTTTTGGATGTCTTCACAACAGCCACAGGTGTTTTCTAGGGTTTTTTTTCTACTATTAACATGCTACCCAGGATTATGAAATAGTATTAAAATGTAACTTTGTACAGACATATGCACAGTCTGAATTTCTGCTGACGTTGCTGTGTAATTTGCTGGAGGGATAGGGGTCTTTTTGTGGTGGTATGGTTGTCGGCAGCAGTCTAAGGTAGACACAGTTATACTTACGGAGAGAGGGAATATTCTGACCTCAGAGGAAGGCAACAGTAGAATGGGTTGAGCACAAAGGACTGCTTAATACAGAACAAAATTAAGATGAAAAGAGAAGGGAGACTTCTTTTATTCTTTTTCTTTCCTTTTATTTGCCGTGACTGTTCCCATAGTACTGTTTCAAGTCCTACCTAGTTAGCCAGATAGAAGCACTTAAATAAAAGTGAGCAAATTAGTAAAGTGCCTGAGTATGGGTTTATTTACTTTTTTGGTCTTAAAAATTTTGTCATTACTTTAGTTGATACTTGCTGATATACATCAGCTGAGGAATCTGATTTTTACTCACTCTAGATCTTGTCCTGTGGTTTGAGAGGCACTGAGAATTTCTCCAGCAACTCCAAAGGCTTGAAGGTCTGAAGCCCTGATAAATTGGAGCTTTGAAAATTAAGTACAAAGGATCATTTTAGAAAGAGTATATGAAGACGATGCAGTGCTCTTCATGGCATACAGCTGTCAAAATGCATTTTAGGACTTATGGGTCATTTTCCTGTGGTAGTAGTCATCTGATTAAAAAAAAAATAATTCTTGTGTGAAAGTGTAGTGATCACACTTGATCCATTTAATGCCAAAGTTAGTTAGAGTGCTAAACCAAAGTAATAATATACACAGGCATGTTACAAAGCTGTAGTTTTCAGAAATTGTTTTCTTCCAGTTCTGTTCATTCAGTTGGTAAGGCTGGTAATTGCAGATTATTATGATGTTGTTTATGATTGTTATATTTTCATACTAATATATGCAGGAGGAGGGGAAAAACACTAATTAGGAAAGTCTAGGGCAGATGAAAAGAATAAAATAAATTAATAGAATGCCTGTGTCATTAGCTGTGTATCTCAACCTGGAGTACAGAGTATGAGGAATCACTGGAGTTGCATTGACGTCGAAAACTAAGCTCTGCAAGGAAACCCAGGGCTCCAACAAACAAGAAAATTCATAACTCAGTATCTAATATATACTGAGCTATTCAAGGACGGATTAAGAAGATGAAATTTTTAAAAGTTAATTAAAATCAGAGCTTAGAAAATTCAGATGCACTTAGGTTCCCTTGTCACAATATTTGCTGCTGAAAATACTAATTTTTGAGCACTGTGGGTAGTGTTTTCAGTGTTCCCTAATCCTTCTTGTTTTCTCTGTTCAGGCACATAAGGAAGACAAGCCTCAAAAACTGTTGGAAATGAACGGGTATACGCCGGTGCCGCATTCCTACGACTATGATCTCATTGTCATTGGTGGGGGCTCAGGTGGTCTGGCAGCTGCCAAGGTATGAGAGAGAAAATACAGATTTATACTTTCCTTGTAAGTAGTAGGTGGGTGACATCCTCAGCGTCTTGGATCTGCCTGATCAGTTCTTTTGAGGTTAGCCCCAGTTATAGAATACTCTTTTCCTCACATTATGAAAAAGAAAAATATAAAAATATCATGGTATACTTATTAATAGAATGAAACTTGGTCCCTACTAATGAGAGCGATGCTGTTGGAGACAGCAGGTAGATAGCTCAACAGTGTTTATTAATTAAAATTCAACTCAAAATTGAAAAAGCTTTTAAAACTATTCAAATTTAACATCAGCAGGTTTCTAATTTTATCTAAAAGTAGTATCTGTTCAGAAGTAGTTGTGTTTTAGAAGTATATTGGTTTAGTTCTTGTCAATAGGGGAGATTTTGTGATTTCTGAGTTCTTAGAGTTGCATAAGTGGAGATTTTGCCTGTACTTAAGCAGGGTTAGGATCTCACACTTCATTTCTAGGGTCTGGTACTTCCTACCTGTAGCCAGATAATTTATGATTTTTGGTTAGGGTATTGCTTTTAGAACTAATTAAATGAATCCACAGTGGTGGAGAATGTACCAGCTCTTAAGAGTTGTCATTATCCCAAATATTTGAAACTTGCTGAAATTTAATGTAAGTCAGTAACTCTCCTTCAATTCAGTAGTTAGGGAGATTTTGCTGCTTCTTGCTATGGCAGAATGAACTATTTAGAAGTGACTTGGGCATTCGTTGCTCAAGACCTTCAGCTGGATTATTCCTCCAGACAGGAGGCATTTCTTTTGTCCTCAAGAAGTGAAGGAGGTTATTGAGGAGTGAAAGAAAGTTAAGATAAAGTATTTCAGTGTAGCATTGGGTTCACACTAAACCTTGGTCCCTCAGAAGAACTTCTGTTATAATGGAAGAGTGCAGTGCTGAGTAATGGATTATAATATCCTGTATGTCCATGATCTGTTTTGGCGGTTTACTGCTTTTCTATCCATAGGGGCATTATTGCCATGGCATAAGATGGAAGATAAGCTCTATAAAAATTCTGAGGGCCCACAAAGAGAAGCCAACGCTGGTTTTCAGAGGGTGGGGATATTTTAGGACAGAAGACAGTAACATGAGTGAAAGGGAGCTTGCAAGTAATGAGAAACCAGTTTGAAGTAATATAAAAAGTAATCTATTGAAGTTTCCATAAGGAGACTGCTCTGCTTTGTTGTATATGTACTATGTTTTGAATCTACAGAAGTGATGTTTATTGGATCATTTTTCAGCTGTGGGGTAGAAAAGGTGTGTAGCTGGGAGGATAAATTGCCTTATTCCTTCAATTCAGTGTATAAAATATATTGCTTCTTAGTGTTCTCGAGTGATTGTAGAGTGGAGCAGAAGATGATAGATCAATAAAGTCAGCATCACTATCAGTAGTAATGTGTGTATTTCATGAAATTGAAGTGAAACTGTTTTACAGGCATAAACTTCTGACTTTGATTATTCAATATTTTTTTAGTGACTTAGCAAACAGTAGTTTAAAAAACAAAACAACAAAACAAAAAAAAACCCAATCAACTACACAATTCAAGATATCTACACTCAGGTTTGCAGCAGTTTAAGTAGATTGATTAAATGCATGCTTTTCACTGAAACATGCAGCTTTGTGCGCATGCCTTCCTTTTCCTCTCTATATTGTACTTGGAGCTTATTATTTTGGAGGCATGTCTCCATGCTGAATGCAAACACTGCCAAACTGACTCTGTGCAACCCAGCCACAGAACCAGACCATTGCCAGGCCACTACTATCAGTTCACACCAAACAGCCCCAGCCTTAAGCCAGCCTTGTTATGTTCATGCAGCAGGGCACCAAACACATTAAGGTTTGAAAGCCTACAGGGCAGGTTTTGTTACTGTGGGCATATCACTCTGCAGAAGTGGTTGTGTCTGTGGTCTCTGCTGATGTGGCGAAGCAGTGCTGTGCTGTGTTACCTGAGCATATAGCTGAGTGTAAACTTGGGAATCCTTGCATACTATTTAGCTAACACCAGCAAAGCTCTTTTGAGCTATTATAATTTATAATAATATATAATTATAATTTATCATTATAAAGGAGCTTTAATAATGTGTCTCAGGCCCTAAGTATCTTTCTGAGGAACTTTCTCAGAGGTGCTGCTAACAGATAGAAATTAGTTTCTTGGCCAATCTTGACCTTTATCAGAAGCAGAAATCCAGTACATTAATATTTTCCAAAGGTGTCTATGGCCTGCATTGTTTGAAAAGTGATTTTTATTTTGCATGAGTTAAGTTACATTTAAAATTGAAATTCTGGTTGTCAACTATTTGGATTAACAAGTATTACTGGTAACATAATGCTGAAGGCTGTCCAGCTCCTCCCAAGCCAAACCCCAGGCCTTAGGGTTATATGCTGCACCTACAGTTGTTATTACTTACATGTCTTAAGAATTCATCATGTGATGCAGTACAGTTGTGGTTACTCCAAGTATCAAAATAATTTTTCTGCATCTCATGGGGGAATCTGTCATGATAGTTTCACAGCTATGTAAGTAATGCTTAAGTGTTTTTCCCTGGTACCAGTTATTGCTGTCAATTTTTACCTTTTTCTTAAAAAGCACAAAGGAAACAATGGAATCAGTAGAAATCCCAGTTCTCAGTGTCATTTATACACATCGATTGTAGATTTGCTAATGAAACTTCTCGGGGAAAATATCATGAAATAAACCATCACTTTTCTAGTCTGGATGACATCTGCACATCCTGACAGCAAAGTCAAGTTGCTGCAGGTTGAGTAGCTTGAAGAGCAAGAGCTAGTCCTGACAACTACAGATTGTACTCAAAATTTAATGTTCCCTTCAACTACAAGAAAAAAGATCGGATGAACACAGCCGTAATGCTTGGCCACGTGACTTAGATCATTGTGTGATGTGGTTTCAAACGTTTGAGAAACCATCTTTGAAGGCAAAATTGGATTAATGAAGATTTTGTTAAGTATGTTAAAAATAAATGGCACGTTGTGGGAAATAGTGTGAACAAACTGATGGGGTAGAGAATAGGTTTGACTCCCAGAGTCTTCTGTGTATCAGCTGGCGCTGTGCTGTTGTGTAGCAGTATGAATGCCTGCTTTTTTCCTTTCATCTTTTTTTTCCTACTGAGTGCACAGATTATTCAGAAGATTAATGGTTTGTCTGGCTGTTCCCTAGCAAATCATTCATTATTACTTAATTAAAAGTCACAAAGCTTTTGAGCAATGCATGATGTTATCATCTACTCCAAATTTAACCTCTAATATTTAGATACGTGTCATATTTAATTTGTTTTGCAGGAAGCTGCCAAATATGAAAAGAAAGTGATGGTGCTGGATTTTGTCACACCTACCCCTCTGGGCAACTCATGGGGTAAATTTCTCTTTATTGCAAATCTGTTATAAAGGAGCTTTACAGCTCAGAGACTCTGGTTCTCCTTTGAGATCAGCCGTGCTGGTGTGAAAAACACATTCTGTCCCTTTCTCTCAGGTCTTGGAGGAACATGTGTAAATGTGGGCTGTATACCTAAAAAACTGATGCACCAGGCAGCTTTACTGGGACAAGCCTTGCAAGATTCACGCAAGTTTGGATGGCAGTTTACGGAAGAAGGTAAAGAAGAACAATTTTTTGCATTTTTGTCATTTGTGCTGAAAATCCTGAGGCTCTTTTCACAATCAAATCCTTGTTGCGCTTAAGTGTGTGCTCATTTTAACAATCTGGGGCAACTTCAGAGAGATTACATACAAACTTAAGCACTTTTCAAGTCTAAAGCCATGGGGCTTATTGCCTTGCAGCATTTGGTGTGTTTATTAATATATTCTGATCGTGTTAGTATTTGATAAGGTTGTTGTGTGAATAAAAACAATAAGGTACTACTCCATTTCTGAATGTAACACAACATCTAAGGAAATACCCCAGAATCTCCCCTGTTAGAAACTTCCTCATAATTGCAGCCAAGGATTTTCTTTCCATTGGTCTCTGTCACTACTACATAAGATGATTTTTACTTTATATTAGCCCTAATGTGCACGGTTATAGGATTGTGATTTATTTAGAGTGCAATCCTGTATTGGAGAACATGCATAGTTTTCATTTATTGAGCAATGTCACCTGCTCACAGCATGTGTCAATAGAAAACAATCATGCAGGAAGTCTAAATTTTCCGTGTTTTAAATCTTATCTGTTCCACTGTGACCTCTCGTGTTGTCTGCACTGATTTAATTCTTTGAATTTCAGCAGAGTTACCCTGGAGTAAAAAAGGAATAAGATAAAGGTGACTAGGTTATGAAACAAATCTGTCTGAGAATACAAGGTTTGCTATGGAAAAAGAGCTCACAGACTGAAAGATGAGTGTTTCTCTTTTGTTTCTGACAGTCAAACACAACTGGATGACTATGACAGAATCTGTTCAGAGTTACATTGGTTCACTGAACTGGGGCTATCGGGTTGCTCTGAGAGAGAAGAAAGTCACATATGAGAATGCATATGGGGAATTTGTTGGGCCACACACAGTTAAGGTACTCCCTACCCATATTTGCTGGGTTTTTCTATAGTACTTTCTGAATAGAGATGCTTTTCAAATAGAGTAATTTTTCCCTTGGTAGGACTGCAGAGTACTCACTTTGGACTAATACTTTCTCCACAGGCAACAAATAAAAGAGGAGTTGAGAAGCTGTACACGGCTGAGAGATTTCTTATTGCCACTGGTGAACGACCACGCTACCTGGGTATACCTGGAGACAAGGAATACTGCATTAGCAGGTAAAAATAGGGGGGAATATGAAGTCATTCACCATGAGTAAATGCTTCACTGGTAAGAGGAAGTGGTGAAGCATGGGCAGGGCTGTTTGGTTGCTCGTTTTCTTTCCTATGTAACTTTTTGTTAGGGGAAAGTAAGCACAGGAGAATAGCTATAGACAGATTTTAAGCTGCCCAAAACACTGGTGTCTAGTAGACATCACAGGACTGTAGGTGGCTGGCTAGGTTTGTTCTGTTTCTGACTGATAACAGCAGTAACTGAGAATACCGTAAATCATGTGTGTCCATCATAAAATTAATTTATCAGCTTGCCCCAGTTACCAGTACACCCACTTCCTCCCTATTCCTTATGGTCTTTCAGTTCACATACTGAAGGGTTTTTTGGTAATGAAGAGCACAGTGTGCTTGGAAGAAACCTCCCTGCTCAAATATCAAGGAAAGCAGGAGTTGCAAAGCAGTTAATGTTGTGAAGCCAATAAAAGTGTATTTGTCTTTGTGCACTGAGGCACTCTTGAAACTCAACCCATTTTTTTTCCAGCTAGTCAGTGAAGTTAGTTCAACTTTTGGGAAAACTGGTTTCAAATGTCTGGTTAATTGATAAGGCCAAGCAATTCTAGAACAATTTTGACCAAAAAATGTGATAGGCAGATGAAATCTGTTTTCATATTGGAGTAAATTTTAAGTTACTTAATGTAGAAACAGGGGTTGGAACTACAGGCTTGTAAATCTATAGCAACTAAATAAATAATTGGCATAATACCTGTGAAACCAAAACACCATGTTCTGTGTTTCCTTTCTAGTAATACTAGTAAAATTAAAGGTAACAGATAATATAGCCTGTAAAGTGGTGCTTTAAAATAACGTTAAGGTAGAAAAGTCAGGAATGCCAGAGTTAAAGACTATCAGATTGAGTCTTCGTGTGCAATCTTCACTGGGTTCCCTGGGAGATAGGAACTATGATGTAGCCTTTAATTACACAATCACATTTTATTCCACTACAACATTTGCAGAGAGCATCTTTGTTTAGCCTTTGCAGTTGTTGGCTGAGAGAGAGACATTTATTTTAGACTTAAATCTTCGGAAAATTGCATTTTCATACTCTGCCTAAGACTCTGCTGAACCAATGTGATACCTCGATGCGTCCCTGCTTCCTTGAGAAGATGTGGTCTTATAGTCTAGATCCAAAGTGTGATAGAAGGGACATAGCTTGATGAAACAGGTGAAAGAAATGGAAAACAGGCAAATAAACATGTTTTCCATAATTTTGCACTTTGGCCTCTGCCTGTTACTGTAGTTTACATTAATTTGTTTTATTGTCTGGGTATATTTGGCACTATGTATAATGCTTTAGCCAAAAGTTTAAGTAGGTTAAGTCTTGAATAAGTGAAGGTGGGATTTTTATCTTAAAGCTGAACCCTTTCCTCTTCCTTTTCACTCCTGAGAGCTAAATTTGCAGCAAAACAATGGAAGCAAGATTCAGAGGAAAAAAACCCATCAACCTACCTTTTTTTAACAATATGACATAAGTTTCTGTAAAGAAAAAAAACTCTGAATTTTTGTGGTGAATCAGAATTTTCATACTCTTTTGTGTGTGTGTGTACTCCTAATCAGAATTTTAATCTGTCATGTACCGATCTTGTATTCCAGATGAATTTCCAAAAAATTAAATTGTTGGATTTTTTCAGTGAGCAGAAAGAATAATAAAGTCCTGTTCTTACAGAAGAAATTGGGTAAATATAAACCACAATACATTCTTCCAGTTGTCTCTAACTTTCTTTTCTTTTTTCCCCTCTTTTTTTTTTCCAGTGATGATCTTTTCTCTCTGCCTTACTGTCCAGGGAAAACCCTGGTGGTTGGAGCTTCCTATGTTGCCTTGGAATGTGCAGGATTTCTTGCAGGTCTTGGGTTAGATGTCACTGTAATGGTGAGATCCATCCTCTTAAGAGGATTTGACCAGGATATTGCAAGCAAAATTGGTGCATATATGGAAGAACATGGAATCAACTTTATTAGAGAGTTTGTGCCCATCAAGGTAGGCTCAAAGTGGTATGTGGCTACAGCCCATTGCAATATAATTATCATAATGCTTGAAGATGTAAACTATCTTAGTGAATACAAAAGTTGAATTTGCAATACAGGATCTGCTACAATGTAGTATGGGTTAATTTTTGTTTTAAACTGAGTAAGTCATGAATCTTATGCAATTGACAGGTACAATTTAGTCTAAGTATTAAAATTTTATGAGGTTTCAGAACTCATTTTTATTAGAATTAGGTAGATTAGTATATGGTGCATTAAAAATGTTACTCCTACTTATCCTGGTCCTGCAAATTCAGCAGTTGTCCTGGAATCTGTGAAACTTCTCACAGGCTCATAATTAAGCTGATACATAATTTCCTGTAAGCTCAGGCACAGTGCATCACAAATAGTCGTATTTTTCATTCTCAGTTCTCAAATTCTCAGCCAGAAAGTATTGCTTATATGTGCCCAGGACCAGTTGACTATCCAGAAAAGTAAATGGGCTTTAGAAGTATCCATCTATATCCTTAACTTGGCAGAGTCCTCAAATAATTGCTCAATTTTCATTGAATTCAGTAGGAGTACTTATGCAGCTAGTGATGTACATGTGTAGGCAAATTCAGGTTGAAAGGCAGATTAGATAAACTCTGAAGCTTTTCTGATGTAAATTTGCCTTATCAAAGACTTCAGAGTGTGCTAACAGTATTTTTCATAACTTTTTTCACAATAATTAGTGCTTAATTATTATAAAATGGGAAGTAATGTATTAAACAATTTTCAATTTGGTATTAAGTCAGGTTACTGAGTTTAACATTTGGGGGATTAAGCTGAGTTTTCACCCTTAGCAATATCAAGTGTAGCTTAAAAAAGTGCTCTGCCAGTTACCACGCTGTGGATCTGACCTTCTCTCACAGAGTGTATGAAGTACGTGCTTCAAACTTTGTTTTTATGCATGTTTGGGTTGCAGAAATTCCATGTATATGAAAAGCAGGGATGTTTATCTAGCTTGTATTTTCAGATTTAGCTTTTAGTAGGCTGTAGTGGGGGATGAGAAAGAAGGAAGCTGTTTCTACAAGCGTATAATTTCAACTAAATGGCAGTCTGTCACCCTAAGCACAAAATTTACCCTGTCCCTTCACTACATATCTTTGATTTCAATGGGAATAAAGTATTTGGCTCTGTTTCTAGCTGAGAATAGCCTTAAACTTAAATTGCAGGATATGTTTTTAGTAGGTCTTCTTATCTCTTTCAGACGTTGTTTCTGAAGTTATGCTGTTGTGCTTATTAAACCCCTTTGTTGGGATGTTTAAAGACAGAAGATGAATTATTATAAATAATACTACCTTTGAACAGGAGTAGTTTAACACAGTGATCCTTCAAATTTTGTAGAACGGCACAGAAGTCTTTTTGAAATCAACAAAAAAAAAAAGAAAAGGGAAAACAGAACTTTATCAGGAACTTTGCTTTTCCAATCTCTAATATGAAGTAGGGACTAAGGCAGTTATTGAAAAGTACTTTTTCATCTGTAGAATGAACACCAAAATTTCTAGAATTAAGTGTTGCACACTTACATGTCTCTTGTATTTATAGCTCACCGCAGGAAGCAGTGGGCACCGTGTTTACTGGGAGGGGAAGGGAAGGACTGTAGCTGAAGATACCCAGTCCTTTCTTCACAGTCCGGTCAATATTAATGAGGACGAAAAATAACCCACCTATGAAGCTTCCAATTCCATTCACTTGTTTAGTTGATTTATTTATCAGAGGGAAGAGGTGTGTTTGGAAAATAAGCCAGTGGTTTTGTGGCTGCTTTAGTATTTTCTGGTATATGAGTGGTAGAACGGGGTGTATATAAAATGAAACCTTCATTTTTTATTACTCTGAACAAAGAGCATAGTTCCGAAAAAAATTCACCTTTGCTGCTTTTTTTTTATTTTCCTGGATTGGTAGTTAAAATTAGGAATATTTATTTCAGATGGCTCTGGGGAACTCTGAAGGGGTTTTTTCTTAAGCTGATGGTGTTTTTATCAGCCATTTAGAGCCAGCTGCTGCCCTCTCCTGCAAGGCCATGGCAGCTTTATATGTCGGACTAATGTAATTGAAACAGGGCAAAGGCCTGTAATGTTGAGGGCTAGGCTATGACAGTGGCTTCCCATGGGTGTAAGGCACAATGGCCCTGTAGGTGAGGTTGGAGAAATATCTGATGGTGTTTCCAGATCTGGCAAGGGTTCCCGTCCTCCTCACCTCCTCTGTCCCCAGCTGATATCAGCAGCTCACAGGGTGGGCTTAGACAAGAAGTTAGCTATCAATCAACTTTTATAAACAGAAATGAGGTCTTACTGTGTTGTTCATAAGAATAAATGTATGGAGATAAACTAGAATGTTTAAATATGCAAATGTTAATCACAAAATGTAGAGAAAAGCAAAAATATCTTTAAAATAAATACTTAATATTAGGTCATGGTTAAACACTCTTAATGATAAAATATGTGGTGGGACAAAGATAATTTGCATATCTATTATTTGAAATGAAACTTTTTTTTTTTTTTTCCCTCCCCCAAAATGTTGTAGGTTGAGCAGGTTGAGGAAGGAACTCCTGGAAGATTGAAAGTTACAGCCAAGTCCACAAAGGGGACCCAAATAATTGAAGGAGAATACAATACTGTGAGTCTAAATACCCAAAGAACATGAAATAGCCTTCTATTTAATGTTGAGATTTTGTGGGATGTTCTTATCCATATTTAGATTTTGTTATTTTAATCATTAAAATACGGTAATTGCACAGAATCAACAGGGATGTAGATGTAGGGATGTAGATGAGCTTGGTCATGTGGAAACAGTTGCAGGATTTTTCCCCCATGGGATATTTGTCATAAATGATAAGGAATGATTTAGAACAGCTTTCATAGCAAATAAGGCATGTTCTGGAGTTAGCACAAAGCAATGGTCTGTGCAAGACTAAATAAACAGGTGTCATGTCTTCTTAAGACCTGTTGCTGATGCAGCATCTTCACAAAACCAACTAAATGCCCTGTGGCAAGTCAGTCGGGGAACTTCATTATCCACTTAGAACAGTCAAATTGCACTGTGCAGGTACGCCATTATATGTTTGATGGACTGTTTCCATCACACCTCACCCCACTCATTTTCTTAGGCCTTGGTGCTGAAAGTGGGGGAGGAGGGGAAGTTGTGAATAAAGTATTTGGAACTACACAGAGTGCATAAAGACAAGCATTTGCCAGCCTGGAATTTTAGACTGCAAATACTGTGTGCCAGTGGCCTCATTCACCTGTACAGTGCATCACTTGTTCCGTAACAAGGACATGCCTGGGTGCATCTGCGGGCCAATATTACGATAAAGTTTAGCAATAACAACAGTGCTGTTGCACAGTGTTGTAATACTGTATTTCCTGGTCCACAGCAGTGAAAGCTTTTTAGCTAGCAAATCAGTGTTATATTTCCATTAAGGAGATTGCTGATTTCTTACTACTAATACATCTTTCACTGAAATGCTGTCACTCCTCATAGAAGGTATGAGCTGTGTGTGATGCATTTTAAGACCATCAGCTCTGAAGATCTGGCATGCTTGGTCAACTAAAAGAGTTGAAGCAGATCTCTGATTCCTTCAGCACAGTTCTTAGTTGTATAAGAAGCTTTGTGTAGTTACCTGGGCAGCTGTCCAAAGCTGGAGAGTACATAGCACTTTTCCTTGTGCAAGTATAGGCTGGAACTTGTTTTGCTTGTTAAGGTAGCCAAGTTGATAGGATGGGTAAGAATTTGGCCTGGTCTGTTCATCATTCTGAACGAATGTTCAAACGAATAACATTCAACAAATAATATTCTTTGGCAGTGACTTGGCTGAGACAATATGTAAGTAAATAATATTTTCTGATCAAAACAAAGGTTACTGTATGGTCTTTTTATTTGTCTTAAGCATCTGAGTTTCCTTCCTAAAGAGCCCTTTCCTTATGGAGCATTTTTGGGTCACCTGCTCTTGTAGGAATAACAATTTCATATAAAATTGTGAGGAAATAAAGAATCTGACCCTAACTAATTTGTTCAGAATACTTTTGAGATATTTTTTCCAGGGAAAGCTATTTGGCTGTATTTAATCTTACTATTAAAGCCTAAAGCCTGGTATTGTTAGGTCATGGTGGTGGTGTGGCTTGTTTTGAACTCTGTGACTGTACAATGGGTAATGAACATATTCATCATAATGTGACCAAGCCTTAGATACTAATGCTTAGTATATAATGAAAATAATAGATAGCCACATGCAAATGCACTTTTGAGGTTTTAAAAAATGAGTAATGTATATTGCTGCTTTGCAGGTGTTGCTAGCAATTGGAAGAGATGCGTGCACAAGAAAAATTGGTTTGGACAAAGTTGGAGTGAAGATCAATGAAAAGTAAGGACAGGTGTTTGTATACCATTCACTTATGAGCTTGTGTCATTTATTGGTGGTGCGTAGACGTTTAAACGCTTTGAGGAAAAATTTATTTCCTCTTTGCACACACTTGGATAGGAGACTATTTAGCAAAAAGCTGCATTTTCTCCCATAGTACTGCCTCATTTGCTTTTTTGATACTGACACTGAAATGTCAATTCCTAAATGCTTGGAGTCAGAAGTGTCTGCTCCATTCTGTCTAGGTTCACATGTCAGTCTCAGCTTCTTCCAGTGACCGGGCTTTCTAGGATCTGTCAGTTGTTCCTTGTACTCTCTTATTCTCATCTTCTTGTTTTAATCTCTACCACCTCTTGGGGCAGAGATGTAATTGTTCCTACAGGCTTTTAGTGTGGTGGCGTTTGTTTATATTTGAATGTAAATGCTACTATATGTTTATTGTGAAATATAAGGTCAAAGAAGCATTCCTTAAACTCACAGTTGGGGTTTATGATGTGTTTCACATCTTGGAGGAGTTTATTCCTTGCCCTAGAGCAACCCTTGGGCACAGCCTGTCTCCTGCAGAGGAACATTTCATGTTTAATGTAGTGAAGTCGTCGTACCAAGGGGTGGAGCTGTTGGTAACATTTTCAGTACTGGTAACTAACACACTTTCTAGGCACGTGGGGCCTAGATGATCTTCCCTTTGAAGAAAAGACATGGGACCATGACTTGACTTGGTAGTCTATGGAAAAACAGCGCAGAGGGCAGCTTATAAATGAACACAGTGACTGATGTTGCTGAAGGGAACTGTTGCGAAGTTCTAAAGAAGTGGAAATTTTGGTCCCTCAAAATTGTCAGACCGGTGTTGTCTTGTAGAACAGTACACATCTTTCGATATCAGGACACCTACTAGTAGCTTAATAGAATGAACTATACAATTATTAGCATGAACTGTGTGTTTGTTAACAAGAGCAAAATTGAGGAAGCTGGATTTTAATACACTGCTGGCTGTTTCTGTGCCTGTCTGATTAGGTTTCCCTGTTACACTTTCCTGCAGTGATTACTGCCAAGTATTAATAATTAAAAACTTCCATTAGCTCAGTACACTTATAGCTAAAAAAGCTTGCTGGCTGTCCCTTAAGTAGGGTGTTTGAACAGCTTGACCTGTCTCTGTATAGAAGCCTGAAGGGTAAATTTATAGAAACTGCTTCAGCCACTGGACTGGAATTTCAGTAGTGGAGAAATTCTTTTCTCCTGGAGCTTGGGAGGAAGAATGTTTCTTTCTGTCATCCCTCAGAGTTGCCAGTACACAGCTCAGCTGCTATTAGAGGATGTTTGAAGAAGGGATTTATGCATCACCAAAGAATTGATTCAGGAGATGAATCGCAACTTCATGGGCTACCCTTATCCAATGTGTTCATTCCTGTAGTTTTGGTCATTTTTGCACTACTTTACATTCTTGCCCAAGACTGTAAGATTGTGAATATTACTTCTTTCCCCTCATACTTCAAATATGTGTCTTAAAGCTAAAAGGCCTAACTTCTGCAAGATTATTTATACCTCCAGTCTTCATGGCAGAACACTTAAATTTTTTTTCTTGTTAATTGAAACTGCAGAACAGGAAAAATTCCTGTCAACGATGAGGAGCAAACAAACGTACCATATATCTATGCTGTTGGAGATATACTGCAGGACAAGCTGGAACTCACACCAGTGGCAATCCAGGCAGGAAGACTGTTAGTTCAAAGGCTTTATGCTGGGGCAACCAGTAAGGTAAGGAACCATTTGCCACAAAATTGCTTTGTCATTGCTTTGCTTCAGAGTGCAGAGTGCAAGTCTGCTAGTTTATGGAAAACAGTAGGCTTTTAAGGATTAGCTTTGATGATCACTTTAATTTTCCCCTTGCAAAGATATTACTGCAGATATGTTCTGCTAATTGTGTAGGATGAAATTAATACCATATGGATTAAGCAGTAGTCTCTTTTTTTTTTTCTGTTAAGAGGTTTTATTTTTCTCTGAATATAACGATAATAAAATTAACTGAGATCATTTAACTTGTTTTTAGCTCTACTGCCTTCCCTAAAAGTCAGTAGGTAAAAGTAAAAGAAATAATTCCCTAAAAATCATTCTGTCCCATTAAATGCTTTGACTCGAACTCATAGGCAGTTTACTAAACTTACCTATGGTCCCTAAAAGAGTATAATAGAGGTTGTGATGCTCTTCATTTTCAGTGTTATTTCCACTATTTTTTTTCACTTCTCATCCATATGTTTTCAATGTAATACATAGTTTTGCTTGTAATTGAATATGGACATGAAGGAAAATTAAACATACCAATAAGTCTTCACAGATTTATACCTGAGAGTTGAATTCATCAATTCAATGTTTACATTTCATATGAGTGCAATTGTAGGTTTCAGCCAAGTTATGCTAGTCCAAATAGGACTAACATGGGTACTCATTTGCACCTTATCTTTAAACCAGGAGGAAAGGAGAGTGCCTTTAAAGAACAAAAATCCAAGCACCACTGATGTGGGCGCTTGTCTCACCTTCATAACCACAGGGCATGAGCATAAAGGTTTTTTCTCTTTTAGAGTCTGCTTACTCATATCAAGTTCAGCTGTCAGCCAGATTTAGAGCTTGATTGAGTTGTTTATTTTAGGCTGGCAGGTATTGTGGTAGCAGAATCCTGAATCAGTGTGCATAATGTCATTACATCAGTCAGGCAGAGTTTAAGAAAAACTTAGCTGGAGCCAGAATTCCTTAATTGTTGCAATGCTATGGATATGTTTTAATTTACATTTTGTGCCAGATAACTGTCTCTCAGGGTACAGAAATCCTTATGCTGCCAAAGAAAGCAACACCTCTTTCTGTGAATCCAAGAAATGAGTAACTACTTAGATGCGAACCTGGCTTATGTTGCTGTTGTAACAGATCTGGAAAGGGTGATTGTGTGAAACATAATGAAGTTAGGGATAGGTGGGGAAAGAATAGTAAACAGCATCTTTGCTGATCCCCGGTCACAAAGGAAATCAGAGTTGAAATCTGTAGAAAATAAAATCACTAAAATTACAGCTGACCAGCCTGCTAGTCTGCTCTGGCAGAATGACTAATTTGGCGGGTATGGGTAGAGCAGTGAACGTTGTTTACTTCGACTTTACTAAAGGCTTTTGACACTGTGTCCCATAACTTTCTCATAGATAAAACCGATGAAGTGCAGGCTAGATAAGTGGACAGTGAGGTAGATTGAAAACTGGCTGAACTGTCAGGTGTAGAGGGCTGTGACCAGCATTACAAAGGCCAGCTGAAGGACGGCCAGTAGTAGTGTGCCACAGGGCTGGATACTCGGTCCGATACTGTTCAGCACCTTCATTAATGATCTAGGTGTGAGATAGAGAGCACCCTCAGCAAGTCTGCAGATGATACGAAACCAGGGAAGTGACTGATGCAACCAGTGTTTGTGCGGTCACTCAGAGGGACCTTGTCAGGCTGGAGAAACGGGCTGTCAGGGTTCTCATGGAGTTCAGCAAGGAGAAATGCAGAGTCCTGCACATGGGGAGATGTAACCCCATGCACTGGCACAGACTGGGGACAAACAGCTGGAAAGCAGCTGTGCAGAGAAAACCTCAGGGGGGTCTGGAGGACAAGATGACCATGAGCCAGCAATGTACCCTCATGGCAGAGATCAGTAACATCCTGGGCTGCATCCTGCAGATGCATCCTGGCAGAGCATTGCCAGCAGGTGGAGAGAAGTCATCTTTTCCCCTCCACTTGGCTCTGGTGAGACAGGTTTGGATTTCGTGTCTAGTTTTGGGCTCCTCAGCACAAGAAGGGCAGGGCAAGTCCTGCAAAGGGCCAGGACTATGATTAAGGGACTGGAGCATCTGACACAAGGAGAAGCTGAGACAGCTGGGAATTTTTATACCCTGTGGAAGAGATGGCTTGTGGGGGCTCTTGTATCAGTGTGGTAAAGGAGATGGAGCCAGACTCTTCAGGGGTATAAAGTGCAAGGACGAGAGGCAATGGATCAAACTGAAACATGTGAAAGTTCCATTTAAACATAAGAAAATACTTCTTCACCGTGAGGGTGGTCAGGCCCAGAGAGAGAGCCTCTAGAACACTTACAGCTCCAGTGAAGTCAGGAGTCAATGTTTGCCTCTCATGGTATGTGATTTGGCACACAGTATGAGTCCTAGTTCTGTCCCCTCAAGTGGCTGTAGTTCATGTCTTTGGTTCTTCAGCATCACCTAGGACACAGTTGATAAAAAAGATGGGGTTTGGATGGTGGTGGTGGTCTTTGCAGCATCACCAGTTAAAAATAGTATGCTTTGTAGAAGGAGTTGAACAGTCTACTTTTTATCTCCAGTTTGACCTGTGATTTGGCACATTTTTAAAACGTGGCACTGAATTTCCTCTTCCTTTTAATCTATGCATACTAACGTCTGTGTGTCTTTAAACTGTCTTTCTGTTCTTGCTCTAGTTAACACCTCTGAGAGGGACAAACCCAAACCTGTGGTTTAATTTACAACAATTAAGAAAAAATATACAGTCAGTTGCAGAATTATGAGTAATCTGAGTTTTCTTCCTGTCTTTCAGACTACTGAATTTTTACCCAGTGTGCTGATTTTATTCCTAATGTTTTGTTGGGTTTTGTTTTGTATGCCACACAGTGTGACTATGTGAATGTTCCAACTACTGTATTCACTCCTCTGGAGTATGGAGCCTGTGGGTATTCTGAAGAGACTGCGGTGGAGAAGTTTGGGGAGGAAAACATTGAGGTAAATGCTTTAGTTTAAATGCCTCTGGATTTTAAGTTCCCAATTTGTAATTTAAAATAATGTTGAGTCAATTAAAACAGTGTTCTGTGCTCTGATGTAAGGGCAGGAGGCGACTAGGTATGTTTTTGTTTTCCTTGGCAGTTCCTGGATATATTATAAAAATAGTCCACAAAGTGGAGCTTTTTGTAGCTACAGTGTGGCGAATTCCTTGCCATGGTGATTTTTACTTGATAAAGTCAAATGTTATGCTCATTTTTCATGTTTCTTTTGATTATGCAGGGAAATATGTGCTTAATTTTGCTCACATGAGTAATCCCTTTTCATTCATTGGGATTGCTGGTCAAGAGTGAAATTAGACATATGTAAGCACTTAGTGCTGGAGGCTGTTCTTCCAAAATACTGTACTGACCACATTACAGAAAGCATGAGGGGAGGGAGTCTGACAATAAATTGAGCCTTTATGTCCCATGAAGATCACCTGAGAAGCATTATTTGGGGAAATAAGCTGATAAGTGGCAGTTCACGAAGCTGAGAACCTGCCTCCCTCTTAGCTTTGTCAATTACATTTTTTGAATTGGATCGTGGAGAAAAGAAGTAAATATGACTCAAAACGGCAGTGTGTCAAGTACTGTTAACCTGACTACAAGGCAAAGGCTTAAATTCTCATCTGCTCATGAATTTTGTATATACCCAGTCAAATTTTTGTTACTGAGTCAAATTCTTGCGGTGACATCTTAAATACTGGCCCCTTCTTTGTGGAAGAATGCACTTGAAATGCACTTTCAATTTTTTTTTTATTATTTATTTTAAAATTATTTATTATTATTTATTATTTATTTAAAAAAAAGCCATTTTTTAAAATGTGCATCAAGAAGCAAATATTTGTGTTCTGGCTAAGTTCTTATGTAGTTTTTTCTGGCTTCTTTACCATGTCATCATATTGTCTTTTGCTTTTGCAAACGTCAGTGAGATCATTGAGTCACATCTGTCATTCAGACCTGTTAAATCAGTTTCAGGTAGCCCTACTTATAAATGCTTTGGAATTCAATGCTTTGGAGCCCATTAATTTGGAAAAAACATTAAGTTGTCTTTCCTAGTTTGTGGAGGAATGTATTTTTACTGGAGTTATGATCAATTAAAAAATTATTTCAAATAGTAATCAATTTGAGATTACCTTATAATGGGAACTGTCAGGAGTTCTGGGTAGAACAGTGCCTCAAAACACCCCATCGTTTTCTGAGGTAAGTGCTATACAGGTGGGTGAGCAGCCTTACCTGCAGTTAGGAAGCTGCCCAGTGGCGCTGGTTGGGACAGACAGGAAAATGTGTTGGTTTTTTAACGTACTTTACATTTTGCAGTGATACATAATACCATCTCTCCTAAACCCAGGCTCTTCCCGTTTTCTGCTCTGAGAAATATTTTTGCCTTCATTCTGGATAAACCCAGAGACAGTACAGTCTTCTGTGAGGGAAGCTTGTAATTGTCTATTTTAATTAAAGCATGGTGAACTGCACCCTGGAAGTGTAATATACTTATGTTTTCTTTTTTCTTTAACTATTGGATGACACTAGCACTTGTTTTGTAGAGGCTTCCTTCTTTGGCCTTCATCAAGGGGAAAGAGTTTTGCCCTGATGTCAGATATTCTGAATGCTATGTGCATGGCTCATTATTTAAGATAATCTGGCACTTTTGGGAAGATCATGCTCTGCTGTGAAATTACATAGCTGGTTTTGGTTTTTTTAACTTGGGTTGTATTTTCAGGTGTACCATAGTCATTTCTGGCCACTGGAATGGACTGTGCCATCCAGAGACAACAACAAATGCTATGCAAAGATAATTTGCAATATTCAAGATAACGTAAGTGCTTCTTTCCTTCCAGGGAAAACAGTAGCTATATGTTCATCATAGAGACCATTGATATTACAGCTATAAATAGGTTATTTTTAACAATAAAACTTAGGGTTTTATTACAACAAAACCAATATTTTTATTACAATAAATTATAATGATTTAATGAAAACATTAAAATTAGTTTTAAACTTATATGTTTTTTTCTGCCTTTTGAAATGTAATAAATATGTATAGTTGTCATGGTTTAACCCTGGCTGGCAACTAAGTACCGCACAGCCACTTGCTCACTACCACCCCCCACCCCCCAGCAGGATGGGGAGGAGAATCAGGGAAAAAGGTAAAACTCGAGGGTTGAGATAGGAACAATCTAATAATTGAAATAAAATAAAATAACAATTTTAAGGAAAAAGAGAGAGAAAGGAAGAACAAAATCCAAAGGGAAGGGGGAAAAAAACAATTGATGCACAATACAATTGCTCACCACCTGCTGACCAATGTCCAGCCAGTCCCCGAGCAGCAATCAGCCCTTCCTGGCCAACTCCCCCCAGTTTATATACTGAGTGTGGTATTCTATGGTATGGAATGTCCCTTTGGCTAGTTTGGGTCAGCTGTCCTGGCTGCGTCCCCTCTGAATTTCTTTTGCTGCTTCAGCCTTCTCACTGGCAGAGCCTGAGAAACTGAAAAGTCGTTGACTTAGTATGAACATTACTTGGCAACAACTAAAAATATCAGTGTGTTATCAACACTATTCTTATACTAAATCCAAAAAATGGTACTGCACCAGCTACTAAGAAAATATTAACTCTATCCCAGCCAAAACCAGGACAATAGTGATGCAATACTTTGTTTGTACAAAACCAGCCCTTAGTAAAATAGAAAACTCTGTCATTACTATTGGTATGTGTTGTGTCTACCACGTACATAAAATAAGTAGACATCTCTAAGGCCGTTCATTAAGTTTGAAATGTGAGGGAATCAATGCATGTAGAAATGGTTAGAAGTTTTATCAGTTTTTCTTATTCTCCCCTCCCCAAACTGGGACATTCTTTTCTAAGAGATGCTTCTCTCTGAAATTGAGGTCACTCAGAAACCATCACAAATTGTAACCTCTGCAAATCCACGTGTCTATAAAACCCTTGAGCTCGTTCTAACAGGATTAATGTACCTTGCCTGTACAAATCTCATTTAGGGTGATAATGCCAGGATTATCCTTGGACTAGGATAAAATTTCCTGGCAATGGAACGTACCATACCTGCTGAAGCACAAGGGAAATGATTAATTGGTTAAAAGAATTGGTATGCCCCTCTCTGAATGATCATCATCTATTTAATAAAAAATTAGTTGATTTTAATAATATGAATTATTATGAAGAATAATATACTGTTAAAATATATTCCTGTTAAGATAGTGGCATATCAGTCTTAAAAAAATTATGTATTTTACCTCTTTTCTTTCATCATTAGATACAGATTTATCTTTCTGCAGTCTTTCTAAGCATCACATCACCATTTTGTACAATCTGCAAACCTGTCTGGTTTTGCCCATCTCCTCCTTCTGGAGGAGTTTGCAGTAGTGTGGAAGCTATTTTAGAACCTATGGTTATGTTCATAATCCAAAGTTACTTAAGAAAATGAAAAAGTTTAATGGTGATTGAAAGTGTTTCATTTATTTGTTTCCATTTCTTGTCCTGAAAATTTGGAACGTGTTTAAACATCTAGTGGTAGAGCTGGAAGTTATCCTGGATGAAAGATAGTTCAGTAACTATTCAAAACTGTAGTTATCTTGGTTTCGTTATTACATATGTCCGTATTCTTAAAGGAAAATAAGGTAATAACTAAAATGGAATTATCCTTATTAGAGCGTTACCTATGTAAATAAACCCTGTTGTAAATCTCAGTCCTCAGGCCTACTGAAAGAAAAAGTAACTTTTCAGTGTATTACTGAGTATCCACGCTCCCTTACACATGATGTTTAGCAGGAGGAGCAGAAAAGTTTTGATAGCCAACTGGGCCATGTCTGTACTCAGCAAAATCTGATTAATGCTCTAAAAGCCACTAAAGAGCAGGTTGTACTTGCTAAAGGAGACTTGCTTTTCTTAGGGAAGCAAGCTTTTCTTTAAGAAAAGCAGGTCAGGTCAGCCCAGCTTGTGCTGTTGAGTGCTGAGGCTATATGTGCAGTAGTTTGATGTATTTTGCAATTGAACAGTAGTACAGATATGAGAAGTGTGAAGTAATAATATCTTCCTTGTAACTGGATGTCTTTCGGTTTCTTTTGCGAGTCTCTAGGTGTATTATCTCCCAATGACAGCGAACACTGCAACGAGAGTAGTTGTCAGTTTAGTTATGATACACTTCTTGCTGTACCTGGTTAGCCAGAACTTCAGCTTGTGACCCTTTCCTGTAAGCAACTACCAAACCGAAAGTTCCTCGGAAGATAACGCACCACGTAGCCACCTAGCATAGGCCCTGATGCCGCAGACCTTCGTGCAAGGTGCTCATCTTTACTTAGGCGAGCAGTCTGTTGGAATGAGTGGAATAGCTTGCCTGAATAAAATTTAAATGCAGGTTGCAATTTGGACAAACAAAATAAACAAGCATAGACCATGGTGTGTGTTAAATTTCTATGCTGTTGGCGTCAGTGGAGGACTCCTGCACAAAACTTCATAAGGCAGCTGTTTCTTGAGTTCTTAGTTGAATCTTTTCCTTTTCAGAGAGAGCAAAATTATACCAACTATTTCCCATCTGTTGGTGCTAATGATAGTTCACATTTGTGTCATTACATTAATTTGTGGTATGTTTTGTTAGCTGATTAAATTACATACTCTTGAGTAAGAAAACTGAACGTGTGACTGTGCTTGCACTTGATTATCTTTGCTATTTAGGAGAGAGTCATTGGTTTCCATGTCCTTGGTCCAAATGCTGGAGAAATCACCCAAGGGTTTGCAGCTGCTATTAAATGTGGGATCACAAAAGAGCAACTGGACAGCACCATAGGAATTCATCCCGTCTGTGCAGAGGTTTGTATACAAAGTCACCTCATAGCCCAGCTTTTGTAGCATTCTGGGGTAAGGTGTTGGAAATCTGGATAGCAGAGCTCTGTTAAAGAGGTCTGAAACTGGGGGAAGGTAGAGGGGAAGGAAGGACAGGAAATTATCTGGTTTTACCATTTAGCAATCTAACACTTGGGTTTAAGTTGGGAGAGTACTTTTTTTTAGTGTGTTCATTTGTGAAATGTTTATCATCTCCCCTAATCCAGTGGTGTCTCTGCTGGGAAGTATAGATTTTTTTCCTCCCACTCAAAGATCCATTTATGAGGTCTTCCAATAGTATTTCTGCTAAAATGGTTGTCAAAGCTAATTTTTTTTAGATATGTGTGTTCAAAACAGGCTTGTAAACTGGTGTTGGGAAGGGGACCAGCTACATGACAATTTTTCAATTTAATTCTGCCCTTTTAAAGATTTCTCCTTTAACCTGTAGGCCTTCACTCTTGATGTAAGGCCACACAAACGTTTCTTCTTGTGTTTGTCTTGCTGTTCCTCTGTAACAAAGAGCTTAATTTTCTCTAGCGGGTGGGGGGTACCTTCTCCCAGGTGTAAACCAGAGAAGCTCCACTTATTTGTAGTAGCATTAGTACCCATTTATATTAGCTGAGGATCCCTGCAAACTGTTTATGACCTTTGTAGGTCCTTGTACAGAATCTCTGTTTTCACCTGCTTATGTTAGCTACAAAGAGTTGTAAGAGTGCACCAGGATGCTGGTCTGCAGAAGTGAGGTCTGCTCCTCTTGTTTTGTGTTTCCGAAGTGATACAGTATAAGCAATATAATATGAACTCCATTAATGGAATGGACTGCTAGCAATCTGAATCATCTTCAAAGCATCTGCAATACAGATCTTTTTAATAAAAATTAATTATCTTTTAATAAAAAATCTGCTTTTTATCTGTAGTATTATCTAATGGTGTTCTTGGAAGCCCTTGAAGAGGGGTTGCAGGTCCTTA
>JAVJGJ010000057.1:31281910-31308490 GCA_035590215.1 Microhierax caerulescens
GGAGGGAGGCATTGTGAACTCAAGTGGGATATTAGCATATGCAGTGTGAAGAGGGGATGGTAGACATAATTTATTCTGGACATCTGAGCTGCTAAAATTGAAACTGAATAGAATGATGATTAGACATAATTTAGGGAGGTAATTTCAGATAATCATATTTGTTTGAGTGGGGGAGGAAGAAATTGGCTCAGGAGAAACACACGATTTAAATGCTCCAGGGAACAGTGATAATTCTAGTGCCAGTCTTCAAAAGGTTTTTATGCGCCTGTTACTTAATTTAATTCTTTAAGCAGTAAACAAAAAAAGTGCAAGATGGTATTCTTTGATTTAAAAAATGCTTAAACATTGTTGGGAATTTGTGAGGACTGCATATATCTAGATGAACAGAATGATGGATAATATTGGTGTTACTTTTACATCCATGTAAAAGCTAAAAAAAATGAAGTCTGATCTAAACAGGAAACGGACAGCGTTGCAGGGTCAAATGCTGACATCTTCACTGGCATTGGTACTAATTCATTGCTCTAAGAGTCTCCTGTGAAACATGGCACTACTCAACTTGAAGACTGTAAGACTGAGGGTCGCATTTTTTCCTCGCGGCTTACAAGTTAGAGCCAGGTTTTGCTTCTCTTATTTCAGCAGCATTTTATTCTTCAGAAAACATGAGTTCTGAATGGAGTTTCCTGCAAGACAAAGTACAAATAACTGCAAGCACAGAGTTGGTAGGACCTCAGCTTTTTAGGGCAATACTTTGCAGCCTAGGCTGTACTGAACCACTTGAAATACAGTAATCGAGCAGCTGTGATGAAGAGCAAGTGTCTTCTGAAAGCTGAGATGATTCTTAGAGTTAGCTAATAATGGCTTTCCAGTTGTTGGATCTAAGGTTTTGTCTTCACTTTAATACCTAACAAATTTTGTCAAAAAACTTGCATTTTCAATAATTATCAAATGACTCCCAGCTGGAGTTAGGGAGCTGTGTGGTCCCTACAGCCATTGGAATTGGCTAGCACACCCACAGCTTGCAGTCGGGCCAAAAAGAAAGAAGATAAATTTTGCATGTTTTAATCTTTGTCTTTCAAAGTGAAATAATAATAAGTGAAGATAATAAATAATAAATGTCAGTCTGTGAATCAGAACTGAAGAGTTAAAAACCCTGTCTCAAGCCATGCACTATAGTTTAAATATATTGCTGTTATTCTGCCATATATATTAGTCATGCATTTGTCTTCCTGATTTGTGTGTAATGCTTTACATGCTTATAGAAAGTGGAAGAGATACATCATTTATTGATGTTGTTCTCTGAAGAGCTGCTAGCAGCCCTAATGCAGCAGAGTTCCTACCTGGAGAACTGTAGGGCTTTCAGATCTCCATTATCTTTAGATACTTCCGTGTTATTTGCATAACTGAAATGTGTATGTACTTTATTCTGTGCTAAGTTTATTCTTCCTGAGAGATGGCTTTGATGATAGCTAATTATTGCAACTTTGAACCATTTAGGTAGAAGTGGTTTTGGTTTCCTTTTTTTCCTCTCTGTATTATTATCTACGCAAAACTATGCATATTTGCATAGTAAAGTTCTAATATTAAACAAGCTTTTGTAGGATTTTTCTTCCTGAATTTTGATACCTTTTAATTTTACAATAATTATTTTTTAATACGTTGTTTTCTTTAATGTGACTTGAGAGCAGTGAAGATTGGACTTTTTCAAACTACATTGACTAAGTGTTTCTTAGCCATTATTCAGGGGATACAGATCCCAGACATAATACCTACATCAGCAATCAGTTCCACATTTCTGTAATAACTAAAAAGGTACAGAGGCAAAGTTTATGTTCTCCCCAAAGCTGTTGCCTTGGGTTAACTTCACTTTCCCAACAAAGAAGTTATCTTTGAGCCATAAAGACACTTATTCATTAGGTGTACAGACCAAAGTTTATTATTGCTAAGCTTGTTCCCACTGTAAAAACTTAAGAGCATTAAGCAGAAAGTGGTATGAAGCCATGTGACTTCCTTAATTCTTTCTGTTCCACTGTATAAGGAAGACCATAAGGTAAATGAAGAGAACAAAGGGTATATTTGTATGTGTGCACACGCACTATTCAGTGGCAAGGATTTAAAATGTATGTTTTTCATTATTCTTTTATTACTTTCAGAAATAGCTGTGGGTTTGAGCATTATGTCCAAGTTGATCTTCCAGAAAAAAATAATTTTAGCCATACTAAAAATCTTCTTTTTTCTTTCTTTTCAGATATTCACCACCCTGTCCGTGACTAAGCGTTCTGGTGAAAGTACCCTTCAGGCTGGATGCTGAGGTTAAAGACCCCCATTCTTGTTGTTGCCAGAGACTGACTTTCATCACAGTGTCTGACGTGCAATTCAGAAGGAAGGTTTTTGGAGAAGTCATCCTCGGACATCTGTGGAAGTGTGTAGATTTTAACCAGGGTGTTCCATCATGCTGAGGAGAAGAGCACTTTGGGAGTTGGTCACTTGTGATGATTGACTGGCAGTTAGCAATGCAATGGGAATATTGCTTGTCAAGCCGTTGTGTAGCAGGGCATTTAACAAATGCTTTCATGAAGTCACAGCCTGAAGCCTGTATTGTCTGGGGGGCAGTGATGGAAGAACTGTTAGCACAGCTGGACAACAACTGTTTCGTTTTCATTTTATTCCTCTGTTTTCTTACCTGAACAAAGAACTTCTGAACTCAAGAAAATTATCACAATTGCATAGTACCCTGTGTGCTTGGTTATATCACAGCAGCTGCAAGGTCTCATGACCTTTACCAGCCTTTTACCAGCTCACATGGCTGTGGAGGGGAAGTTGTGTCTACATATTTGATCCTGAGGAAGAAGGTATCTTTGGAAAAAAGTTTAGTACTGTCTAGAATAACATATTTCTTGGCTTCCAAACTGACTCTGTTGTGACTTTTTATTTTAGAGAAACTTACTTGGGAAAATGTTCTCCTTAGTGAGAAAGGAAAATAATTTTTATTGAGGCCTTGTTGCACAGAAAGTTGTTGTGGTTTTTCTCCCCTGAAAGTAACAACTGTGCATATAACGTAGATGTGATCTTAGCTTTATCTTGCAGTTTATGAGATTATAATTAATCCAGTTTGGAACAGACACAATTCCAATGTGGAATGAATTATACTTCCAACAGCTCTGTGCAACTTTATTAAATTTGAATAAATTCTTCCTTTCCAGATGAACTATCATATGCTGCACTGTTTCAGGTCTAAATTGGCCACTTTGAACACAGCAGCAGTGAGGCTCTCCCTCAGATTAGTGGCCCTGTAGAATCAAAAAACCCCAACCAAATGACACCCCCCAAAACAGACAAGCAAACAAAACCCCCACCTAGCCTCCAAAAAACAATAGTGAAACATCTTATAGGTGGACATGGTCTAAAAGCTTATTTAGTTCCATGTGTGCTTTGTTTTATATTTGTTTTATATAAGAAAACAATACTTTTACAACAGAGGCTTCCATGGAAAATAATGAATTCTTGAATATTCCTCCTGTGCTGGATAAACTGCATACATATTTATCAAGACATGGTAAAAATCCCTCTTTGTAATGGAAATGAATGTGCTTTATGATCTGTTTTTTCATTTTTGTCTGTTTTAGCAGAAAGGTTCAGACTACTTTTATTAAATGGTTCTCAGAAGTTTACTAGTACAGCGTCAATAGAGGGTATGCTCTCCAGCCCTCTGGGCAGAATGCCTTATGTCTAAATTTCTACCTGGAAACAAATTAATATATTTCTACTGAGATTTCTAGAATAATGTTATAAGTTATTTTTATAAACTCATTTATAACTGAAGGATTTTTGAATGTGTTTTGTATAGTATCAAGAACTATCTGTAGTGCTATTTTTCTGGCCAGTTCATTAAATTGAGTATTTGCACAAACAACTGTTCATTTTGATGCCTCTTCATGCAAAGAAACTAGGTGACAGCAAGCTAACTATTTTTTTTGAAGGTCAGAAGAGGGCACCTTGGTAAATCCAACTGTGATTTGTTTCTATCTTTTGAATTGTGAAGGTAGGTATTTCTGTGAGAAACAGGGTTTGGAGCTATTTTGTGTGCATTTTTTTCCATCTTAAACGTTTGAGAAGGGCACGCTTAAAAATAAGAAAATAATTAGGAAACCAACCTTCCACTATTTGCACTATCTGTGTAACTTCTGAAAACCCAGGAGTACAGGTTCCTGAGCTGTTTGGCAGTGTAGCTGTTCATATTTAAGCACAAGGATAGCAGCATTTTCAAGCAAGTTTATAGGAAAGTCAGATCCTGGAGCGTAGGGAATAGGATCTGACTTTTTCTTTAAATTTAAAATTATGAGGCTTTTTTTGGTAGAGCTTTTTCTTTTATTTCTCGAGAAGGAAAACATTTTCAGGTGTGTATTTCTGTGTCATCTATGCATGATGGTAGAGATACAGAATATATTATCACTTAAGGATGTATTAAATGCCAAAGCAAAGTATTTAATGTTTTTAGTAAATTGAGCATACGCTGGGTAATACATGCTTCAGAAGCATACACTAGAAAATTTAACAAGTTAAACGATATTTCTATTCATCTCATATTCATTAGTTATTAACATTTTTTTTGAATTCTTACAGAGTGTAAGTGAGTATCATCCTAAGATATTACAGATACAAATGCAGACGACAAACTTTAGCAGGGGTTTAGTAGAGTTTCACTGACAGGCTCCAAGAATTACTCTCTCTTCTTTTTTTCTTTTTTTTTTCATAAGCTCTGCTGATCCAGCTGATCATTCCCCTTTTACCCCTCTTCCCTTGGTGTGAGTTGTTGAAGCAATCCTACTTTCCTGTAAGTCTTGTATTCCAGCTTGCATCCTGCCTTCCCTCCTGCAAGACCTGTTCCCTGCCCAGAGTCCCAGAAGTTGTACAATGGGGCAGGACCAGTTTCAGACAAGGTGGATCACCTGAAGGTATCGTGGGCGCTGGAGGTTTCTCGGTAGGGTATGTGTCTTGCTGGGCCCTGTGGGAAGACCTTGCACTTGTAAAGCCTGCGAACAATCGTGTCTTTGGCTGTGCCACTGCGGCATGTCCCTTGCTCTATGATGCCACGTGGCAGCTGGTTGGTGACTGTAGGAGAAAAGCCATGGCTGCACGCTGCTGGTGCAAGAGGGTGAAGAAGGAAGGGGCCAAATGGCTGAATCATTGATGCTAAGGCTTGATAGCCTCCTCTGAGGTCAAAATACAATATAAATGTGTGTGGTAAAATGACAACTCTGCTCAGAATGATGTTCTCCAGAAGCTCTTTGGATTTTCTGATTGCTCAGTTATCTTCTGCTGTGGGATGATGTGAGACCGCTTTCTTGCCAAGACCTATTTGGCCTCCAGAGATAAAACCTGAAAAAGACAAAGCAGAAAGAAGGCACCGAGGGGCCTGCTGCACCACCAGCCTCCCTTCTGCATGCGCCAAGTAGCAGAAGGGCCCTGAAGGGTTTCTGTGCCAGAGGCACCGTTTGTGTCAGCACAGGGCTTTGGTCTGGGGGCTGCCGGTGGGGAGGTGGGAGCAGGGCGTTGATCGGAGGGTGGGAAGGCAGCGTGTGGGGCCGTGGTGTGAGGTGGGAAGGGTTGCAGGTGGGGGAGGCACGGTGCGGGGCAGCAGCTGCGATGTTGCCTGTGCGGGGTAGCAGAGGGCTTGGGGGTGGGAAGGCTGTGAGTGCTCCCCAGGGACCACCGAGCTCGGGAAGCGTGGGTGGGCACCTGCCGGGTGGCTGGGCCCGTCCTGCGGGGCTTGTGGATCTGAGCTGGGCGTTTCGCTAGGCCGGGAGGTTGTGACCGAATCCAGAGGTGGCTGCAGACAGTGCTTGCTGCTGAAGGGCAGGGGGGTGCCGCTGGGCGCTCCCTGGGACGCTCCTTTCCCTCCCCACGCTGGGTGAAAGCCGCCCGTGAGGGGATGGCGTTGTCCCGAGGGACTGTGAGGCCTCGGGGCCAGGTGTCTCAGGGGTGGCACGAGCAGACGGCTGATCCGGAGAGCTTCACTGCCGCTGCTCAGGGGAATGGCCACGTCCATCGAGGCAAGATGCCTGTGACCTGCTGTCCCACCACGTTGTCCTGGTGAAAGGTATGGGCTGTGGGCTCCCAGGCCTCGCTCAGCCTCGTGGCGAGGGTCTGGCTGACCTGTAAGGGTCACCTTGCTGGGGAAGCTGGTGCCGGGCGCTGCCAGTGGGAGAGTCGCACCTTGGCAAGGGAGCAGCCGCACCTCTGGCAGGGGCCTGGGCAGTCACCGGGCCCTGGGGACTCGCTGCCCCCCAGCACCGTCCCTGTTTCCATCCCTCTTGCTCTGCTCCTGTGCTCCAGACAGAGCTCTGCTGGGTTGCTGGGGCTTTTCTTCTTATGCTGGGGAAAAATGGTGTTTTCCTTTTATTTGCCAAATGCTCCTGACCCATGCTCTGTTGGGCAGAATACACCTCCAATTTCTGCTTAGTTCCATTGCCCTTTTTACCTCTCCTTTCCTGTGAAACCTTCCTAGTTACAGATTTGTCTGAGGGAGTTCTCCCGCATTTACCTCTTAGAACTACAAACTAAGCTGACGCACAGGGGGTTATGTACCAGGACAGAGGAGGAAAGCCTGCCTTCCCCTAGCAAAGCTGCATGACTGGTCTTGCTCAGGACCACCGATGACTCCTGATCTGCCCCACCATGCTGGTTGACCATCAGGTGCCTGCAAGTGACTGCTTTCTGCCACAGAGGCTATGCTGTCGCCAGACTCTTCCATGAAGCATCCTCTGCTGCTGAGCCCACACCCTGCTGCAGCCGGCCACCATGGGCCCAGAGAAATGTCCATCCCCATCTTCAGACTTTAATGGGAGCTGACCTGGGCCCATAGTGGCCAATATGCTGCTAAACCCCAGCTGCCTCTTCCTTCTGTTTATACACTCTCAGCAAACAATTCTTTGCTTGAAAATAGGTTTTACTCTAGGTTAGGCAGAGTAAATTGAGCTCTGCCTATCACTTGCTTTCAAAAACAAATGGGAACACATTTAGCCTAAAGATCTGATTTCCCTTTTAATGTCAATGTAAATTGACAGGCAACACCACCCACGATGACAAGTGACAAGTGCACATGTGCCATGGGGTGCAATGTGAGGCAAATAAGAGCAGTGACTTGCATTTGGGTTTGACCCAGAGTTGGTCTTCCCACTCTGGGGTTTCTGCTCTGTTATATATACACACCCCCTGTATGTATGTATGTGTGTGTGTGTATATATATCTGCATGCACATATAGTGTGCACTGTGGGATGGGGTGACCCAAGGTACCTCCAGGCAAATTTTCCCTTGGATGACTCTTTGGGGTTGCCTCATGAAAGAAGGAAGGAAGTTCCCAGAGACAGAAACTGCATGACATCAGTGAACGCTGGTTAGTGTTGTAGAGTAACCCCCTCTTGTGAGGAACCTGGCTGTCCTAACACCACCAGAGTATCTAAAAACAAAAGCTAATGACTTGTAGTAGCTTCCCCCAGGGTGCACAGAGGCCATGTGCGGCAGAGGGCATGGCAGGTCAGCACTGTGGTAGCAATGGCAAGGAAGATGCAGAGAGACTCACACTGTCCTTGTTTGAGTTTTTGTTGGCTCTGAAAGCACCATTTCTCCCTTAGCTCTGCAGCTGCTAAAAATAACCACCTTAAATTACTGGCTTATATTTGCATTAAACTGTCAAACTCTCATTGATCACTCCAACACCGCACACTGAAACTGCTGTTTATTGCGCACTTCTAGATTAAGTGAGGTTCCTCAAGGTTTCTTTTTGGTAGCTGAAGTCAGACAGGTAATACTGATTGCACAATCATTTGCTTTTTCTTAGGGCAGCGTTCTCTTGAATTAGAACCTCCACTTCGCTGAGCTGGATTTTACAGCTTGTGGGTCGTAAGCATGTGTGTCTGCCAGAGCTCCAGCAGGAGTCATGGATCTGGCTGCTCTAAAGTCAGGCTGCTGTCTGCTCCTTGAGGGTTCAGTCTACTCCCACTTTGGCCCCCTGAGGCTGCTGGGGGCATGGGGGGCTCTGCTTTGCAAGGGGCAAGAGATGGCTGCTGATCACATGGGCTGAAAGTTCCTGTTTCTACAACTTGTTCCTGTGTTCCTGAGCGATGCCTCCTTAAGCACTTGTCAAACTGAGGGAGGAAATGGGGTGTTTGTTTCAAAATGTTTCCTTCCAGCAGCAGGCTTTAATTCCCTGCTGCTGTGGAACTGTCACTCCTCCCGCTTCATCATTAGCTTCTCATTTAGACAGGCTGAGTAATGGCCATTGTAATTCTACCCCAAGTATGCGCCATGTCCTGTCTGCTTGACCCAACGTGGTGGAGCATTTGTGGAGGCTGGGCCAGGAACCTGTGGTGCCCTTAGCCAGCGCGCTGGTCTCTCTTGGTTCCACCTCTCTGTCCTCTGGTCTGCAGGCTGTGTCACATCTCCTGTGCATGGTGGGAAGTTCCCCTTGAAGGGTCATGTTGGAGCAGGGTCAGCTGCAACCCAGGGAAGGTATGAAAGGTGCCTGTGTCTGAGATGTGCTCCCTGAAGGCTTCAGCACTGGACTTGTGTGTTATTTCTGGAGGATCTTTGGTGGGCAGAATCTGTCCCAGGGCTGGCACAGGTGAAGGCAGCCTGCTGAGGCCATCTCTGCTGGTAACATCACCTCAGGACCACTCTGAGCAGCTCTTACTGCAGGGCCAGAGAAGGATGCTGCTAATCCTGTTAAATGTGTTATTTTAATGAGTCTGACAGATGGGTATCATCTTATGTTTATTTCTTCACTGAGGTACAATGTTAAAAGAAAACAAGGGAAAATGTATGTGAGCCACAGCTCTGTGCTCAGATAGCTATTGGGCTCGGTTTAATGCCTTGGGCCAATTAAAGCACAGTTGTTAGGCTGGGACACTAGATGGGAAATATGTCGGGGTGTGTGCGTGCATGCCTTTCAATTTAGGAAGATAAAATGAAAAATGCATGTCAAAACAAGAGCTAGACTCTTGACTAGGCAGGGTACATGTACACGAACTATCAGCTGGGTGTGCTCTGAAGCACCTTTGAAGGTAAAGTCATGGTGGAAATCAAAGCAACCCAAAAATAAAACTGGTGGGGAAGTTGCCGTGAAGCACCTTAAAGTAGCGTCTCTGTTTTAGACATGCTACCTCCTACAAATTAGACAGAAGAAAAGCAACGCACTCAGGAAATGTGAGATGCTACTGATGCTCTTAGAACAGTAGGAATGGCACCAACTCCTATTTAAATGTTGCAGAGCTTTAAACCTCTGTGTTGATACATATTTACTTTTGCTTTAATCTGCTTCTCTCACTTCTCCCTTTGTTTCTTTACCAGTTTTTGCTGTTTTAGACTTGTTTTGGGGAGTTCTCCTGACATGTGTTTTTAGCAGTCCTAAAATCATAAAACTTGTGGGAAAGGCAAACAAAGAGCAATGATTTGACATTTCTCACCATATGAGAGCTATGGCTAAAGCAGCCAAAGAAGGCTGGGGGTTTTTATGCATTACACATAACTAAATGGAAGTCACTGCCACAGAATTTTATAGTCTAAAAATACACCTATGAAGAAAAAGATTTAATTGTATGCACACAGGGTGGGAGGTTAGTGAAATAATGATCTGACTCTAGCTTACATTGCAGGATGCCCTTAAACCAACAAGTGCCTGAAGCTTGGGAGGGAAACCTGCAAGAAGCATCACTCTGTATATGCAGTGTGGGTTTTTAATACAACATTTAATTAATCTTCTTGTCCTGGGAGACGTGATATCAAATAAAGGGACCTATGGCATAGGCTTTTCATGCTTAGTATTCTCCTTCTTGGGGTCTGGTTTGTCCAAGCCTCACAAAACACATTTGTAATTCCTTGGTCTTTTTGAGGCTTAAAATTTTCATGTCTCAAAGCTTTCCAGTCCCAAGTCCTGCTGTGCTCTCTGCCCTGGGGATGAGTTGGAGGGAAGATGATGTGACAGCTGAACCACAAAGGTTTCTACTTGAGCCTGTTCCTCAGAGACACCTCCAGCTCACTCAGACCTTTCTGCCCCTCAGATGACATCTTCACTTGCCACTTCCTAGGGTTAGCATTGAATTCCCCGAGCTGCGGCTTTGCTATGGGAAAGCCCACCCTTCAGCCTCTCTCAACCAAGCCAAGAGTATGTCTTTTAGATTCTCAATGAGCAGCCCAAAGTACTAAGGGGTGCACGTAAACTAAACCTATGCAAATCACATTGAAATTTAATTGAATATTCAGGATTTTTTGAATAGTTGAACTAAATCGGTTTAAATGGCATCTTTCATCAAGTTTCTGCAACAGGCAATACTGATAAGGCTTTTTTTTTTAAGTACAAAATTAAGCATTTTTTAGTGAAGTGCTGGAGTTTACGAAGATTTGCTTCCTATGAGAATTACTGTTAGCCCTGCAGTTCATGCACGAGGTGTTTAGTTTCCATTCTGGAGCCATTCTAATACAGTGCAGATGTTGCAAGGTATGTTTGTCCTGTCGCTGAAGAGGATTCGGTTCTCCTTCAGCAGCAACGTGAGCTGAATCAACAGCTGTGGCATGCAAAAACAGTATTTTCCAGCCTGAGGTCTTTCAGCCAAGAGAGTTGTAACGCTGCCTTTACACATGGATGCTCTTTTATGTGGCTGCTGGGGAGTCCCTCATGTGTCTGCCCTGCCTGCTGACATCAACCGTCATGGACACAGGAGGATTACAATATTTGTCTCTGGTGGGTGATTTGTACGGGAAACTGCAAGCTCAGTTACCTATGGAGCCCACTGCCAACATGCTTTTGTGGAGAAAGGGGCCCTCCCTGGCTGGCCCTGCATTCATCCGCTATTCAGTCTGGTGGGTTTTCTTCTTGGTCCTTCTCCTCTTCTTTCCTGAAAGAGGAAAAACCCCACCAACATAAAAAGAAGTGGAACAGGTTAAGAATCAAACCCATGAAAAATACAAATTGTTAATGGTGAGCTGTGTTCTGCCCTCTTTTCCCCTCCTCCAGGTAATTGTTGGAGGACTGAAATGGCTCATCAAGTAGCCAGATGAGCAGTAGAGGAATTGATGGAGTGGGAGGACAGGAGAACAGGGTCAACCGTCTTGCTGACAGATAATCTAACAGATCAGCTCAGCCCATTTCATCTCCAGAGAGGGCAAAATTCAATGCCTAATACCTGTGGAGTGGGAACTTTCTTCTTTACCTTGGGTGGTGGAATTCCAGTACATCTCCATATAATTTTAGTTTTAAGGAAGATTTGCTCTGTCTTCCAGTTCATACTGGTTTGGAAGCAAATTATTTAACTTGAACACTATTACCCTTTGCAGCATCAGGATAGTGTGGGTAGGCTATCTAAAGCCAGAACGACTGTGCCCCCATGGCTCAGTGGCTCAGTAGCTGCTTTTTTGAAAGCTCTTCCACACAAGCTTCTTGACTCCATAAGGTGTGAGTATCTAATTATACAGCTGCTCTAAAATAAAAACCAAACAGGAAATCTCTGCTGCTTGTGGTTAAGGCCCCATCCGTAATCAGCACATCTACCGTAGAGCACAGGTTCTCATTCTTGGGTGCTGGCTTCCTACCACCCAGCCAAGGGACAGGTAGTAGTTTTCTTGCTGACTTGGAGTGAATGAAATGGTGCCCCTGACCGCAGCTTCACAGAGGTGGTGGTGGTGTCCACAGGTGGGGCTGGCCATCCCTCTTCTGGGACACCCCACAACAGCAACTCAATCACTGCAGAAATTCTGTAGACCTTGGAAATTTGTGGAGTTTTTGGAAATTTAATCAGCTTATTTCCTTGTGATTTCTTCTCATATTTGCTGTTGAGCCTAAAATCCCACAGATACAGTCTTTTGGTAGCATTTGGCCCTTTCTTTGTGGAGGGTGGAAATGTAGAGATTTATGGATTCGTGCCCCAGGGCATAGGGACAGAGAGAGATGTATCTTGCCCTTTGAGGTCTTTGTTGTTACATATAAAATAAAATTTTATCTGAATTCTACATGGCATGGGAGTTTGGCACAAAGAACCAGCTTTATCCACCTGATCCATGCTCATTCCTAATCACCAAACCTGATGGCAGGCACTCAAAGAGCATGACATCATTTAAGTAGTACGTCGTACTAAGACTGCAGAATTTCTTTTCCCTTCAATGGCACCAGTGGTATAAAACTTACACAGTTGGGAGGAGGCTTCTCTCACACTGAGGTGAATCGGAAGTGGAAGCCATTTAAACACAATGCAGATTTTTGTTATTATTTTTGTTACCATTCCAGTGTCAGCCAAGACCCAAGCTGGCTTGGCACACAACAGTAGCAGTAGCAGTCCAAATTTCTAGGTCATCTTGAGCTTCCTGCACAATTTGGAAACTGCAAATGCAAGCGTCTAAGACAGGTGAGATGTCTTGCTGTCTGAAGATACCAGTATCTTTCCACAGGTTATAGCAGAAGCCACCACTACCACTTAAACACCTACCTTTTAAATGGCTGAAGACAAGACAAATCCCACTCCAGGGGATGTGAAGCCTCAGCAGAACTGACTGCTTTGGACTGTGATATAATGATACATGGTGGAGGTAGGTTTCTGTGCTCTAAGTGGAAATGAGCCATCTCCATGGATCAGTTACTTAATCCTGTTAATATAAATACAGAATTTCTGTTGTGATGGCACCAATCTCATTCCAGCTGGCATTAAAAGCTGTTGCTCTGGTGGGCAGACAAGCCAAGTTAGGAGCTTGCTACAGGAATTGACGTACCTCTCATGTCAGGCAAAACTGTACGTCACAACAGAGCGTCATGCAGAAACACCCAGCTCTGTCTAAACGACACCTGCCTCTCAGCCCGGGCAGTGCATTCAGCCAGCGTGGCTAATACTGCTACCACCCAAGTTCGAGGCTGTCGAAGCCACCCTCAGTATCTCCGCTCAATGCCGCACTGTGCTATGTCATTTCAGAGCACATGCGGAGCTGGAAGAGAGGAAGGCTGCAGCGTGCTGCAAACAGGAAAACCGTATCCTCAGTCAGGCAAATCAACGTACTGATTTTACTCTTAGCTACATCAGATAAGGGATCTGACTTCTCCCACTCCTGCCCTACAGTCAGTACCCAAGGCTGGTCCTATGTTGATTTCTTTCAGCCTTTCTTCCAGAACTTGTCTTTTCAGGATTGTTAGTTTGTTGTTGCCAGTAAGAGACAATCTTTTCTTTCAATGGCCTCTGAAGACCAAACAGTCGAAGCTTGCATGACTTGTTAATTAAAGTCATAGTCAACAAGCATAAAATTGTACACAGCCACCCAAAGAGGATGAGACTCTACTTGCCAGTCTGCGCAATTCAACATGCATTTTAAATCACATCTATTAATAAGCAACTTGTTTACAGAGAACAGACCAGTAGAGAAGTTTATAAATTTAATAAAACTTTACAGAAAATCTTTTTGGCTTTTTCTCACCTTCCTCTTTACAAGCTACTCTAGGAGCCACAGCAGAGCTGCCATTATCAACTTGCCTGAAAATTGCTGAAAATCACCCACAGCACCTGACCCTCTGGTAAATTTTTATATTGGTTTGTTTCCTACAAGAAATCACCAGTTTAGTACAGGTCCAGAGCATTTCCAGTTATGCAGCTTGGCATAAAGACAAAGCGCTCTGGGAGTACCGAGACACTGGCTAACAAAGGCAGCATCCTCCTTTCCCTTCAGAACCTATGTGGAATTAGAGCTTCGTTTGCTTTTGCATGTGGAATTACAGCTTTGGTTACAAAATCTATAAAATAATTCTGTTTGAGTGTTAACTTAGCAGAATGAAATCTTGTTTTACGGAGGATATATTTATACCTATTTTAAACAATGTTACTTTTTCAAAAGACAAAAAATAGCCTTACTATTCAGAAGTGGAAAATTACGTTATTATTCGCAGTGGAAAATGTCATTGCTGTGCTGATAGCTGTTGGCAGGTACTTGTCGTGGTTGTATGCTGTGATGTGCTAATTATTCTGAAATTCAATCAGATGGCATTTTGTGTTTTCATTTCAACTGTAAAAACACAGTATTTGTGACATGTTGACAAGCACGTGTTTAATTGCTCTGTGGGTATCTTCTAAGCTCATGTGTTTTCCACTTACTTTGTGAAGAAAGGTGCGTAATTAGCTCCAAGGCTCCAGGGTATGTTGCTCATCATTATATTTTCATTTCCTCTGTAGTGATAAATAAAGGATGGTGTCAAATATGAAAACCCATCTCTGATGCTGAACACTATCTCAACTGGATTGCAAAGGTGGAGAGTTCTGTCTGATTTTGCAAATCAAGGTCATGAACCACCCATGGCGAGACCCCCTCTTCCTTCGCAACTTCTCTCTGCTTTGCTTCCTTTCACAGGCCTAGAGTCAAAAGAAAAGGATCTAAATTAATTAGACATTAAAAATGTCACCTAATATGTATCTGGGGACAGACTTTATTTTTGTACTGCTCCAGATTACATCTGTCCTCTTTCTTGCTTGCTTCTTTGTGGCTGTGTTTGTTCATCTCATCAGTGTCAGGGTTATGGTGTTCAGTGATGAAACAAACCAAATGTTATAATTGCTCCAGTCCAGCTGGAAGCAAATGAATTGGGCAGGTGTAACTAGAAATAGTGTTGGGCTGTCTCTGAGTTGAGCATCGCTTTCCCCTGAACTGGATCTAAATACCACAGCTATCGACTCTGCAGGTACAAAATGCGCATCCGCATTAGATACTGAATCTTGTCCCTAACAGGAGATCAGGACAGATGTTTTCTCAGTGGTATATGAACCATTAGTCTGCAGCTGTACAGGCCTGGACTTGGTGACTCTGGAACTGCCTTCTGGTCCTGCCTTTTATGGACCTGCCCAGTATTGTGAAGTATGGTAACAAGGCAATTCAGAGAAGATTGAACAAAATGTGAAAGTTATTTACTGTATTTACTAGTGCTGAAAGCTGCCATGGGAATCCTAGCAAGGACAGCTTTGAATAAAACTACTAACCAGGAAGAAAGATTTAGGAGAAAAAAGCATCAAGACTACTTAGTCTTCTCCCCTTGCAAGGATATTCTTCAGTTGCTCCTCAGATCAGGAAGGAGGAGATGATGAAGGCAGTGGCCTTTGGGTGCACATGTGCATTAGGCTGGATCAGTCAGGATTCATTACATGCAATTGTACAGAAATGATAATTGTGACACTTGGGGTTTTGGGTTTTTTTTTTCCAGAATTCATTATATGGATAGTTTTTAAGACAAATACGTAAATCTCTTTCCTCAGTTAGAAAATAGTTTAAGTGTGTATTAGGTTAATTTTTTGTTTGCACTTGGTTAGCAGAGCCCCTAAGCCAGCCCTCCAGACCCAGGGGCATTCAGAATCACGAGACCAACGCCAGAGCTACCGCTCTGCAGCCGGGCTTGGTTTTGTCCTTTCAGAAACTGTCTAGATCAGAAGTATCCCTGTCCCTCACTAAATGATGAGAACTTACGTGACAAGGAGAAATGATGAGCTAGTGGTAAAAATTGTTGTGGCCTTTCCTGCTTGATCGGGAAGACCCAGGTGTGTTGTTATAACTCAAAGAACTCTCTTCTGCTCTCCTTCCCTGTACTGCCATCCCCTGCTGGCTTGTTTAGCTGCTGCCTGGGATCAGCCTGCCTGTCCCTTGTGGTGGCACATCAAAGTACTTCATCACAAGTAAGTTTAAACATGCCTGTTTGAAAGGGAGACTGGTTAGGTATGGCCATGTGAAGATGGGTGCTGGAGCTGGCCTTGTGTTTATTCTGTGGTGTTCAGAGACAGAGCATTAAGAATTTTAGGGAAATTTAATGTAGAAGGACAGTTCTGCCTCATTAATTCTTGCTATATTTAGAATTCAGAACAGCCAAAGTGTTTGAAGGACCAGTCAATCAAGCTGTTCTCTTCTCACTCTTCTGCTTTAACCTTACAGTTCCCTGCCTTTCCTTGGCTAAACCTCTTATGCTCCAAGCCAGCTGGGAAGAAAAGCAGGGGCTCATCTGAAAGGAACACACTTTGGGCCTAAATTTCAGTATGCCCTCCCTGTAACTTGAGCTGTGGGAGGAAAGGATCTGCTGCTCGAAGGGGAGGAAAGGATCAGCCATTCCAGTTACAAGCTTATGCAATATCACAATGAGCTTGTCAGGATCATCCAGCAAAGAATATGCAGCCAAGTTTTAATATTTATAGCCTAAATGAAAGAACAGAGGAAATAATTTGATGTAAAACACAGCAAAGAAGAAATCAGACATAGTTCTCATGTTCCTTTCTTTGCTGGTGCAAGGACCAGTCACTGTGTTATGAGAGATACCTTCATCTGAGCCTTCTTATCTTTCAAAATGACCATAAAGTTATTCCCTTCTGCTTTTCTGCCTCCTAATGCTATTCCTTTAAAAATAGCTTTCTCCTCATAAGACTAAGTCAAACGGTTTCAATGTGTAGGCTCTTACTCTGATACTTGAGGGAAAACGCATTCATTTGTTTTCATACACTGATACATTGGCAGTGATCACATCACGAATATACGAGCTATTCCTTGCTCCCCCCTGCACTGTGACAATTTTTGAGTATAACAGTTAGTGAAGTGAGTATCTTGTGGCAGAATTAGGAAACATGAAAATAATTACCAGTGCAAGTACCGTGGCTCTCTTGTGGCACATGCAGTTTAATGTCTTTAGCTTGTTCAAAACTGTTTTACGGTCTTAGCTCCCTGTGTTGTGCATTTTTCTGTATTTATTAGACAAACAAGAAAGTAACTCTTGTCATCTGAAACAAGAATGATGTTTTCCCTTCCCACCAGGCTGATAGAAGGGAACCAGTTCAGGAGTTGTCGACTTTTCTATATCTCTATTTTACATTAGGTTTGTTTATTCCTAACAGCTTGAGGATGTCCAACGCTGTTATTCTGAGCAGCGCTATGCACAAAAGCAGACAGGCAAAGGTGCAGAAGTTTCTATACACACACACAGAGACACACAGTGCCAGAGCAGGCAAACAAGCCTGGAATTCATCAAATTTTATCTCCAATGTGCTGCAAGAGAAGAAAATATTGCTGCTGTGTGAGAGCACTTGGGGGGAGCTGCCACACTCTGGAGATGGCGGGACCATGGAAATAGATAAATTGAAGTTTGCGTTGCTACAGCTTGTACTATACCTGTTCTGCAAATGAATGGAAATCTTGAGTCCCTGCACTTATCATTTTGGCACCCTTCCTACTTTTAAATATTACTTTGTCAAGCCTTTCAGCTTTTTAAAATATGGCGACTGCAGTTTCCCAAATGGCTAAGGAATACAGGGGGAGAGATGCTTCTTTCAACCAGTTCTTTCGTTGGTATTTTGAGTCTGTACTGGCATAAGCACTGATAAATGTTTGGTCTTTCAGAAGCAGTCTGGCCAGGTATGGACTTGCCCTCCTTGTTTGGGGTGTTCAAGGAGTCAGTGAATCATCCTGTTCTGTTCCTCCATGGTGGTCTCTAGCCTTTGTGGTTACGACCTGGCCTGGCTGCCTTCGTGTTACGAGGATTCAGCAGTGCAGTGATGTGGTGGATGCTTTCCAGCCCTGAAAACCACCACATCTCCTGTGAATGACTCATGCTAACATCCAGTATGCAAGCTGACTTTTTTGAAAAAACGAAGGTACAGACATTACCAATATTATTATCCACAGTAAACTGATAACATTTCATCTGTGGGTTGTATCGACAAGGAAATAACCTATATAGCTGGTCCTTGGCCTATATACGGTTCACTGGAAATACTTCTGATATACCAAATCTGGCATACTGGAGTGATATTCTGCCCCATAAATAACTTCTGTAGCAACTTCAGGGTAGTTACATATGTATGCTCATAAGATTTATGGTATTTTCCTACAGAGGGTTAGGAGAATTAGCATATTTGTAATAAAGGCTGTAATATTTTTCTTCCTCATAAATATTTGAATTGTTTGCTTAATGGATGCAGTTGTAGTAGATGCATCAGCTTAATTTTATCTATATTCTGTTAACTCAGGCTTAACAGAAAAGGTCCTCATTGACTTCCGTCTGGAAAACATTTTCTGTGCAAAGTAATTTGAGGTCCATCCTTGCTTTAACAAGAAACACGTTCAAATTGCTTTAGGGGACTAGAAGATAACCCAGCTGTATCTCACAATGCAGATAATGAAATGGAAAGGTAAATTCGATAGTGGTTGTTGTGGTTTGTAGCAAAAGGTATTAAAAGGTTCACATCTGGACCCTCCCATCCTAAGTCCTTGCAATAGAGCAACCCCAGCAATGCAAATGACAAAACGCAGCCATAGCTGCAGTTGTGACTGTGGAATAATGGGAGATGCCTAGAAAACATTAACGTTGTGGAGGCCCAGAGTTTTCAGCTGTGAACTCCAAGCACAGGTAGGACTTGGGTGAAAGAAATGCAGTTAAGCATGAACCTGACCATGGGTTTTCTCAGAGGGTCATCCAGCTGTTGTCAGAGAATCGACACCAGAGCAGTTTTTAATGTAGCTGGAATGCATTTAATTAGGAGCCTATTTAGTGTTGCAATGTTCACAACAAACTTTTTCCTGTCCCATTTTTTATTAAAGTTCTCAACTGCACTTATGGTAATAGCAATATAACATGTTGTTGGTTAGTGATATGAGGCCTGATTTTTTATTTGTTATTTTCATCTTGCCTCATTTCATTAGTCAAAAATAAAATAAAGATGTGGTTATTAGGATACAAAGTTCTTTGAATAGCTGTAACTTACTTCTCCACATACAGTCAAAATCAGGCATGTGAAGACAAGCCAGCCCAAAGCTGAATCAAAGGCTACAGTTACAAAGGCACTGGCCTTTTGGCTTAGTCTTCTGAAAAGGTTCAAACTGACGGTTTTAACAATAATCCTGATTGGTAATGAAGGTAGCTGAGATCCCTTCAGCTCCACCAGTTGTTAGAATTACTGGGTCAAAGTCTTGTATTTCTGGTGAGGATTTGTCTCCCCTTGCTTCAGACATCTACAAATGCGCTTCTGATCTAGGTTAAGCATCAAGCTCCCTTCTATAGCTGCTGTAGAGAGAGAAAGGATGAAAGAGGCACCTACAAAGGACAATTCCCACTTTTCTTAGATGTCTTGAACTGGTAGATGAGGTGACTCCCCTCATTCTGCTAAAATAAGCAGCTTCTCGGAATCTACCTCAAATACAAGCTAAGTTTGATAAAAAGCTCAACTATAGCACTAAGCAATCTCTGGACTTTCTCAGGTACGAACAACATCCCAGTTCCTTGAGGCAGGGTGACACTTGTGCTGATCTGGTACAAAGCCACTGTTGCCTGATATTGAGCTCTGAATGCCTAGAGCCTCACTTTAATGGGAGCTGGCCCCATCAGTGAGGGTCAGTAGCAGATCTGCATGTCTGCATATTTAACCTTATTCAGGATGCTCAGAAGTGACAGTGACGAAAGTCACATACCTGGTCCCTGGTGTGGGAGCTGGGAAACTAACTTGGGGGTTTTGATACTTTTTTTTTTTTCTTTTTAATTTTATTCCCATCTTCCCACCCTCACACACCTGACTGATGCTGAATACAGCCCATCCCTTGGGGAATGTAACATTCATTTTTAGTAGGGAAATGGTCTTGCAATCATAAAAAATTGATGGCTGTCTGAAGCAGCAGTTAATCTTGCTTGAGAACCGCATCATTAACCTACAGCACAACATACACATTACGGACACATTTATAAATGGGAGAGAGTGTAGACTCCAGTTTCTAATTTCCTTCTTGTGGAGACTCATAAAAATCACAGGGAAAAACACTGCCTTTGACATACTGCCGTGCCAGACCTCTCTGCTTCTGTAGCTCCTTACAGAGGAAGGATGTCTCTGTGGCCATGTCAGTGGGCTAGGACAGAAAGAGACCTTTTTGCTCTTCCTTAGTCCAGTGGGTGACTTTGGGATCTCTGTAGTGATGCCAGTCATTGTGTGGGCATCTGACAATCACTAAGTGCAGCAGCCCAGAGCTGGGTGCAAGCAATCTGTCAGGCTCAGCGAATAGCTGGGATCCCAGGCATGACATGCTCAACCCATCAAGCTTTGGTCACCAGATGTCTTGGCTGAACCTGGACACCCTGGAAAATATTGTTTCTTATCCTCACAAATTTCTGAGATGCTATTCAACTGGGATGTCGAATTTCCTGTCTGACCCTCTCAGCCCTCACAGAAGGCATTTGCCAACTCAACCATCTCAGTCAAATAACTCTATAGGTGATACCCATGACATGACCTGAAGCAGTAGGTGCGTTCTGGGCCTCACGTGAGGTCACATCACTTAGCATGGGCAAGGCAAGGAATATGCAACACAATGTTGGGTTCTCCCTGTATTCCATTTGCTGTAAACTGTGGTCTATTATCTTCACCCGCAGCAGTAAGCCACATATGTATGTCCAGAAGCATGAGGTACTCTCTCCATGTCAGGGAGAGCTGGTCTGTGTGGATTTTCTAGCTCAATACAGACCTGTTTCCCCATGAACTCACTGTCAGCCGTGTCTTGACGCTCCATTTCTCCACGTGTGAAAAGACAGCAACAGTTTTTCCTTTGTCCACCTTTTTGTTCAGATTGAACAAATTTTATAATTTATACATTATGTAAACTATATTTTGAGCTAATAATAAATGAATGATCTTAGGCCAATTTGCCCTAGCCAGAGACTGAGACCTGCTGTTTGTTATGAATTGTTAAACTTTTCTGTAAGGCGTTTTGGGTTTGGCTTTTTTTGACTGATAGATAAACAAGAATTGTTCTGTATTTTTCAAGTGAAAGACATAAGTTAAAATAAGAGAAAAACATCACTATTCACAGCATCCTATTTCTCAGGTGTGTTCAACCCCTTTCAGTAGTGCAGTGCCAGAAATGTGGCTAAATTTGTTCAGCTATGAATTCTCTCCAAGATGACCCTGTATCTTTGAAAGGGACTAGAAGATCACAGCTAGCAACCTGATTCACAGTTACTCCTAAATACAGTGGAATTAGAGTTGCTCAAGATGAATCTTGCAAGTTAGAGGAAGAAATGGAAAAGCTGCTGATCTGTGGCAAAGGTGAGGACTCCAAGTTTTACTGCAGCTGGGTGCCTTAAACTATACACTGTTGTCTTCTGCCTGTTTTTGAAAGACAGTGACATTGACTGGAGCCCTGAAGAGTGAAAAGCAGTAGCTGAGAGCTCACTGTCACCAAACATCTTGTCGAGCTGTGTGCCTGTGTCATTTACATATAACCTCAGAGGTGTTTCCTGATAAGATGCAATCTGCTTGCTGTTCTGAAAGTTTAAAAATGATGGCAACAGTACTCTGGTTATACTGTTGCATTACATACTTTTAAAACACATAGGTAAGTGGACAAAAACAAAATTTTACAGGGTCTGTAGAGAGCTTTTAATTGAAAGTCTTATTCCTCAAGCATACTTGTAAAATTTCCATTCCCCCTTGTACATTCACTATGGAAATTAATTTGGTACAGAAAAGTTATTCTTGGCAAAACAGAGATCGGTCTTTGGGAAGTTTCATAGTGCAACCAGTCACTAAAACCAGACTTTGCTGTCCCAGCAGAGCATACCTGTAAACAACTGGGAGTGAATAGACAGCTTAGAAATTTCCCTCTTCCTAGTTTTTATTTTTTGTTTGGAAAACAAGCAAACTGGAAAGATTTCTTTGCTCAGGGAAGGCAAGGACTGAAAGTTCTACTGGAGCTTAGTGCTGATAGGAAATGTGTGAATTACATTCAGTTTTACTGATGCCCTGTGTACCTGATGTACAGAAACCTGCTATTTGTCTGCACAATTCCTAAGTTGTAGGATAAAAGTATTTTCCTTACTCCTCCAGCTTGCCCTCTTTAACCACTGACATATAAGTCTTAAGAAACTTGCATATTAAAGAAAAAATCCTGTAAGGCTGTGCCTGTCAGTAAACAGAAGGGAGGACATTTTGGCCCACATATCCACAAGTGTCTTCACAAGCTCAGAGTGTTGCATTTAGGGTTTTGCTGGACCCACGTGTCAGCACTGGTGCCGTTTGGGGCTTGTCTCTTTGGCAGAGTCAGCATGCAGGAAAGCTAAGCTGTGATCTTGCAGCATCCACTTTGCTCTGCATTTGTTTGCTGTGCAGGCACTGCATGAGCTTTTTTTTTTTTTTTTGGGGGGTGGGGGGGGTACGTTGCTCCTCGAGTTACTTGCCATTCAAGTGCAACCATGTTGGGAGTTAATACGCTGCGCACTGTAACTGTCTTGCTTGCTGCTCACAAACTTCTTCCCTGGAGGTGCTCTAAAGGTGATATGGACATCCTCTGTGAGGGCAGAAGTGCTTGCTTCTAGCATGTGCTTGTCAGGAATATTCTGGAGTCCTTCTGCTTTGCTGAAGGTTGTGGGTACTACGATAATACAAATGGTAATGGGTGACTGGGGCTTTTCTCTCAGCCTGGACACTGACCTGCTAAGTGACTGTGGAGAGTTACCTCATCCTGCCCCTGTATGTTGCATTGTCTCAGTCTGTCTTGTCTATTTAGCTTTTAAGTGCTGCAAGGAATAATGGTTTTTAATCAAGTAATCACAAAAAAAGAAAAATATTTTTCAAATTGTTAGTAATGGAGGTCGTGGCAGATTTCCCCTTTGGAGCAAACTCGTTATAGCTGTATGTAAGCATCAGAAATGGACTCGGCCTCTTGCAGGTGATAGTGTCAAAGCTGTGCTGGGAAGAGATGGAAGGTGTCACCTGAAGAGAAATAAAAGCCCTAAGATGTTTGTGTGCTGTGGATTTTCTCCCATTAATCTCTGCTTTCAAAGTAGCTGAGGACATCAGACGCTGGTTTTAACTTCTGCATGTAACAGGCTTTGCACTCTGCATCTGTGTAAGTCGTTATCAGATACTGGCATCCCAAGGAAATACAGAGGTGCTGAGGACATTCTGTGCACCAGAGGCTTACTATATCGCCAGCACAGCTTGTAATCTCTGTAGGGATGGGTCAAGTGCTTCTGAGCTCGCTGTTCCCCACTGTGCCTATTCTCCAGATCCTAAATATCATAATAGGATTAATTCCTCTCTCATGTGAGGCAGGTCCTGCCATCTTTCAGCAGCAATACAAGCTCCACAATCAGGTCTTTTTAGAAGTCCTATCTTGGTCAGACTGATGATAAATGGCAAGTTAGTGGGTCCTGACTGTCCAGCCTAGTGATTCTCTCCAGGGAGCAAATAAATTTGCTGTCAGCAAGGGGGTCTTCTGTACTGCAGGCAAATATCTGCCAGAAACCAAACTGAGTCCAAGACAAAAAGAATTATTTGTGGTTTAAGAAAGTATGTCAAGATTTTGCCCCGTGGACCTCAACAAGAAAGAGAAAAATCCTTTTACCTTGCTCTAGATGGAAGCTTATTTTTCCTGTTACAAATTAAATTAAAATGACAGAAGAAAGTATAGTGAGTTATTAGAGCTGGTAGCTCAGTCTGACCTTTTCCACTCCAAAATCTAATCCCAAAAAAGCAGGATTCTTGGAAATCTAATTTTGCCTTTGAGGCTGATTAATTCTTTGATCATACAAGCGTTAGGCAGCCAAACAGTTTTCGTTTCCTGCATGGCTGCTGTTCCAGTTAACAACGTAGGCTCAGAGAATAGTCATTGTAGAGTTTAAACTGAGATGCTGTAGAGAATTTCACACGTTACAACTGTATTCACTCCCACACCTGTTTCTTAAACAAGCAAAAATAGGTGAGGTGTCTATATAAACACAAAGAAACATACAGCTTTTGGAGGAGTGGGGTATTATAAACAGCTACTTTGATTGCTGGTGATAATGATAGAAGTTTTAACGCTGTTTTACATAGTATCCATTGGTTTTAAGTGATTTATGTTCGGGACCTACAACCACTCAAAATATCTCGGTGACAGGATGGCAAAGCCAAGTAGCTCCAAGTGCTGAAGGGAGAAGGCACTTAAGTCACAGGTCACTGGCACGAGACCACTGCTATGGCTCTAGCACAGGGTGAGATAAGGCAGAGCATGAAGCTGGGGGCCAGGGTAACCCAGTGGTGCTGGCAGCAGGAGCTGCTACTTGCTCACTTCCTCCTACTGCTAAGGCTTCAGACCAGACAGCAGCCCTTGCACCAGCCTTGAGGAGTCCTCTGCACAGGAGCTGTGCTGTGCAGATGAGAAGCATCACTGTGCTTGCAGTCTGCAGGCACTCAGTCTATCCTGCAAATGCACAGTTTTGTGAAAATAGTACCATCTCTTCCTTAAAGTGGACAATACTGGGTAAAAAAGGCAAATTTTTTGACTCAGTATTATGGTTTTCTGCAGTGCCAATGGACATATACATGCCAGTGCAGGGATAAGTATGGCATGTATTTGACATCCTGGAAGTTTTTGTGCCCAGAATTTTTGCCAAGTGGAATTCCAAAAGGTTGAATATCTGGAGTTTTGAGATGGTTACTGGATAGAAGACCATGCACCACTACTGGCCACACCACATATGTGCACTTATTTCTGCCCCAGGAACTGTCCTTAGGCATCTGGAAATGTTTGTCCCTAAATGATAGTGAGGCATTGATGGTTTACCCAGGAAGACTGGGTATCTTCAGTGCTGGAAAAGGTCTTTTAGAAACAGTTGGAAAACTGCCCATCAAGTATGGTGTGTACCTAGTTCATCTCTGCAAGGATCAGGTCCTTTCCAGCTCTGCATTCATGAACTCTATGTACAAAAAACTCCTCAAGAAATGTGGGGATGCCACTGTGGACATCTGCCTTGCAGCCTCCTTGCAAATAAGATCTTTAAATCTGACAAGAAACGGCAATCCTGAAAAAAACTCTCGCTCTTCAGAATAACCCTCTTTGTAACTTGTCATGCATCCCTCTCAATGACATTTCTCTGTTTCTGCTGAGACAAGGGCTCATCTGTAATTTGCAGCAGAAGTACTCCACATTATAAATACTACCTTCTCCCCTGCCAAAAGGTAAATGTGGGAACAGCAAACTGGTTAAGAAAGGCATTCTGTTAAAAGTGTGCTCTCTGTACGACAATGTGGTTTGGAGAATATTCTGTTTATGAAGAGTGCTTTCTCTCAAAGGTGATTCTCTGCCAGGGAGACTAAAATACTCTGGTGTGGGCTTCTCCCTCAGCACTTTCTGTATCCTCAAGCTGTTACACAGCATTCTCAGCGTTGTCCATTTCCCCACCCTACTCTGCTCTGGTTGTGGCTTATGGGCAAAGCTCATCTGTTCTGAGATCAAGTTAACTGTAGCAGAGTGTACAGCTCCAGCACAGACTGGGGACATATTTTATCTTATGCATCCCTTCCTAATCTCCTCTGTGATCCCCTAAGAAAAATGCAAAAAAGAAAACATTTCCAAAGGATTTGTAAAGTCTGGGGCAAGAAAGAATTTCCAACTAACCTCATCACACTTCTAGTCAAAACTCCCAAACAAAGGCCATGTGGGTGATGACATTTAAATTAGTAATACAGGAGAATGTTTACTCTGAAATTACCAGGAATACCCGCCAATTCCTTTTTCAAGCTGTACACGTGGTAGGAAGCCCCTTACTTCTAAAGCAATGCCACAGGTACTAAAACAGTACCTGTTGAGGGGTTTGGTAAGTGCCTCTGTGCCTTTGGTGTGGAGCAGCTGCAAGTGGTGGTGGTGGTCTACTCAGGTCAAAGTTTTAAGATGTAGGTGAGCATGAGATCACTGGTGCTGCACCGACCCTGAGGTATTCCGCTGCATCAGCAAGGACCATTCAAGCCTATTAATGTAAAATGACAAAAAGAAGAGACAGGCTAAAGGAAAGCTTTCACTACACACCATTGTTCATACAGGCATGCTCACCGTCAGCGCGGTGTTGTTACACTGCTGCTTTAGCAGCTTCAGACTTTGTCCGAGTGGAAGCAAGCGCTCAGATCTTCACTGCCACAAAATGCCATCTGGATAAGACAAACAGACAAAGCTCCTCTATCCCTGCAAGAAGCTTTGGGTTGTGGATAATTATTTTGGGCAGGAGGGAAGCGAAAGCAGCCGAGATGACTGTTTTTCCCCCCTCTCTTACTCCTTCTTTTTGCCCAGCAGCTCAGATTCCAGGAGGAACCTCCACGTGCATTCCACCGAGTTACTTGCTGGTCTCTCCGCTTTTGGTGGGACCGATGTGAGTTCACAGCAGAACAGGGTGGCAGTCACACCTGGCCGCGGGCCACCGCTCGTGGGCGGTTGTCCCACGCCGAGGAACGGCCGGGAGCAGAGGGAGCCCCACACTCCCTTGCCGCAGTGGGGTCCCTACCCCGGGCCACCCCTGCCCCCAAGCACCCCCCCTCCCGCCAAGGGGCCAGTGGCAGGCCTGTCACCTCTGCCTCCGGCTGGGCCTCAAAGACCTGAACCTCTAGACCCGACGGTGTGTGTCCCCCGCTGCCACAGCGCGGGGCTGGCACTGCGACTCCAAGCCCAGCTGGCGGCACCGGGGTGGCTGCCAAGGTCCAGCCGGGGGCGGCGGGCCCGTCTCAGCGGCAGGCTCTGGCGCGGCGCGTGGTGGCAGCTGGCCCTGGGGGGAGCCTGGAGCCCCCCGGGACCCCGCTCCC
>JAVJGJ010000057.1:31339082-31350710 GCA_035590215.1 Microhierax caerulescens
CTTTTGAATCTCTGGATTAAAAAAAAAGCAGAGTATGAGCACTTATGAAATGCTGACTTAAAAAGAGCACACACAAATGCATGTGGATGCGCACAAGCACCCACCCGTCTTCGCAGCCCCTACAAAATCTGTAGTTGGTGATGCAGGCAGTCCAATGGGTTGATTCCTGAAGCACCAACCCTTTTCTCCTGACAAGGCTGCTGTAAGGAATATGAAGTTCTTTGTTATTAAAAGAAATCCCAGAAGCACCAAGGGCTCCACATAGGTGCTTTTGTTGTTTTGCTGAGACGTATAGTCAGTGTCATTTCTCATTTCTGTGATTTCTTCTCACCTTTTACATGTTTGGAAACATCTAGCTTGAGAAAAGCAATGACTTTAGGAAATGTTTCTAGGCTGCAGAAGAGCAGGAACTTTTATGGGGGTATATCGGCTTAAATGGTAAGATTGCCTCTTCAAGGTAGCCTTCATGGTGTTTGTGCCAGGCTGCAGACACTGAAGGATGACTTCGCATCCGTTACTATCAATCACTGCTGCAATGGCTTCACACTCCTATGAAGAAACTTAAAAGAAGGTGCTGGGGGAAATAGAAAATACAAACAATGCAATCAAGCAGAATTTCTCATGGCGCTGTGATTCTAGGGCTTTGGGAGATGGTAACTCTATCAAGGAAACTCATGAAAGTAGGTGGACCACACCATGGGAAAACAGGTGTGAAATACTCATCTGGTAAATGTTGTCTGCTCTTCCTTTTGTGTTGAGAAGTAGCTGTGATTTCAAGGATGTGAGTGAAGTGATCTCTGTGTGTGGTTTTGCAGGATCAGGGCCCCCTTCTCTCTCTGTCCTCTAGTAGATGAAAGAGGAGGATAAGGTCCTTTTCAGCCATGCTTGGTCTGTAAAGGAGCTGGTGCTGCTGCTGCTTTGAATGTTGTCTCGGGCTGAAAGATGCCCTCCTTAGTAATCTCAATGTTAAAAGATGACATCTCTTTATGTTACTTGGCTGAGTGGTGGGAGACGATGGTTTCTAATTGTGGGGTCCACACATGATAATCCACAAGGAATAAAATGCTCTGTAGGGTTTCAGTCTGCTTCTCAAACACATTGTACTCTGTAAAAAGCAGAGAACTGTAGGGAGTTTTATTCCTAGTTTGTTTTATTTGGATTTTTACATTCTGACAATCCAAGGTATGTTTTGTAAATGGCAAAAAAGTGACTTTCAAGACCCTCAGAGTAATGCCTTCTGGAGTCATGTAACAAGTGACATTGTAGCTAGTAATTTTCATGCTTTTTTGGCTGATAAATTTGACTGATCGTATAAGGGGATCAAAAATTTTAAAGTGGGTAACTTGTAGGGATTTTTGTATTGGGGAAGGTAGGCATATATAATTGATAAGGTGACTATAATTGGATCCCACGGATGATCTTCACTGTAATACCTTGCCTTAAAACAAAGAGCTTTAAGTAGTTAAAATCCCTTTAAAGACTATTGCATTATTGTGCTTTAATGTTGTTTGGTACGAAGGCGGAACCAATATTTGTATTATCTGAAGTGACCTGACATGGAATAGCGCATTTTGCACCCACACTGGTGGGTACCAGGAGCCAAATATGTCCTTCTAGTAATCGGTATTTTTACAGCCTGTGTTGGAAGTGAGAATAGGGAATTTATAGTAACTGAGGGGGAGGGAATTAACACTTCTGAAACACTTGGTGATTAATAAAATGTGTCGGTTAGGGTTATAAATATAAAACTGATAAAGCCCGTCTTGATTATTTATTTTGGTCTTGATTAACTTCTAAAATATATTTGACATTCCAGATGGGGATAAGCACTTTGTCTTTGGAGTTAAGGGTGTGTATGTGTGCACGTAATTATGAAGTTGAAGACATACGTACTCTGCTTCCCGGGCATTACTGTGTCCCCTGTCTCTTGGCTTAGTAATTGTTGCAGGATCAGTCAACTGGGCATTGTGCAAAGTTCCTGCCACTGTTGTGCTGCCAGTTCTGTGGACTGTGCCAGCTGATGTCTGCTTTCCCACCTTCCTTCTCTTCCCAGCCCAGACTTGGTGGTCCTTTGTGGCAAGTTTAGGGAAGCCCAAATAGGATGAACGTGGCTGCCTACTAGGCTTTTGGGTTTGGGGTTTTGTTTTGGGCAAGCCATAAGGTTGTATGACTTTTTCTGAAAGGAGCACATTGAGTGGTTTGAATTTGCTGGTATATTGATTGCATGGGGTCTGCATGATCGACTGGAGGAGTCAATGGTTGCTTTTCAGTTGATTTTAGTGAGCACTGGGTCAGGTCTACTTCTGCTGTGCCACTTCTTGAATCGCATGAAGGGCACATGTGCCCCAGTGGTGGCAGAGAAACAGGATTGCAGGCTTGGGTGGAGCTCTGAACTGTTCCTCCCCTGTAAATCTGGGTCAGCTCCATTGACTTGGTTATATCAATTCTGGGTCAAAGCTGCTGTGACAAAAAGCAGAATTTGTCCCTCTCTTCCTACAGAGCAATATACGGCTTTGCTTTTCTGCTTTCTTGCTTGCCCTTCACAGAGTACTTCTGCATTGAAGTGAATGGTAGCTTTTTCCCCATAGAGATACATGCTTGAAGTATTGAAGGGGGTGCTGTGTGTCGTTAGTTTCAGAGGAAATGACATTGACAGGTAAGCTATATGTAACCATTAGCATGCAGGCCATCAATGTGATCGAAATAGTCTGGTCCTGCTGTAGAGCTTCTTTAGCCCACGCAGAAAAGGCTATTAATATTTCTGGTGCGACAGCAAAAATGTAATTGCATTAAAGAAAAAAACTGGGAAGAAGTTAGAGCTTCTAGAGTTGTTAACTATTTTGAGATAAAACTCTTTTGAGATACTAAATGAGCTGAAATGAAATAATGAAAAGACATGACTTAATTAAAATTTGGTTGTCTTGATCTAGCTTGGTGTTCTTGCTTGCTTGGTTTTTTTTCTCCAAAACACATCAGTGTTTCTGGTGAGTCTTTTCCCATTCTGTTGTCTGTTTCCTGGATGCTTTTCCTAAAACCTTGTAAAGAAAGGAGAATTTTTGCAGAGTATGCTAGGACAGTTTGCAGAACAAAATATACACAGGGCTATTGTGTTTGAATGATTAGTAATGCGCGAAGCCTATACATCAGTATAATGTCAATGACTTAACAGACTCATCTATCTCAGGAATGCTGTAAGCAGCGTGGTAACATGTTACTGTGAGAACTCTTTGTGCAACTAGAAAGTTCCCTCCAGTGTGGTTGGGCACCAAGGGAGACAGGCCATAATTCTTGCATGTCCACACTAGCTTGGGTTGTTTCCAATTACCAATCTTTACATAGACTTCCCCCCCTGCCCCCCTTCGTTTTAGTTTTCTTTTGTACTCTTCAGACCTTTTGCTTGTTTCTGCGTTCACTGGGATGTGACGTGACCAAGAAAAATTAATTTCATTCTCCCTTTCCAGCTGTGAAGGCATCTCTTGTCATCAGATTGTGCCTCAACTGCTCTTACCTTGCTAGAATGCTTTGTGCCCAGTGTACTTCTCCAGCATTATGGGAGCCTGGAAACACTTGAATGTCCAGCAATATGTGGTGTATATTGGTTAATGGCAACTCAGTGCTTTCCTGCTGTCTGCTGCAGTTGAAAACTTTCGCTAGCAGCAAGTTAGGAACAGTATTTCTAGAAGTCTTTGAGTTTGGACCCAAGTCTAGTTCTGTGGTAGTAATACTTTGCTTTAACCAGAAGGCTTAAAAATGCTCCACAAAGTAGATCCATGCTTTCTTTTTCAGCCTACATCTAGGGAAACTGAGGCATGGAGAGGAAGGGTATATGCACAGGGATTTGGTTAATGGTTTCCCACCAGACTAGTGGCACATTCAGGAAGAAAACTTGAGGGTGGGATGGTTTTGTGGCTCTTGGTGTTTGCATGATCTAAGGGCTGTGATCCCCTATGGGGTTGGAATAGACTGTAGTGCAAGCTAGACATTGGGCTCAACCAAGGTCCCAGTGCTCAGCTCAAGGAACACCACTGCAGCCCCATCTAGGTGTGCTCTAGGCTTGTGAGGATGACTGTTGTGGACAGTCTTGTGTCCTTTGTAGTGCTCCTGCCAGGAAGATAGACCCTCCTGTTGCAGGTACATGGGGCTTTGAGAGCTCCTGTCCTGTACAAGGGGTTGGGATCATGAATTGGGTGCTCCAGGGCATCAGAGCCCTGATGCTAAGATACAGGCATGCTCTGCTTGTTGGACTAGAGCAGAAGCATAAACAGTTCATGTTTTGCTTTTTTTTTTTTTCCACTGTGGTTTGCCTTTATGTTTAGGTTTCTAAAATATAAATGTTCCCTCTGTATGCCCTGACAAGTACTGAATGGCCTTTCTTTTGTGGATCAGAAATTGAAGGCATACTTGAAGGAAAAGCATCAAAGGTCCTCACTAGCTCTTGGGAAGTAATTCTAGGTAGTTGCTTCTTAATACTTACTCAGCAGTGTGTGTCCACCTTGAAGTCAGGTTGCATAAACAGAGCTTGGAAGCAAGCAGCAAAATGCCCACCTTCTCAAGGTGAGTACAGCAAAGTTTGCTGCTTAGGAAACATCTGATGTCTTTGGTGCTCCCATCGCTTGAGGGATGTAGTCATTAACTAGGAGCATAGTGTTGCCTAATGGAAGAGGGACATTGAAGGTCAGGAAACCGGGTTTCTGCTGCCAATTCTTTCCTGCACCGTGCAGACAGCACTTCAGCTACCTTCTCCCTTGCACTATCTAAGCAACAGGCAGCCTTTTCTTTGTTTGGAAAGGTTATCTTTTACATAGTGTTCAACACAGATAAGTAGTTGTCTAGGTGAAAGTGTCATGGCAGTGCTATTACACAAATGTCTATTGAGATGTCATGCTGTGGTTTGGATGTAGGCAGAGGTGGAGGCCATGCCTGTGCTTACAAATCTGTTTTCTGAAATAGCGAACCTGTCTTCGGGTAGCGTTGTGCTTGGGCAGCTTTTGCCAGGGAAACTTTTACTGGATTGATAGTCAATATAGGTGACAAAAAGGTCTGCTTCTTCCCTTTTTATTTTCTTTTGCTTGTGTGCCCAGGTCTATTAGAAGTTTTGCCAGCAAATCAAAGTTTATTTAAATTAAAAAAAAAAACAACAACCCACAAAACAATAAAATCTTTGGTATAGCATTTCATTAATGTGTTTGCTGCTGCTCAGAATGGCCTCATTTAAAACTAGCATCTTTTTTGGTTCCTGTGGAGGTCTGGAGCATCAGAAGTAATGCTTCATGCAATGCTGCTCAAGGTGGGGGAACTGATCCTACTTAACATTTTTGAAAGGGTATTTTCTACGTCAGTCTTGGAAATGGAAACAAAAAACTTCCCATTTATCTTGCTGAACATGCATGACTGTTTCCCACAAGTGCACAGGGCTAACAGCTGTAGTCTGTGAGCTGCAGTGAGGCATTTTGAAGAGACAGACCTTTTGTCAGCACTGCAAGGCAGCTAGGAATGTTTCTCTTCCTGCCTTTTCCCTCCCTTCCTGATCCGTAAGACGCTGTTCCCCCCTCGGAAACAGTAAAAAACGTACCCGTCTGTGAAATTCTGGGGTTTGTTTGCTTCTGGCTCATCTGTCAGATTAATTTTGCATTGAATTGTGAAAAATGTTGCTGTCACAAGTTGTGGCTGGTACTAGATTGCTAGCACACTACATCTGCGTTTGAGTGTTTGGGAGAGGGGCTACTTTAAAATTTCAACTATAGCCTAAAAATAGATGTGGAGTCTCCCCCATGCCCATATAACTTCTTTGCTGGAAGTAGCAGGGTTGTGCCATGTTCGTCATCTTTTCTAGCTGTAGGCAGTTTTAAGCACAACATAGGTAGCGAAATGGAAGAACATATACCCATCATCCTCAAGTGAAGGCGTGTAGGAATGGCACTACAGCCACATTACATGCCATGCAGGAGGAAAATAAAGGAGCTGATTTTTGAGCAGGAAACCATTCTTTATGTGTTTAAATTATGTAGCAGCCCTTTCAGTTTCCATGTGTTCCTGTGCCCTTTGGCAAGTGGATTTGCCATTTTTTTTTTTTTAAGAGGTGAAGAAGGTGTCAATTTCAGGGGATAAGACTCAGATTTTATTTTACTTTCTGCTTTCTTTGTCTGTGTTATAAGATGATCCTTAGGGAGAAGAGGTTGACCCCAGGAAGGAGGGAAGCTTTGTCTTCCTGGGCTGCTAATAATCTGTCAGTACAATACAAGGCTGAGAGGTCAAAGTTGCAAGTGAAGCACTTATGACCCAAATGATCTTGCTTTCTTATAGACAGGCGAGGCAGCTGTGAGGGTGTCATGCTGTAAATACATGATCCAAAACCCCTGCTTGTGTTTCTGCATCCCCAGCTAAAGTATGGCTGTGACTTCTTGTGAAGGACCCTCGTTTGGAACCGAGGGTGCAAGGATCAGTGTTCATATCAAGTGGACCATAGCAATTAGCTGGTAGGAAGGAGGGGTCAGTTCCTGCTTTGCTTTTATTTCTGTTCCTGCTCTTCTGCAGCACCAGGGCACTCTCTACCTTCATGGCTCTGCTGAAGCAGAGTCCTGTGGCAGATGCACCACAGACCAGATCTTGGGGGCAGGAGTCTGATATGCCAGACATGCAGTGGCAGCACCGGCATGTGTAACAGCCGCTCTGAACCTGTCCAGTTCAACATGGGTAGGGGGTAGCCCCAGCACAACAGAAAAGCAAGTTATTGCTGAAAACAGTTGCTGGCTACCAAAACTGGTAGCTGACAGATTTATTCAAGCTCAGGTGTGAGCCTGCTGTCTGACCCCAGTTACCACTTAATTTTTGCATTGTTTTGAAATAGGCCTATGTGTAAATACAGGCTTCATGGGAGCTCCATGGTACGGATGAGGGAATGCTCACACTTCCATTACTACTGAAGTATGGATACATATGTCCCTGTCTGTGGCATGATGAGCCAAGCGTATATTGTCCGTAGCTTCCCACTTGTGTTCTCCACCTCCTACCTTGTATTGCCTTATACCAACACCATGAACTTGTGCTAGGTGAGTTGGTCCGCTGGCTTCCTTGCTTGGACAGGCAGATGTCCCATGTCACAGGGCGTTAGGCTGAGCTGCCGCGGTGAGCAATGTGGACTCACGGCACCTGTGTTGGGGTGAGCTGTGTCCCAGCACTGTTCTTGGACAGTGCCGCTGACGGTGGCTTTTGTGGGTGGTCTGCTTTGTTGGGAGGCTAAGTTGCATTAAAATGGCCAGATCGGTAAAATTAACCCCTTCCATAGCATATGCCTGTGACCATTCAGGAAGCGGCTGGAGGAGCCGGGAGTTGCATCTCTGTCACCAGGACCATCTCCTTCTTCCCAGCTTGCACATCCGTGTTTTTCTAACATTGCCTGAAGACATGATCATTCAGTAGCAAGCCTGGAGCTTAGCTGGTTGGGGAGACCCCAGGTGAATTGCCTTATTCCATATATACCACTTACACCACCATACTGTGATGTGTGATTAAACTAGAGACATGTCATTAATAAAGTTTCTGGTATTTTCCACCTCTTTTATTGTTTAAGTCCAGAAGATTTTTACTTCCTGGTCATAAAGTCAATCCTTGTGAACTTTTAGTGGGTTATTTTTACTGCAACTTTGCTTCTGTTTATCCTTTTTGTTTGTTTCCTTTTAACATGGGGGGAATACAGGTGCTGGGGAGCAGCAGGAGCAGGGCTCCCAGTGAGGGGGGATGAGGTGGGAGCTGGGGGTGAGCCCAGGGTGGGGAGTGTCCTCGGTGGTGGTGGTGCACAGCCCCACAGCACCCAGGCTGGGTGGTGACAGGCACTGGCTGTGTTCCCAAGTCAGATGAGGTAACAAGTTAAGAAGATAACCACTGGAAAACAGGGCCTAACTATGAAGAAATTATGATGTCCACCCAAGGACATCAGCCGGTAAGTTTGGGCCTCAGGAGAACAGGTGGACACAGGGCCCCCCGTGACACAGCTTAGGTCAGAACTGGGTGCCCTGTGGTCAGGGGCTGCGGGCAGGGGTCCTGGGGAGGTTGGCCAGGGCAGTCAGGTCTGTTGGTGCTGGCGGTAGGGTTGCCAGCTCATTTTTGTGATCTGCTGACTTACTGGCTTCTGAAAAAAGCTCTTGTGGCAGGCATGGCAGGTGGCCTTGCGCTGCAGAGGAGCCCAGGGACAACTGGTAGAGGCAGTGAGAAGAATTTGCTGTGCCGGTTGTTACACCACCATGATTGTAAGGTTTCATGTTTTGTGTAATGAATTGCAGTTAATCCTGCCTTTTAGACTTCCCCAATTTTGCATGTTAAAAGCGAATACACTCTGGGGGTGGGAAGGAAAGGCATCTCAGACCACAACATGGACAGACAGAGCAGTCATAGCCAGGAGCACCCCATGCCTGCTCCGCAGCCAATACAGACCTGGGGAAGTTAGTTATCCTTCAGATGTCCAAAACATCTGTTGTAATGCTGGGATTTGCAGCATTGTTACAATGTTTGAGCCCACCGTTTGGGAGGAGGTGGCTATAAGAGGATAAAAGGTTGGTATGTGTAGGCTATCTGATCTTATTCTGTTGAGGGGGAGGAGTCCCTACTAGGAGAATCTATTGCATTGTGAATATTTATTCAAAGGAAAACTGGTTACTCTGTGCAAAGTGATACAGGTAGCTTGGCACATGTTTGTGGAGGGGCAGGACTGATTTTCAAAGTGTGCGGTCCTTGGCAGTGTTAGCTGGTGATGTGCGAGTACGTCACATGTGGGGGAAGCTTTTGTTGCTTCCTCCTCTCCTGCCCTGAACCTGCTGTCCTCTTTTGCTTGTTTTGTTGGCTCTGGTGGAGCTGGCAAGCACGCTACGCCAGCATGCTAATCCATGCTGGGCCATTCTTTACAGTTCATGATGGTAGCCTCTCGATCTGGAACTGTTCATGAAGTGGGCAAAACCTGATCAAAGTACATACCTAATTGGATTTTTAGATCATGCTTTAAAATGTGGATTTTCAAATACTCCCATTAGTAGGCATTAGTACTGAGGAGAAATGTGTCACCAGGTAGTTTTTTGAACCAGAATTTAAGTATAATTAAAAAGAGATTACTGAACTTAAAACTGCTAAATAAAGAACACCATTGGAACCCGTGGATGCACGTAGGAAGTGTGCTGACCCATTGCCTGTAGCTTGATGTTAACGCAAGAGAAGAGCTTTTACCAGTATGGAAAAAAGGAGCTGATGCTCACTGGGACTTTCCTATCCTTGGCTGTGCAGAAGGTTAGGAGGGAGGGGACTGTAATTCCAAGGGAGGGAGCACAAGGAACATATGTAGGTTCAGCCAAGAAATGTCAGCCTAACTAGCAACAGATTCCATGGTTTTCATTGGAATAATAAACAGAGAAGTAAAATTATAATTATTAACTTACATGCTAAAAGGGTAAAAATGCATCCTAGTTAATTTGCAAATTAATATTCTTTTGCAGTGTTTCCTGTCAATCAGATGGTTTTCGCTCTTCCAGTCACCACCTTAGGCTTGGGTTATCAGTGCTAACAAATACTTCAAACTGAATTGGGAGGTAACAGGTACAAGTGAGAGCAGTGGATTTCCAGTAGCAAGGACAAGTTCCCCTAATTCTCAATTGTGTCTATCAATTCCATTATGACAGGAATTAGTTAACCTTGTCTTATGAGCAGTTTAGTATGTCACTTTCTACTTCTAAAGATTGCATTTTTATGATGCATTATTGATTAATACTGTTAGTGTTGTTTGTGTTTTACCACAGGTTATTCTTGGCTGTAATTTCTGTCTTGTGCTTGATTGCTTTTCTGTCTTCCTTTTACTGGAATGTTACTCAGGGGCAGTATCTTAAAGAAGACATTTCCTCATGTGCACGGGAGTGGGAAGTGTAAGTAATTACGTGACAGGATGGCCAGAAAGACTTAGAAACCATAGGAGAGTTTCTTAGGACTTTTCTAGCAAGACAGACTGACAAGTGGGATTTGCTTAGTATTTTTTTGACCTTTACGGCATTGCTGTAGAACAGCAATAGCATAGGCAGTCAGGCTGCTTGCCTTTGCCAGTGACTATTATAATGCCAAAAAGTAAGCTGCAGGCTACTGCGATTGCCAGTTCTCTTGTGTTGAAAGGAGGCAAGAAGGGAAAACAGATACGTCACTGATGTGAAGAAAAAAAAAAATCCTTCCTGTTTTATCTTCATATAGTACCAACATTTTTTTCCTGATTTATGTTAGCCTGAAAGAGACAGATTTTATGGCATTAAAGAGCTTACTCTTGAGTTTGGAGTTTTAGTGAAGCCAAAACTTAACTGGAGTTTAAGGGAAAGTTTGTCAAGTGATCTGGCTGTAAAAAGTTAGATCTCAGGAAAAAGAATTCAAATTTATGTCAATTTATACAGTGTTAATCTCTGCAGAGGAGATCTTAATGCAAGACTGACAATTTGGGTCATGTTTGAAATTGATTCAGAGATTGGTCCTTGTTCATTTTAGATCCAGTTCTAAAGCTGACTTGTGAGTTGGGATTGAGGATCAAAGCCTAAATGTCACTTTGTTTCAGGCTTGAGGGTCAGACTGAAGGGTCTTGTTTTAAAGTGGGTTTTTGTTGTGTACTGTAACTTCAAGTGCAAAATACACCATTGTACTGAAAAATCTCCAGTCTTTGAGGCTTTAAAGACTCATTGAAGATGAAGGTGAAGCTGTTTGTGTACTTGTAAGCTCTATAAGAAGAGACCTCAGTAAGAATAAAAAAGTGCAAGTGGCATGGAGAACTCTGGCAAAAAGAAATGTTGCTGTAGTTAGAAGATAAATGTTTGAAGGCACTGGCTTTGCTTGTGTGTGAAGCTGTAGCGTTTGTGAGTAAGGATATGCTGCCCTCTCTCAGGGCAGAAGGCTGGGCAGGGTTTCTTAGCCTTGAGAGGAGGGCACCTTTGGTAGGATGTAGTCACTTTCAGCTGCCACTGCATCAATGCATAGAGCTAATGTGCTTATGGCTAATGCAGTTGAGGAGAAGCCAATGCAGAGAATGCTTTTAGATACTTTTATTTTTTATTATTTTATTTTTTTAAAATATTTATTAAAAAATAAACTACTATTTTAATACTTGTATGCTGCAAGTAACTGTAAGTTATTCCTTTAAATCACCCATACAGCTTTCAAAATTGGGTCATCAGCAGAGGTGAAGGGGCGGCGATGGGAGTTTTCTGTCCTTCTTGGATGTGGGGAAAAACACGTGTCACATATAATCATCTTCTTACCTTTCCTTGCCTGTGTGATCTACTACAGGTACTGCAGCGCAGGCGTACAGTGTGACAGGTAGGAGGTAAGGATGAACAGAACAGGACTGTCACGAGGTCACAAGTGGAGGGTGTAGGGAAATGCTGCAGAAGGAATTGAGGGTAAACCAGTTAACTGTACATGTGGAGAGGGAGTCTGTTAATTTGCTTGAACTCCTTTCTGTATTTTTTTACATAAGTTATTGGCATGTCATCTACTACATGTCACCTGCACTGGTCCTTTCTGCTCCTGCTCCACTGCTCTGCTAGCTCTGGCACTTGCCTGTTTGATGAGGCAGTTAATGAGAACTTTTTTTTTTTTGGGGGGGGGGGTGGGTATGTG
>JAVJGJ010000057.1:31358138-31380424 GCA_035590215.1 Microhierax caerulescens
CTACTCTGATAGACCCTACTTCTGTGAAAGCTGTTTGGAGCAGGGACCACCATCTCTTCTAGCCTGGAGGCCACTTAGGGCAGTGCTTCTCTGCTCAGTGACTGGGGCTTTTGCAAGCAGATAATCATCTTGCAAGCATTTGTCTCTGTGTTATCTTGACCTTGCAGCTGTCTCTCTAATCTTAGACTACACAGTGGAAAAAAACCCTCGTTCTTTAAAGTTGGTGGCAGTTCATAGGATCTGTATGTAGCTGCAACAGAAGACTGCTTATTGTCACTGTTGTGCGGAAATAAGGCCTGGTTAGCATGATAAGGTCACACATGAAATACCACAGCAAATAGTAGGTATAGTTTGTGTGTATGGCTTTTTTTTTTTTCTTCTTCCTCCTAGATGCTGTTAATCTCTTCTGTGTTTTGCTAATAATTGAAGCCAGGTGTGTTTTAAGCATGGTACTGCATGTGACCCATCCTTGTGTTCTAAAGCATCACTGGTTACTTTTGGTCATAGGAGTGTGTAGCTTTGAAGCACTTCAACACAGTAAGAGTATTTGAAAAACTTCAGGCAGAGAGTTGATCTGTGTAACAGAGACAATCTAATTGTTTTAGTAACAATCTGTGCTGTTTTTTATCAGGCTTTGTTAGGATGCAGTGATATGTGCCTTGCATTTCTTGTAGAAACTAGCTAAATGTCTTTTCATAACTCCATAACTCTGCTCCAGATATTTTAGTCCTTCCAATGGAAATTCAGATTGGTTCTATCAAGATTTCTAATTCACTATTGCTTTTCACACATAACTTGATCCCTGCGTAATTTCACGTGTGGATTCCTGAAGGTGGGAGCCATTCCTGGTCCCCAGGCTGCAGTGGGAGGTGATGGCTCCAAAAGCCCTGCAGCATGGCGCAGGATCTGGCCTCCTTCACCGCAGGCTGTGCAGGTGTGAGGAAGAGACTGCAGGGTTCAGACTGCAGAGGGGTTCGTCATTTATCAGCACAGGGCTAGAGCATCTGAAGCAGACTGACTCATCCCCTTCCTAGTGACTCACTATATGTTTTCTTTTTCCTGGGTGGAAAAATAACTCCTATATTTCTAACGGGAATGCAAAGTGAGAGCCAGACCCTAGATACTGGTTTATATCAGCAAAAGGCAAATGCATATTTAGAAGTATTTTTATTACAGGAGTCCTGGTATCCTAGGAAATGTATGCTCATGTGGTTTAAGGGAAGAACTGAGTCAAAATGTGTATTGTTTTAGCTGTCAGGACTGGGGAAGGATGCCCTGTCACAGAAATGAATTAGCTTGCTTAGGGTAGTGTTGGGGTTTAGTGCAGAGTCAAGCACACACAGTCATCTCCCCTGATTGATCTGTGGTTCTGTATATCTTCAGCCACCATACCTCTCGGGGTATTTCACCTGAGTTTGTCTTTTATTTATCATGCCAGTATAAGTGAACTTCTTTGTCTGCATTGCCTGTGTGTGATAGTTTGGCTTGTTTTTCATCTCTGATGGTCCAAAGAGCCTCTTCATGTGCCAGTTTCTTCTATTTACTCAGTTGTTTTGGTTAAGTGACAATTTTCTCATAAGAGCTCTTATGCTAGTCCCCCACTTCATGTAACTAGGTCTGCCTCGACTTGTTTTGTGGTGTGGCATTGAAGTCACCACCCTGCTCCCCTCCATGCTCAAACGTTACGTTCTCATGTAATGTGTGTGAACAGAGACCTGATTCAGCAGTGTCCTGTACTGTGAGTTTACACAGAGGCCTCTAATAGTGTTGAATTTTGTGTCAAACAAAGTAGTGCTGTCCTGTATCTTCACAGAAATGTTCTTGCCTGATTTTAAGTTTGCTTTTTGCATATATTTTTGCCTGTTCTATGAAACCAGTCTCTCTGGAAGAGCTGCTGCAGTGCTTTTATGTTACTTTATAATGTAAGCTCCCCAGTAAAGCTGCACATACGTGGCCACCCTCTTGCTGGGGATGACTGTGCTTCGTGGGAGCCCTTTATAGATGCTGGATCTGTAGTCTGGCTGGGGAGCCAAGATGGTAGGGTGGGAGCAGGCAGCTGACATGAGCCACTGCGATTACACAGCGCAGTTAAAGTGGTACCAGATGACTAGTTTTGTGGAAGGAAGATGCTAAGAGTTTGGTTCCTTCACAACAATTCTGTTTCTTTCAGATAGCTCTAAAATAAAATCCTCTGCTATTCCTGCTTGCTAAGGCTCTGCAGTGAAATCTGCATGTATCAACTCCCCCTGCTTACAGCTTATTAAGTTCTTTTTTATTTAGTACTTACATTGAGGCAACAGTGAATGACAGAAACTTAGTCTTCTGGAAGTCTAAGCATGTATGTGCTGAAATATGAAAAAGTCACATTGACACCTGTGCATCACATCACATCGGCTCCATGTGCATCACTTGCAGTTGCGGGGAGTGTGTGTGATGATGGATTTAAACATACTTTCTAGGCTTCTGCTTGCTTTCTGTTGCTGTAATTCATGTTTTTCCTAGCTGTCCTGGAGCAGCGTTGCTAATTTCATTTTAAACTACTTGATATTATTTCATAGTAGCATCGCCATGGGTTAGGGCATGGTGCAGGGCCATAGGCTGGGTCTGGCTGGGGCTCAGGGGCAGCCCTATCTGGTTTCATTGCTTGACACTTGGACACTTGTATTTCAGGGAGGGAGTAACAATGTGGGTGGGTCTTTGCAGGTCAGAGCACTTCCTGAATCTTTTCTATGGACACCCATGAAACCTTTAGGGTAGTTCTCCTTCATGCTGCCCATGCTTGGATGTAGAACTTGTTTTGCATCTGTCTGGGGAGGTTAGTGAGGCAGAACAACATATCCTAAACATTTTACTGAAGAATGGAGTGGTTGAAACAGGGATGAACAATACAGATGCTGTCCATGTTTTCTTTTGCTAGTCAAGATAACAGGTTCAGACTTTTCTGTTTCATCAAAACAGCTGTGGAGAAGCATTGAAAGAAAGCTGGATTCAGATTGTGAAGGATGATGTGCTTTGATCAGGAACTGAAACGAAAGTCTGAACCTTAACAGTATTTTGCGAAGATGACACTTTACCTGGTCTGACACTGCCTTGCAGGGTTCTCCAGTATTTACACTAAAGTGCCTCAAACTGTTCTCAAGCTCCTTTGTAACTTGAAAGGGCACCTTTGCACTTCTCCCACACACATACGTGACCTTCAAAGTCAAAGTGTCTGTGGAATAAAGATAGATGTCTTTCGGTTGCAATAGTTACTTTGTTTGCTTTACATGAAATGTCTTGAAATCAATAGTTGATTTTTATGAGGATCATGTTGTGTCATTGACTTGTTGAAACTTTTCTAAGTGCAGAATTTAGAGTAGTCCTCACAAGATTTGCTGATTTGAGTTTTGAATTTTCTTTCATTAAAATTTCTTGGTTTTCCAAAACTTTCTAGAAAGTCATTAACAACTTTCAGCCCACAAAATTTATATAAAGAAGTTTTTGTTGACTATGAATTTGTTAAACCTACATTAGTGTGAGATGTTAGTTGTTTCTGAGACAGTTCTTGTAAATTTAGTTTAAACTGTTGTTCAGAAAAAGGAGACAAGACTGTCTTCAACTTGCAAAAAGATGATTCAAGATACTCATATCTCTTCTAATGAATGATTGACAGAGATTGCTTAGAGTTCATCTAAGGAGCCTTTCCCAAGTAGCAAATATAGAAATGTGGCATATGAAGGAAACTTTTTTTTTAAAGAAGGTTTTGGCATTTGTTCTTTTCTTTCAGGATTTCAGCAACAAGATTTGAAATTTTCTTGTTCTCTCCTCTTTCTCTTTTCCAAATGCTCAGATTTGGTGTGGGTGGCTAAAAAGGGACTAGATTATTGAAAAACTCCATTATACATTTTATTAAGGTTCTTTTGTAAATCTGGATTAATCATGCCTAAAGAAACTACCCCAAGTCCTGGTTCTTGATGTATACTTGGGTTTTTTTTGTTTTTTGTTTTTTCTTTCTTTCTTTAAATGGCCCTAGGGGATTTCAGAACATGTTAACATGTTCTGATCTTGATAAGCAGCATTTACTGCCTTGTTACAATGAACTAGGGGAGCTGCAGAGTAGCAAAGCAGCTTGCTCCTTTCAGACAGCATCAGTGGTAAAAAGTTGAGTTTAATCCCTAGACATCTTGACTCATGGATGCGTATTGCAGCTGGTGAGGAAAAACATTCACTCAGCAGGTACTGAAGTAGGAAGTTTCTTTTTTTTTTTTTTTTTTTTTCCTAATCGTGGCATCTGTCCAGCAGACCCTCAGGGTGACAAAGTAGTAGCTTTATTTTGGGCAACCTTTTCCAATAAGCCCTGTGCTGCAGAGACTGCATGAACACCTAGGTTAGTGAGAGAAGAAATAGCAGAGCTTTTGTTTGTTGTTGGTTTTGAGCCTCTTAAAGAATCACAGCAGAAGATAAGACTAGTTACTGATAAATCTGACATTTGCATATGATCTGTTTTTTGAGTGTGCCTTTTGGGTTTTTTTCTTTAGTTGCTGCTTAGCCCAGAGGGAGGCCAGAGTGTGTCTGCCGTGTTGTACCCCTTTATTCTGCCTCCAGTGCAAACAGGCCTGTGATGACAACTGACAAAGGGGCCTTGAGATGCTGGTTGGGAATTTCATTTTCATTTGACAGTGTCTGTTTATGGCATAGATGGAGCAAGGGGAAAAATGACATTACATTTAAAGCCAAGCTGTGTCATATAATTTTTTTCCCCTATTTAGAAGGGCAAGGAGACCTGGGCAGAGAGGGACTCTTACCAGCTGGTAACTCTCCGTGGGTGCTGAGGTGTGTGAGGTGTACCCTGGTGGGCTGGCATGTGGGTTTGGACGAGCAGCTAGAGGCAAGGTCACACATGGAGCTCGGCAAGCTTTGCTGCATGGCGTCTGCTTGGGGCTGTCTTTTCCTTCCCACCCATCCTGTCCCATGGTAGATGGGCTCTCTGAACCAGCATCGCACTTGGCTGCCTCTCCACTCCCCTCCTTTCTCTTCCTTAGAAAGCAAGGCCAGGCATGATGCTGTCATTTGATGTTAGTGGGGACCAAGCTAAATGGCCTTGGACTGCCAGGGAAGAAGATGGCTTCTGACAGGCAAAGGTGGGGGACTCCTGGGGCTTGTAGTTGCTTCAGCCGCTCCCATTTCTCCCAGCCACTGTCCCCTTCTCTGACCCCACAACGGCTCTGCTGGGAAACCCTTGGGTGAAATATTTGCAATTTTCCAGAAAAGGGGCTCGAAGTTTTGCAAGGGCTGCTTGTGAGCAGGTATGGGGCTTGCAGCGCTTCCTTATGATACATTGGGTGAAAATCCTGGGAAGCCGCCTTCCAAATCCCTCTCTCTCTGCACGGCTGGCTCCTGTGACTCTCTGTTGGATATGGCACCAGGAGAGCCTGGGCCTTGCAGGGGTTCCTGCTACTGTGTGGGCTTGTCTGCAGCCCCCCAGGGCGGTGGCAGCAGGCCCGTTGCTGAGAGCAGCTGCTTCTGGGAGGAGGGAAGCAGGAGGTGGAGGCAGCATCCAGCCATCTGCCATCAGGCAGAGGCAAGATTTATTTGACACTGCTATGGTCTGAATCCCTGGATGCCGAGGGAAAAGGAAGGGGAAAGGACTGTAATTAACTGGTCACAGGTGTGTAACAAGAGGAAGCTGCAGAGAAAAACAAATTATAGGGCAGATTCTGGCCCTGTCTGTGGCTTTAAAGAAGAAGGTCCTGTGCTGCCCTTGGGGCTGGATGTGTCTCTGTGTTGGGGTTTGATCTATGGAGACAGATATTTTGTGGTTTAGATTGTTGAAGGGGCACTGTGACAAGTAGAGAAATCAACACCACAAATAAAATGCATCTTTCCAAGTTAGTCTGCAGGGTGCAGCTCTCTTGCTTGCTCTCCCAGTGCTGCCTGTGGATTCATGCATTGCCTTCATAGTCTTCTCTGCAATGAGATGGAGGTGGTTGATGTCCACGAGGCCGCTTACAAGGTGGAAAACCTTTGTGTAACTTTCCTAGGCTCCTTAAGCAGAAGGCATTGCATGCCACAGCTGGCCAGCTCAAAGAAGACCTTTGCTCAGCCTTCAACCTTCTCAGAGCCTTCACATCTGTGGAGGGTTTGAACAGAGGCAGGGCACATCTCTGGCTAAAAGACTGGGGCTCTCCTGTGGCAGCAGCACTTCATTTACCTAAGATGTTTCAGTTCCTGTCCTAAGGGCCTTTCTTAAACTTCTGGGAAAGAAAAAGGTAGGAGAGGCAGCATCAGCATGTGGGGGAATACAGCCAGCCATAACAGATCCTAGGTTTCTGGGCTCTCCTCAGAAACCCATTAACTAGGTTTTGCTGCTGCTTTCTAAACCTCTCATCAGGCTTGGCTTTTCTAAGAGCTAATGCTGGTTTTGAATTCATGTGGAGGGTAATGTTGAGTTATTTGACATGTTGTAGACTTTCTCATAAGAACTTACAGGAAGCTTCATTGTGACTTCCCCTTTGTTTAATGCATTGCCATTTTAATTTTAATGGCTGTAAAGGAAATACCTTTGTGGAACACTTAACCTTAATTGACTTTAAAAAGCCAAATACAGACCATAGCTTGTTGCAGCTCACTTCTGCTCTGTAAAAGTTCATACTCATGTAGAGATCTTGTCAGAATTTTGTCCCAGACTTGCAAAAAGCTGTCTCGGCCTGGGGACAGGAGTGTGAAAAAGAGAGAAAACTTTTAACAGAAAAGATAAGTGTATTCTGGATCTAATGATTGGCATGGAGGTTCAGCTCCTCTCCTTGGCTCAGCAGTCTGTTATTACATCCTATCCCCAGTGCAGCTGTCTCCTCAGTATATAAATATGTCCTACACGACCAAGGTACAAGGCTACTATGCATGGAGGGTAGGTAGCACCTTGCTCTGCAGGTACTCCCATTAACTTCAGTGAATCTACTTGCAGTGAAAGGTACTAAGTAGTGTGAGTAAGGGTATGGTTTGTCAGCTATTGCACTAGCACCAGCTCAGGGCTGTGTGCTTACTGCTTCTGCTTGATTACTTCTGCTGCCCCTCTGTGTCCCCTTCTGTCAAGCTGCCACCCTTGTCTAGTCAGCTGTGATTTACCTGATTGTACTCTGTGAACAATTTGGGTTTGGTTTTTAGCCCAGTTTATTTCAAGGAGCCAAATGAAGGCACAGGTAAGCATATTTGTTAGTGCTCCACTCAGCCTTGCAGAGTGACACAAACAAGTTACCACACAGGCTGCTTATTCTACTAACTGGGCTACAACTGCAAGTAAAAATTCATGGTCCATTATGCATTTGCAGTATGTTTCCTCAGTCTCCCTATAGCAGTATTGACCATGTTCTCCTGCTCCTCCATCTCCTGAAGGGCTGGTGGGCCACAAGTGAGCAGTGAGTTGCTCACTGCTGGTAGGTGTGCCTTGAAGAGGAGGGGTGAGAGAGAAGGGCAGAGCTGGATGTCATGCATGCCATGCTTAGGGCTCAGAGGAGTCCTGCCAGAGAGGTGGCTCCTCACCTGCAAACTGCTCCTGCAGCCACCCACCTACCTTTGTGACCTGCGGTGTTGCTCCTGCATTGTGAAAGATCTTGGCAGAGCCAGGTGGCTGTATTGAATGTTTGCTGCAGTGGGCCGTGTCACTGCTAGATCATCTCATGTGAGCTTCTGCCTGGATGTCCTTGGATATAAACTAGAGGATACTGACATTTTCACAGTCCTTGTGCTCTAATGACAATTATTTGTCACACCTTTGTTTTTGTAATGCTAGTATACAGTACTGAGATCCTCTGCAAGACTCAGATAGATATCTTAATTAAAAAAAAAAAATCTGCCATACTGTGTATAGATTTATTTAGAAGTCATTTAAGGGACTTGGAAAGCTGCGGATCTCCATGAGGGTATTTTCTGTTTCAAAGAGATCACTGCTACTTATGGCAAGACATCTGTTATCTGAGCAGCCCTGCAAGACACTGAACAATAGGCCTGTTCTTTGGCAAGCTTCCATAGTCACCAGCATCTAAGAATAGCTTGTGGAAGATCTCCACTCAATAGCGGCTGATGTTGATGCATACAAGCAGGTGTGTATTTTAATTCTTTTGTTATAAGACCTTAGCTGGTACAGTTTCTGCCTCAGGACTAATCTCTTCATAGTCGGATCCTGGTACACTATTGGACAAATAACTTCTATGTCCCTTATAGTCAGATGGATAAAAAGCCACTTAGCAGAATCCACTTAAATGCTGCCAGCAGGATCTCGGGGAAGCTTGCTGATGCAAGCAATACGGATTTTGTGCTAGAAGCACTGCCTCTTAACATTTTTCTTTCATCTTACCTGTCAGCATCCCCTCCATGCAATGCTGAATCTAGTGAAGGCTAAGACATGCAGCAACTTTTTCTTTATGGGGAGCATTCATAGTCTCTCTTCTCTGCTGCTCGTGTTCCCAAGATTTCCATGAACTAGGCAGTTTGGAGATTCCTGTGTCAGGTTTGATTCAAAGTTGCCCTCAACTTAATGGGAAGAGAAGCACGTGCATAGCTAGGGCTGCATCCGCACAGAGATAATGTCTTATTGTTGGAGCAAAAGAAGCTTATAGCTCACAAGGTGTTTTTTCCAGTGCCTATCTTCAGAGTTGGCAAGAACTGGCAATTCCTTTCTACTGGAAACATTAACCATTAGGTGGAAAAACTTGAGACTGCTCCAATGCAAACTAGAAGCTGGAGACTTTGAGCATTGCATTGGTTTCCCTGATGCTGCTGATTTCTTTGAGTACCATTGTAATGCCTGGGGGTTCTGAGACCTGGGGCTTTGAGTCCGAGCTGGGTATGCACAGGGGAGAAAAGAACCATGTGCTGTTTGAACACTCATGTTTGTGATTCGCTTAATTCCTTGGACTTCTGATTTAGTTAGGTTTTCTGAGAAGAAGAAATCATCTCATGACAGTCTAACACTAAGAGACAATAGAAACACCTTGCTTGGAGGCTCTTCTGGAGACTGGCAAGGTCCCTGGAAAACACCATAGCTGAGTAAATTCCTGTTTAGGGACAAAAGATCAAGGGAAGAGAGCCAGAAATCAATTGATATGAGCTGATGTTGTTTGTGATCGGGCTTTCAATAGCAACTCTAGTACAGAACAGGCAAGATGTACAGATGGTCTAAGGGAATGTACAAATAGAAGAAGCAAAACTAATGCAGACAAGTATTTTCTTGTACCCACGGTTTGGAAGACTATCTTATTTGGGAGTGCAGTTGCTTCTGAGTGCATTTTCTCTACTAAATGGAATATTTTACAGTTCAAATCTGGTCTAGACAGTTTAGCCACAAAATTGTAACATTCTTTTGCGATCATTAAAATAAAAAAGTTCCAGCCACATTTGAACAAATGGCTTTTCATTGACTACTCGCCCTTGCTTCAGCCATAGGACTAAAACTAAAAGGTTCTTTTTCTCCCTGGTGATATGGTTGCCAAGGAGGAGAAGAATTATCCTGTGGACTGAATGTAGGGAAATGGAAGTAGGAAGTTTCTTTTTGATAGCTGCTTGTCTATTAATTCTCAGCCCAGCAGCAAGCTGCAGGGATTCAGCTTACAGCCCTCTTTGCTTTGGGGAAGAGTTCCCTTGTGAGTTCCTCTGTAAATCTCAAGTAGTTAGAATTGTCTCAACACTGATACTGGTTTAGAAGTGGATCCTCACCAGCAGGTGAGGGATAAAGATTGTCTGTTTCTGTTTTAGTAATTGTCTGTCTCAATCCTTATTAAAGATAAGAATGAAAAAAACCTGAAGTTGAGTTTAAAAAACCCCAAACACCTAGTTAAAAAAACCCAAACTAACAAAAAAACCCCACCAGTTAGCCTCATATAGTTTGTATTGCTGGTGGTGAGATGGTTGGTATGACTGAAAATGAGCATCCATGTAAGTGCTTGCAGAATTGGTGCCTAGAAAAGGGATACAGCCCTCAGAAAACAAGAACATTAAGTTAACTTTGCCTCCTTGTTTTCCCAGTATCTGTTCTCCATAGTGGAATTCGCAGCAAGGACTGCAAGATTTGGCCTATCTTTGCCCTGAACAATAAATCCTGCTTGAACACTGTTCACTGTTAGGCCCTTAAAAAACATGTGTGTGTGGGGAGTGATGGTGGTGGAAGGAAAAAAACCCTGCCCCATCCCATCTGATGTACATAGAATTGAGGTTCCAAAAACAGTTTTAAGATGAAGGATTATTCTGTATATTTTTAAAAAATATTTTTGCATTCATTCAGTTCCCAGGAACGTTATGAAAACAATTTTTGAAAAAACTACACTGCTGTTCTTTTTTCTGGGTTATCTCCAGAAAGCTGCTCCACAGTGTTCAGGTCCAGACACGTAAAGTTAGGCACCTGCTGGCAAGCTAGTTCGGTTGTGAGCTGGAGATAGGGCTTCTTCCCCCATTGCTGCTGTGGAGTTACTGCTGACATTGGCAGTAGGAGCAGCAGGTACTTGTTGCTCTGCAAAATCAGGCTGCTTTTACTTTATAAAGTTAAAAAAAAAAAAAGTAACTGTGCTGGAAGTGTTAGTATGTATTGAAGTCCTGCAGTGTACAGTGGATATATGCACATATTGCACTGCAGTGATTTGACAGGTTTTTAAAACATTCACAGATTTTCACTGTTTTTACTGTATCCATGCAAAACAAATAGTTGAATGTGAAGTGAAAAGAACACTTGTGCACAATGAATGAGGTAAAAACCCACCTGCAACATTTGTTTCTCTGTGGATTACTTGGGGATGGTGGTATCCCCTGGTCATACAGAGTAAAGGATGGGCAACCTTCCCTTACAAGAAATCAGACCATCAGAAGATCCTTTTAAGGAGGCAATGAGGAAGAAATGCACAGTGTGGGAAGCTTCCCATCTTTTGGGGGGTTTCAAAGGCTTTGCTGACTGACAGAGGTTGGGCCCAAGTTAATGAACTGTTGGGCTCCAGCCTGCATGGGCTGTCCTCTGTTGATTGCCCCTTCCCTCTGCCCTTGGATTTCTCCTCTTGATGAGCGTATTTTTGCAGCTTTGTGGAGAGCATGTTCAGACTGACAGCTCCTACCAATGCTTCTCAGATGCACGTACAGTCTGGTCAGGAAGACCTTGGCATGTCCTCAGCTACTGTCTGCAGCACTGGGTGAAGTTTATGCTACTTTTATTTTGGGAACCCTATGTCTGTGAAGGGGAAACAGGTTTACCTGTTGCTTCATACAGGTATTAAATAACTGCCAGCGATGAAAAGAATTGCTTTGTTGTAACTGTCATTGTCAGAAAATTTGTCACAAAGAAGTAATTTACTCTTTCATATCTAATTAAGTGTTGGTTTCATCCTGAGGCTTTCTTTTTTTTTTTTTTTATAATTTTCCTTCCTTTTTTTCTTGTCTGCAATAAAAGTTTAAGAACCAGATACTAATATTGATGCTCAAAGCTTGGGAAAGCAGAGAGCTTATATGAAATGTTCTGACAATATCATTGACTGCTTCACACATCAAAGCAATTCACCTTAAAAAAAAAAAAAGGGAGGGGGGAGAAAGGGTAAAAAATAATTAGGAAAGCATGCAAAGTACAAGAGAAGCATTGTTTAATTAAGAACAGGATTCGTAGACTACTCTATACAGGGAATTAACTCCAGAGAATTTAGGGAAACATTTTTGTAATGAGAACTTGAAGTAAACAGGTTGGCTGTTTCATAAAAAAGAAGACATTTGATTGTAGGGTATAACTACCTCCACAAGGAGAGCATATCTGATCCTGGGGGGTTCTTTGCTTCCTGTGGTTCCATGTTAGTCAGCAAAATTCAATCAAGGAAGGAAAAAAGCATATTTTTATCAGTGGATGCAGTGAAGTGGTAGAACTGATTATCAATGATGTGATAAACACTCCAAGCAACTGAGGATTTATTTAAATTGGATAGGATTCTAAATAATATGCTCCATGTTAGTTGAAAGTTGAGCAAAGAAAGTTGTAATGAAAATGGAAGCTTGTTTTATGTAGAAGATAAACCCAATAAGCATCAGCCCATTTTACTTTTGCTATAAACCCAGACCTTTCAAAAGTTGGGCAAAGGCGGCAGCTTGTGTTTGTTTCTTGGTTGAAGCTCCCATAGACTATGAAACTTCTGTGATTTGGTTCTATTTTTGTTCCATAGCTGAAAGCCAAATGCAATTTTTACGGGTTTGCAAAGCTTGCGGGTTCTTGGCTACTTCTGTTATGTTTGATGCTAAAGGAGAAAGGCTCTGGGTTGCCTGAAATGTTTTTGGCAATGAGATCACTGTAAAGCTGGGAGCCACCAGGTTATTATTCCTTGAAATCACATGGAAAAACTAGCTTCTGTGGTGTGACTTGTGGTGAGAGTCGGCAGATGGAGAATGCATTTGTATCACATCTAATTTATTCTTCATTTCCAGGAGGCTTGCTATTAATTAGCAAGTGTCTTGGGAGTTTTGCATCACAGGGCCAGAGGGGGAATGACCGTGTCACTGTGGCTTCAGTGTGGGTTTGAACTCCCATTCTGCAGTGTGCTCTTGATGGGACCTGGGTTGCCCAGGTCATCAGAGTTGAGCAACTGCTTCTCCTTAAAATCGATGAATGACAACTGCCACTGTGCCTTTGAAAGGCACAACTTCCATCTCTCCCTGCATCAGCTGCTTTCTTTGGAGTGGCAGCTGAGAAGTGCTGTGAAACACCCCTGTAGGACACAGAGGATGGAGGAGTGGTTGGGTGGTGTGCCAGGATGCCTTCCCAAGGGACCCTGTCTCACTGATGTATGTGGATGTGCAGTTTCCAGCACAGCATGTCCCTGCTTCTGCACTGGGGCTTGTTGTTGAAGTTGCTGTAAAAATGATTGCGGGACAATCTGTCTCCCCTCTGCCACAACTGATGCAGAATTTGCCTTTCCAAGATTAAATGGTAATGTTTTGCTTCCTATAAAACCAAGGACACTATATAAAATTGGAGAGAGAGCACGATGTCTTTCGATCATACTTGAATGATTTACGCTAGTAATTACGTGGAACTGCACTAATTCCTTTTATAAACCAGGCAAGGTAATAGTCATGGAAATTCTATGAGTAAAGTGTTCTGTGAAGATGAAATGATTTTGATTCCCTGTGGCAGATTAAGTATTTTAGTGTGGAACATTAATATTTATAGAGATTGGTAGCGATAGAATTGATTTTGATGACTGATCCTTGTAGCTGTGTAACCATTACAGATATAATTTGGTAGCTGTGTAAACGTGTGATATGAGTGTATACACAAAATGTTAACCCAGTTAGATAAAAAATACCCAGCTGTTCTTATGCTTTTCCTGTTTATTTAGTCAACAGTTCTATCTATTCTGCTGTTGCAGGGCAGTTACCAAAATAGCCCCATCTTATTCCAGTGGAAACTATTAGAAAAAATGTCTGTGACCTTTAACAGCAGCAAAATCTGCTCCAGTGCTAACACTTTCAAGTAACCTTTCTCAGGATAATAATGTACTATTGTTACACAGTGTCTGTTTTGACATTTAGTGAAACTTTTATCTCACCTTTTGAATCTACTATTTAAAAAACAGGAAAAAAGTGCCAGAAATTTTGAATTTAATTGTATAAATGGATTATTTTTTTTATAATGGTGCCATAAAGATGGGGGGAGGAAATCCCAGCCTTTTACTGTGTTCTTCTAATAAAGTTAAATATTCCTTATCATTCACTTACTGGATATACTTAACTTTTAAGCATCCTTGGCTTGTTGATGTGCAGGATCTACAGTTTACTTCCCAGTGAACTTAAAAGTGCAGTGACTTTTACCAATTTAGTTCCATTGTGCATTCTGAATTTTTCATGTGTTGATGTTTTAGTTTTTAATTAATCTAAGCTTGTGCAATTTGACTTACGGCCCATATTACATTCACTTTATTTAAAATGTTTAGCCTCAGACACCTGCTAAAGATGGCTCTTTAGTGACTTCAGCATGTGAACCCTCTTGAGGAATAATTTGAGATACTCTCCTGAGTCCTCTAGACCTTTTCAAACCTCACCCAAATTATTAAATATTTCCTAGGCAGACATGGTGCACTGGAATAGCTCCCTTGATCATAGAGATTGGAGAGCTGCTCAGAAGAAAATGTCCCCTTTGAGGACCTTAAGAATATTTATTCTGGTGCAGTAGTCAAATGTTAGGGAGAATAATTAAGTGAAATTCTCCCTACAAAGAACTTCTCTGTGGTTTTAACCAAAAAATGTGTTTGTTTTGTTATGCATTTACTCATTTCAGACCAGAAATACAAGTTTGAGTGTTACTATGTGCAGAAGGTGTTACTGGACCACTGAACAGAAAGCCAGAATATGGGGAACACGCTGCACCCCGCTCTTCTGTGTCCTCTTGTTCTTCTGATGGGTTCACAGCTTAATTTTTGGCAGCAGTGGCTGGAATAGAAAACTTCTCACTTTTTCTTTTCCCTCCTGCCCTGCAGCTTGGGGATGGTGGGCCTGTAGAATTCAAGCTGAGGGACTTGCACACAAAACAGTTGTAAATTGCAGAGTAAGGGAAATGTGGAACCTAAAAGATCACTAATTTTTTTAAGTTTTTTTTTCTTCGCCTTTGTGCATTGCATAATAAAACACTGCCTGGAGAACAGGAGGCATAGAGGGTAGATTGGCCAAGATGAAAATTGGATTAGAACAACAGTGATTTTGTTTCCTTTCAACCTTATCTTGACAGAGTGTTTTCTGAGTATTATGTTACCAAAGTTGTGCATATGTTCCTCGTTAACAAGCAGGGTAGAGCTTCTCTAGTCCAGTCCTGTGCAATCTGCTGTGGGTTTTGTTGGATCTGGAGGTCCCAGGAACTATGCTATGCATTCCTGAGTGTTGTCTGCTGGCTAATTACAGATGTATAGACAGGGGGAATGTGGGCCAAAACCAGGGAAGGGAGGCCCCTCCACGGCTCACGCCTGAGCTGGGCCTGCACATCCCACATCTCTGGTGGCACGCTGCAACGCGATGGGAGCAGGCAGGCAGGGCACTGCACTTGCCACAGGCATGTCTCATTGTGGCTGACCCTTCTCACCAGCCTGCCAGGACTTGCACAGTAGACACACCAAATGGGAGCTGGTGCTGGATGATATTTGGCGATATTAAACATTGATATCTCTCAATTTCTTCAGTTTCACAATTCTCTGACTTTGGAGAACGTCTTTCTCAATTATAACAGTTGAGAGGTGAGGATGGATGCCAGATCCATATGGGGAGAAAATGTAATGCCCAGACTGAAGCAGAAAGCATCTGAGTGCTATCTCTCCATGTCAAGGATTTCCTTTGTAGTTAAAGTAGTATCTTTTTTTCTGTAGTAAGTTTTAAGCTTTTTAAAAATAAAGCAAAGATATTACTGTTTTTTTAAGGATTAAGGTTATGTGGATGTTGAAGGTCCAATACTTCATAATCCTGTTCTCTTTTGTAGACTGGGTCCCTGTTCAAATTGCATCTCTTACAAGTGTTTGAGGATTTCATCCCCTGCATAGTAAAGTCATGTGAACTAGAACATCTTGGATTTAAAGCCCACCTAGTGAAGTGGTTCAATCCATAGAAGATAACACATTTGTAAGACATTCATACTCTATTGTATAAGAATATGACAGCAGTTCGAAGTACTCACCAATTTGGGTTTTGCATTTTCCATAAAAAACACATACCAATGGAAGAATTCACTTTATGCTAAAAAGCTTAATTTTTTTCTGTTACCTTATTAGATGCAAAATTTTCACCTGGTTTTGATAAGGAGGCAATTTTTGACTGTTACCAGTGTTACCATTGCCAATGTACTAGTTTTTTTTAGAGCATCTCCAATAGATTGCCTAGCTCTTCAGTGGCTGTTACCAAAACTGTTGCAAAAGGTGGCTCTTTCCAGGAGCCCCTGAACCCCCCACCCCCCTGCCTCGATTTGTTTTGAAATTCTTACCTCTTTTTGGGTATGATTTCTTCTTCTAAAGCTTAATTGTTATAATTTGCAGATGCGCTCTAGACAAACCCCATGTGTACACAGAAGGGGGTGAATGCACCGACAGCCTCAGCCAGTGGATTGAGATGTGTGTGTGGTGCTGGAGGGTGCAGCTCATGGGACTCATTTGGAGGTCCAAGGAGGTGCCATTCCCTTGCACTGCTGCCTTTGAGGGACGTGTGTGGGACAGCACCAACACACATCCCAGATGAAGGCAGCTGTGGGGGAACCCCAAGACAGTGCTGGTGTGGGTCGTGGTTTAATGCTGGCTGGCAACTAAGCACCACGCAGCCACTCACTCTCCTGGTGGGATGGGAGAGAGAATTGGAAGGGTAAAAGTGAGAAAACTCAAGGCTTAAGGTAAAGGTAGTTTAGCAGGTAAAGCAAAAGCTGCTCTCCCAAGCAAAGCAAAGCGAGGAATCCATTCACTGCTTCCCACGGGCAGGCAGGTGTTCAGCCATCCCCAGGAAAGCCGGGCTCCATCATGTACAACCATTACTTGGGAAGACAAACACTGTAACTTTGAACATCCCCTCCCTTCCTTATGGGTCCCTGCCAACTTCAGGTATTCTGTCATTCTTCTCTCTGCTTTTACTGTTGATCATAACATCATATGATATGGAATATCCCTTTGGTTGGCTGTGCCCCCTCCCAAGTTTCTGTGCACCCCCCAGCCTGCTGGCGGGTGGGGTGAGGGGCAGAAAAGGTCTTGGCTCTGTGTGAGCACTGCTGGGCAGTAACGAAAACATCCCTGTATCATCAACACAGTTTCCAGCTCAAGTTGAAAACATCACCCCGTACCAGCTACTGTGAAGGAAATTAGCTCTATCCCAGCCAAAACCAGTGCAGCATGCTAGGGGATTTAACCTGAGCATGGAGGATGTAGCCTGGTCAGAGGGTGGACAATCCCTGTGTTGCCTGCCTGGGTGCAGCTGGGCTCTGCCTCATTTGGAGCAGCTCATGGGCTGGGTCAGCCTTGCCTTTTTAAGACAGGTTTGTTCTTTTACTCCAGCTGTAGTCTGTTTAGAAAGGACTGTCTGTGAAGATTTGCTGGCCGTGGGATGATTCCTCTAAGATCCTTTCAACTTGCTTTTGCAAAACCTGGCATTTTGTCTCACTTTTGTTTTGATACACTGTTAGGTGCAAATGTAGGTGCATTAAAAGTTGTAGAATTTGTTCTTTTTCCATACACTAATGTTGTTAAAGCTTTTTACACAGAATCAGGTTGGTAGCTGTAGGGCTTGTGTAACACCACAGCCTAAATTTAAAGAAGTGCAGGGGAGGCATCATCTTTGACAGACACTCAAGAGCTTAATGCTGCATATTTTGCTGCTTGTCTAGGGGAACAAGTATAAGCATCACTGTTCCCTATGAGGGCAAAGATAGGTGTGGGGTTTATTGTCTTTAAGCTGCTCATTGTTGCAATTTTTCTTTCAAACATTCTAGTAAGATACTGGTGGAAATGGAATTCTTTGGGGTGGTATAGAAGAGGGAATGGTCCCAGAAACCCAGTGAGGATAAATTGGGCCAAAGGTATATCTACTAGAAGTCTTTTTCCGTGTGTATGGTTCATGTCAGCCTAATGGAGTAAACTGAAGTTGACTGCCTGATCACTTGTAGGTGACAGGTTGGGATACTCCTTTAGAGCTTATTTACTCATGCCTTGAGAGCAAAGTTACTTGGGGGTCCTTGCTGATGTGAGTCTTTCCTTCTGTATCTCTCACTAGTCCTTTGGAATCAAGTATTTTCCTTCAGACTAGCTGATTCTCCTTACTAGTGCTACCTTGTAGTCCTTCCACTCCTGTTGAGCCCTTCTGCAAGACGTTACAGATGCTGTGGTGCTAAGGGTGTGCTCTGTCATCCTTGCGTTGGGCACTTACCCTGTGCTGCTCTGCCTTTCACCCAAGACGCTAAGAGGGGCAGTGGCTAAGGGAAGATGTAACCCAGGTATAAGACTGAAAACTACTTTTTAACAGAAGTACAGGAGAAAAATATGTTGGGTAAATACTTAATTACCTTAAATGGGTCTTGTGGGTGTTTATCAATTTCCTTGTTTTTGTGGTGTATTTCCTCAACACCTGTTGGTTTATGCAGATAATTCTTTGATGTCCTATGGAAGCATCCTCTGTAGATTTATCATTCCTTTCCAGCTGTAACAACCCCTGCTCTGTACCCTGGTTGGGAGCTGCAGGAAGCCTGTGTTGGCTTTCAGACAACTGCTGGGTAACTTTGCTGCCTGACAAAGGCAGCAGCAAAACAAACTTCTTGCAAGAGTACAGATTCATTATAAATCTTAGGAGGTGCCTTCTCTTCCTAACAGAAATTAGTTTACACTTGAGAAAGCAGTGTGTGCCAAAACTTAAATGTCAGAGGAAAGATTTGCTGTCTTCTTCATGCTAAGCTGCATGATGGGATTGTAAAAATCTGTGTAAAGGATTTCCTTCTGTTATGGGGAAGTCACGATCTAAAGGTTGAATTGCAGAATCACATACAAAGCAGTGAGAAAATCTTTTTTAAGAAATTAAACCTTTCCTTTGTAATTCCCTTTCCCTGAGCAGACAGTGGCTGCATGTCCTGCAGTCATACTTTCAACATGGAACCATAGTCTGTACTTAATCATTTCCTGAAAACTGAAGAGTATCCCCCACTTTAAAAACAAACCAGATTTGAAATAAAGGTAGTTGACTGTGTATGTGTTAACACCTGTGTTATTCCTTCCATTTAGCATGTCCTGAGTGCTGTTTTGGTTCTTTGAGGAAAAAAACCTAAAAGCAACCTTAAAGTGATTAGTCTGGCTTTGCTTGACGTTTGATTACTTCAGTAATAAATATTTCTATGTTTCTCAAATACACACATATCTTTACATTGTATTAAGTGGCAAGACAATATTTCATTTTATGCAAGCCCTAAGCAAAACATGAAGTTAATGAACTTTACATGCTTGCGGGATAGCTGTTAGGGATTAGTGCTTGTATTTTAGCCAGTGTAATGAATTGATACCTTGTAATGAATAGACCTGATTAATTTTTAACAGTTTGCTGTAGTTTAAACAGCTCTTCAAGATAGAGGGACATGGTTTATGGTCCTTTAAATACATAATCAGAAGAAATCTAGTGGAAGTTTATATTTGTTATTATTTGTTATTGTAAGATACATATTTTTTGAAACAGATGCAATGTGCGGTCTTCTGAAAAGGGTGATTTTTCCAGAGAATGTATGCTGCCTCCCCTCTTCCCTGCCCCGTGGAAATGATTGATGGATATTTCAAACAGGTCCACTCAAATACATAACGATGTCACATTAATATAAGGAGAACAGGGAGGCTAAGCCTTGGTGATCTTCAGGACAGTGTTTAATACGTTAGTAGACTCCACTTAATGCCTCCTGCTGCAATTCCAGCAGGTGAGCTGACCCTCTGTGTTTATCTTGCCCTCTCCTGATGTGAGCATCCTGCTGACCACCTGCAGAGACTGCGCTGGATGCAGCAGCTGCCATTTCCCAGCAGGGACTGGCTGTGCTCCCTGTCCTCTGCGCTGACCAGCCAGAGGCTGTAGGGGGGAAAAAGGGGTCCTGTTGTAGGTGTAGGTACGAGGCCTCCAGATCTGTGTCACAAGTTTCTGCCATTTAGCCAACAAGCCCCCTGAACATGAAGAGGGCTCCCAAAACCCAAGGGGCAACACAGAGATGCTGAATGAGGCCAGCTGGAGGTGGTTTGGTTTTTGTGCAGAAGCCCTTTGCCTCCCCTCCTTGACTTATTCATGTTGGATAATGAAGAAGTCTGTGTTGGAGAAGTCAGAAGTACAAAAGAGCTTGATGTAAGGATTGGAGGAAGATAAAAACAGAGAGAACTGAAATAATGTGGGCCACTACAGGAGCTGTAAAGGAAAGGTGGCTGAGCTTCTGACGTGTGATGAGGGAGGGGGTATGCTCTGTGTCCAGCAGGGCAGGAGGGCTTAAAAACCCTAGTTTTGCTCTTCTTATAAAAAGTGCATCAGAAGTGAGCTTGACTTGATATAATTCTGGGTATGGCTAGATGGTACTTAATACTAACAATCTGCATCTATAATAATTGGCAATTTAAGGAAAGCAGAAGTTTTCACCGTAGTTCAACCATCGAGACTGGAAAAAAACAAGTTCCATTTTAGTGAGAGTCCAAGTGTAAAAAGCTGAAGCTGTTTCCTTAACATGTTAATTCTTGTAGATAAAATATTGTAGTATTTTAAAAATTATGTTTCTTTAAACATGTTAAGCTGCAGCCCTGCTGTGTGCTGATGCCTGAAGGGTGTGAGCAATGCTGTGCTGCCAAGTTCTGCAAGGGTTCCTTTAATCTGCAAAGAATGATCTGAAAAAGTTAACAAAATGGTAAATAAAGCTGACCTGGAGGCTATAACTAATGTAGATATTTAAAATCGAAGCCTCCCTTAAAAGAAGCTATTCTGGAAAACAAATAACCACAGGGGAAAGAGGCAATTTAGCTAGAAACTAGGAATTAGTTTTGTGAGCAAAGAGCCAGTGTGAGTACAGAGCAAGTGCTTGAGATGTTAAGTACATTATTGCAGGTGGGTAATCCGGGGCCAGGGCTGACACAGCCTCATCTGAGAGAGATTTGGGAAGGTCCCTTTGAAAGACTTGAATATATGGCTGAGCAAGAGTGTGTAATGAATTATCATGTGCATGGTGTGCAGGGTATTTTTATCCGGGAAGTAGAAGAGCAGAGACATCTTGATTAAAAAGAGAAGAAAAAGAAAAATCCATTCCTCAGTCTGACCAGTTGCTGTCTTCTTTCTGTCAAAGTGAAATCAAAATATTGTATAAAATAAGTTGTTTGAAGTCAAAAGTGTAAGAGCTCTGGCCTGGTATTCTTCCTCACAGTGAGTTACCTGGTCAAATATCTAAACTTTAGGTTGGTTACGGTAATTATATGATTACCACTAACACGGCATTGGGTGCAGGCTGAGATAATAACCTAGCTGAAGCTCACGACTTACAAGACCATGGTGAGTGTTAGGAAACAGTTTTCTCTTTTGTGTTCAGCTTAACACCAGATGTTTAATTGGATACTGTCACTTTCTGTAGAAACATAGATGGGGTCACAGGGAGTTGTGAGATACCCAGTTAGATAAGTATCTTTTACAGCAAATTTTATATCTGTGTCCAAAGTTTTGCATGTGTTATGTATTGTTGTGTAGGTCTCCTGTCCAGATTACAGTACAGAGTCAATGTTATAGTCTGTATCTTCCACTTGGTGGTTTTTTTTTTGTTTTTTTTTGTTTTGTTTTTGTTTTTTCCTTCTCAGAAAGCTTTTTTTTTCAAAGGCCTTTTAGATTGCTAAAGCTTTCTCCTTTATTTTCCTTTTTAGCCTCTGCCCTGATACATGCTATCAGGTTTTCCACACCGCTCTGGCTTTGTACTCTGGCAGCGTTGCTCTGTGTGTTAGCTGCTGCCTGTCTTCTTTTCATCAGTGAATCCAGCCTGGGCTTCCTCCAGTGTTTTGTCCCAACATGTCTTGTCATTCCTCTATAATGACAGCCACTTCTTTTCATGTTTTTTTTAGTTCTGGCTCCGTTCAGCGCTTGTGATCCAGCCAGTGCAAAAGCACTTGCCCTTCCTTTGATCCCAGTGTGTTCTCTGGAAGTGTCCTTACCTACTTTTGCTGCGTGGATCTCAGTTCGCATCCTTTAGTTTGCTGCTGAAAGCCTTGTTCACCAGTTACAAAAGTCCTGGCTCACAGCTGTCGCTTTAGCTAGCTGGCTTCTTCTCTCTTGTTTTCTCTACTTGCCCTCCACCTTCCTTGGTTCTGGCTGTGTAAGTCGAGAAAGGGATCTCTTGTCATGTCTCCCGTCCTCATCACAGGCTCCCATGTAGCAGCTGAAGTTAAAGTCTAGGTTTGCAAACTGCATTATTTTAAGCACTGCAGCTGTGGATTTTTTAAAAATAAAGATCACTGTAGAGACTACTTCTTTTGTTAGTACTTCTCATCTTTCATGATCCAGTTCTTGGTGTTACTTGTATTTCCTTAGGCCATCTCTGTAGAATAGCTTAAGCTGGTTCAATTATGTGCTAAAGGCAGAATCCTGTATCTTCGAATTTCACAAGCTTGTGTTATTTCAGTGGCAGGTTTTAACAAGGCAAATTAAATGAGAAAAATCAAGTATTTCAATTAGGCTAATTCTCTTAAGTTCAGAAATTTGGTAAATAATTTAAAAATCCCAGGTTACTCTTATCTTTTGGTGCTGTTATTTGTTTTATACTTATCATGTAGAGAAATAAATGTCAGTATTTTTCTGGTTATGCC
>JAVJGJ010000057.1:31389399-31408820 GCA_035590215.1 Microhierax caerulescens
TAATGCTGAGCTGGGAGTGCAGCACTGACGTGGTGGAAAAGGGCTGCCAGGCTCAGGGATGGGATTAAAGCCCTGCAAACCTAGGGATGCGCACACAGGAGAGGACTTTGCTCGTTCCCTTTGAGCAACTGAAGTCAAGTCCCCATGCCTTCAGCATCTCCTTTCCCTGCCACCCCTTGCCACCTCATCTGCCCCCTTTGCCACCCCTTGCTCTGGGTTGAGAGGGACCTGGGTTCCTGGTGTGGTGGCTGAGTTAGAGAACAAGTTGAGATTTTTCTTGGCTCATTGTTTTGGGAGTGCAGTGGAAGCTGGATGGTGATGGAAGACTAGAAGAGGTGAGGGAAGAGAAATGGTTAGCAGGGAATGAGCCTAAAAGGTGGGTAGGGGTGTGTAGGGGCAGCAATAGAGTGTCAAAGGGAATAGTTGTGGGGGGGTGGCAGGGGGAAGAAAAGGTCAGGGAGGAGAAGATGAAGATTTCAGAGAAATAGAACAGGTTTTGATAGGAAAATACTATGTTAAGAACTTGATTAAATAGAACAGTTGAAAAGCAGTGTGTTCTGGAAAAAAAAGGGTTATTAAATAAGAGATACTATTAGATTAAAAATTGGCATTGCCATTTTCTCTGAATATTACTTAAGCTTTCAGCCTCGAAACCCTGTAATGAAATAGATAGGAGCAAAATACAGAGAATGGAAATGAGAAACCAAAACAAACTGCCATTTAATTGTTGGATTCGAACAGTAAAACATGATGCAGCATGTTACAACTCTTGAAAATGACGTTATTTACAAAATAAAAAAATACCAGCATCTGGTGATGGGTAGAACACTGGTGTACTATGTCAGCGTGAATAATGCATGTATGTATTCACTCATGTATGGATATAATATAGTCGGTCATATCATACCTGCATGGATAGCTCCACATATGCACACAAATGGTGTCCTTCCCAATGAATAAAATGCTTTGACTGCTTTCCCTGCTGAGGACTCAAGCAGTAGATCTCAGTAAATCTTCTGTTCACCACAGACAGTTCAGGTGTGATTCCCAGCCATGTAGAAAGACAGAGAACCATCTGAGTTCGTGGGGCTGAGAGGATTTATCTCAGCTTGGAAGTGTGTAGTATGTGACAATCTCTTACTGTAAATTTGAAATCAAATCAGTTTTTTTTTCACTTGTTGGGTTCTTTTATTTAACACAGCTTTTATATATACCTCGTTGGTAATGGCTGATTAATATTTAATGAAGAGAAATGGAGTTTTCAGCATAAAACTTAAGGATTACACCAAAAGCAGCACCCTTCGGAGGTTGTTTTCTCCAGGTCAGTCCTATCTGCCATTCAACTCTGTGGCTTAAGAAAGCATTTTAAAATTACTTAAACTGTAATTTTTATTCTGCTTTATATTTTTAAGCTGAAAGTATAAAATATGTTCAATTAAAATGCATTTTTGCTGTTTCAACTTTAAAGAACTTGTGATAAAATTAACCCATACAGAGCTGAGAGCAAAGCAAGGCTGCAATACATCACAGAAGCCGCCTCAGCAGCTTTGAAGGTTAAAACCAGACAGCTAACCTAAACATTTTTCACAAATAACTGTTTTAAAATCAATTCATCAAGCTGATGACCCCCTTTGTTTTGATGATACAGTATTTGAATGTCAGAATTACTGCTGTACAGGTGCATATGGGAATGAATAAACCAAAAGTTAAGTTGGCAAGTGAATGCATATCAATCTGGCACAGATAATACTGATTTAAAAAAATCTTTGACAGTTTGTAAAAATAGCTGTAACTGGGAAATCATCACTAAGCAGATACATTTCCCATGGGATCCTTGGGGGACCAGATTTTGGGCTGACACTTGTTAAATGTTCTAATTTATGATCTGGAAAAAACATACATCAATTATTGATCAGGTTTACAGAGGATGCAAAAGTTAGGACAATGGTAAATGGAAGAGGAAGAAGAGTGCAAGTCATTAATACAGAGTTGTGAATACCTAGTGACTTGGCTGGCAGCCCAATTTTAGTGATTTTAGTCAGGGCAAACATGCAGAGGAATAAAATCTAGGTGATGCTTACTGGGTAGAGGGCTCCCTTCAGATGAAAGGGGGATCTGATGATGGTCCATCAGCTGGATTGCCTGCTCCCTGGCCCATAGGAGAGCTAATGCCAGCTGAGCACAGGTGAGGTTGCAGTACAGGGCCAGGGAGGGGGGGTTATACCGCCTCCTGCTCATGTTGGTCCTGCTATGAGCTTTGCTGCAGTACTGCATTGATGGGGGGGCACCCTGGTTTCAGCAAGCTGTAATGTTACCTTGTATTAGTGTTCCTGCTCTTTAGTACCTTATTGGTCACCAGCTGCAACAGTAATAGAATTTTCACAATGCATTTGGCAGGCTATTAGTTACTGAAACCAAAGCTTATTATTTTGGATGCTAATTATGAAATACTATTCTTGCCCATAAAGGTCATGTTAGGTGTCCGGTATTCTGGAGCCTCAGAAACTGAGCCTTGAAATACTGTGTTATTCATTCATTCCTGTTTAATGCAGAAGAAAGATACTTGTGTGCTGGCCTCATGCTATATACGTATACCTAAATAACGTCCATCCCATGTTACATAGCATACACATAATATTTGGAGGAAGAGTCTCAGTCAATCTAAAATTTTTAGTTTGTCCAGCATCCTGTTCAATAGTGATACCAGAATATGTATCTTTTGCAACTGCTGCATGTTTTTTTTCCCCCCCTTTAAATGCTATCATTGGAAGTAAAATCACAGAAAGATCTTTCCTCATTCATTCCCTTTTTTTATTTTCTTTTTTTTTTCTTGAACATGCCTTCAGGAGACTGGAGGGCTTGGACCATCCACTTGGGTATGTGTGAGGCATGACTGCATTTCCTCACCATAGACAAAGTGCATCAGAAGCATTTAATTGAACTCACCGACACGACAGGAGCAATGGAAAGAGATATAGGAAGGGAGTAGAACCACTGAAAGATAAGTGGGCACTGAAAGCTCACTCATACATTCACCACTCTGAATGGTTTTCTTGTGTTTCAGGCATTTCTCCTTAGTGAAAGACAGACCCAGAGTGCTCAGTACCTCACCCTTGGATGTCTGTAAAGCTGGGCTCTATAATGGAAATACAGATTATGCTAATTGAGATGAAGTTTTATAGTGCTAATGTGTATTTTACTCTTCTGTGTGGTGAAGTGCAGCCTGGGTCTGAGGGAGCTGACAATGTCCTATTCATATGTAAAATGTTTTGAAGGATCTGTGGTTTGGAATATTTCAAAACTGCTGCATGAACGGATTCTTACATCTGAAAGCAATATTATCTGTGTACAGCTAGTTGCTAACAGAAAGAGAATGTGTGAAAACAGCTTCCCAGCCTCTCTGTATGGATGTACTGATCCTATTGGAAGAAGGCAGGAGCTCTGGGTCAGGTGGGGCTGGATATGGCCCAGCATTGCTCTGTAGACCTGGAACCGCCCTGATCCTGATCAGCTGAGGTGATAACCAGCTGCTGGAAAGGTAGAAGATCTTGCAAAGAAGCTCATTGCATCTGTGTGCCTTGGGATTACTTGGAGTTTAGAAGTATTAAACAGAATAAACTATTGGAATAAGACAGTAAAGCTTGGTTGTGTATTATTAGTCTGGACACTTTGCAATTCACAGAATCAGGCTTTTATACTCTCTGGTACTTTTTTCCTTTTAATATCACCATTTGGCCTTCCCATTGCCAAGGAAGTAGCATCCTTGATTTGTAAGAGCTCATCTGTTTATCCAACAAGCTGCAGTCATAATCCTCTTTGCCATAACAGATGACTGCTCTGGAAGTGATTACCGCAGGATTTCATACTTTCTTCCTGCTTATCAAATCGTTCAGTGCTTCTTTTTGGTAAAGAAAATCGTTGTTCTTAAATCACAGTAAGATATCTGGAGGATGTAATTGCACTAAAAATATCAGGGGCAGTGTTTCAGAGGTGGTAAATCTTGGTCCATCTCTACATGTTGCTAGGACAGAAGTGACTTGCGTCCCTTGATTTTTGTTTGTGTCCAGTCAGGTGTATGTACACATATGTGTGTGCAACACTTGAGCCTGAAGTTCAGAGACCAATAGTTTGAGCCTTTCATTGCTCCGGGTTAAAATGACTGCTACAGCTCTATTTTCTGTTCTGCTTGGCTTGTGAGAAGAAGACTTGCTGTGTGTTTGAGTATATCCATAGCAAATATGGTTTTGTGTTTCATCTTAAACACACATCTGTTGAAGAACAGCAAAGAAACAGTAGCTCAAATAGATTGCAGCTGCAGCAGCCATCATTTTCATTTCGACCGTGATTCAAGATAAATGCTTTTAAAATTACAGCTTTCTGAAGAAACCTTCCTCTAAAGTTTTTTCTCTCACTCACCTCTTTTTTTTTTTTTTTTTTTTTGAGTGAGCTCATACATCATATTTGTAAACTAGACTGGTACTGACAGTGCAATGGAAGTAGTGGGAAATAGAGAAAAAGAAATCTAGCTGCTTTTTTTTTTTTTTTAAAGGACACTGCAAATGTAGCTTTTTTTTCCTGGACCTACATTTACAGTTTTCGTTTGAACTTGCATCAGAGAGATGGGACATAGCCAACTATCTACAGGCTTGAAAACTAGGTTGATAAGAAGAACAGAGTAGAACATTCAGCTCTGCTATAAAGAGAACCCAACAGCAGTTGTGGCTGCTGACATGGTTACAGTGAATATCTAGAGATTGGAGGGAGGCATGTTTGGAAACCTGTAAGCTTCACCAGAAATTTTTCTGATCTTTCCAGATTATTGCAGTCTCTTTTTGCAAAACACATGGCTAACTTGTAGTGGAAAAGTAGGAAAAAGTCTGACATCTAGAAAGAGAGTTTTTCTTTGTGTTTTGATATACAGTGTTCTTTCACGCAAATTCATAATACACTTCTGTGAAATACATGTAACTAAAGTTGGTCACAATTCCTTAGTTTCTTCCTTTGTGGCATTGGAGATGGAAAAAAAAAAAAAGGAAATAAAAAGGAAATCAAGAACTGCTTTGTAAGTTAATGTGGATGATAAAAAATATTTACGAAGACTTAGTTCTCTGGGAAAAGAAGTAGACCATTTTGATCAATGTTTTGGGACATCTGACTTTGCTAATGGATGGCATAAACCAGGGCATACACAGAGGTGGGTAGGCAGTGAACCATCCAGAACGGACCTCTGAAATATCGTTATGCTCCTGAATATGTATTTTATGCTAGAGAAAACAAGGTTGTATCAGAAAAGTTCTGACCAAGTCTAATATAATTTGTAGTTTGCACCCACAAAAACTTGCTGCATTAAAAGCAGTGTGTGCCTCTGTGTGACAGATAAACAAAACAGAGCTCTCATGTGACAGTAAAGCCTATTGAAAAGCCTTTTGATTTAGGTTTGTGGATAATTTCTTGAGACTTCTGAAGAAATTCTGTATGGCTTAACAGTTTTAAAAAAATACTGGGGAAAAAAGTTTCTCATTGTTCATTAACAGGAAAGATGTTGTGCTAATTTATGCCACGTGCAATATCTGTAGGGTGGCTAAGGATCTAAGTCTCTGCATAATTTCACCCAAGGATATTAACTTCCCCACTGTGCCCAATTAAACCCATCCTCATGCTAATCTGAGAACAAACAGGATAAAATACAAACTTATTTCTGAAAATCTGTCTAAAGCAAAAAGTCATTAAATATCTCTCTATTCTTTGGAGGACATTTACAACCTTTGTAATTAGTGACTAGAGCTTAGAAACAAACGTTAAGATTCATTTCCTTGCTGTACCAGGATTTATTTCATGTAACTTCAACCATCAGCCCATCTGGAGTTGCTGGTCAGCAGGAAGGAGGGGAGCCATCCCCGGGGACACATGGGGTGACCCATCTTCACAGCGGAGGCTCTCTGGTATTCTGAGTTTAAACGAGTAGCTTAGAATAGACATCTCGCTTCCTAAAATTAATTTGATTTGCTTTGTGGGTGGAAGTTTTTAACTTCTTTGACTCTATTTTTCTAACCTGTGAACTGAGGACTGTTACTTTGCTGGTCCCTTGTCCCGCAACTAGAGGCTTTGCTGCTCTTAGCTGTGGTAATTTCACTAAGCTATAACCTCTTCTTGATTTTTCACCCATCACTTCTGTTGTATTCTTCGACAGTCATACTTTAGTGAGTCCCTCTGGTACATGAGCGGGAGTGGAACCATCAGGGGAAGGTAGGATGGACTTGTTGAATCAATGAACCACTATTGCTAAACTAAAATTACAGCATCCCTCCTTGTTCCTCAGGTGGAGCTCTGAAACATGGAGGTTTTGGGAATTTTTTTGCGGTGTACATAGAGCACCCAGCTCAGCAAGGTCTGGTTTGCCTGTGAGACACAGTGGTGTTACGCAGGGTAAGGTGCTCTGGTCACAGATTTTTGCTTGTTTCTCGTGCTGGGTAAAACCCTGTGTTTCTAGTTACTGTCTGATGTAAAGCAAAATCTGGTTCTCCGTTAACATAGAGAAAAAGAGTTATCTCATGCTCTGCATTTAAGACTTTGGCATGCTCATACACAATACCTAATCTGATTCTTACTTTCTAAAAATAGATTTCCCAAGCTCCAGCAAAGAAAGCTGCAATTTTGCCTTAAGAAAATGAGAGGCCAGACAAGAGCTTAGTCATAAATCCTTGTATCTGTGGTCTTGGGATGAAGGAGAGATAATTTAGTCTAAAATCCTGAGCTGAAAGCAGCAAAGCACAAGGCCTCAGATGTCACAAGACATTGCTATCAATCCATCGATCTTTGTGAAGCACTAGGAAGGATTAGTGCTCCTAAATCATTGCCGGGAGAGCTATCTAAGTCTCCTTACTCAGGCTCTGGAGCCAGTGCTGGGAGAAAGCATTTATTTGCATTCACTCCTCGTGCTCCTGGTTGCTGATTAAAAATTAACCCTTCCATACCATTTGGTGTCCATAGCCTGATTGGTCTGTAGAAGGGACCATAGGAATTTTAATGAAGTTTGAAATGGGGTAGTCTTTTTGTTGCTGAGTTTACGATTTTGCTTGCAGTTTGGACTTGGCTGAAGTCTCGCAGAGCAGATTGTTGTAAATTATTATGGAAGGCTCATTTTCCTGAAGCAGAACGAGCTGGTTACTAATGACAAGCTTGTTCAGCATGATTTTAGCGAAGTGTCTGAAAGCTATGTGGACAGGATATTCCAAATTACAAAAAAATGCAGTCCAAGAGCCTCTGACAAACAAAAAGAACTGCTTCCTAGGGTCATTTACTTTAACTTTGCCCAGAGTATTTTCATGCTTCAGAAGTGTTGAGGTGCCAAATACTGTCAGATCGAGCCTTGCTTGGTTTGTATGTGACCAGTTTGTCCTAAGCAGCATTCTTGCTGGTACAGATGGCACAGTAGTTATATAATTACTAGATGTATTCTTAAGATTGAGCTATAGATGTCTCAGTACCTCTGAGGAGGTGTTTAATGTGTTGTTCGAATGTGTATTTCATTCTCTGTACCCAACAGAAGTAATTTTCTGTGTTGCTTTGGTGTCACAGTAGAAATCTATGCAAGAGTTTGGGAGACAAATCATGGCCAAATCTTTAGCTGAAGAGAATCTCTAAACAGTCAGTATAGGAATAAATATAAGTAACTGTTTCAATGCTGATATCTTGCCTGGCCCAAGTGACACTGATTTTTCTGTCTAGGTTGGATAGGGAATGTTTAGGTGAATGTTTGGCCCTAACCCGGTTATTTACAGTTCTAGGAGAAGGTATTAGGTTAGGTACCTGCTTTTTGCTGTCTAGATGCTCTATGGAAAGCATTAACCCTGACCTGAAATTAGGGCAGTTGGACAGTGGTGTTAGCTGGAAAGCAACGTAATTCAGCTAAAAGAAGCAAGCAGACTGCTGTCAATTTTCAGCCATACGTGCAGAAATCAGACCAAAAAAGAAGAGAAATCAGATCACAAAAAGGAATATGGAATATATTTGACTTTGTTCTTTGGAACAAGAACAGGATTGCATCTTCAGCCAGAGTTGCACCTGCTGCTAATGCATACTTTTTCCTCAGTGGGACATGTGTCTTGGATAGGTGGAATGAATTATGTATGCCAGCTTTAAGCAATGCTGTACTAAGGAATTTTGTCTTTGTACTTTAGACCAATGTAATGAAAAGTTAAATATTAATATATTCTCAGAACTTTTCTCAAATATTTGTAATATGAGACAGTTAATTTAAGAGGCAGTGAACAGAGGTAAAGTTTTTACATTTGGTTATTGTTACTGTGTAATTAGACTAGTCCAAGCAATGCAAATTAAATGTTACCTAGTAAGAAGACATTTGCTAGATAGTATCTGGGGAACTTTTGTTCTATGGAGGTCTTAGAAATGGGAGCCTCTGACATTTACAGGGTTGTAGGATGGCAGCGATATAGGTGCTGCTGGATGCATGCACCAGTGTTTGAAATTTCACTTGTCTCTGCAGGTCCAGTGGAAAAAGTGACAAACATTTTGTGTGTCTCTTCTGGCAGAGTCTTCTCTGTGACTTGATCCCACACAGGCTTGCGAGAAATGGTTTCATTTGCCCTTCTGACACTTTATGAGAAGGTGACTTGTATAGCTTTAAGTCTCAAGAGTTTTGGTTCCCATGATTTTCACTGCCCCTTTCTCTTCTGTCTAGATAGCACTGGTGTTCATGTACCTTTTCAGGCCAGTAATGTCCCAAGAGAAGTGCCACCATGTCCCCTCTCTCAGTTTCTCTATAGCTGCTGATAGGGAGAGGCAGAAATTTCACTGATGTGGCTTCTTATTTTTAGTATTTTCTGCTGTCATTGTTCATCCTGTGGGAATATCAGAGGTCTCCCATTCTGGGACAGGTGTTTGTAGGTTGCCAAGTACATGATAAATGCCTTCTGCCCAATAGAGGTGACAACTTAAACCTGGTTCACATGTTTCCATGTGAACGATCTTAAGTGTCTGGAACGTCACAGGCTTTAAACCATCCCTGCCTGCCTATGTGTTTCCCCTCCCTACCTGTGCCTGTTATCTTAGGCGCTGTTGTCTGGCGGTTTTGGCTAGATGCAAGCTGGAGGTGACATCCCCACTCACAGATGCCAAGATCTAGTAGGTGCCTTGCCACATAGATTTACTCTGTCACTTGTAACCTGCCTCTGCCACCACAGGTTTAGCACCTCTGGGACCTGGGGAGGAGATAGACGGTTGTAAACACATCAGATGTTAGACCATGACAGGAGGTTCAAATGCTGCCTGGCCTGGATGATGACCTGCAAGCTCTCAGTATGCTCCCAAATTGTGCCTTTCCAAAGGGTGTTTTTAATTTGAGGGATCTACGTTTTAATTTGTAGTCATCTAATGGATCAAGACTGTGGCAAAAACTCTGGACTTTTTTTTTTTTTTTGCACAGACTGTAGAAGAAGATTTGACTGAGGAGTACTGTGTTCTCATGCTCAGTGCATTGTGAGTCTAAATAGTTTTCTAGACGTTGTGCATGGATGCTCCTGTTTCGAGATAATTTAAGACCTGTGCATGTAGTTTCCATCTCTCTATGTATATATACACAGATGATTATTACACAAATGATAAGCTTTAAATTCAGTGGAGCTGTTTATCTCTCTCTCTTTAGAAACTGAAATTTAGAAACTGAAACTAGTTAACATGCTCTTCAGACTTGCTATTAAATTAATGACTGGTGATTCCACAGATTTCAACAAGATGAGCCAAGCTTGCATTTTGGACAAATGATTCCTGGAGGTGGAAGAAAGGTCTTGTTATTACAGCTCTTGCATCTAAGCAACAAACTAACAATTCATTCAGCTGCTCACAGTCTTGGCTAAATTCAGGGGATTGCTGATTTTGCTGCAGTTGCAGTATTAACACTACTCTTTAATCATTAAAGGCATTGAATGCTCTTGTCAGCTGCTTCACACACTTAGTGTGCATGAACATGGTATTTTAATCAGTTCTTGGAGCCATGCATATGCAGTACTTATCATTAGATTATAATTTACTATAATTATGTATGGAGATCAGTCCAAGGCATAAAATGTAAATTTAGATATTTATGATGCTAATAAGATTTTGTGAAGATAAAGGGCTTGATTTCTTAATTTTCACTACCACTATAGTATGACAGAGTCTTACTAAAAGTGTTGTTAAAATTAGTATAGCTGCAGTTAATGTCCATAGTACAGTTTTCTTACTGCAGATTGCTATTTGAGGTGAGACTCAGACTCAAAAGGTCCTGTTTCACATAATGAAACACTTGCCTCAAAGAAGCTGAAACAGTAGAGAACAGGTTGCAGGAGCCCTGAGAGGTGTTTGTCCACAGGCATGTTAGCGAGTGTTTTGAACATGTATATATAAACATTCCTGATAGTTATTCATCTAAGGACAATTCTGCAAAAGGTGTGAGTGGGATTTCTGCTGAGGAAAGGCGTGTATTCCTCTATTTTTGTGCTGCACTTAAATTCCAGGCACAAGTGTTTTCCAGGTGTGCACAAAGGTGCTGTGTACAGCTGCATCAGGGCATGCTGTCCCTGACACTGATAAACAGGGAATGAAGTGCTATGTTGCTATGCTAACTCTGCAGTCTTCTAAAGGCTTTATTGAAAAAACAAACCAATTAAGTGATATTGGGAATGATAAAAAAGATTTAATGGCTTCTGTGACTAAGGTTCTACATTAGCATTTAGCTTTTGCTGGGGAGACAGTTGCTTTTTTTTTGTTTGTTTACATCTGGGAATCAAATCTTGCATGTTGTGCAAATAATTTAATCTTTATGGCTGTTACAGCTGCATATAAAATGTGGCTGTGTTGATACCTGCAGGCTAAGTAATATAGGAAGGGATACATTTGTGCACATTAGTGTTTACTGTATTTAATGGAAATGAAAAATGAAGTAATAAATTAGGGAATACCACACTAGAATTTTTCTTCATTTTGGAACAAAGCATCAGTGTTTCAGGATCCTGGTTAATCACAGTCTAATGACCTGGATGTGCTGAAACATTCCCCTCTCCCTTTCACCCTGCTCTGGTGTTTTAATTGGAAATGATGTGATTTGGCATTGACTGGAAGGCTTCATTCTGGAAAAAAAATTTTGTAATGGTGAGTGGGCTACAAAATTATTTTTAAAGCATTCCTGAACACAGTTCCTTGTACAAGAGTATGGAGAGGCATGACAGACAGGGATGTGACAGGTAGGAGTTTTGTAGTTAGAATGACTGTTGAATTGTTACAACCTCACTTCAGTGTTTTCTTCCTAAAACCAGTTCCAGATACTGGAAACTGGTGCTACTCATGCAGAATATTTTTTAAGTTTTAACTGTTTCAAACACCTCTTAAGTTAACTTTTAAAAAGGCACATTAGCACAAAACTGACAGAATTGCAGTACTTGGGTGCATGATTAAAAATGCTCAGAGAATAATCAGGTATTTAAACGTAAATTAAAGTTATAGCCACTAATGACATTACTATCCTAATTGTGAGGAAAATAAAACATTGAGCCTGTTTGTTTACTGAGCATATATGTCCAACTTCTGCCACAAGACCCATGCAGTCTCTCTTTGCTCAGGGGAAAAGTGACACGGCATGTTATTAGATACCTTGAGTTAAAAAATAGCTATGAAGTGAGCGAAGGAATCTATTATGTTTCCAGATTGGAACTATATACAGTTTTCTGTGGTTCATACTGCTTGATGTATCAATTATGATTTCATATTAGCCCTCTGTGTTAAAACACTACTTGATTGTATTCTCTGACTTGGCTCGTGGCCTGCAATATCACATCTGCAAGTGGTGCAGCTCAGAACTGTTGCTATAGGACACTGCAATAGATTGTGGTTCCAAAATGTGGCAAGCGGTGATAAAATCGTGCCTGACTGCTTAATGCCTTTGGATTCCCAGCAGGAACATCTCTTCTTTGCTTTTGGTTGCATGTTAATTAAACCTCGACGAGACAGATCTCTCCTTGCTGTGCTGCCTGATGTGGGTGTCTGATTGCCTGATGCTCTTTCTGTAGTTAGCACAGCAAGCTGGGGGCAGAAGAGTGTCTGCAGAGAATGATGTGGGCCATGTGAGATTTGAAGGACGGGCTGTTTTCTTTGTGACTGTAGAGGGTGGTTGGAGCTGAACGCCTTCTTATGTAGACTTTTATGGCCACAGATGTCTAACTCAAAACTGGTGATCTCTGTGCCTGCTCAGGTCAGTGTCTCTCCTGAAAATGCTTTATCATCCAAAATGCTCCTTGATCAGACTTTTGGCAAATCCCTTGGTTTGCAAACCTGCTCGTCTCCAACTAGGATAACATAGCATGTGTTGGGTTTTGGATCAGTCAGATACTCGGTTGGAGTATGTACAGCGAAATATGCTTTGGGGCAAGAAGTGCAGCAATGATTGACTGCATGTGCATCATGTAGTGCTGAGTGTCTTTCTAGGAGAAACCTAAGAGTTAAGCCAGAAGCTTTAAATTAGGTGTTTTAATATTAGGATCCTGTGTACTTCTATATTTAGGCAGAGAGAGGCTCAAGTGTTGCCTCTCAGAGAGGCTGATGAGAGGAATCCATCCGACTCCTCCCTGACGATCAGAGAATCAGGTACCTGGCACTGCTGAAGATTGTGTTGCTTAGGTCCCTGTGTTTTAATTTTTGTGCACCCAAGCTGGATGTTGTTGGATAACAGCTTTTATAACAGGGGAAAAGAGGGGAACCAGAGTGATGCTTTTTTTTTTTTTTGTTAGTAAGTTAGACAATAGATAAAGGATTTAGTGCTCAGACAATTTCTAGGGAAAGTAAATTGTCTTATGAATTAAGACACAACAGTGTCTAGAATCCCATGATCTGTCAGAAAATCTCTTCTTGCTCTATGTATTGCATTAGGTTACTGCTAACCAGTGTTGCTAACCTGTATTAATTTCAATTTCCCCTTGCAGTAATGCGTAGAAATCCATTCGGGATGGACATTTGCTGCAGGAAAGGATCCAGAAGCCCACTCCAGGAACTGTATAATCCCACACGGGTGAGTGTCTTGTGGCTATGATAAAACTTCCCAGCCCAGAGTACAAATACAGTCTCTCTTGAAGGTATTTTAGTTATTCTTTTCTCATTTGTACGTAGTAGCTGCCTTCAGCTTGGAGAACTGATCCTGGGACCTGCAGAACTTAGCCATAAAGTTCTACAGTTTGAGCTAAGGGCCTGATTTTTAAAGGTTTTCAGTTGTCTAATGATATGAACTCTTCTAAATTTTTTTCTTTGGTATCTAAAAGCCTTAAAAGAGTACTTTTTATACCTAGGTAGAAGCCAAGGCATCATAATTGAATCTGTTGATCAGTAAACAGAGTGGCAGGGTGGGGTGAGAGAGTGAGACCTGATATACGTGAAACAAGGAGTGTGACAAGATTTTAAATTGCAGTAATAATACATTAATATATTTTATATGACTTTAAAGAAGCCAGCTGCCCTTCCTGTCCTGTTCATTGCTTTTCTGGAGTCTAGGCAAACACAAGTAGCTCATACTGTTCCTTTATGCTGTGTGCTATTTAACACCTGACAGTCTTGGTGGGAGCTTAGGATAGTCTCAGCTAGAGTTGCCTTCTTGTGACAAGCAGTGCAGGAAAGCTACCTGAAATTTGTGCTCCCATTTGCTCCTCTAGATCAATTTATTCCCTACATGTGGGCTGAATTGGCACATTCAGGATCAGCATTTCCTGTTGGCAGCTGAGAGGAAGTGCTGCCATTGAGAGAAAATGCCAGCTGACTATTAAACATATTTATTAAAGTTTAACAACCGCCTATTATATATTTATCCATCAATGAATACATTGAGTTTTACTAAATTGGCTATTAAGGAAAGTGACTATCCCAATAAATCTAACTTGTTAGATTTAACAAGGCAGTAAATGTTTTAAATACTATTTGATTATGAAGAGACTCACTATATAGTGTGCAAAATGAAGTCTAAGGGATTTTAAGTATTTATGTGAAGAATTGACAGCAACCCAAAGATATGTGATATCTGTTATGTAGTGCAGTAAAGCTCCATTTGCTCAATAGTGTTGTTTTTATGACATAGGCTGACTTTCTAATTCAATTTGAATTCTGTGCATGGCTGGGAACATGAGTTTATCATACTAATATACTGTTCTTTATTGACCATTATGGGAGCTAGCATTGGGTAAATGGAAAGTACGTGTAAAAGCCCTGAAGAGGAGCAATCCAGTGCTACAAAGGAAAAATATTAGCATTTGCAGGTTAAATTTGAAGACTCTTTGCAGATACTCAAGAACGGTGGGTAAAGGAAAAGAGACTGGCTGAGTAATTAGTCTCTGTGGGGTCTGCAGCGTGTCAGTCAAAACCTCCTTGCCCTTTAACATTGTTAAAGGCCATCCCGTAAGAAAGAAACATCCCCATCCACTGAAGGGCTGTAATCCCAGAGCCCTTGCAAGCTTGCTCAACTGAAAAAAATCCTGAATTTCCTGAAGCAGGGGACACAGCTGGCAGCTCGTTCACTGCCTCTGCTTCCTTTCTGTGTGCTCTGACCAAGCAAACCATTAGCATCCCTTTCCGGGCTCGCCTGTGAGCCAGCCAGGAAAGACAATGTTTGAGGAAGCGTGGCAGTTCTTGCAGCTGATGTTGAACTAAGCAGATGACATTCTTTACGCCAAAGAGTTCACATCAGCTTGCTGACATCCACTCTTAGCAGGTTTCTAGTTTTTGTTTCTTTCTTTGTTCTTAGTTGGTGTTTGTTTGCTTTTTAAATGGGGCTTTGCATGCTGCACTCAATATTAAAGAGACTGGCAATGTCAGACAAGCAAGTGCATGCATTTTGGGAAAACGGTACCAAGAAAAGGCAGTGAATAGAGGCTGCAGTAGAAGACAACAGACTGGAGATAACCCCGAGAATATTTCTTCAAATACATGGTTCATCTTTCTTTATCCATTTTTGCCCAGAGATGTCTATCTTATTTTTCTTAAGGTGGCAGGTTAGAGACTGGTCTGTATTCTGGCAGTAGGGTGCTTGTTCCTCAAGAATTCACCAGTAATTCTAAGGATGGGGGAATGGAGATCAGACCCCTGATCTTTCCTTGCTGAATCAGTCATGATCAGCCATTTGTAAAGTCAGCTCAGAAGTCAATATGTAATAAACGCACGAGAAGACAAGGCCAGTTTGGATGGGGCTTAGAGCAACCTGGTCTAGTGGAAGGTGTCCCTGCCCATGGCAAGGGGGTTGGAACTAGGTGATCTTTAATGTCCCTTCCAACCCAACCCGTTCTATGAGTCTATGGTGGCGTTTTTGGCCAGAATTTCCCTCTTACTGATCTAGGTAATGAAAACACCAGTTAGATATTTAACTCTTGACCATCATCGCCTGTTGGGCTCCTGGTGTTATGAACCCATGTTTTTCTCCTGGATGCCGATGGCTCTGTGTGCCATCAGTTTAGCTGCCCCAGAGGAACAGTGGAGCTGATTGAGCAGGTATTTGTAGCTCTCCTTATAGTTCAAAGGAGTCTGTGTAATTCAAACAGCAGTCTTAGGCTGCTGAAAAGATGCCCTGCAGCTGTGGCTCTGGATTACTACAAGCTAGGTACAGTTGTGATTTTTTTAAGGCTAGGAAGCTTTAGATATTTACTGTGTTCACGTGCATGTTTTTTACATGGTACAGTATAACAGGAGAACCCAACTATGGCCTGCCGTCCTCTGCTACAGAGCATACCGTACATTTCACATGGTTCAGGTTTCTTTCCATAGGCAGCGATGTGCAACCATGACTGCGGCTGCTGCTGTTCTGGGAATATCCCCAGGACCTCCAAGAAAGGTGGGCAAGGGAGGGGGCTGCTGGCTTTGGGATGGTATTAAGGGCCAATACATCCTTGCATGCAGTGTACTCCTGGCTGATTCCTGTCATGGGAGATAAGAATTTGTGCCTATATGAGAATAGGTGCCAGTCAGGGTCAATACTCTCTCAGATTTAAAATGCTGTAGTTTAATCTGAGTAAGGTTTTTCTACTGTGTGTCCAGCATCAGGTTGCACTGCCCTCATAAAACCAGATGGAGACAGGTTAATTTACACCAGCTAAGAATTTGACTGTGGGTATTTTCTATGTTGACATATAACAGCCTCTCTGATCCTGCGGTTTTGTGTTTCCTTCTATGGAGTTGTTTGAAGATGCCATCATTGGTCTCATGAATCTCTTTTTGGTGTGGTCAATGATTGTGAAAAGAAAAGAAAGGGAAGGGAAAGGAAGAAAGAAAAGAAGAAGAGAAAATGGAAAAAAACCCAAAACAGAAAGGAAGATTTGGCTTGAGTAAATTCACATGTAGCAATGATCTGGAGGTGACTGAAAGGCTGGTGTTGGTGGCTCGTAGGAACTGAATGTTAGAATAGCAGTCAAACTTTCAGTGGACTGATCATAATTGCTCATTTATTTGGTGGAGGAGGAGAGGATGAATGGATGGAGATAGCACTGAATTAAGGCTAGAGGAAGTGCCTGTGACAAATCCCATGTGTTATTTATGTCTTAGTTGAGTGTCTGGCCTTATTATTGTAAAAGTAAGAACAACATTTTTGCTCTTTTGCCTGTTGTACTAGAGCAGAATGCGGGAAGTGCATTTGTCTGTGGACAGATGATTTCTTCTCTAGGGCTTTCACTGCAAGATTTTTCATGAGTGCTAATATACCACGAGGGAAAGAAAATTCAATAGAACTGGATTTATACTGAGTAAGTGCATTTCCAGGCTGTGGGCTCTGCATACATGGCAGGCAGTGTGCAGAGCATGTCTTTGAGACCCTATTATCTTTTTTTCCCTTTCATTTTTGGTGGAGGTTTAATAATAAGGTGCAGAGGTACCTGCAGCAAATTTTGAGGGCTGAAATGGACCATTTCTTTAATGAGTTCATTACAAAGCCAATTTGCATCTGTATTAAGCAGAATTATTTTTCTTCACACATGGTTGTAAATGGAAGGAGAAAGAGGATTCAACACAGAGCAAGTAGCAAAAGAGAATATCTAAAAGGAACTGAACACAGATAAGAGCCTTGCAGGAATGTGACATAAGCTTGCATTTTATCTTGGGTGGGGTTTTTTGTGTGTATATGAAACCCCAGGAATTTAAGAATGTGGGTAAACAAATAATTGCAAGACATGTTCTTAGAAGACAATGTATACAACTGTGTCTTGTAATTTTCATGACTATGTACAGCCCTGCTGCTCCAAAAATAGATAATTGTGGATCAGCCCATGAGCTGGAGTCACTAGAAGTTCAGAATTGAACATCATCATACTTGAGGCTTGCACACTTTAGTGGTTAACATTCATCAGTTTGGTGCAATGCATGTGCTACTGAATTACAAGAAATTGCAAACCAAAACAGACCAAATGTTGTAGGAATGGGAAATAATTGCATGTTTAAAGTTAGAATTTTTCTTCCAGTTGTCAAGACTAAAATTTAATTATCATTAAATACAAGCTGCATCATTGCTTGATGTATCTATCTAGACTGCTGAGAGGAACACAGGGACACAGCAGAGATCCAGTCCTGTGTCCGTTAGGATCCAAATCCAAGGATGAGTTTGTTTCAGTTTCTAGTGATTACTGCCTGACTTTAGTTCATGAGTCCACGATGGCTATTTCACTAAAGGTCATACTGTTTGCCATTGGCTACTTGCCTTTTCAAATGCATTTCTTTTTGTCAAGAGGATGTATTTCTAGGTCGCTGCTTTTGGTGTAGTTGGAGCCAGGATGTCTAGTGATTTGCTAAACCTGGTGAGTCAGAGCTGTGGACCTTGTGTTGCCTTTGCATTATGAAATTGTGTTAGATTGCTTTGGAGCTGTTGCCTTGCAGACAGTGTTTATACATCCTCAGTCACCTCAGGTCACAAATGCTCCTTTTTGGGAGCTGCTGTGTGATTATCTGTGGCTTAGGCTGCCAGACAATTACTGTATCAATCAAAAACGGGGAAAAAAATGTAGGTCTCCAAAGTTACTAGCCAATTTCAGTAAGACAAGAAGATTACACCAACGCTATACACTGATTTATCTCCCATTTTCACATATATATGTCCTATGTGCTAAATTTTCTCCTAGGGACAGCAATACAGATATCCCGATGTGAACTTTACAGTAGGAGAAATAGTGTAGATTATCTAAAGAATATGTTATCTGTTGGTAGATTATCTAAAGAATACATTTGACTTTATTGATGCTTTGCAACTGATTTGAATAGTCATAAATATGCATGTGTCCTTCTTGAGGGCAAGAAGTGGCCCAAAAGTCCTACTAATACTGAAAACACGTGTTGTGTGATTGATGCTGATCTTTGTAGGCAAGTCTGTGCAGATAATAACATGTGTAAGTGCAGCTCCTAATCATACTATTGGATTGATCATAGATTAAGAACTTCATAATGGAAAAGATGCAGAATGGAGACATAGGGAAGAAAAGTAAATGTTCAATGACAAACTTCAGATACGTACTCCTGTTGATAAACAATAACTTTATATGTAATTAGCCTCTCTTGCTGCAGCAAAATGCCTGCTGATGAAAGAAGCTAATTGATTTACTCCATGGATGACTTCTTATGCAAAGATATTACTTACTGTCATGCTTGGAAGTTGTAAAACAGCAGCTGGCCTAGGATGAAATATTGCATTAACCTTAGCAGAAAAATTGCACTATTGAGAATGCTTTGTTATTAATTACTGATTACAAATGATAAGAGCCTGTTTTAGATGCTGGGGAAATTACTTGGGGAGGAGAGGGTTTCAGGTACGGTGTGCTTCATAGATCATTTGTTGTGACATGATGGATGCCTTTGTAAGTCAAGAGGAATTAATCAGACAAGTATGTACAGTAACTACCAGCACTCAAGGCCAGAATTATCCCCAGGACATGCTCATTCAAGTTACTACAGTGCATTGGGATGAATTTTTGGGCACCTGCGTTTAATAAAAGACTTGTTACCTGCATGAAATGAAAAAAATGTAGTTGTCACTCAAAATAGCTCAGATTTCCCTGATAGAAAAAGAAGCACTAGAGACATCTTTCTAATTTCTCCAGTCCTTGACTCATATTTTATTATTTTGAGAGCATATGAGTTTAAATATGAAGGCTTTCTGGAGACACGAAAGTATGTGAAGAAAGATTCAACAATACAAGAGAGATGGCCAAACACAAAAGGATTGTATGTGTTGGAGGGGAAAGAGGCTAGCATGGCTTTCGGAACTGGGTGCCTGTATGCAATGTTATGGGCTCCCAGTTAGACAGGCACTTGAGCAGCTGCGTGGAGAGAGGACCTGGGCTCCAGCACTCTGACCTGGTGCCATTCAGCAGCTTTTTGTGTTTGTCTCCAAATTATTTCAGGGCCAGGCTGGATGGAGCTTTGAC
>JAVJGJ010000057.1:31418121-31438142 GCA_035590215.1 Microhierax caerulescens
CTTGGAGGGTTATTTCCCCCCCCCCCCCCAGTTGTTGTAGAGGCTTTATGAAGTTCCTTGAGTTGGCAAAGGGATGCAGACCAGGTGTCTTAGTCTGCCAGATCCAAACAGTGTCATCTGGCATCCATTCTTTGTTCACTTTCCACTGGCACAAAGGTTCCAGCAGGTTCTGGGCAGCAGAGGGTTGACCTGAAGCAGCTGCGGCCAGATGCCTTCTTGTGGGTCCTTGCAAGGCAGCAGCAATATCTAGACATGTGCTGAGCCAGGTTTGCTTTTGGGTAGATTCCAGCCACATCTTTCCAGGTGGGATCTGTCCAGCTGCAGGAAATGGCACACTGTGATCCAGCTGTCTAAGATACGAAGAGAAATGGTGAGCATCCAACTTCCCCAGCAGCACAATGCAGGCTCCCCAGTGCTCCGTCCCAGTGCTCTGTCCCAGTGCTGGGTGAGCGGGGAACTGCTGCTGTGCTGCAGCAGAGGAAGCTGAACAGACCAAATGGCCTAGAGGATCTCCTTCAGTGGTAGCCAAGCACCATTAAAAAGCTGTGTATAATGCCCGAGGTTTGTTTAGCCCAGGAAGGCAGGAAAAATGTACTGGTTTTAAGAACTGAAATTAGAGATAGTATCTTGGTGGTGGTTTTCCCAGAAGACTAAGATACCATGGATTTTCTGAGATTCCCAAGTGCCTAGGATGTAGACACTTTGAAAATGTTACTCAGAGACTCTATGAGGCAGTTGCATCATGCATTGACATCAGTCTTGGTGAGCACCCAGCAACGTCAAAAGCTAGACCTGGGGTTTAGAGCAATCAACAGCTTCCAGGGTGGAAAAAGCCTGTGAGCAGTAGAGCTGTTGCGTGCTAGCGTGTGAAATGCTTCATCAGGTTGGTGTGGAAGCAATGCACGCAGTCATAGCATATATACTTTCAGTAAAGTGGAGGCAATTGTGTGTGCATATTCAAGGCAGCGTTCGTCTTCATGCAGTATTTGGTTTTGGTAATTACTGTCATTTCGCTGTTCTTACAAGTGCTGAGATCCTGAGGAAAACACAAAGTCCTTTAAGTCTCGTTGCTTCCCCAGGGATGCAGATGGCGCCCACTCGCTGCTTCTCCAGGGATACGGATAGCACACACTGTGCAAGCACTAGGATTTCAAAGCTTTTTTTTTTAATTTTGAAACATCACACGTGTACTTCCTTTAATGCATCTTTAAAAAAATCACACAAAAAGACAATAGGTGTGGGAAAAATAATATTGTGGGGAAATGAATAGGTATTTTTGACCACTAGCTTCTAGTAGAATTTAAAATCCATAATTATTCAGCAGCTAAGGAAAATAAAGCCATAGTAGGAAAAAAAAATAATCCTGCTGATATGCCCTTTTAAAACAGAGCTAACATCAATAATTCTTGCTTTGTGCATTAAGTTTTAATGTGTAGACAGGCACTCTGTGCATAGCAGGGTGTCTATGGAGTCATCAGTGAGAGCTAATAAATGCCTGTCATACGAAGAATACATTATAGAGAGAGCCAAGTTAAGTGAATCATTTAGTTACCATTAGTCATTTTTCATTAATATTTTTAACTGCAGTATTATCCACTACGCATTACACAGGATAGAGGGGATAATGTCTGTAATGTGCTTTGTCCTGAAAACAAAGGTTTATTCCAAAATCTGTGGTGGTGGTGAGGACCAAAATGAGTGTTTCAGCTGTGATCTTGCCAGTGTCCTTATTTTTATTTAAAACTATAGAAACCCAGATGGGAAAGGAAATAATTTCATCATATGGCTTGGCATTAACCAGCAACTCACCATTTACATTAATAGCAATTGAATAGTAATAACTGCTGGAAATGGAATATCCATAGTCATGATTAATACTGGGTATTAAAAATAACATTGAGAAGGGAATTTCCACAGTAGGAAACGCGTTATTCCAATCCGGTGTGTCCTGTTTCGGTGTTTGCATCTGCTGCTGCGATCCTGTCCAGCTGTAACCTTTGAAGCACAACCAAACCGGGACCAGTGGGGACAGAGGTGGAAGAACATCAGGGCTGTGACCCCGCAGGTCCTGCTTCGGTCTCCAGGCACTGCTTAGCAAGCCTCCCTCTTCTGACATGTCGCTTGCTTGAGGGCTGGATAAAGCTGTGTTCCTGATGGTCTCTTAGTGTAAAAGAGTTACAAGAATAAATATGTTTGATCTTACTTATGCTTATAAATTTTTCCCCAGGATAATATACCTCTGCTAGCTTACACCTTTTCCTTTTAATATGTTATTTTTCATCACTTTTTCTTCTAAACTCCCAGATTCTGTATTATTTATCCCGAAATAACGGCATGGTTGGGCATGCATGTGAAGATGTATCCTTCCCAAGATGCTGCGCAGTTAACAGAGTAGTAGGTACACGCTTTTGTTTGTATGATATAGAGGCTTGTCAGCATGGATTTAGGATTACTCTCAACTTTGCATCGTTTTCAACTTACATCAATACTGTTCGACTTGTAAAACTACTCTCCAGTAGCCACAGAGGCTCCAAGGAAAGAGGGAAGAAATTAAAACAAAACGTAGAAACTCTTAGAAATTACTTTACGTTATTTTTTTCTCAACTATAACAATGATGGTTCAGTATCTCTGAAAGCTAGAAAGAGACGTTGTAATTCTCTTTGGAAAAATGAGACATTGCCTTTTAAAGCATCAAAAGCTTTGGTGTCTGCTTTTGATCAGTTGTGAATTATCAGCTCCAAAACATGTAATTGTCTTGGAACTAAAATTTGCATGTATTCCAACTCAGGCTAATATTATCCAGTGGGAAATCAATTCACACTGCAGGAGAATATACGTTTTTTTCTTTGTGAAGCAAATGACCCTTGCTACTATTATCTATGTACAGTGTCCCAATTTATTTAATTATATATGTTCCAAAAGTAATTTACACATAGGTATAGATGTGATTTTTTTGTTTTCTGAAGGATGCTGAACTGTCAGATGTGGATTTAACTACAAATCAGGTATGTTACAGCTTCTGCTGCTGTTCTCCAGGGACAGTCACCCTGGGGAAAAAAGAACAGTATCCAGCCATCGGTTCCTTGCAACATTTTTTTGTGACTGCCAAGTAATGCTGTGCCTTGAGGATCAGGACATGTGTCCGTGGGGAGTGCAATGGCAACCATGACATTTGTGCCTGTGCACCACTGAATGACTCGTGAATTTTAACACTGTATCTGGTGCAGAACTAACCTTTGTCTGCCACTTGATTTTAGAGTAAGGTTCGTGGGGGTGTGACCCAGTGAACCCCAGTCAGCTACTGGGGTGTCAGACAAGCACTGTGGCCTTGTGGTGCAGAGTAGTGATGGGTACATGGCTGTAAATCTTTGGGGGAAATAAATAAAAAAAAAAAGGGATGCCATCAGGGTGTAGACAATTTGCATACAGATGAATCTCAGGAAAACTGATTGGGGCACATAAGTATTCCACCTTTCTGGGCTGTGACTGTATGCTGATTGTCTAGCACCAATAGCTTCCTTAATGAGTAGAAATATTTCACTGTTTCACATTCTCCAGGGCTTAATTTTTGTAGGTGAACTGCTGATTCAGTTCTACCTCACAAAATAACTCAGTTTGGCAATAATTCAAGGCTAAAAATGTGAGCTGTAACTGCCTGCTATTTATCAAACAAGCAATTACACGGCACAGTGCATCATTCTATCAAACAATGTTTAAATTCTTCTAATTGTGTTTTATAAAGTAACGTCTCCTGGTTTTGCTTTTGTTACTCAGCATCTCCCAGTACTCTGGCTGTAGGCAGCCTGGGACTCAGAAACTTCTGGCAGCCCACTGAGATGGCTCTTCATGATAGCATTTTCTCCTGGCCTCTGCAGGTTTCAGAGGGTCAGGGCTGGTCAAGAAACACTAACGTGTTTTTGTTGCTACTGAGCTTATCGATCCCAGAGCTAGATTGAATCATCTGGCTGGGTCTTGATCTGCTTTCTGTGTCCTTTTCCTCACTTGGCAGCCGCTTGGCACTAAGTGTTTTACTGGAGTGTTGCTAGCACAAGGTCCCTTGTATATCACATTCATACATCATCTATATATCAACTGTACTTCCTCAGATCCTATGTAGAGAGCTGCAGGAATTTACATTAGAGCGTAGATTTTGGCCTTCAGGCTTGGATGGACTGATCTGTCCTCAAAGACCACTACAGCATCTGTACATCTTGAAGGCCAGCGTATGCCTCCATTCAGCCCCATCTTTCGGTGGCACTCACGTTATTCATTGCACTCATGTAGCCAAGCCTGCCTTCCTCTTCTTGGCTCTGATGAAGTGAGCCGGCCGTGGAGTTAATTGGTGTTTGGATGGGATCATCACGCTGTGGCAGTGGCAAGAGGAGCCTGTGCTTCTCTCACGTGCTTATTTCTGAAGCCGTGGCCCCAGGGCAGAGGTGGAGGTGTGTTTTCTAGGGTGGCTGTACATAGTGTTTCAGGCAGCCGGCACTGTGGAGAATTCAAAAACATAACTCAGGCATAAAATAGCTGCTGTATAAAGATGTTAAATACGTGGGTCGTGTGCTTTCAGCTGACGCCAGGAAGGGCTTCTCAAGCCTCTCCTTTTGAAGCTGTATTTGGGCTCCAAAAATTGGACAAATTTTTATCTCTTCTCCTCCTCCCCCACCCCAGTTAAGTAATGAGAAACAAATCTTCAACAGCCCAAATAACGTCCTCAGAGAGGTTGGTGCTGGCACTGCAGTGATCAGTTTGGTTTCTTTTTGCCCCTGTTGTCCATGTCTCAGAGGATGGATGCAGTAACTTTGCTGAGCTCCTTGCCTTTGGTGTGGCAGTAATTGTATGAGCCTGATGTACTCTCAACAGGATTGTTTGATGGTGGAAAAGGAGAAACAGGCTGCAAACCGTGGGTTTATTTAGCAGGACTGGTTCTGGAGGATTGCAGGCAGTACAGTCCTGTAGAAATTTGGGTAACGGGACTGGGGTTTTAGTTTTAATAACTTAGCATTGTGTATAAATAAGCAGGTTTGTGGAATAGCGTGGTGCTATTTCTGAATTAGTGCTTTTCAGAGCTAAGGTGTGTTTCAAAGATGAGAAATTCTCTCTTTTAGCTTCTGTGAATGCCTCAGGGTGGTTTTGTGATTTCAGTGGGTATACAGTGATCACCATTAAAAATTGAAGATTTCCTATCAATTTAAGGTTCAACCCGGAACAACACAGGATCTCCCTGAATTTGCAGTATGTAGTACTTCTGTGAGTTGAGACACCGTGATTTGATAAATAATGATCTCTGTAGATAGCCATACAAATTAATATCTTAAGCTCATGTGGAAAACATGTCCTTCATGGATAATTCTTTATCTTTTGATAAAAGCATTGAAGAACACTGGCAGAATACCATTTCTCTTTCTTGGTTATTTTTCCCTGGTATGGCAGACGTCCTAGTAAACCCAGAATTGAAGTCCTAAAAATTGCATTACGCTGTCAACTCCTGTCACAAGAGTACAATAGTTGTTTTATCATTGGCAGCTGCTACTGTAAGTAATGACTTCTAAGCTATACCCCTAAATTTGAGCAGTGTGCAGTAAGTCATATATCCTAAATCAGTTTAAAATGGAACAGAGATGAGATTCCTGCCTGTTAACATGAGACTAGAAAGGGATTAATAAAATCTAAAAAAAGAAGTCCATTATGGCCACTGCAGTCATAAATAAGCTTTATAGTTATGTCTCATCACCAAATGTCAAGGAACCTCTGGTACTGCAATGTAGTGATTTTCAGTCTTGTTCCTTCATGTTATAGAGATGGAATTGGATTTGCCAGGTGGTGTTTCTGCTGTCTGCTTCCTGAACTCTCTCTTTTGACCCTTTTCTTGATCAGTTGACTGCTTGTGAGACACCTGGCAATTACTGTTTTTTAAAGAGCCTGGGCTCATATTAACCAGTTAGGAGCCTTGGTGACATGCCATGAGCTGATTAAAAATAAATATTGTGATATAAGGAAGGCTGAAGTGAAAACCAACAGAGAAACCCCTGCTACCTTCTAGCAACACAGCACATTTTAATGTATTCAATACACGAAAGGGCTGGACCCGTCACCAGGGTGCTATTCACCTGTGAAGCTCTTCATGCTGTGTTGAGTGAGGCTCTCAGTCAGTGTTTTAAGAATTTTTATTGCGCGCTTCACCATAATTTCTGAGCTCTGCTGCCTTCTCTGCTGCCCTGGCTTTGTGCACTGCTGGATGCTGAGACCCTCATTCAGCAGTGTTCTTAGGCAAGTACTGAGCTTCAAGAGTGAACCTGAATAAATTGCCAAATTGAGGCTTGTGTGGGGAATGCTGTATTACTAAATCTCCATCTTTTTTACATAAGATATTAGTTGCAGTTGCCGTCTGCCAATCTGACTGTGTGGGTGAATACTGAAGAGGCAGTGATTAGGAAAACTGAACTATGTGGTTGTTCTTCCTTTGCTTTCTTCATTATTCATAAATTCACAGTTAGTGTCTCTGTAGTTAATAATTCTCTATACTTCTGTACAGCCTTCAATCAGAGTATCTCTAGTACTGTGTAACATCAATGAATTAGCATCCTCTCACCTTGCTGTAGGCGCTTTTAATCCTGGTGAGATGTCTTACCCAGTGCGCAAGTGTGCTCTGTGCTGGCCTCAGAGCACTCAGGTTTTATTTTACTCCATTAAGGTCATTACTCCAGTGTACCAAAAGCAGCCATCTAGCCTTCAAGTCAAACTCAGGAGCTAGAGTATAATTTAGACTTGTTTCTTATTACTTTATGGGCCCATTTAGTAATCACACCCAAAGGAATAGATAAATTTATGTATTTTACAAACCCAAGTTTCAAAGAGGGCAATAGCAGAAGAAGTGATTAACTCAAGTTTTAAATAATCACAAAACTGAAGAAGGAAATTTGAGTTAAATCTCTCTCTCTCTACCACTCAGTGTCTGAAATACACAAAGTTGAATCCTCTTTGGGCTGCGTGGCCCGGCAGAGGCTATCAGGGATGAATTATTAGAAGAGATATTAATTTAGTTTTGTAGGATGCTGTTTGGGACTAGTACAGACTCTGCCCATTGTTCTCACCTGCTTCTCCCCAGTCTAGCAGGCAGAAGGGTTTACGTGAGAGTTTGATAATCTGCTGCAGGCATCGTTAGCTGTGGTTTAGGTTAACGTGGTGATGAAGATAGGAGAGCAATGCCTTCTCACCTTGCCTGAAATGGCTTAGGGACACCAACCCATCAGAGCTGCTGGAGCTTCTGGCTGGTGGAGATGGGAGCAAATGAAGGCTGCTGTTTGCTGTGCTTGTGCTTTGGAAGTGAACCCTATGACTTTTTGTTCTGTGTAATACATGGTGTATTTACCAACAAAACTTATTTTTCAGGGTTAGATTCACAACACTGGCAGAAGGAGAATTGCTAGCGGGTTTTACCTGATAGCTTGGTGGGTGGACCACCAGTGTCTGGACTGACGTCTGTCAATAGGAAGGATGTAGCATCAGGTCTGTGACTTAGGACACTAGTTTTTTGAGTCAAGGCACCTTAAATCTTCTTTCCACTAGAATGGCTGTTTATTATTTGTACAAAATGACACTGACCACAGGGACTGAGCAGGCTATAACCATGTTGCCTGGTAGCTAAGCAGTAAGAGTGAGTGAGTGGGAGAGAGGCAGTGCCATGGATCATTCCACATTTGCTCTCTGCCTTTTGGTATGAAATGGCAACCTTCATTTTCCTGACTGCTTTGATTTTCTCACACATGACCAAAATTGTTCCAACAAAAAAAAAAAAAAGACATCTGATTTGGTTGAAAACTTTACATTTTGCATTGGGAAATAGTTTGTGTATTTCTACAGATGTGTTTCAACAGCTCTGGGTATTTGTTAATGTAGTGTTATAAATAAAGTGTTTGCAACAAATATAGCAGAAAAGCTTTGGTCTAAGAGATTGAAATAAAATGAGGTATTATGTAAGAGAGAATGATCAAATTAGGTCAACTGATTATCTTTCAATTCACTGAAATATTCATTCTGGATTTGCGTCTGGTCTCCTGATTCAATCAGTATCCCAGCACCCTTCTTGATGAAGTTATGTCTTACCTAATAAGCTTTCTAGAATGGGAAAGCTCTAACCATTAGAAAACTCTCAAAGTGGTTAAGTTTTCTGTGGCACAGAGGAGACTCACAGCTGGCAGGGTTTGAAGCAGTCACAGTATTAAACACTGAAAATTGTAGTTTGCAAAGGAAGATTAGTTTAGTCATTGCTTAGAGAGGAGCTACAGCGACAATTTTGGCTGCCTATACAGCTAGGCCTTGATTTCCAGCTTCAGCTTGAGAAGACTTTCACTTCTCCCTCATATAATTTTCTTCATCAGCCTTTGCCTGGTGCCCTTTAGTAGGATTGCCTAAACACTGCTCTAACATGAACCTACACATGCCTTCATCAGGTAGGATGTTTCTGATGGCATGTTCATTGAAATCTGTCCCTATGTCCTGATCTTGAGATTGCACTTAGTTCGCAAGGCGATGTGTTATGTGATTCATTAAATGCCTGATAGATGCTAGGCCTTTTCAAGATTGACAAAATAGGCATGGTGAAAATGTCAGTAATCTTGCCCATAAATGCCAGTCATTTCCTTACCAGCACGCTTTGGTACAGCTATTGTGTTTCAGTGTTTTCACCTTTTCCTGCTCAGCTTTCATAACATAAAAAAGTTGCAGTGGTAGCTAGAGGTAAGTCTGTTGTTTCCACCCTGGAAATTACAGCATCATGGGATCTTTTCTCTCTCCTCTGCTTCTCGCTCCCTCTTTCCTCTTACTCTCCATCTCTGTTTCAGTGCAGCTGAGAGCTTAATGCTGCTGGGTGAACAGGGTTTTATATACAAAGAGGTGGCAGGATGGGGCTGCTGAGGTCAAAATCTCCTCTGTACTGAAACGTGCTTGCTCAAGTTTGCCGAGTGGCTCAGCTGGCACCCTCTGCCTCGAGACCCTGGTGTTCACCAGCAAGAGACAACTATTGCAGCGGTTTCAGCACAGGAGACATAAGTGATGCAGAAGCTGCATAACGTGGTTCACTGTCTCCTAAGCAGTTCTTTGTGTAAAAGGAAAATGCATTTATCAGCATCTATCAACCCAACAGCTGAAACAAAATGTATTTGTAACCTACACAGGGTTCTAAAGGAAACAGCAATAACATTTAGTGACAAACCTTAAGGTAACATGTACTGTTCACTGGAGTTCTCCTTGCATAAATCTTTTGCATAAATCTGTTACTAAGAAAAACATGCAGGTGGAATAAAATGACTATTAATAAAAGCTCCAAAGGTAGTGTGTAGACTTTACAGCAAAAGCAGACAGTGCCTGGAGGGATATAATTCTTCCTTTTGTATATACACATTGTTTCCCTATAAATACTGAGTTTGTATTCTAATGGAAATAGCGCTAGTCCTGCCATTGCATGGGCTTTAAAGGCTCCATAAAGTCAGTGGAGGCATTTATGGGAGAGCAGAACTGGATCCCTTGTGTTTCCTGCTTCTTGAGCAACTAGACTAATATGCATTTGTCCAGAGGTAAGTATTAAAGGCACCATTTCTTCCAGAAATAGGAGAATAAATACAGAGCATGCTGCTGTACCGGCAATAGATGTTGGTGTCACCAGCAAAGTTTAACATTGTATTATGTGTCATCAATACACAGCAGCCTGGAAGTTTAAGGAAGTGGAAACCTTTGTCTATAAAGTTAATTTCTTGTTATGGTGTTTGTGTCATCTTCACCCTGTTAATGCCTCCAGCAGTTCAGAGAGCAAAGAGGAGAGACACAGCTGCCAGGCTGGGAGGCACAGGGACTCCTGCCACGCTCCCCTTCAGCATCCTTTACAGCCTGCTGTATTTTCCTGGTGATTTAGGTTGGGGAGGGGAAAAAAAAAGGTGTTTTCTGGGAAAGGTTCCAGAAATATGGTTTCAGATTGGTTTTATCTGAAGGATGGTAATGTTTTTATTTACTTCCCCAGGCATAGCTTTGGAGTGGGCAGGTTTGCATGGAAGGGATGTTGTAGCTGAAGGCTCCTCTCTGAGGCTGTAGCTGAAGACAGTGAGGCTGCTCCTGGTTGGACATAGGCAGAGTAAGTTGGTATTACACAGGTTTGAAGCATGTGGGGGGGAAAGGCAGCTTGAGGAAAAAAAAAAACCACAACAACTCGCCTATTAAGCTAGATTGAGTGTAGCAGCTCATTATGGCTGGAGTGCTTTACCTGTAACAGCCACAGTCTCTGGGTTGCTCCGAAGGACTCTCATATCCGTTTGTCAGGATTATGGATATCCTGATTAGAAACACCATTACTGAGCGTGCTTCCCTCTTTGGCTTATTAGGAGCTGCAAAAGCTTTTCCAAATGTGCTCCCCATGTAGTCTCAGAGTAGTTTGGTCTTTGTCCTGTCCAGATAACATACTCCATGGTTATGTTTGCCAAATGGGTATTGAAATGAGAAAAATACTAGTACAGTGCTGGGAAAAGAAAACCTTTTCTTTTTTCCTTTCTGTGTTCTAATCTATTTCAGAAAAAATCGTACTTTAGTCTGCCTCTTAATAAAGCTTAGAATAATATATGGATCTCTAGTCAGGGTTTTGCCTGTACAACATCACTGTTCTCTTTTGCCTCATCCTGCTTCAATTTCTGCTCTCCGTCGACAGCAATCTTCATATCTTCTATACCCGAGGAGAGGATAGAGAAATTAAGATCTCCCAGACTAGCCTGTATGCTTTGCCCCTTCTCCAGCATGATCAGTTCCTATAAAATAAAGAAAATTATATTGGGCAAACATTGCTAGCTTATTCCAATTGGGTGATAAAAGTTTTAAGAACAAAAGGTCATATACTTAGCTGACATAAGTAGACATAATAGTACTGAATGCCTCTACACATGATAGTGGATATAGAATTTGACCATATGTTAATTTCACCTTATGTTAATATTTGCCTATCTTCTGCTGCTTCTGGGAAGATAAGTTGCTTTCTTCCAGCCCTGTACTTGAAGTTTTAGCATTATCTGTCTACCCAATTATAATAATTATTATTGTTAATATTATGCACTTACAGTAGTGCTTAAATGGTGTAAATTGGGTAGAAATTTGGCTTAGTCGAGAAAAACTCGTGTTGCTGTAATGGGTTGGAGATAAAATTCCACAGTCATTTGAGACAAGTAGTGTTGGAGGCTACTTTGACATTTCAACTTTAACTGTTCCTCCAAACTTGATATTTGCATGAAATATTTAATCCAAGTGTATGACTTTCGGTTTAAAATGACAGCTGTTTCCTTTTGTTTTGCACAAGGATGTTGCAAAAACCATAGGAGTTTCTGTAATGAACTTTTGAAGTCCCCCCCCTCTTCTTTTTGCTGCCGCAGATCCTCTGGTAAGGGTAACAGTTACAGCCCTTCAGTATTACTGTGTAAGAAAAGCAGCTGACAACATCACCCAGAGAGAGCTGTAGCAAATTTGTGATTTAGTCTAAATCATGGGCTTGAAGAAAAGGTTGCTTCTAGGTCTCCGCTCATGCATTTAAACACTAGTTTAGCCTCCAGAGCTGAGGTCTGCAGCCATTTCCTGGCTGGAGGCACGCTGCTGGCTTCTGTACCCTCCTGGGCAGGGGAGTGGCAGCAGCCCCCAGCCCATCAGCTGACAGGAGTCCTCTTGGGGACTTGAGTGGGACCAAAATGGGGCAGTAGTGATCAAATAAGCTGTAGACCGGGGGGAAGAGTGGGCTGTGGCTCAGGGAATGACTGGCTGAATTACTTTCTTGTGGTCTGTCTGCCCAGTGCTGTGCTTGTAGTCTGCTGCTCCCCGTGAAATAACAGTGGATTTGCAAAGTTCCTGCATGGTAGCTGTTTCACTGCTGGAGGTGCCTGTAGAGGAGACCCGTGTTGACCAGAAGGCTTGAGTTTGCCCTATGTCTTTGTGAAACCACACATATATCACAGGGGCACTTGGGAGTCTGTTGAAACCGTGGCCCTTTTATAGAAGGATCTCATCTCCTAAGTAGGTGAGGCAGGTGAGAGGTTCCCATCCCTGTTTTACAGGTGGGGAAATGAAGCGTAGAGAGATTACACGGCTTGGTGGAGGTCACAGAGGAAACCACGGGGAGAATGGCAATTGAATCAAGGTATCAGAAAGGCTGTTCTTCGCCTTTAATTAGTCTGTCAGAAGCATGCCATAATTTCTTATACAGTGTATCCATAATTACAGAAGCATACACAGCAGCCTGTGTTTGGAGGGATGCCCAGAAAGGAAAACAAAACTGTTTGTTGAGCAAGCAATGGGATTTGTATGAAGGCATAATAAATGAAATTTATTTTAAGGTAGCTTAGTAGATAGATGTTGGTGTAGGGAGGCAAGGCGTGCTCCATACAGTGAGAAAATGCAGTAGTTACCATTTTATTAAATTACAGTATGAACATCCCTACTAATTTATTAACAAGCCTTTTAGTGGTTTTCTGTGTCTGGAAACATAATTAATGTTGCTGGCAACAAATTGCTACATCTGGTAGTGGAGAACAAAGCAGCACCTCTTAGTACTGTGTTCAGGCAGAAGTGGAGCTTGCTGCATGTGGTTTTGCCACACAGTGATGTGCAGAGTGGTAGGTAGCGTCTGTTTCCAGCGATGTGCTCATCTCACCCTTTTGAGGCAATAGTAATAATAATCATCATCATCAAAGAACCCTTATAGATCCTGCACCTTCTGGTAAGGACGTTGATAACTTGGAGTGATACCTGCTCCTCTCAGTGCCTTAGGTAGCCAAGAAGACTTTATTTCTGTTATCCTACTTGGGGCGATTGCCTGACTGCAGCTCTTTGAATTGGCAGCATTATTCAGCACTCTGCATTTTGTAAAGATTGTCCCATCAAAAGTGAGTGAGACCAGCTGATGGCTTTTTGTTGTGCCTCTATGGCAAACAGTAACCAGTTTGGTAGATAAAATGGCTGTTGTAATAGTTTCTTTACTAATGCTAGCTGAAGCTGTGATGGCAGTGACAGACCTGTCCAGGTGATCTAAAGGACATACTGAAGTGTGAGTAGGTTGAAGCTAGTCCCCTTAACCTGTCCCTTGCCATGCCCCTGGTAAATCTGGCCATAAGGACCATTCTGCAGTAACAACACTGAGCTCAGGACCCACCATGGCTGCTCTTAGCTCTCTTGTCTTTCAGCAGGGCCATGTTGTAGCTCTGCTCAGTGAAGCATGGAAAAACAGTCTTGCAGAACCCCTATGAAGAGCTGAGCCCTCTGTTAGCTGCAGGGAGAACTTGACTTTGGTGCAGTCTGCTGAGGGTTTTCAACAGAAGTTTCCTGAGAATTCTCCAAAAGCCATTTTCCCATTCAGTGTCATTTCTGTGCTTGACAGCAGCCTTTTCTGAAGGAACACCCTGAACTACTAGGAAGGTTGACTCGTCTGTTGCCTTACTGAACAATAATCTTTAATTCATGATCCGTTCGCAGTGGACTGGGCACTACTTGGCCATGGATTTGTGGGGGAGGTTGCCTTTCTTAACAGCTTCGGTATTAAGCCCTCTGGGTTTAGTTGAGTTTATCTTGGAATGTAAAAGCTTGGGAGGCTGGTAAGGCACTCAGATTCTGTTATTAATGAATTATTTCCTCTAAAAGTTACTTATGTACATTATGCAGTTGTTGAAGAATAAAAATGGTTTAGAAGAATAACCAGGAGAAACGGAAAACTAGAGGCAAGCTACAGGTTGCCCCACGCCTCTCTAGAGATTGTTGGCATTTTGCAAAGTCAGATATTTCAAGGATTAAACAGCTAATATGCAGCTGATGATAAGAAGCAAGGCTTGATTTAAAACTCCGTTAATATCAATAGAAATAGTTCTTGTTGACTTCAGGGGTGGGCTTTAGATCCGGCTGTATGCTCCTAATGCAAGACCGTGTACGTATTGGAAGTAACCAGACTGGACAGCCCTCACGTGGCTTGTCTATTGCTGACAGCAAAAGTGCTGGAGTGTCACTTGGAGAATTCCTCTGTTGCTTGGGAGAATGACAGATGCAAGCTGTAGGGCTGGAGGTGAAATGCTATTTTCTCTAATGAAAGTTTTCAAAGTATTCAAAACTGTCTCTCCAGTTTGTACTGTCTAACTTCCTGGAATGTTTCACAGAAAATAATGTTGGGAAACTTCTTGGATGTGTTGTTTCGATGTATTTCTCCCTACCCAGTCCTAGAGGAAGTTGTTATTGATAATGTGTTCCAGCAGCTTAGGAGACTGCACTGCAGTGGGCTTATGAGAATCTTTCATGTCATTAAATCTCCATGAAAAATCACAAATTGGATTAAAAAAAATCCGGTTTATTCAAATGCTTACATTGTTGAATTAACCTTTTATAAAAAAAAAACTGTTGTAGTATATGGTAGTTAGGAGTCTCTCTTGTGTAAGTGAACAAAAATGAACTTTATCATGAATTTGAACTAAAATATTTTAATTATTTTCCTTCCTACCTCTACATCTGATTAAAACTTGAAAACTCTCTAAAAAGGGACAGGGATGACTCCCATGATCTCATCCTCTGTGGGATACCTCAGGAAGCGATGTAACCCTGGTCTGGATAAAAGGGAGAGGAGGAGGACGTCTGCAAGTGAGTGTATGTTTGAGTCTGTGCCCTGTAACGTCTCTTGTACACCCGGCTGGTGTAACTGCTGAATGAATACAAAGCAGCTGGGGAGTTCAGACCTCTGTGCTAAGCCTAGATTGTAGATTCATTAAGTCATTCTTCTTCTACCGTATCTGGGGAAACTGCCTGAAGTGCACTGGGACATACCAGAGCCAAAGCTAGGGAGTTTATATCGCTGCAAGACCACCCACGCCACACGTGGCAGCACCTAAATGAGTGGCTGTTTCTTCATCCCACAGCTTAAAGAAGGAGAAAGCAAATTCTCCTGGATGAAACAGCAAATCTCTCTTCAGCCTGAACAGCTCAACAGGGGCAGGAAAGCTTCCTTTTTTATTATGTCTGTAGTGAAATGTGCTGTTAAAACCCATTTCCCCAGAACCAGCACAGTTTAATGGTGATTTATGCACTGATGCAGGTCTGGCATTCAGATCCCTGCTTGGTTCTTTGTTACAATGTTATCACCCAGGCCACCTCTGAATTCAGGGGGAAAATGGCCTTTTGACTCAAAGTAAATCTTTGCAAAGGTGTTTCATTTTTTGTTAGTGATGTTTAGGGTTCTGTTAAAGACAAATAGCCAATTAAAAACCCTCAGCCCAGCCAGCAGTCAGACAGTGAGAGACAGAGCTGTGTGTTTGCAAGCCTTTATGCTTTCAGCCCTAGAAGGGAAAACATATACAGCAAATAAAGCACCGCACTGTGATCTGGCAGCAGCTTCACATTTGGGTGGTGGTGATAGGTGATACGGTGATAATGATGGCAACGTCCATCTCAGAGCAGGTCAGTTTATTCTGCCCAGCAGCAGGGAAGGTGTTACAGATATACCCGTAACTGAGATCTGTCAGAACAACTTAATGTATGTGGGGAAGAGAAAGCTATATACCGACAAAAAAAATTTCAACAGGGTACACTAGGCATCTCCTAAAATGGGCACTGGGTGTCCAAACTGCTCGTGCTAAGCCTTGTAAAGTTTCCCCCTTGACATGGGAGAAAGGATCTTTTAAATGAAATGGAAAAGACTGTGGAGATAGTGTTTAGTTAAGCAGCTGGATGCTGTGGAAATTATTAGCATTAGTACATTCAAGCCCTACTGTCCTTGGCAATTTTCAGTCACCCAGCACACGACAACGTGAAACACTGGTATAAATGTGTTAACAGTGAGAGCTGAGCATAATAGCAGGCATTGTATTCTCATCATGCATTCAGCAACACGCTGTAAAAATTATCGGAGGAATATGTCAGCAGGATGTAAGCATTTGCTAGTCATCTGTGTTTTGGGATTTCAGCCTGGCAAAGGCCCTCTGTGACATATCTTCTTACTTCCCAGTATCAATACAACAAGTATTTTAATATTTCCATATAATTTGTTCCGAGGGGAATATAGAGGATGTGAGAGAGGGAAAAAAGACTGAGATTCCTATTTTACTCAGGGTAGGTTTTTTTCCCCCTGCTCCGTTGAAAATTGAAAAACACCATCAGTTTTGGGGCATGTTTGATATGAAACAAATAGTGGAGATGTCATTACAGCATTCTTCTTCTTCAGAGCTCTGCCCACCAGGGCCTGTAATCCCAGCGCAGAGGGATGCTGGCTTCGTCACTTTGCTGTCTTACATCAGCCACATTTTTAGGGAGTTTTTGAGAGTGCTTTCAGCACCTGGTTCACAGCCTGCTGCAGAAAAATAGAGGTGAGATCCTGGTGTATCATGGAACACGACCTGAAAATGCGTTCCTGCATTCTGCTGAGAGAGCTTTAATATCAGTGAAGATGGGGCACAGCTCCCAGCACAAGACAGAGTATCATGCGCTCCCAGGCAATGAACTCTGTAACTGGGGAGTCTGTCTCCATCTTCTGCTGCCATGAGCAGCATTTTAAGGGCTCCACTCAGCCCTTCAGCACGGCTTTGTTGCTGCAGCTCGCAGCACACACCGGCTCCTCCGGACAGCAGCGGCCAGTGATGAACACAGAGATAAAAAAATAAGAAAGTATCTCATGAAGGTCCTTAGTGATCTGCAGATGGAGGAGAGCTACCCCCGGCACTCTTAAATGAAGAGTAGGTTTTTGTAATCCAGGACCACTTGCGGAGAGGAGGAATAGGAGTGTTTGGAATCTGATGCTCTCTTGACCCCAGTATTGTTTGCTCAAGTTTGGAAACTTGGCAGCCTCAAGCTTTCATCAAATTTTGATTTTTGTGTATTTAGAAAAGGCTACAGGAAGAGGTACAGCAGTTTTGGCAGGGTTTTCATGCTGATTATTAACTGTAAATTTTATTATGTGCTTTGTGTTTTTTGTAAGGTAGGAAAACTTAGTAGCTCTTCTTTGCCTTGAAGTCTTTGGGCTTCCATGTCCTTTCAGGCATCTGTCACGGTTGTTCTCATTGAAGCTATTTTTGCCTCCAAGAGCACGTGCCATGGCATTGGAAATGGGCAGTAGGCACAAAATCTCACTGACATTTTGGGGAACAGAAAATTCTGTAGGTTAGCTGCCATAGTGATCCTTAACTGGTGGGCCTTTGTGTCGGTCCTTGCATTTGTGTGGGCCTTTGCAACTTTGTGAGCCGTAAGCAACTTAGCAGCTGCTCTGCTGTATTTAAAATACTCACATTCGTCTCTCTCTCTACCATTTTTTCACCTTGCCAAACATCTTTTAATATTTTCCTGGTTTCCACAGTGTCAGATTCTTGATTACCTGTTGCATACCACAACATTTTCCTTGACTGCCAATGAAACCCTGTCTGATGGTGAGTCGTCTTGCCTTAGAAAGCTGTCTGCCATCTCATTTTGTTGGGCAGGCTTCGCAAGGAAGAGGCAGTAGATGGCAAGGAATTGAAGTGAGGTCACCCACCTTTGCCTTCTCATTCATTCCTCTGGTTCCCTCACACTTCAATAGTCACAAGTGGTAACATATTTTGGTTGAGCCCAATCATAATGGGATTTTTTAGAAATCTCTGCAGCTGGATGTTTATATTGGCACCAAGGTATGCTTAATGCATATTTTACAGACCAAAGAGCTAATTTTGAGAATCTGTTAGCAGGATTTAAATGCTCTATTATAATGCCTGCATTTGTAATTTGAGGCTTTGAATAGATTTGGTTTAAAAGCTGAGGGAATTAGGTATCTTTAGACCGGTGCTGCAAGTTTAGGCCCTAATACAAAGTCAGTGGAAAATCAATTCCTCTTTCCATTTGCCTTAATGGACTTCTGGATCAAACCCATATTCTTAAAAGCATTTGAGTACATGAATAGTGTCAGGTTTTAGACAAGTTTTTAATTTGCAAGCCTGAGTGGTTGCTAGTGGGACCCCAGGTATGTAGACATGTGCAGATGGGGGACTTTAGTCTCTGACTGACGGAACCAGAGCCCATGTAGGCTTGAAAAAAGGGAAGCTCTCTTCAGCCTGGTCTGAAAATCAGATGCTTTTCTTTAAGAAGTAGTTTGTTAAAGCAAATATACTTTAGAAATAAAATAGTCTAAAAAGACAGTCTGCCCTCCTCCTTCCTTAAGGAATGCTGAAAGTTGGGAGAAAAAGGGCTTTCCCCTGTGTGGTGGTTCAGTGCTCTGAAGGTTTAGCTGTGAGACAGTGCTCGGAGCCTACCAGTGCAGTCACATGGCAGCTGCCTTTGCTGGAATGCCACAGGGGCTGAGAGAGTATGAGCAGAGCCCTGAAAAAGACAACACTAAGTTTCCCGGTGTTTAAAAAAAAATAAAAAATAAATTCAACAGAAGCACTACTAATCTACATCATTATGCTATAGATCCTTCAAATGCAAATGGTTTATTACTTTGCTTGTACAATAAATTCACTGCAAAAACAAATCCTCACATTCCTTATGTTTTTAACCTTGGCCTTGACTGCTGAAAATGTTCTTTATTTAATGCTTCAGCATTCCTACTGCTTGGCAAGCTTATGGTTCAGCACATAAGGGGAATTTGATTGAAAGGCTGCGCTACATTTAGGATCAAATTCTCAGTGGCCAATTCACGAAGGGTGCAGCACAGCTCAGTGAGGGAACTGCTAAGGTTTGTGGAAGCTGAGGTTCATTCTGCCGAAAAGCAATTGCCTTTTTAGTTAGAGCAAATTGGCAGAAGCCTTCTCCAGCAGGTGCCTTGTTGATCTTGCTTTCCATTTGTGTGAAACTCTGCAAGAGTGGCGATGCCTCTCAGGCATGCCGAGAAGCCTCTAGCAGCTGAGATCTGCCATAAAGTGTGGGAGGGCAGCTTTGCATGCTGCATCTTGGCGCTGCCTATATATGGAACAAGGCAAATTTGAGATAGTACGGTTCTGCAAAAATGTCATAGAAGTTTTAGTGCCCTCCACGGTGCATGTGTGCGTGCCCATGACATAAGTAAGCAACTACCAATGAAATACTTTGTAAAAGGGTCTTCTGAGTTGCAATCTTACATGTGAATTAGGTTGTTTTAAGTCCAGCCTGACTGCTCCTGGATACTTGAAGGTGCTCTCTTTTTTTTTTTCTTCTTTTCCTTTCTCCTCCTTGTTTGCATGATCTTTGTGTCGGAAATCACAAGTAATGAAACAGAGATGATGAGATACTTGCATGAAGAAAGCCAAGGCCATTTGAAAATTCTTGTATGACTTTTATATCTCCTTTTGTTGCATTTGATTGTTTGGCTTGAGGCAGGAAGGGGAGGTAGGAAATTTGCATGAAGATGGAATTACTTCTGTTCTTTCCTCTTTGAATTTACATGGACTACTCAATTTTTTACTGAGGCTTAAGGGGTAATCTCATCAAGGTCCACTTACACAGGAGAGAGCACATGAGATCAGCCTTCCAGATGCTGCGTGCAGCTTTGGTGCCACACTGGGCAAGGACAGAACCCCCACCCCCATGCTCACCTGCATGAATGCAAGAGATGTCATTTGTCTGGGGCTTTGACAAGGTCCTGGCAAAATTTTCTTGCAGTTTTGGCGGCTGAGTAGGGTCTACCCTACATGTAGCCCTTGGATAGCCTGAAAGAAGCCTGAGGGAGTCTTGGGAGTCTTCTCAGTTCTGCTGTGATGAAATATTACCTTGGCTGTCATCCTGGAGTGCTTACATGCTTTGCCAAATTTGAGCTATAAGGGAATAATGAACCTGTATCACAGGCATGTTCCTCATCTTTAATCATTCTTGTGTATAAAGAGCTTTGGTATTATTTGGATGGAAAGTTCCAGCTGTAAAGACCAATCCTTGCTCATATCAACAGAGAGTTTGCAAATCCTGTCAAGCTTTCATTTTAGGGTAGTTTAAAACTGCCTCATTGTCCTCATTTGAAATCCAAAGAAACAAAGTATTCCAGCACTTTTGAAAATGCATTGCTGGACACAGAAATGCTTATAACCTTCCAGCTGGC
>JAVJGJ010000057.1:31440385-31465244 GCA_035590215.1 Microhierax caerulescens
AGTAAAGACCTGTTAAAACAGAGGAGTAAGAGGTCATTGATTACCCTATACCACCACATACTGCTTGGTTTCCAGCTATTAAGAATACATGAGATACAGGGCAGTTGGAAGTGGACATACAATCCTTACTTTCATACTAACATAGACTCTAGCCCACGTAATTCAACATCATCCTGAAGTCCTGCTTACATTTTACGGGCTCCCACTTTGAAGCGTGATACTGTTAGCAATCAAGATCGACACAATGGGCATTAGATTTCAGCACTTGTTAAATTACGAATAATTGTCTCCACACTGCTCAGTTTTGTGTAAGGAAAGAGCCAAGCAAGCTTTCCACATTAACCACCCGAGCTCGGTTGTGCCATGCCTGTCAAGTAGCGGAACGTGCTCAAGTTCCCCGTTACATTTCCACCGCTTTTTTGGAATTGTAGATAATTATTCCCAGCTAAGGAAGTTTGAGGACTTCAGGGTAACCTGTTAGAAATGTGTGGGAACGTCTCTCAATAAACAATCTGTGACTGCTTTGGCTTAAGGTAAAATTTAGCATCCAGGCGAGCCTGTAGAGGAATAAAGACGTGCTTTCTTTCCCTCTGCGGCACATGGAGCTGGGGCTGGGAGGTGAGGGTGGAACAACACTGACAGTGTTCCTGGACACCCGGCTGCCTCCCCTGCTGTAGTTTTCCACAGTGGCAGAGGGAGTTGAGCAATCTGCAGAGGCAAGGCAAGCCTTTAAAGGAAAATTATGTGCATAGAGAAAAAGAAAATAAGGCAGGGTAGTGACTCCCAAGCCAGCATCTTTGCCGTGTGCCTTCAGTCAGTCTCCAAGCAACTGGCAAAGTAACAAGGACACAATGAGTCAGAGTGAAACGGTGCCATTTCTGCACCTTCATGTAGAGGTCTGTATATAATCGGTCCCTATGAGCCTGATCTCAGCTTCCTTACCCATGCTACTTTATTAAACGTCACGAGCTGGCAGGTGCCTAGGCACCCTGTGTGCTCGGCGAAGGCTCCTCAGCCAGATGTCCAGTTCGCCTCGGTTGTCCCCACTGTTGCCAGGCCACCCTGCAGCCATCTTCAAATCCTACAGTTTATTTCCCAAGGACCCCTTTAATTTTGCAGCCAATTTTCCAAGGTTTTGTGCTCAGTCCGTTAGTCATCCTCCTGTCGATCTGCAGCTTGCCTGGGCTTTGCAAGACAAAAGCGCGTGGAGATGGGTAACGACTCGCCATTAAAAAAGGTCCCTGAACTTTTGAGTGCCCACGGGGAGTATCGGTGGGCGATACACAGCGTACTTGGATTTATTGGCCCTGTACCATCGGCGATGTTGGCAGTACCTGTGCTTGGCACAGGTAAGAGCGTTGCTGAATGCCTGGTCTTGATGCCGGCGCTGCTGCCGCAGACAGCACAGCTTGCTGTTTGGCGGTAGGAAAACACACTGGGGTAGTTTCATCTATTTTAGGTGCGTCATTGGAACCGGCTCAACACCGATATAATAAAAGCACACTTTATAGCAGAGAGGAAACTACTGAAAGAGAATACTGTTGCAAAAAAAATGTGAAGGAAATTTCCACTGGTCGCAGAAGCCCAGCTAGGAACAGCCTCCAGCAGTACCTTCTTCAGTCCCAGGTACTATTCTTTCAGAAGAGGTTCATATTTGTTATTTTTTTTACAATCAGGACACTTTGGAGGTGAGGGATAAACGTAAGAAATCGGAAGTACAGTTTACATTGGTTTGGGTCTGACGAGTGTTTGATGGACACATCTGCAGCCACTGGGGTCCAGCAGGGAGGCCACCAGACATGGGGCTCGCCATGTCTCCTTGGGTCTGGCTGTTGGCTCAGCCACTGCTAGCTCTTGTAGCCTCAGCCCCATCAAAAAGCTTCAGCAAAAAAGAGCAGGGAGGGAAGAAGAAAATCTAAAACCAGCTTTTGGTTTTTGCTGTGACTCATTAGCCCTTTCCTGTTGGTAGCAGCTGTGGTGCACTAGTAATGAAAGCCAACCCAAACCAACAGCTGATAATTCTGAATAAAGATGGCAGTCCAAGCACATGGGATCCCTGTAGTATTTTTACTGTTTAAAAAAAAAAAAAAAAAAAAAAAAAAGGCAGCTCATCTTCACAAGAAGTGTTGGCCATTGGCTAACGAGTGGAGCCAAGAAGCCCTGGGGAGAGCCCTCCCCTGCCAGCAGTACAGGCAGTGCCCACTTCATGGCACGCACCCGAGAGCTTCTTGGTGGAAAAACTGCGTGTAGGCTCCTGTCCTCTTGCAAGAGGAGGCGGGAATGCCTTGACAAAACCTCGGGATTTTGTCATGAGTAAAACCCGAGCCTGGGCTCTCAGTGGGACTCACCAGTGTTGCTGTGTTAGCTTTTAATGGAAATTAATCATCTGGTTCTTGCTGTAAATGCAGTGGTATGTGGCTTCTCCTTGCCAGTGCTGGACTGCCGTGACAGTTACAGTATGTCACCCCTTCCAAAGAGAAAGGCCACCTTTTCATCAGGGGTTGTAGCAGCCGAGACACTGATCTTAATTTAGGCAACCTGTAGGTCTGTTCATCTCCGTGTATTCTATTTTCACCCATCTGGCCAAGATTTGCAATTTTCTTTTCTTGAGTGATGCATACTTTTTTTCCCTCGTCTTGGGTGTCAGTTAAAAAAAAAGGCTTTTCTGGAAAATAAAAATGCCTTTTGAGGAGAACAATAAAAAAAGGAGTTTATGTATTAAAATAGAAAACTTTAAAACACCCAGCTGTGAGGTTGACTCAGAATAGATTTGTTAACCATACAGTCTTGATCCAGACCAGAGAGTACGCTTCATGGATAAAGATTCACATTTATTTTATAAATTCTGGTATGTGTTCTTTTAGTCTGCTGGGGGAAAAAAAAAATCACTGTAATTCAGTTTACCTTTTTACTACTTCTTTCCACCTCCCCCATTTTTTACATTCACCTTTAGTCTCCATGATCTATAAAAATAACCCTAATTCTCTTCTGCTCTGGATAAACCAGTAGCTATTATAAACAAGAAGAAAAAGGCCCTTTCATATTGTTGATATTGGATGTTTGTTTTATTTTAGTAGGGCTTTCTAAAGGTGTAATGCAAGTAGGGTTTATTACTATTTGAGTCTTTAATTGCTGTAGTAATATTTTTTTATAGCTCTTTATTTTTATGTTTAAGGGTCCCCAGACACTTTGATTTATTGGCATTGGTGAATGATTGATAAATGATTGAGGTTACATAGAAAAACTGAAGGCATTGTATGAAATAGAAACGGTGCCAGAATGACCATGCAGGACCCACCAGTAAATTTAATGTGATGCACGCTACACAGCTGCTACATGCTACCACAAATATCAACTGTTCCCTGGGAAAGGACTAAAAAATGTAGTAACAATAAGAGTGGATATTTTTCCTGCTGATCAGGAGAAGTGTGGTGTTCTGTTGCAGTCTAGCTTTTCATTTCAGTGTCTGGGGGTGTTTATTTCTGGAATATCGTAACCACACACAAAAAAAGAAAGGTTACAGACAAGGTTTTCACAGGCACCTAAAGCAGTTAGGCACCTCATTTCTGTGACGTTTTGATGGGAGCAAGTTATTTTTGTCTCTTACGCTCCTTTGAAATAGCAAACAAGGGTTTCTGTTTCAGGCTTGTTGAGCACACATGGCTTCCACTGCCATCCGTTGCTGTTCTGCTTACAGAGAGATTTTGGGTTCAGGTGCCTGACAGAACCTATTACTCTTATTTTTAATCTAAATTCAGAACAGTTTACACGTAGCAGAGTAAGAAGCAATGGGTATTTAGTCCTGGGTAAATGCAGAAAACGCTTTCTTTAAAAAAATGGTGCTGCTGGTAGCTCTCTGTGTATGTAAGACATCACACGCTAAGTCACTTCAGGTTGCTTTTCTTTCTTGATGTCTTATAATACATTGAAAAGTTGCTGCTTTAGGAGGAGGAGCACAAGGATAAGTGCATGATGCCTGTGTTGGAGAGAGAGTGGTCAAACACGGCAAAAGCTGAACAACGAGCATTGGTTGTCAGCTTTTGATGTGTCCTTAATTCCTGGCTTCTGAAGCTCCTGATATCCTTCCCTCTGGTGTGCATTTAGGCAGGCAATAGCTCCCAGGGTGGGTGGTGGGTGCTTCTGTGGGGCCAAGCCCCCGGCAGAGTGCAGAACCAGCTCTGACAGCTTTGCATTCGTGACAGTGTTTCATGGAGACATGTGGGTGACCGGGAACAGGCTGTCCCCACCAGTGCTTCTGTCCGATCAATGAGTGGCTGATTCAGGCAGTGCTGGGCAGGGTGGGGAAACTGGGACTACCTGCTTCAGTGGTAGTCCTCCGATAACCGAGTGAAGCGTGACACAGAGCTGCACCCTGACAGGCGCCAGCTGACTTCAGCTGGGATCTGGAGCAAGCCCAGCTACGGCATATGTTCACAATCAAAAAGTCATTAAAAATTCACATTGACAACTTGCTCAGCTTGGAGCCTGTCTGTGAAACTCTGCTCTCCAGCCGATGTGGTAGCTTAGGCTCGATGTTCCTTGTAATCTTTCCTAATCCTATGAATCTGCAGGAGCTGGGAGAAGGGGACTTGCTCTGGTTAGATTTTCATTTTCTTAATCTTTTGGGAATTATTTCCCTTCCACCCAACTTGGCGCAGATGTCTTCTGAAGGGCTCAGGTCTGAACTTCATCTTCCTTGGCACGCATTCTGATGAAATTCAGTGAGGGGAAAAGAAAAAAATAAAAAAGTAATTAATTTTGTCCCTATGTTAATCGTGTGGGCCAACGCAATCATCTGGTTTGGACTCTTAATTTTGGTTGATAAATATAAAGGTCATTAACAGAGTTGTGTGGGATCCACCCCCTGCCCCAGATGCAGCTGTAGGAAATCCATCAGAAGCAGGTCATCCAAAGGCACCTTAAAAATCAAGCGAGGCACATGGTAACATGTGATGAGTTGGATCAAAACAAGTTTATTATAGGTTTATATAGCACTCCGGCAATGAAAAATAATTTGATACTGAAAAAGCAACAAATTAGAGGTAGCATAATTTGCCGTTGGCAACCACACTTGCACTTGGGTGTGGCGTGATTGGCAGGTGCTGCGGGCTTTCCATGAATGCTGGTGCCAGTTGAAAGCATGGTGAGCTTCACCCTCCTCTGTGGGGAGCTTGATTTTTCCCACTAAATATTTCTCATGGTCCTGCCCTTTTCTTACAGAGTGTGTCACCAGTGCCTCCTTCCCAAGGGACTGGGCTCTCTCTGGTGGTCTCCCATAACAGATCATTAGGGATTCCCTTCTGGTTTCCTACACAATGACTTTCACCAAAGATGGAGATATAACTGAAGTTTGTACTGTCCTACGTGCAAAAACCTCTGTGCCACCCTTCTGTCACTGCTCTTCCAAAGGGGCAGGCAGCCCTTGAAGGAAACAGAGGAGAGAAGAGGGATCAGATGATTGAGAAGTCCAGCCCAGAAGCAAATACTTACGAAACCCAATTCTTAGCAACTTCTCTGTGGTATGATACTCTTTGGAAAACTGAAAATAATTTAGTAGTCAATCCTTGCTCAGAATCAAGCTTTGGATAAATTAGCAACTCTTCAAGGCATAATCTTGTTAATCGCTGATAATTACATACTTTGTTTTTACATTAGGCCAGCTGTGCTGAAAGTTCCTGTGCCTCTGGTGCATTTTCCATTTGTTAATGGGCTTGGTATTAAACCTCAACAATCACGAGTTTGTGTTTTTGTTGGAAAAAGTTCCGTGTGTGATCTTTAAAATTAACTGGGTAATTTTAACTGTTCAGTATTACGTGCAGAGTTTTGTTTGCTTGTTTGTTTATGAGTCCCAGTCCCTTCTTCCCTCATTTCGGTTGTTCAAGTAGAGTCTTTTTGACCTTGAGGTTATTTTTACATGACAAATACTTACTTGATCCCGGAAAGAGAAGCTTCTAGTTTAGATTAATGCAGGTCTGAAAAACTTGGCTTCATACTTTTGGAATATTAAATGGTTTGGTAAGGTGTGAAAATATGTTTTTTTAATGTTTATTTGCAGATCAGTTAAATGTAGTGTAAACCAATTTTTGAGTTTATTTACTCTCACAGATTTTCTTCAGCAAGCAAACTAACCTCACTTTTGGGATGTGGGACAAGGACAAACACAGGACTGTGTAAATGAAATGGGTGTGTTTGCCACAGCTGAACATGGCAATTCCCAAAATTCAGAACATGTAAAAATAAGGAGTAAAAACACTGGTGGCCTGTGCCAGGCAGACAGTGCTTCCGAAATGCCTGTATAGCATTTTGATATCTTTCCTTTTTTCTCTTCAGTAAGGGGAATCGGCACAAAAGGAAAACTCTCCCCTCAGTTAGAGAGGAGGCGTGCGGCAGCCAAGGGCACTGTGGCTGTAAGGTGCAGGTTGTTCTCAGGGGAGAATTGGGTAATGCCAAGACAAAGCATTGGCACTAGGCTCTATGGGGGTAAAATGGGCAGAGAGGTCCTCAGCACGACTTAACGTCAAGCCCATAGTGACCGAGCAATGACTTGGTCTCCACATCAGAAGTGGAGGACTGAGGTCCCCATGTGCCAGACCCATAGTACCTGGACGGAGGCAGAGCAAGCGGATGTCTCTGTACCTCCCGGGCATGCTGGGCTATTGCTTGGACCTCAGCAAACCTCACTTGAGTCAGGCCAGTATGTCTCTGTTTCAGGAGGTGTGAGAAGTTTGGATAATTCCCCAGAGTACCGGAGTAAGCAGGTCCAGGAAAGGGCATCCAAGAGGCTCTCGCAGTCTAGCTCAGTAATGGGAAGTCAGCCGAGGTTGTTGGTGGTTGGACGGACTCTGGAGCAGTCACCAGCAGAGATGTGGTGATGTGCATGAAGTGAGTTTGGATGCCAGTTGTTACCACAACCACGTTAGGTGTTAGCTGGCATGTTTGCCAGCTTGGCAAGCACAGACCTTGCTGGGGTTAGCATCTTAGGGTGATGGTGGGAGAGAGCGTGGAGGCACATTGCCACGCTTTCTGTCCCTGCCTCTTTACCTGAGCAGCTCTCAAAAATCCCAAATAACAAGCAGGAGTTAAAATAAGTACCCTATTGAGAGGAGGGCTGACTGTATTACAACAGTGAAGCTTAACTTCTTCCCAGAATAACTCTTCTTTCTTTTTAATACCCAGTGCAGGAAGTTGGTGCTCTTATATCTGAGTAATAAATTTACTGTTTTCTGAAACTCTCCATAGAATGAGACCTGCTGTGGATCTGATCCAAAGCCCATTTGAGTGAATCACATGGACTCCTATGGATTTGTCAGGGTTTATGAATCAAGCCCTATAGCTTTCAGTATATTACAAACAGAAAAACTCTGTGTTACAAATTTTTGGTGGGTCACTTGCTCTTACATAGCTCTTAATGGGGGAGCAGTGCGTTCAGTCAGTGCTTTTCCCCCAGGAGTTACCTCTCTGGCCCTTCAGAAAAGCAACTTCTGTTCTTTGGAGCCGATTTTCATTTTTGTAATTTCTGTAGCTAACAATTTAGTGGAGAAACTAGTGATTTTTTTTGTCTCCGTGGCCCAGTCCTTATTATCTAATACTAACGTGTGATGAAATCTGGAAGACAGAACATGTGTTCGAGTGTGTCTGTGAGAGACAGAAAGATGACCTCTCTTCCATTTTACCAGTGTGGCAGGTGGCCTACTATTAGTTTTCCAGTTAAAGCACTAAATCATGTAAAGACTGCAATCTGAAATTTTGTTCATGGTACATCTGCTAAATCACCCCTTCAATATCTTTGATTTCCACAAACTATTTGGCCAAGAAAAATTCCTCTATCCTTGTCTTCAGTTTAATTATGGTATATTTTAAAGTCACGTATTTTGCACATAGCCTCAACGTAGTTTTCAAGTCCTATAGTCATATTTAGTTTGTAATATAGTTGTGCATCAGGTCTCTGATGACACTCTAATATAGCACTACTTGATTTTCCCTTTGCTAAATACTGTTGTCAAATTACACATCCAAAATGAAACCTGGTGGGATTAATAGGGTTTTTTTTCTGACAAAACTGAACCTTGGAGATGCCACTCCACTTCTGGAGATCTGCATGCAGTCAGTGCCGAGTTTTTCCCAAGTTTCATGTTAACTTAAGCTTAACTGATGCTAACAAAAGCTTTATTCTACTGACTCCACTTGATACTTGAGGCCGTATGAATATTTGCAAGGGGAAGAGCTTCTACCTGCAAAGAATTCATGATTTGACTATTGCCTGGGATATTCCTTCAGGCCTTTCTGGCATAGTCTCATCCTGAATTGCTGACACACTCCATAAACCTATGGTGAGATCAGGGAGTCTTTCCCCTGGGTCCTGGTGGAGATGTCTGACCCCTCTCCTGCTTGAGTGGGAATATTGCCAGACCTCTGTGAGGAAAATCCATTCCCGCTTTATAGAATAAGAAAAAAACACAAACTCATCCCTTCTTGGTATTTTTAAATACACTTTCAAACATGTCAGTTGATAGGTGTAGACTGCCTCATACCCTGTGCTTCTACAGCTCCTGGCTCAGTGAGACCTTGAAGTTTTGGGTCGTTGTGGGTGTCATAAATCTTGGTTTCTTTCCTGAATCGTGGAATATCATTGCCTGCATATTCCACACTTGAAAATCAGGTAGCTTTACAAAGAGCCAGAATGTAAAGAGGCCTAAGGGTTGTTTTCCTAGTGCCATCCCCTTGTTTCATTTGCACTGGTCTTTATTTGCTCTGCAGCAGTATCTTGTGTGTCACACATCTGGCCTATCATCCTGGATCCTGTGCGTAACTACCTAAAAATTGTTCTGGCCTAGAAAAGAATAATTTTTGTGTGACCTTACTTGGTATTTCCAACAATTTGGGGGGTTTTTTTGTTGGGGGTTTTTCCTTTTTAAAATGATACCAAGTTTCTGGGTTTGTTTCGGAAGGGCTTTCCTCCTGTTTCAGCACTGAGTGTAAGTGTCTTTTCAGCTGCCTCTCTACCATTTCCGCATTTAAAGTGTCAAACTGAGAAGTTACTGCTTCACATTTGCATTCTGGAAATGTCATCGGAGCCCGCAAGGCATTAGATTTTTGTGAGGATTTGTTCAAACGTTTATCGCTGACTGCTGCTCCAGGGGGATCGGAGTTTTAGCTGCTGCTGGCAGAGGAGATGCTGACAGGCTGCCCAAGTCCGCTGGAGGCTGCAGCTTGAAAACATCCTCAGCTGCCTTTGCTTTTGGGTTTCGGCATGCTTACAGGTGATGAAGCAGACCCCAGCCAGTGAATATTTGTATTCTCCAAGCTCCGCATCCTTCCCTCTGTGTCAGCGGTGTGGTTGGTGGCACACTGCCTCACAAGTGGTCTTAAAATGCAGCAACTTTGTTAGAGACAAAGCATCACCTGTGGCAGGCGGCATGTTTATGCTGAAGGGTCCTCTAACATGTCAGCCGTATAGCAAGGCAGGCTGACAGCTCTTGCCTTGCACAAAGCACCGTTGCTTGGCACCCTGATAAAAGGGCAGGTTCAGGCACTTCTTGCTGCTCACTGGGGCACCTTGGTCATCTCTGCACCTCGATTCCCTCGCCTGTTAAGTGTGTATAGCAGTGTATACTCATATCGCAGGGGCTTTGCAAGGACAAACGACGGGTTTGCAAAGCACGGCAAATAATGGGTACGTTTGGGTAGATGTTACTTTTGTGACCCCCAGTGATCTAAACAGAGATTCTCTGTGTCTGCAAAATGCTGTCATCACGTAAGCCTCAAAGTGAACTTTCCAACATGCTGTCAGACTGGATAAGCTGCTAAGAAGCATTTCCCCACTTTTTAGCTTTCAAAGGCAGCTTTTTTGTCATTGCTGCCCATCAGGAATACATAGGGACTGAGTAAGGTACCCGCTGGATTCTTAGTCAGTAGCAATAACACTATTTCTCTTTTATATGGCATCCTAATGCAAGGATCTGAATAAAGCACTCCTGCTATTAATTAATAACACTTAATAATCCCCATGGGGTAGGTGGTAATTATTATACTCATGTACAGGCAGGGAGGTGGAGATTCAGAAAGGTTTGGTGACTGTGTAGTGTCACACCTGGTTATTAAATCCCATGTCTTCTGGCACCCTGTCCTGATTTCCAGCAACAGACATCCCATTCAATCCCTCACATGGAAGAAGACAAAAAGCAAGCTGCTAAACTGATGGGCTTTTCAAAAATACAGGTTTGCGGCTCTGTCTTTGTTAGCAATGATGCTGTCCCTAGTGCCTCCCTCAGAGTCAGAGGCCCCAGCATGAGGAGGACTGCTTGCCTGCCTAGGGGAACACTGGCCCAGAGGGTTTCTGGATGCGATTATCTGCTCTTAAAGATCTTTTTCATAACTGGTTACAGTGTTAAACAGGGAAAATTGAACCATCAGAGAAATTGTGCTTAAAATTGCCTTTGGAAAAGCACAGCAATCTGGTCCTTCTGGTTTCATGTGGATTGGCATGGTAACAAGCATCATTTCTCCCTTTACTACACAACACCCCCCCCACCCCACCCCCAACTTAAACTTTGTCTGCTGTAAAATGTTTGAAAGATGCTGTCACATCCTTGACATGTTGATATATCGCAATAGTAATACAACGAGGATTGTAAGTGTCTGGAGCAGGGGAGAGATCTCGGGAGCACATCCAGAGGTGAAACCAATGGAAGATTTATTTTGCTCCCATGCTTGCTTGCTGTCTAGAAGGCAGCTGTGCTGCAGCACCACTGAATCACTCCTTATAGCCAAGTTTTATATTAATAGCTGGCTTGAGTCAAGCTTAGGACAAGCAAGCACTTTTATTTCCTTATGTCTGAAACACATATTAACCTTGTTCTTTTTTCATATTATAGGGTCAACCCCCATTTATCCAAACAGCCCAGAAGCTCCCCTCTGGAGGCCAGGACATCAGCAAGCCCTTGCACCCCTTCCCTGTCCCATGCTGTTGGAACCTCTTGGCTGCTAGCTGCTGCACAGGGTCGTTTTGCCCATGTGTGCTGAAGGGACATCTCTCCATTGATGGAAACAAGGAGATTGTCTCCTGTTTTTCCAGAGAGATGGGGCTTCTGCCTCTCCTGGCATCCAGAGGCATAGCAAGAGGAAGGGACCATCTCCCCTCAGATCAATCCTCAGTCCGGTCTGGTCCCATCCTGGGGTGCCACCCTGGTGAGAGAAAGGGTGGGATGGATTCTCTCTTTATCCAGTGTCCTATCTTGTGTGCTGGGTACCATCTTTCAAAAGGTGGTAACAGGGAAGTGATTCTGCCCCTGCTGAGGCTCTCTGAGGGTGATGGAAAATACATAGGTTATCGCTTTCTCCCTTACACTCTTAGTGCAGAAACAAGGGCCACATTTCCCAACCATCATTGGCTCCCAAATAATAAAAAAAAAATAATTTAATTTTATGATTTAAAACCAAAACACCTAAAGATGTGTTTGTGTTTATTTCCTGTTTGGTTTTTAAGTCTGAGAATGTGCTTTTCACATCTGTGTGACTGCAGGCATCAAGGAAGTGTCCTTCTTTCCCTCACCTTGGGTGGCTGATTAGAGTCTCCTTTAGGGATGCCAGCTAGGTAGGTATGCTGTCTAGGTGGCCTAATACCTTCTCCCAGACACTAAGCCTGTGGGAACATACTGGTATTATAGAGCTTGCTGTATCATCAAAGCACAGCAAGGCATTCCCAGATCCTGGGTCTTCAAAATGCAGTCTGTGTTTCAAAAACTGAATTTAATTCAGAACAAAATTTCCTTGAACTTCTAAGAGCACATATAAACCAGCTTTGACAGAGTGATTGGTCCTTTGTAAATTGAATTCTTGGAGGTTCAGATAGCTCTAGAGGCTGAATTATAACCAGTACACCTCTCATGCACAGTCAAACTTCGACGAAACCAGTACATTCGTAAAGGCTGGTTAGGGTTTGGATTTTTTTCTTCTATTCTTATTTTTGCCTGGATTGGCTGCAGGAAAGACTGACTGTTCTGAAATTGATGAAAGTCTGAGTAATTCCTAAGATACGAAAAAGAATGTGCAAACATTGATTAAATCAATGTTGTACCCAGTGCACAGGGAAGTCTACAACAGGTTGGCTCATCCAGACCTCGATCGTACAATTTTACCAGTGTAAATGGAAGCTGCCACAGTCTTGGGATGTGCAGATTGTGCAGGCTGCATAGTGGTATCAGCCCCTAAACAGGCTGCAAACTGTTTTGCAGGGGGAGGTTGGAGCACGCCTGCTCTGCAAGAGGGATTGGAGCTAAACTCCCCAGAGCAGCATTTGGCTGGTCATTTGGGCTGAAACAAATGACACATTGAAATTACTCCTCCCCACTCGTGCAAGATTTCAGGCCGTCTTGCTTTTATTTTTGTTTGTTTGTTTATTCATGTATTTAAAAGAGGAAGGTATTTCAGTGCTCATGAAAAGCCAGTACCTGGCAGGACTGAAAACAGCCTGAAATGATGCTGGCAAGCGCGGGGCATTTCCCTCACCCGCAAAGCACCCCAGGCTTTCCTGACAATAGCCCTATTCCTCTCCTGTGCCCCTCCAGAGCAATGATTGAAAATTGCACCTCTGTGTTGCTTTCTTGTTGTTGTTTTTCAAATATATAGCGTGTATGTGTTTTAGTCTTTATTAGCCACCAATAAAAAGTAAATGAAACAAGAAACAACAAATGAAGCTTTTATTTCAAGCAGAGCTGGGTTAAACAAATGATCAGTCGTCCAGCTGCAGGAGTGAATATTGTGGTTACAAAAAGCAGACCAGAAAACATACAGAACTGCTTTAGAAAAAGAAAAAAAAATCCGAGACAGTGGGAAACAAAGAGTTATTCAGTTGATTAAGTGATAGATGCAAATGAAGGTGTGCAAGACCTTGTGAAAAACTGCATTTCATTTTAAATGCCCCAGCTTAAGCCTGTTCATTGGGAGGGAGTTTATATTGAAAAAGGCAGGATATATTACTGTACCTATCAGCAGTGACAGGGCATAAAGAGCAGCACTGTTTGATCAGGCTTTCACAGGTAATGTAATGTTTCCACTAGGAATTAAGCATAAAACTTTTTTAGGTTTTATAATGCAGGGGTGGGGAGGGGGGAGACTTGTAAAAACCAACAGTTTAGTGGATGTTTTCAGCTCAAAACAGCACACTAGAAAGACACCTAATAATGTTATTGCTTTATAGAGGTAGGGCAAACCCCTCATCTCTGCACAGATCTGTATGATCTGTGCCAGTGCGCAGCAGCCCAGGACACAGGGCTGTAGTCAGTGTTAAAGCTTAAAAGACAATTGTAAATGCTTAAATGAAAATCGTAACAATGGTATTACTAGTATGACTCCATCGTTTGTATTGGTGTGCCCAAATGAAGATGAGGACATGCACTGTACACATTCAGGATGAGGACCTGTCTCTCCTGTGGGTTGTATCTGCTTAGAGGCTGCTCGGAGTTTGAACAAAGAAACCACGCTAGGAGCAGCCTAATGGAGGTGTGAGACTGAGACAGGAGCTTGTCCCAGGCTGTCAGCGTGGCCCAGGGTGACGCATTGCTGGCTAGCTCCTGCACTCAGTGCTGTAGCTAAACTTCCAGAGAACCAAGCAGTGGCCACAGCGAAGGCTGAAGATTTGCAGAACCCAGCCTTTCTTTCTTGGTGTTCCCTCCCCTGCAAGTGCAGGAAAAAAGCAAGCACCCGCGTAACATTTTTTATTTTTTTTTTTTAATACATGAATGATTTAAGACTTGCAAAATGAACCTGCAGACTTTCAGGGATGATGTGCAGCAAGAGTACATGGGATGGATTTTCTTTAATTAAAATGTTGTTTACATAGCTCATATGAAGTCAGTAACAGATTGGCTTCAATGCTTTCCAGATTTTAGAGTTGGTGGACGCCCTTTAAACAAAAATTTCTTCTCCAGTGGGGATTGCACGACAGCAGACTGAGCCGAGTGATGTGCAGGAGAGGATGAATCCTGAGCACAACCCTGCCATTGACGCCTTCCCTGCTTGCCGATTAACAAACAGCTAAACTGTGTGGCTTAGCCTCTCTCAAGGTTTTGCTGAGCAGCAGGCTGCAGGGATCTCTTGAGATATCCAAGCTAGCTTTGAAAGGGCTGAATGAAGTCCAGGAGTCATGTTATGACATGCAAGATAATTGGGTTAAGATTTTTGCAGAGGTATCATTGTTTCTAGTGTCTGGGTTGCCAGTATAGTCATCTCTGCATGGTACTTTGTTGTATTATGGAGAGGCCAAAATGTCTCTAGAGACCTGGAGATGGAGACGTGCTAGGGGATATGGCCTTACTAAAACTGGACTTGGATATCCAGAGTCATCCCTCCCTGCACTGGGAGTCTTGGCCCTTAGGAGCCACCCGGTTCCATGTGAGAGCTTCTGCTTGAGCACAGGAGGATGTGCAGAGCATCTTCTCCTTCTGCCCTGAACATCACAAGCCACAAGATATGTCTTGACACCATGGTTTTAGATCTATAAGGGAACAGCAGAAGCCAAAAGCACAGTGACCGCAGAAAAATAGCCTTCACCTCAAACATGGATGGTAACATTCAGTTGTAGTAGTTCAGAGAAGAAATGTGAGGACCAAGGAAGAAATGCCAGGAGAACCAGACCACTTTGGGTTTTGTTTTTCCTGTGATTGCCAAGCTGGCTTCTGGATCACCAGAAGTGTTTTCTGGCACTCATGTGTTAAACTTTCTAAGTTTAATGCTGAACTATTTGAGCTGGCATTTGACTTTTCACTGACGTATTTTTAAAGAATTTCTTTGGCTAATCAAAATCATATGTTACAAAAAAGAAAAAAGCTAAAATACACAGTGAGGGCTGGAGGATAGAACAGCAGATCAAAATAGAGCGAAATCCAACAAACTGCATTTAAACTTGGTTTTAGGCGTGTTAGTAATAATGCTGACTTCAGCTAAGCTGTTGTCATGAAGACAGCTAGCTCACACTGGGGCTTAATGGGTTTTTTATCTGGAGAGAGAGGAGATCCCAAAAGTGACAGTAAAATGTCTGGTGACAATAAAGAAGTTAAAAGTTTTCTGCTCTAAAATGGAGTCAGAACTGTGCAATAGGCCTATTTACAAATTAAGGCAAAATTTTGCCCCAAATTAAGTCATTAGCAACCCTTATAAGTACAGGGTACAAATTATGTTTCTTTAGAAGACTCAGATTTTATTTTGCCTTTTTGAATAAGGTGCAAGCTATTTCTTTTTTGGTCTAAAAAATACCAGCGCATTTCCCTAGGTAGGTCCCTACTTTCGTCTCTAAAGAATTCCATTTATAGGTTTTGAAATACTGGCAAGTATGCAGAAGATGTAGGCTGTGCTATTGCAAAACCCAGCACATGTCAGCACCAAGCAATTGCCATACAGGAACCTTAAATTAGAATTATAAGTGGCTTGGTAGTAGTTCAGCTGAATACTTCATTTCTTCAGCTGGTTGACCAGTCCAACAAAATAACAGAAAATATATCTGAGGTGAACAAAAGAAATAGGTTTTACAATTGAAATGAAATCCAAAACGAAGGGGGTTTAATTATTTTTTTGTTCATCAGCCCAAGCTGAATGATTTTTTTTTATGGAATACAAAAATAATTTTTTACATGTTAGTTTTCTTTCTCCCACCGGTGACTTTAAAATGCCTTTATTGATTATAAACATTTTGACTTCTTACCTACTAAAAATATGCCCTTTTTGACTGAAATAGTTTGTTGAATTTGTGGGCAGATTTGTTTGGCTTGAGGTATATTTTTAAGGAAAAAGAATTGCCACAGGAAATTTGCTCTACTTGCTAGCATTTCTACAGTCCTTTCTGCTTCCCTGGACACTAGGTATTTGTTTTCACTTTACTTTTCATTTTCTTCAGGGAGAAGATGGAGGTGATTCAAGTCTTTTTTAATACAATAATTATAATTTTACGGAAAATGATTTGGTGTGTCGCTGTGTTCGGGTTCTTGTGCTCTCATGTATATTGCTGGATTGGCTGTGTCCCGGCATGAGCTTTTGGATGCACCGTCTATAAAATCAGGCCAAGTTTTGATCAGCTCATCTTAGGGCTGTTAAGATTTCCAACCTATGCTATCATATTATGAACCTGCAATACTTTAGGCACTCATTTATTTAGATTAGGAATTGTAGCACAACAGCATATCCCCGTCACCAACACAAAAAAGTTACTCTCTGATAGACTGGTGTTTCACTGAGTTGTGCAGGCTACACATGAAGAAGGAAGCAGGATGTGCAGGTATATCATAGCAGCTCTCAGAAAAGATAATTTCTAGAAATACTTGTTTGCTACTGCTTCCCCAACTTGAGAGCAGAATGAGGGCATTCAATTTAATATAAAAATAAAACCTAACAAGAGGTGCTCAAAGTATGAGCACGTGGCAGGTGAATGAGCTGTTTGGGAGCAGTGACATTATCCTAGTTTCTTGCTTTACTACAGCTTGCCTAGACGTAATTAAGGTTGAAAAGGTGAAAAAGAATTTTTGTGGCAAGTGTTGTCTTGTTTTCAATGCTGGTTCAATGTAGATCTGTTGTCATGTGTTAGACAGAGACTTGCTTTATTTCATTAGCTTCTTGCTACAGTTTTGGTATGAAGAACGTGTTCTATAGCCTGCGTTTTGGGGGAATGTGTTAGCTGCTCAGGAGGCAGCAAATACTTTATTCTTAGACTTCTTAATAGCGCTCCGTAATCTGTTTAAGTTCTCCTCCTTCACTTGTGACTGGCTATTTAAGAAAAACAAACTTTATGCAATTTGCTGTAAAACCTGTGCCAAAGTAATAGGTGGATAATTCCCTGGCATTTAAAATTTGAGAGCAAAACTAGTATTTTCCAAACTCCCTATTTCCATGAGTTAGGCATATGGTATCTTGAGGCCGTGGTCTGAGCAAAGGGTGATGTTATTCCAAAGGGCTTGATGAGGGCTGCGGGGCTGGATGGGGCTTGAGGCCTGGGAGTGCTTCCAAATCCTGCCCAAGGACGGCTGCCAGGGGGGCCGGTGGTGCACAGGGACATGGCCAGGCATCTTCGCCAAGGGATTGTGCTCCGCACAGCTCGGAGGGGTGGAGGGAGAGGAAGGGTGAAGAAAACCGTGGGACTTAGGAACAGTTTTCCAACCCCAAAAGCAAACCACAGTTTCAGACAATGATAATATTATTCAGCAGTGTGAATAGGAAATTGTTCCTGCCTTTATACAGATCCATGTGCTCCCACTGCACGAGCTGAACAAGCAATATTTACCCAGGTATTTAACCTGTTCACTGCTGGTTTCGCTTCATGACAACTCAGTGGTGCTGTAGGGATGTCATGAGTCAGAGGCTAAAGTTATGTCTGGATGTTAAGAACCCCGTGGAGGGCCCTCAGGGTACCACCAGCAGCCCAGCACCATGGGGCTTGCACCATGCCCTCTCAGAGGTTTTAGCAGTGCTAAGCACACTGTTTGTGCCTGGCCAAGGGTGACATGGACACATCCCTCAGCAGACCTGGCTGCATGTGTGCAGGCCTGTGTTGTGTGCCTGGGTGTATCTATTTGCTTGTCTTGTGGCACTGCTTTGGGGGTTGTCACCCTGGCTGTGTGATCCATGCACACACACCCCCGCCCCAGCCATTCCTCAGCCCCTCAGACCTTAGAAACCTGAGGCTTTGCTGTAATGTAGGGATTTTATCTGCATTTTATGTGGAAATGGAGGATTATACTGAAACAGTTGTACCAATTCAATGCCTCGTGTGAATGCTGTTACATTCAGCGTGTGCAGGATCCATTTAACTTTATGGCAGTAGGAGCAGAGGGCTCGTTTGGATCTCATATCTGTATGTGCATAATCAGCTCCTGCTTGTAGACTGCCTGATTAGGCATGATCTTGAGTCATTACTATGTCCATTTAGTGCCTCTGAATTGAAGCTCTATGGACATTTGTGGTAATCTCAGTCCTGTGTATTCACTGGGTAAATAAATATTTAACCTCTCCAAATGCAGAATGTGGTGTGCCAGGGACACTTAGTGACACTCGCCTCATAGGTGGCCTTCCCAGTACTCCGTCCACAGGGGCACGTAGCAGCCCCTGGGACAGGCTGGTTATTGTGTGGTTGCACTGATGGGACAACCGAAGAAGGAGCATCCTGGTGAGAGGGATACCAGCCGCTGGGCAGCAGCTGCCCTACTGGCATGGAGTGGTGTGGGAAAGGCTGAGATTTGGGAAGTTGCCAGAAATGGATGAAGTACAGGCAAAGGAGGCTGCCGCAGCCACCAGCTCCAGCTTTGGAGAAGGCTGGGTTTTCAGCCTCCCTCCAGCTGTTCCCACTTCTCCCCTTTTCTCATCCTCAGCCCATTCATTTTTCCATGTGCTGAAAATGTATTTGTTCCACCTTTTGTCTTTAGCAGTGCTTTTGGGGGAAAGGTGGCTGGTATTCTGTTTCTAATTTCTCCAGGAGCTCAGTCCTCATTGATACTTACCAGGTCTGAGCTGTTAAAGCAGAGACATTTTGAGCTGAGTGCAGAAATGTCTGTGGGGGGAAAACCAGATATGGTTGGTTTTGCTTTAAAAATGAAATAAAGGTCCCGCTAAAATTCACCCATGGGCCAAGACACAAACATGATAAATTGCAGCCCAGAGGGTAATTCTTCTGGAAAGGTAAAATAATCTAAAAATAGCACCTTAGAATGAAAGTGCTTCATTGACAATAACTACAGTGTTGCTACGGTGATGCTGGAAAAAAAATGATCGTTGATACTTAGACTGCCACAGAACTGCTCCCCCGCCCTCCCATGGCATGAATCAACTGCTACTATTAAACTTACAGGCAAATTTTGTGTTACATTTAATTTTTTTTCCTTGTCTGAACATTTTTTCTGTTCTATTGCACATCCCGCAGACAAATGAAACACCATCAGAGAAAGGCATTGAAAAAAGGTTTATCGGTCAGCTCGGTGTGATCTATCTATGTTTTGTCTCAATGGCAACTTGGTGCTATTTCCTTTTATCAGGGCAGCTTGCTTCAAGAGCAGGGAGCCGGCAGTCAGACTGAAACCCAGAGATAATAGCTTGATGGGACTGCTCACAGCTTTTTTTCTTAGCCTGCAGCAAGCAAAAGATGTAGCAGCACTGGTGAAATCTGGAGCCTTTTGTTTCAACAAGTTTCAGGTTAAACACCTCCCAAGGTACATGCTAACCTGCTTTGTGAGGATTATAAGAGATGAGAAAGTTGAAACTCCAAATTTCTTTTAAGAAAACATAGTTTGGCAATAGTGAGTTTTTCTTTCAGCTTACATACCAACAACAGAAAAGCTGGGTAATACCCTTTTGATATCTTCAACCCATTCAGACCCAATTTGGGGGATTTGAAATGCAACACGGCTTCAAAACATTTATGGCTCTGCAGAAACTAAATTTGCAGGCAAGTAAAGCTTCACAATCTTTTGTGTAGCAGCTGAAACCTACTTAACCGTCTGCCTTAGGTAAAACTGGTAAATGGCTCTGTTTATACAGCAGCTGCATCTCAAATGTGATCCATACAGCTGGCAGCAGACCAGTTGCAATGTAGATGATATTTTAATTTCCCCATCAAATGCTGTCTGTAATTTGTGGGGTTTTCCTTAGACAAGCAAAGTGATATTAAAACACAGAGCGGGTACTGTATGATATTTTCTGCCTTCCTTGAAGACCCCGGAGTATGCCAGTTAAACTGTAGACAATGTTGTATGAATGTGAAAGAAAAATATATCCATGTTTTCTTAAAATTAAGTTTAATTTCTAGCTGCATATAGAGTCTCTCACTTTCTCCATGTTGATGTTGGGCTAGAGCCATCAGTATGCAAAAAATCACTTCTATATGGCACCAACCCTTACCCAAAGAAGATACAGCATCAAAGTCGGTCTGATGGGTTCAAGAAGTGATATCATTTGACTTCCAGAGGATTTGTAGCCCTCTGAAGCTAGGAATTAAATTTTGTGAGGGATAATTTTAAGAGTGGTTCACTGGCAATGTGAGAGGATGGAGTGTTAGATGGCAAAGGAGGGTGTTTTTGTTAACTGGGTTTCTCTGTCTTCACTTCAGGACAATTATTGGGCCAGTCTGTATTGAATTCAGAGGAGATGAAGGCATCCGAGACTTTGTCATGTTACATCATCTTAGTGACTCAAGCTCTGCCTTTGCTAACTGGAAGGTTTAGCGCTCTCCTTTGTAGCTGGTATTCCAGCAGTGAGGAAGAATAAGAAAGTGCAGGAAAGAAAGGCTAGGTTTAGGTTTTCATGCTGTATGCGGGAAGATAATGATGGGTTCTTATCATGTTGAGGCACTGAGTGAAAAGATTCAATTCACAAGAGCATTATAGGAAACTTACAAAGAATTTCATATGCTTTCCTCCACATATTTATATCTAGTGTATTGCTTTTGTTCAGCTTCACACAGTGTTCAGGTATGAAAGGCTGTGTTTAGAAGGTATTGTGATTAAGATTTAGAGCATTACTGGTCTGTGCTCACTGAAAATAATGAAAGACGACTTCTGACTTCAGCAAACTTCAGATTGAGTTTACAGGGCAGGAAGCTCAGACATGAGACCTCCATCATATGTCCTAATTCTCTGACACAGATTGCCCCAGCTGATAGCACTGGTAACGGAGAGCAGAATTTGCAGTTTGCACTTCTCTGAATGTCATTTGATGCACGCCTGCTTTGCTGCTTGCAGATACACAGAGAGAAACAGTATGCCATGGGACAGCAAAATTTGGTACAGCTGCCAAGATGGGATGCAGAAGCTGGGAGCTGTGACATCCTGTCCAAGGAAGTGTTTTCCTTTTCTGACAGGGTCTGAAATTCAGTGGGAGCCTTGCACGGAGACTGGACTGCCAGGCAGGTGCTGGGTGGCACGGTGCCTCTTTGAGAGACAGCTTCTCCCAGCCACCGCTGAGGTATTGTTGGTTTGTGCAGCTCCTGATCTGGGAAAGAGGAAAGCACACCCATCACTCTCCTGTGCTGCAGCTGCTGTGATTTCTTTGTAGCTCTGAAATGGAGTTGGATCAATAGCTTTGAGAACTGAAAGACAGCACTGTAAAGAGCTGTTAATTCTTGAAGAGGTGATCACTTAGACAAAGGTATAAAGGTGTCTGCCGTGGTGGACCAAACCACGTCCTCCATATCAAAACTGGACAGATTATGAAATTTCAGGTTTGCTGACCATTGTGAGTATATCAGAAGAAAGGTGGCAGTAGAAACTATTTTCCCAACTGGAAAGCTTAGTTCCTATTAGAGGTCTTGCTGGTGGGAGGTAACATTTACATGCTAGTGGAGTCAGATTCTTGAACCAGGTTCAGGTGTGGTTAACCAATCCAGCACATTGTTTGCAATTCATTTTATAGGGTGTGTCTTTTCAGTGTACAGGTAATATAAGATGGTCTGTCTGTCATTTTACGAAGAGGCCACAGTTACAGTCTCCTGGAATCATTGTCTCAGTGTGAGTTTTAGAGTTACTGAATAATTTGTGTGTGTGTGTGAAGAAAGAGATTCTACAAATAAATCATCTGACCTTTCTGCTGTGGAGAAAGCACATGCTTAAGGAAGAATAGGTATCCATGATCTGCTTATTTTACCTCTGGCAGAGCAGACGGTCTGAATACATGTTGTATAATGTTACATCCCTTGGGGATCCCTTTTGAATTATGTTAAACACCATCTACATATATCTCCTCCATCCTTTAATGACTTACTGACTTTTATCAATCTATATAATTTCTTTCTCTTCTCCTTTAATGATAAGTGAGTTTGCTTAGCAAATGGCTGTCCTAAGATGGCCTCTTAGCTCTCCTTACTGGGCTTTGAAACTAAACATTTGCTCAAAGATTTGTAAAAGGTACTGTGGTGTTAGCTCAAAGCTTGAAAAGCTTTGCCCATCCTTGAATGAGTAGGTCTGAAGGAAAAGTAACTCCTAGAGGGTTCGATCTGTGATTGCCTCCAGGAAACGGGCACCAGAGACCCTTTGTGAATACCAGCCACCAAAGAGTTAACTCTGAGCTTTCACAGTAGTACAGGCAGAATATTTTTCTAAATAGAGCTAGAGGCTAAAAACGGGATCAGATACTTGAAAAGCAGATAGGAAATGGCACGTGAAATTAATTTCTCAGTGGAAGGCTATCACATAATCTGTGTCCCCTTTTAAGACCCAGAGAAGTCCTTTTTGCTAGTAGGCTGCCTCTTCTGAAAGTTTTGCCCTCTTTTGTAGACTCAGTGATTGCAGCCCTTAGAAAAGCACATGGATATACATATAAGACATGTGCCTGACACAGAGCCATGTGTTCACCCTGAAGTCCCAGTGTGGAGTCATGTCTAGAACAAACAGCAAAAGCCCCATTGCTTGCAGTGGGTCAACTCAGTACATGCTCCACCAAAACACCACCCCAGTCTATCTCAAGAGGCACCCTGAGCTCTTCCACCCACTTCAAAGCAGCACCTGGGCCAGGGGCAGCCCAGGTACAGGCAGGGGAACAGGAGCAAAAGGTGTGAAAGTTGAGCATCTTTCGCCAGGAACGATGGATCTCAGCCTCAGCAAACATGCCTACGTCCATTTCTGCATCTACCTTTTTCTCCACCCTCTTTAGTAATTTCAAATGATGCCAGGCTGAGGGCAAGTGAGGGGCAATGAGGGCACGACCTAGCCTCCCCTTGCCTTGAGGTTGATGGGCCTCTTCCCTTCAACAACCCTCACAGGCCCTGTGTTTCTGTCTCACTTCCTACAGGAATTACCATGACCGATGTTAAGGGCCTGCCATATCCAGCGCATAAATTTCTGTGGCAGAATCATTGCATTTTGTATCCACTGGGATTAAACTGATCTCTTGTGTTATGCTGAGAGCTCAAAAAGTAAGAGGGACCCTTTCATACATTTCAACTTGATTTAGTAGAGGTTATGTAAAACTTGTTTCTGAAGCTTACTGTACACTTATAAAATAGTGACCATGAAGCATTGGTCTGCGATATATATATATGTGGCGTACTGTGCTTATACTGCACTTAGTGGAGATTGAGGTGTGTGTAAACAAATGTCCTTGAGAATGATCTCAACCTTGGGCTGAAAAAAGTGACCTCTCATAGAGTGAGATGTGGTTATGTTAATTGCTGGTCTTTTAACAGCTCCAGCCACTGCACTAGGTAATTCCCAGGTGTGTGAAATATCATCCTTGTGTCTTGTGTTTCGGCATTTGAATTCATGTAACAGAGAGCTTCAGGTAGGCTGCAGACTGAGATTTTATCTTCTCGCCAGCATCAGCTCAAATGGTTTTTGAGTCCTTGACCACACATGAAACCTGCCCTTCTGGATGTAGTGGTGCTTAGGAGGTGGGGCACCAGGCCCACCTGGCAATATATTCAGGTGCTCCTTTGCTTCCAGATGTTTACCAGCTCTCCCTGCAGCAAGGGTCCTGCAAGGACCATCCCCCTCTCAAGCAATGATATTTTTCTCATATTGCCTCAGGATCTTCTGCTGTTCCTAGTGTGTTCAGAAAGACAAGCAGGACCTCACCCCGTTGACTGCTAAAGAGTTACTTGAGAAAGCCAGGAGATCAGGTGATTTTCCCCTACAAGGCTTTGCTATGTCTGGTGCTTTGTGTGATGTGCCTGTGAGGATGTACCATCTCAAGTAAAGTTTTGCGGGATGGCCACTCAAAACCAACTTCAGCTGAGCAAGGCAGCTGATCACCTGAGTTAACTCAGCAGCAGAGACTCATCTTGAGGGATCAAATCCAGTGCAGGCTCTTTCGTTGTCTTGATTGTGGCTTTTGCTTAACAAGAACACTGAGCAGAAATACAGACATAGCTCAGGCTTTCAGTTGTAGTTTTGTAAATCTGTGTAAATATCTGTAAATCTTATACTCTGGCTGAGATCATGACAATTTGACAAGGCTACAAGCTCATACACTTAAGGACAAGACAGAATAGTTTTGCTCTGATCCTTCTTTGGTATATGTATGTCCTTTTCTAGCTGATTGCAGCAACAGCAAGCTATCAGCCCTCTTGGGTTAGGCTTTATCTCTGAGTTTGGTGTCATCCCAATAGCACTGCTTTCGGCCTTGGAACTGGCTATTCCATTGGAGGGAGCTTTTTTAAACATAACCATCTTAGCTACTTTCCAGAGGAAAAAAAAAAAAAATCAACTTTCCCCAGAGCCCTCTTTTTGTCATTCTATCTCAATGAAACTGACCTTATTCAAGCTTTTGGAAACCACAGATCCACAATTCAAAACCCCAGGGCAGATGCAGTATAGTTAAATATCTGATTGTTGAGCAGAACCGACAGTGAATAATAACTGATCAACCAGGACATTGGTTGGTCTTGAGTTGGTTTCACGTCCGTCCCTAAAGTTCCAAGAGATATAACAGTCTCTGGGTGTTGGCTTGCCAGAGGTGAACTTCATCTGAAGGGGATCTCCCTTGAGCAGTAACTTTTTCTCTACAGTTGAGCTGTATCTGGGAACATGTTGATCTTGATTTAACTGACAGGTCTGTGAGTCAGTTTTGTGAGTTCAACTTCAGAAATAACTCTGGTTCCAAGAATAAAAGCTCTATTGTTGCTTGTGACATTAGATCTGCTGTGCCCACTCAAGTAATTGACCGAAATAGTCAGCATCCTGAAGATCATGCATGTTTGAGCCTACATTATTGTTCTTGCAGGGAGAAAACCTCTTTGTATTCTGTAAGAATTTAGTGTGTTTGCATGTGTTCGTGTTGGTAGAGTGCTTAAGGGGATTAGCAAAAGATCTTTTATCATGGGTAGATGACTAAAGGAAGTATTTCTAGGAAATAACTGCCTCCTTAATCTTTGTCATTTTCCTTATATTCACACTTC
>JAVJGJ010000057.1:31465249-31491985 GCA_035590215.1 Microhierax caerulescens
CCGCCCCCCCCCCCCCAATTTAATTTACAACAATTTTTCTTAATGCATCTGAAGGTAACGGTTTTCTCTTCGGAGCCTCTCCTGTTGCCATAACACAAATGCTTCCATGACTCTCCTTGGTTCCATTGCTGTTAGAAGTCATAGTCATCACTAACTTAAGGTTAAAACAGGGCTGCATGCAAGAATGCATGAAAGAAAAGGCAGTCTCTCACAACTTAGGAAAAGAGTAGGATTAAAGATGCCTGGTAACCTTAACACAGTCCCTCTGGGTGTTATAAAACAGACTTTGATTGTGTAGTTATGTATGACCCAAGGACTTTTCTAACTTGAGCCATGCTAATGTGTACCTCAGGATGATAGCCAATGTGGCATGTGCTTCAGCTTTCCTTCCCTGTTGCTCCCAACATCTTTTCTTTGTGCAAGAGGCATGAGCCCTGTTTCACTGCTGTTCTACACCCAGGAGCACTTGCTACCATGCCTGTTCCCAGTAGGTTATAATAGGGGAGATTTCCTCCTAGGATGCACTTTCACAGATTAGACAGCAAATACAAAAAGCAGCACATGGCATTATAATTCCTTTCTTGTCTACCATGTAGGCAATACAGCCTGTAATTAAAGCATGGTGCAAACCTAACATTTTTGGAGAGCAGTGGTTAACTGTCTTGGTAACTGAAGGACAATTCCGTACTTATCTGTCCCTAGCATTGTTTTTCAGGGCCTAGAAACAGGCTTTCTTTGAAGCAAAAGTTGAAGGAGACAAGCAGGCTAGCCTGAGATCCCTCTGAAATGTCTATTTGTTTGAGGCTAATGCATGTGTATTAAGGATGTGAACGCTCGGTCTGCACAAGTTGTGAGAAGATGTGATTTTGCTGTCACCTTGCCAGTGTGGAACGGACCTGTCATGAGGAAGAGGCAGGCAATGTGACTGCTCTCAGCTGTGCCTCGTGGCAGATCCACTGCTGGAGACCGGCAGTGTCAGTGGCGAGCAGGACACTTGGCATAGGAGAAGGGTTAGTCAGATGGTGCTGGCTCTCCTTACTCTCGCATCTGACTGTCAAAAATCACTCCATAAAGGGGCAGTAAAATACATGGACCACTGCCCAAATATCTGATTGCTGCAGTGTCAGAGGATGCTGTTTTCTCACAAATGTGGTTGTTACATGTCACAGTGTAGGAAAAGCTGGTCTCCTGCATCAGAGTCTGGAGCTAAAGCCATGATGCACCTGACCAAACCAGAGTATTTGTGGTTGGCCTGAACTTCAGTTGACTTAAGTGATTAATGCCACTGACTTTATTCAGCTGAGCCCTCCTCAAACACATCAGCAACTAGTTTCAACAGAACTTCTTCTAGGAGGGTGCATGCTTCACAAATATGTAATCTCCATCTCCAATGCCTAGTTTGGGAAGATGGGAGCTATGAGTTTGTATCTAGTGCAGCACTACTTCTTGGTCTCCATCTCCAGTTTGTGGTGACACTTTGGATGACAAAGCTTTCCTCAAATAATTTCTTCAGCTTTTAAAGGGAGTAGCAGTAGGGGAAGATGATAGTCTGGGAGCTACTACTTTTTATGTGACATCAAGTGGCATATACCACATGGCAAGATTCTCTGGAATCACACATTTGCCCTGAAAATGTGGAATAATTGCACTCGTGTGTTGAGAAACTGTAACAGTCATGTAAAGAGATGCTGCTGCTGCTGCTGGTTTTGTAAGGGCTTCAAAGATTCTTAGCACATTATGGGGGATTAAGTAACTTTTTCTATTGCTTTTTGTAGCTATTTCTGAAAAAGCACAAGGCACAGTTCTGCAAAGTGGTAGAACAGCTGCTTGATTTTCGCAGCTAAGCATAGGCTTAATGTTAAATGCACACTTAAGTCCGTAGCTGCATTAAGATGATGAGCTAAATTGGAGTCTGATATTTTCTCAAAAATGCACATAAATAAGAAGACCTTTAATATGTGATCTGTGCGGGCCACTAACTGAATCAGCTGAATGCCACTTCTTGGATGTGTGCTCTGAAGTAGACAGTGCCTGTAATGTCCATCCATACAAACAGCTCCCTTCTCTTTCCTGAATGAAAGGATAAGCTTATTTCAGCTTACAGGGTGATGCCAGTTGGAGTGCTGAATGTCTTAAATGGGTCTGTGTTACTGGCTATGTCTCTGATTTGCTTCTAAATCAGTTCTGATGAGAAGAATTTACCTTTGAAAAATTCTTGAAAAAGACTAAATCAAAATCTGCAATTGCATTTTGTGAGTGAGATTGAAAAGGAAGCCCAGGATAGCCAAGGGCTGCATCTCTTCATTTAATGGTCTGGATAAAATGGGTATTTAGTGTTTAATTTGGGGGGATATGCTGGTAGCAGTGAAAGAGCTTTATGTTTATACTTGGTATAATGTGTTAAATTATGATTTCCCAACAAAGAAAAACTATAGCCATGCAAAATTTGGCAGGATTTGTTTTTGTTGTTGTTTCTGTGATTGTTTTTCTTGTCAAATCTCCACTCTGGTCAGGAACTCCATACATACACTACCATACCAGACTCAGAGGTGGTAACATGCATGGAGTATTTTATTTTTTAAGCTTTACCCAGTGGATTTCTAATTCTCTTGTTATCTAAAGTGAGAAGAATTTCTCTGAAGCTGCAGAGCTGCTTTCGTGCAGGGCAGTGCTGCTTTCTCTGGAGGGAGAGGAGGACCCCCTGCAGTCATAATGTGGTGATGGGCGAGGGAGGTCAGGCGGGGTAGGAGGTTCGCATGATCTGGTGCAGAGCTCAGCTCCCTGGAGCTCCTGGCAGGAGGTTTTGGAGGGATGGAGGAATATTTCTGGTTTCACTGGCCATTTCCTGAACTGCTCTGAAGCCTGGCAGAAGGGACTGTTCACCGTCCATGTGTCCCCACCAGCCACCCAGGGTGCTGACAGAGGCTGCCGACACTGCAGCTGGCAGGATCGGCTGTGCCAGCCCAGCAACCTGGTGGCTGACGGTGGAGGGCTTTTGGCAGGGCTCAGTAAGATGGCTTGTCCTGGGATCCATGGTTCCACCTTCTCCAAATTCCATGATGCTCTTCGGTGGAAGGATGAATGATCCATCCTCAGGGGACCCACCAAACCCACAATGAATAAGCCATTACAGTAAAGCACAGAGAAGCAGCGGGTTAAGCCTTTTTAGCTTTCCGTAAGGAGATTTTAAAGCTGTGATCCACTGCTTAGCAGGTTCTGGTGGTATTCACTGAATTTGCTGTGCTTTGGATGCTGTATATTGCAGCTTCCCGAGCGTACCGTGCCAGTGCCCTGCATTTCCTCCTGCCCAGTAAAGGCCGATGCAGTGTGGTGGGCAGTGATAATGCCAGGCTGTGAAGAGCATTCAGAAAGCAGTTAGCAGGTGCTTCATTGCTGTTGTGAACTACTAGAGATGACCCTCCAAGACATAAAATAAAGAGAAGTGATAGAGGAGCACAGGCCAGATTGGTAGCTCCTGTGGAGCCTTAGTCTGTGCATTGCCTGTCCAGTGCTTCCTCCCCAGGAGTAGGGGCTAGGTGACAAGGATGGTGCTGTTGATGTCCCATCTGGATGCATATGCAGCGTAGGTCATGCAAGCTGCCGGAGAAGCCTAGTTCAGATAAGGTATCATTGCAGGCTCTTACCACAGTGTGAAACAGGCTCTTGGCTACCACAAAACAGGATTCTTTAAGGTTTAACATCTAAAGCCCAATATCACAATGGCATCCAAGGGAGTAAATGTAGAACTGTATCTAGCATGAAGGCTTACCTGCACTGAACTAATTACCGGATCAATATTAAAACATGAATCACGGGTTTGTGTGATTTATATCAAGAGTAACAGAAATAAATCAAACAGCACGGAGTATTTAATCTTCTAAATGCTTGGAAAGCACATATTATTATTCTCCATGTCAAGCAGCAGTAGGAATTGCCAGCTGCATTTAGTAGGAGGAGAAAACTGTAGCTAAGGGTTGATGTTCCTTGCCCAGAGCTGCAAAAGGAGTTGGCCAAAGCAGCATTATTCCCAAGTACATCTTTTTTTAAATTAAAATCCTGGACTTTCCTGAAATGCATGTACCTTCTGCCTATTCTGACCTTGGTGGGAGGCAGCCAGAATGGCAGGCTTTCCTTTTCTACCAACAGCACTGCGGTGCACTCTGTCCTGGTCCTTGGATGTAGAAAGAGAGTGTGCCTCTAGGTTGTCAGTTCTGCTCATTTGTTTTCTTTATCTTTGTGCCCTTTTGTATTTATTTGCCTTTAACTGTCTATGTTATGGTGGCTCTTTAGCTCCTGCCATCTAGTCCATGGCACCATCCCATGTGGCATCTCCTGCTGGAGAACCTTACTTACCCTGGGAGTTCTTCCTGCTTAGGTTGTCAAAAAAAAAAAACACCAGTGGGGTAGCAAAATTATGCTGATTTCACTTGTTTAACTTCTCACAGGGCATATTTACCAGACACTGAGTCATGTGCTCCATGCACCTTCAGCCTGGAGGAGAAACCTGCCTTCTGGGCAGTGTTGCATGAGGACCTTTTTCAGCAAGCTTCACGGGAACTTCTGAAGCTCACCATGTCAGACAGGGAGGCTTAACACTGACTCTCAACCCTAACCCTGGCACGACTGGGGCCTTACTGTCCAAATATTCAGGATTGTATTTGCATTATTGTTGAAAGCACCCCCAGAATGAGTATGCTTCCTTGTGAGACTGGAAGGCGGTAATGAACACTTTGTGCTCCAAGTGTCCCAGTGGGATGTCAGGAAACAGAGGATGGCATTTAGAAAAATGAGAGTTATTTAATGATACTAATGGTACTAGTGGGGGTCTCAGTTATCTGGTCCCCTCTGAGCAGGACTGCTTGTTGGAAGGGGTTTGCACATGTATTTTGGACTTCTGTGCTTGTATCAAGTTGCTTCTAATTGCATAAGAGATATGACATGGAAGTTACTGGCATTATTGGCTAAACAAGAGTTAATTAAAAGGGATGTAAAGTACTAATTTTTCAGGCTGAAAAGATGGGGGTAGAGGGATGTCCCTAAAACAACACTATTTTATCTAACATCAGCTATGTGAAAAGTATCCAGAAAGCATTGATTTTTCCGTTGCCAGTTGTACTTCATTCACCTAATTTACCTAAGTATTCTTAAAGGCAAAACTTGGTAAACTGACTTGGTATAATAAACCACTGTGATTTGCAACCTATGGCATGCCAGGGTTAACTGGCTGGAACTGGGGGAGTATCTCCATCGGCTTCTGTGACTCCCCTGTCATCATTCCTTGCAGTGGGATTGGCACTGATTTACAACCTGGATTACTCACATGGGTCTATAAATCGTGCTGTTCCTGTCCTCAATTCCTCACCGTTCTTCCAAGAATATCTCCCAAACCCCTCCTCCACCCACTTCCTCTGCTGCTAAAATACCTGGCCGTAGCAGTGGAATTCTCATTGCTCTCTCATGCATTCTTGCCGCTGAAAGTTCCTCCCAGGTCCCCTGGGGAAACTTGCTAGATGGAGAGGGGTTATCACAGCCTACGGGCAGCCTTCAACTTGAGTTATTGTGGGACTGAATTAATATTTTTTTTGTACGTGAGGAAGGTTTATGTGTAGTCAGCTCAAGTCTTTGAGCTCTTTCTCTGCAGGTTCCATGGGCCAGCCGCACTGCAGATCGTTTCATCACTAATCCTAATGACTTGCCGAGAGCTCTGCTCGTGTTATGCTTTGTGAATATTGCTTTGGGCAAATAACTGCACCATACCAGAAAATGTAGCACATTAGAATGCATGAGATTTATAAAGGTTTTGATGAAAAGGTTAAAATGATGGGCAACATCAACTATTTTTCTTGCTGAAAACCAAAAGACCAAAGAGGCTTTTCAACTCAAAAGGCACATCAGAGTATAAACCAAAGCATTTTGCTTTGTAGAGCAGAGAGAGCAAAAAGCTTGGGGTTTAACAGCAGGCAAAGAGAGCCAGGCTCTGCTTTCTGGCCCAAAGATGAGCTGCTGTGGCACAGATTGCTTCCCTGCAGCTTACCCACCTCACCTCCAGACCAGGACAGCCACATCCAAACCATCCAGATGGCCCCGGTCAGGCCAGACCCTTGAACCGTGTCCAGGGACTGTCCAGGAGAAAGCTGCACAGTGCTGACCATGGAGGTGGACAACACAGACCAGTGCCCAAGTGCAAGCAAGAGTTTGTCCAGCCTGATCGGTCTATATAGAGTAACTTTGGACTTGAATCCCTTTCAGTTGAAAAAAGCTGGCATATCAATGTGCTGAATTAGGTAGCTCCATCAAGTGGTCTCAGTATTTAACCCATGTTACTGTGACTGCACAGTATATGATGTATTAGTGGCAAAGTAAACTTTCCACATCTGCCTTGGAAGGAAAAGCAGGGCAGGACAAACCCTTCCAATTATCCCAAGTCTTGCTATGCTGTTGGATCATTTTAACCTGAAGAAACTCATCCTGTCAGCCAGCTGAGAGGATGGGGTAATAACAAGCAGATCATGAAGGGGCGTTCGACGTAGCTGCTAAATGGGTGGAACCTAACATGGACTCACAAGAGGTGAAGCATAGTGAAGGTCTGTCTTAATTACAAGACTCAAATATGGTGGTAATGGACAGCCTTATAAATCTCTCTAGAGTTAGGTTTTCCATGACATTTTTAATGAAATACTCATTAGCCTGTGCTAATTGACATGAGCCCTGAGCAGACAGAAGCAAATAAAAACAATCTGACAACGGGCTGCTACCATGCATTGATATGTCCTGTCCTTCCTCACTGCTTGTTGAATGCAGACCGGTGGGACACCAGGGGTGAAGCAAGGTGGTGGCAGTATTACGGAGTCTGTTCCATGAATTTCACTATTTAAAGTGTCTGTCATCTTTTTCCTTTCTTTCTTTTCTATTTGCAGATTAATTGAGTTCATTTCTAGTACCTGCTTCACTTAGATTTTTGTTTGCTGACTGGTCTGGGCAGGCAATGGTTTTAGGCAGCCAAGTAAAATAGAGTTGTCCTCAAGTCAACTGTTGCTGAGTAGATTTTGTATGTGGCTTGGTGGGTTTTCATGAGAGTTTTTCAAGCTCAGTTCCTGTTTATGTCTATAGGAGTTCTGTGCTTGCTTCCAGGAACAGGATTTTGTACAAACTTAACATTTTTGCTTAAGATAATCGGTATATTGTATTTATGGTAGATCTATAGCTGAAACACAAGTACTGGATGAAATATTTCTATCTAACTCTGAGGGTAGGTGCCCGACAGCTTTAGCAAGACTGACCTTTCAGTTGGACCCCTAGTCCTTAGGACTTACTGTCAGTTAGGTGCTTGCTTTGGTTTTAAATTAAGATTTTCATCCTTCGCATATAAACCCAAACTTCATCTTGAATCAACCTGACTTTCTGAAAGTCAGGTTAAAAGCCCAGCACTTGCTGAAAATTAAGCTGCTTTAATTTATCTAAAGTTGATTTTTGATGGTTTGTTAACCACTTTAAAATATATAGGCCATTATCTCTTTCAGTGTAAACACTGTGGAAAATGTCACATTTAATAAAAACTGTGACCTCATTCTCAGCGTTATTTTAAATGAGTTTCATTTTTTCACTCAATATATTATTTATTCATGTATTCAAATATATTTATTCAGTGAAGGCAGAGATTTTTTGATTAATTCAAAGACTAAATGCTCTGTACTTCTCATGCAAATTGCCGCCCCCCAAAAAAAAAAAAAAAAAAAAAAAAAAGGTAAAACTCTTTGTACTCCAAGGGCTAAATGCATCATCAGAATGTAATGAATCCCACTGCTTGTGCACAGTCAAGTGAGGATTCATGTTATCATGAATCTCTCTCCATGGCTTTTATTATTATAGCAAAAATAAAATTCCGCACATGGTTTATATATCTGTTTGATGCTTATTTACAGACTGCATTTAAATGGGAAGCAGGTAGGTGGTCCGATGAGCCATGCCAGTTGCTCAGTTAACTGGTATTGCAGGATGACTCCAGTGTTTCTTTGCTATTATTCCTACAATTCTACCAGCCTTGGCTTTCTCAATTTAAATTTATGAATAGAAAAAGCCCAAAACTGCAGAGCGAGAGAGGTGAGATTTTCAAAAATCACTTGCCATTATATTAATTAATTTCCCACTGAGCGGGGAGTTAATCTCATTGACCTGAGTTCGGTGGGAGCAGAGCTCAGGCCGATGCTCGGCACTGTTGAACACAGAGAGCGGTGATGTGTTGTACAGCTTGCACAGCTTGGCAGTCTGTCCCCACTCCGGGAATCCGAGCAGGGTAAGGCATTAACGGGGCTTCGGACATTTTCGGCCTGTTATTTTGAACTAAAATCGCTCACAGAATTTTCATGGACTTAATTTAGCTTAGAAAAAAAGCCTGGTGAATTTGGTTCCTTTTGGTTTTAATACATCTTTAGGGCAGCACGTGTATGTTCTGTCCCCTCAGTGCCGTGGCTGGGTGTCAGCCCAAAGCATTCACTGTCCCCTTTGTGCAGGTCCCAGGCAGAAACCTGGTTTGCTGTGACCGACCTCTGTGCCCAGCCAGGTCTGCCGGTGAGGGTGTAGCAACCACAGGCTCTTCTCCAGCTTGTGCATAGTCAGGCCAGGGTCAAGGTCTTGACTGATGCCCAGGAGCCAGGAAACCTTATTTTGCACCACCCCGATCCCACTGTGGTTCCCGATTGGAAGGGGGAAGCTGGTATCGCATAGCAGAGAGATTTTGTTATGAGATTCCCCATCTGGTGGACCTGACCTCCATATCATGTTGTGAGATGGTCACCGAGTACTTCCACACAGCCTGCTGCAATACAGGCTGCCATTCGTGTCTCTGGTGTAGGCCAGGCTGCCTACCGGGCTGTCTGCCTTGGAAGGCTGGCAATTTTGATCGGACCCTCTTTGCGGATATAGTTGGAAAAGTGTCCAAGGTAGTGGAAAACTGGTGCCTCTTTGCTGTGCGATTGCCGTGCAAAAAGATTGACAGTGGTACGGGCCAGGCATTTTCTGGAGAGCCTTCCAGAAAACAGCCTTCCCATCTGCAGGGCAAAAACGTTGCGCTCAGACCTCTGTACCCACCTTCCTTTCCCATGTTGTATTTGGTCCCTAGAAGATATTTCCATTGACGTTAACTGATCTTCTCTGTGTTATGGACCTGGAAGGAGAAATTTTGTGCTCAGATTGCCAGACTGTGTGGACCAAAAAGTGGCAGCTGGCTGCCCCCTTGTACAAATCACTGGTAGAAACATGGGAGTTTTTGTTCTGGTTCTCCACGGATTATCCCTTAAACACCAGTCTGAGGGTTCCCACACCTTTGTGTGCAGCACCAGGCAATATCCTGTCTTGTAGCAATTTTGTACTACCACAATATGGAAATTAATGTAATTACATAATATGGAAATTTCCAGCGGAGGCGCCTGTTCCTCTTACCTGTGATCAGGCCTCCCTCGTCATTCCATTTTACAGACACACTGTAGTTCACCTGAACCATGAAGTGCAAAGAAGCTGTTTTTTTACTTTGGTCTAAATTAGAATACTGTAGTAAGAGCATTTCTCTTTCTTTTCAAATTAGTGTATTCTGTATTGCGTTAACAAGGGTTTGCATTACGCTGAGTAGTTTTTAACATATGAAGTGTGACAAGGCAGTAGCTATATATGTATCTAATAATAATTCCATAAGCTATATCAGTAAGTTGAAAGTATCCATCTACTAAGGCATGTCCTTCACATGGGATTTGCCCAAAATAAGAACTTTCTGTTCCAAAAATTCGGTTACAGAAATTGGATTGTTACTGAGAGCATGAAATACTGCCTTGGCATGAGCTTGCCGTTGGCTCCTGATGACTGAAGAGGCAGAAAAAACGACCTGCAAGGTTGGGAAAATGTCTTCAGGTCAGAACTTAGCAAACCCCGATGTCTCTGTGATGTTCTTCAAAGTGAGAGAGCTTAAAACAAACACCAGCACCGCGGGAGGCACCTGCAGAGCGCTGTCAGTCTGTTGATCTAGGCATGAAATTCCTCTCATCTGTTTGCAGTTCTCGGTCACGTCAGCAGGAAAGTTTCGGGGCTGGACTCATGGTTAGGATATCAAAATCGTTGCCCTTGTCATTTTTTAATTCCTCCTGTGTGAAGACTTCGGTGTGAAACTTAGTAATAAAGCTGGTGGGAAGCTCTTGTAATAATATAAATCTCTCTCTTGTTAGCAGGTCATCTGCTGAGCCCTCAGCAGGGTGCATTGCATCCTGCAAAATGTCTCATGACTTTCTTAGGGGGATATTTTCATGATAGCTACTGGGCAGTTCCCATCATTTGAGATTGATGAAACGGAGCAGCCCCATAGAGGCATACAGATTGGAAACATTTGTAGATTTTGTATTCGGTTTTTGGTTTGGGTTTTGTTTTTGTTTTACAAAAGCCTGCTGTGCATTCCCTCATTATAAGAAGTGTCTCTTTTCTCTGAAACGGCTGTTGATGCACTGCTGTTGGTGCACTAGTGACGAAACACCGCAGTGTTCAAAAGAAAACCTTTCATACCTGGCTTTGCGATGAAAAGCACATTGCCATGAAGATGCAAAGCGTGTTGGTGTTACTTGTCTGTGTTCTCACTGTTGCTCATTTTCTTCACCTTTTGATTTGGGTCTGCTTAGTTTCTCCATTACTTTTATTAATTATTGGAGCAGCACTTACTGGTCTCAGCTAGCAGTCAGCCCTTCATGGCTCTGGGCATTGCACAAACACAGCAGAGGAAATTCTGAATTCCTTGAAGTCACTGACAATCTTAACATCAATTTTCACTAGGCCCATGATCCAAACCACAATCTCCTTTAAGTGAAATGTGAACACGATAAAAAATTGTGCTGTGCTTAATTCCAACCTTGTCAATGGCAAGTGTATTTTTCATTGAGTGCTGAACTCCACGAGGAAATTGAAAAGTGTGATGCAGAAAGGGAAATGTTGGACAAGAAACCAGAAAACCTTTATTTTGATTGTCTTGTTACTTTGGTAGATTTACTGCTTGTAGAAGTGGGTGTTAATGACAAGAGACCAGGACACTGTTGGGTGTCAAGCTTGGCCCTGCCACAGACTCACCATGTCAGCAGGACCAAGCTTCACATTTATTGAATGGTGATAATGTTTATGTGCTTCACAGTGGGGCTGCAAGTTTTGTGGGGACCACAAGAACTATGTGCTCCTACACAGACATAACCTGTCTGCTTGTTCACAAATAACCAAATGAAAGGCTGCTGCTTTATGTTTGGATGACAGATGGGTTCGATCTAGTCGTGCTTTTGTTGGCGTTCACCTATTCACTGTACAGCAGTGAAGGCACTGCTGAGTGCTGTTCTTGAATCCCTAAGTAAAATACATGTTTCCTCTATCTGCAGGTCTTGCTAGGTTAGATGTAAAAGATACGTTGGTGTGTCTAGCCGTGGTGTAAATTACAGTTGTCTAGATTTAGACTTTTAAGAACTGAGTCTGGGAATACTCCATGATTTCTCTGCTTTGTTGAGCTGCAGAGGGAGCAGGCTTGCTTCATGCCTGATGACCACAACCAGAACCAGTTGAGTGGTTTCTTTGACAGAATTAGAGCTTGATTTTACTTCTAATCACTTGCTATTTAAAGGTCTAGGAGAGGAACTGATTTACAAGTCCTCCCAAACTTTGCATAGGGTTCAGGAAGGCCATGAACAGATAGAAGGCAGTGCCATTAAAAAAAAAATATTGACGGTATTGGCATGTGCATTTCAAAAACACATCTATAAATTTCCTTCCAGAATTGTATTTTTTATTCTCTGCAGTAGCTGTATAGCTGTGAGCTGCCTATTGAATGACTCTAGCATCCTTGAACATAAAATTTTGTTGCATAAATAATTTCAGAAAGTGTTTTCTTATGGTGCTAGTGAATCTATTTAATTATCCCATCTCTACCCACCCTGTCTGGTCTCAGATTCAGAGCTTTTTAAATTTCCATGAAGTGATATGTTACGTCCATAGCTGCACTCCCATGATTTCACATGTCCATGCATTTCATTTATTTTGTCAATTTGGCATCAAACCTGTCAGATTGGCCAGTTCTGGGAAACCAGATGGTTAGAAATGCTCAAGGGTTTGTGAATCACAAAACACCAGGTCTGGTTTGCTGCAGACACATTCATGAGTTTGGCTCTCCCAGCGTGGCCGAGCTCAGAGGACGGGGGTCTCTGCCACTGCCTCATGCAGCTTTGGGGCCCACGGGAGGCCAGGTCAACCACTGCTTCAGTCCTGCCTGTCAGCTGCCCACATTGTGGGGGTGGCCTTGGGTGGGTGAAGGAACCCATCACTGCTCCTTTCCCAATGGCACAGCGGGGAGAATTGGGCTCCTCCGCGTTCTCCTCCTCTGCCAGGGTTCCTTGCAAGGGGTAAGGGACATCCCAGAGCCCTCCTCCAGCTGTACGTCCCGCTCCCACCAATGTTGGTGCTGGACAAGGGTATTCACAAGCCAGTGCCACAAAAAATTGCCAGGAGTTGAGCACAGTTTGTGAATTTTCTATAAAAAACTAATTATAGACTTTATTGCTCAGTGCCAAATCCATTTTCCCCTCTTCTGGGAGCCATTCAATAAACTTTATGTTCTGAGGTAGAGCCAGAGTACCATAGTTTAATGCAGTGTTTTATGCATCTTCCCTGCACTCTAACATCTGACTTTTGCTAATAGCCCAGCGTGGACATTCTTTTTCTTTCTAAATTATATTAATAGGCCTGAAATGCCCCATGGCCTGGCATTTCCCTCTAGAGGCTCACTCTTTCTTTCCTGTGAAGAAGCTGACATTTCCAGGAGCAGTTGCCTGTACAGGTTTGTTACCTGGATGGCCACAGGCTTGGGGTGGGATCAAGCCAGGTAGCATTCCCCCTGCACTGTCATGCCCACGCAGACTAAAGGGACAAAGGCAGGTTAGCATCACCCTCTCTCCACTGCCCCTGTGGGACACTGCATCCCCTCCCTGACCGCGCCAGGTGACCCCACACAGTCTTGACCCAATGTTGCTTTGGCTTGGGATAAGCATCCCTCTTCAAGTCAGTGCTGGGCACCGAGGGCTGCTCCTGTGAAGAGGGTCTGAGCAGAGGGAGTGTGTGGTTTGGCTCTCTGTGCACCACGAGTACCTTGGGGTGAGGATGTGCTTGCTCCTTGCCGGAGCAAATGCTCTTTCCAACATGGTTGCTTGTGAGGAAGGGATGCCACAGTTTACATGGTGTCCGTAACTCTGAGCCTGGGGACCCGGGCTGCAGTTAGACCAGCTGAAGACCTCAATCTGGGAAGTGCTGTTAAAGAAAAGAAATAGTGCAGAAAGTAAGATTTTCAGATGATTAGCATCTGTGTTTATACTCCTTTCACGGAACCACAGGACTTTGTTAGTGCAAGTTCTTGGGCATAAATCAGAGTAAACCATGCCTGGAAATTAAAAACAACCCTATCTAATATGAAAACTCCATCCAAGAAACAAACCCACAGAGAAACAAACTCAGAATTGAGGTTGTCACAGTGGTTTTCATTCAGCCTTTTTTAACTGACCCATTTCTACATTCACGATCTTCTGGCCAGGGGTATATTTAATGAAAAGAAAACAACACAAAGAAGGAAACATAAACTTGAGCAGAGTATCAGAAAAAATGCTTCTTGACATGGAGGTGCGCTAAGATCATAAAAATTTTCCTTCCCAAAAGCAAGCGGGCTTTAAAACAAGGCTAGACACCACATTGAATTATGGCACACTATGATATTCCATTGGCAGGCAGAGGGTTCCTGAGATAAAACATATTTTCTAGCTCACACCTGTGGTGGGGGAAGATTTTTTAAAGGCTTTAAGAAGCCATTGGTGCAGTAACTCCCATATGCAGTTTCAAAAATAATCATCTCTCTAACACTGCAGGTAACACCCCCCAATGCCCATGCCAGGATTTAGGATGCACTGTCATCCTCTACTGACCAGAGAAGCTCTGCAATTTCTGGCAGTGACCCTGCAGCCCTATAGCATCTCTCTGTGCCATTGGGTGAGCAATAGGATTTCTTTAGGAGGTGATAGTGGTGGTATGCAGCTCTCAACAACCTCAGAAATTCTCAAAGAGTCAAATCAAAAGCTTTTGGAAATCAAGAAGAATTTTTTTATTGACTTCAGTGGCTTTTGGATCAGGCCTATGTGTGGGGTTTTTTGGTTTTACACTGCCCGAGACAGAGGGAAATTGGTTTCTTGATAGTACAGCACCAGATTGCAGGCTCTGCATCTTGGTTTTTTTTATTTCAGAACAGTTCTGCTTTTATTAGGTTTGTGTTATCTTTTATTTTACTACAAACTTCTTTTGCATTTCATAAATATTAATTCCCCAGACAGTCTCTTTTGTTTAGTAGTTTTCATCTATCACAAGCTTTTCAGTTTTCCTTTCCTCTCTCATCCCAGAGAGATGTCATCGTCTGCCATCAAAAACGAGAGCTTCTCAAAGGAAGCTCTTCAGCCCAGATATGTAGGAGCAATACTTTTACTACGTATGATTTTTGTTTTCTTCTTTGTGTTCCTACCCCTTGACTTTCTAATGCCAGAGCCAGGCTCTGATTTCACTCATTTGCTTGGAGAGGGGACTGTAATGCTTTAAAAACCTGTTTACCAACAACTTTTTTCTCCTGTCATCCATGGACAGACATTATAGACCATTCATTCATCTTTGTACCGATGTCGAGGTATCAGACTGCTTTACCAGATGCCATTCAAACACAGAGAGCTGGTCCCAGGCAGCCTGTGGGTTTGTTACTGGTGGTTGTTTTTTTCATGGAATTGCTCTAACTACTTGCTTTCCTTCATGCTTTCCTTCACCTTCTCTACTGTGTTTCTAGTTGGTTTTGGTGCAGATGAGTAAGATGTGGTAGGCTGAAGCTGATAGGCAGAGTTGTAGTACTTAATTTAAGCTGTACCCACTAACCAGCTTCTTAATGCTGCTTCTCCAGATCAGACTGGTTTGGCTTAATATTGTCCACTTACTCAACATAGACTGTATGCTTCTCATGCCCCTGTTTCTTGCAGTGCACCCAGTACTTTTGCAGAAAAAAATCAAATGCTGCCTCTTACTTCTTGCCATCACTTTTATAGATCCATGAACTTTATGCCTTTTTCAGTAACATACAGGTTGATTTTCAGGACTATGGCAAACTTATCAAATTGAAAACCAGATCAACCCATGTAACCATCCTTTTTTGTGCTTCAAGTGATATTTTTTAATTCTGGTACAACATCTTTTAGTGCTCTGACTGTACAGAGCTTTGATGACTTTCCATCAGGTCTCAGTGGCATGTAGGATAGGTGTTTTGATAAATGTAAAACTATAAGTGTTGCCGAAGTACATGCTATACATTTTCACAACAGGCTGTACCGAATGTCTGTTGTTAATTTCTTATAGACACCAACTTGATATGGATACACACAATGGTGAGTATCACAGGTGTTGGTCAGGAAAGAAGTAACAAAGAGGGGAAAGGTGTAAGTCTAAACCAAATGCTTTGAATATCTGTAACCTGCTGATACCAGCAATCTTTACTGCCAGTTTCTCAGCCTGAATTTTAAGACTGCGGTTTAATCCATTTACTTAACCTTTATGTAACTGGGAGGACTAGAAACTTCAGGGAGGACAAATATTTAAAGAGATATTTTGTTGTGAAATTCTCCCAGAGAAGTACCAGGAACCAGGGCTGAAAAATAAACCTCACCCCCCATGTCAAAATAGGAGCAGAATCATAGAAAATAGAAAGTGCTGGTAGCATTGGGTTGCCTTGGCTTGAGCCTGGCAGAGTTGTGCTTGGGCAGGGACGAAATGCTGGGAGAGGATGAGGTTCAGCTTGTGAAGATGGTAGAAAAAATGCAGCAACACTGGACTGGTTTCTTGTGTCTTGCTTCTCACATCTGGAAAGCGGGGATGATGCATCATGCTTTGAAGTTTACAGATGGAAAAAGACCAGATAAGTACAGAGTGTTATTTTTATCCCAGACCTCAGCCTGCAACAGCAGCTCCAGATGCAGCTTCAGGAGGAATTACCCATCCTGTCAGCACCTGCAGATCCCTCTGCAGTTTGTCCAAGGTTTATTTGGGAACTGGTATTTATTCCCATTGAATGTATACATCTGTTGTCTTCAGTCCGTAATGAGGCAGGTCGTAGCTAAAATGCATTCATATTTTAATGTACTCGGGACTGCTCCACTACCTCGCCGTAGGGAGCTGAGAGATCTGATAGTATTCCCAACAAGCTGTAATTTTAGGCTACAGTTGAGCTCCTAAGATGTGCTGTTCTCAGCTGATCCACAAAAACTAAGTGGGGAGGGGAGCACAAGAGGGGCCCAGTCCTGTCTGCAGTGTTGGGGTGGGTGAAGAGGGAACGAAAAGCATTATTAGGCTGCTGCGTAGGCTATGCATAGCCTAGCTGGCTGTTCAGCAGCTCAGTTTTTCTCAGCTAACCTTGGCAAGTGATTTCTCCTCCTGGAAATGGTGTAAGTGAACCTGCGGTTTATCTCTGCTCAGGTGGTTCTCTCTCTGGAGCTGCAGACAAGAGAACATGAATCATTAAAAGCGGAACAGGAGCAGATGTTCTGCATCAGGTTTAAACTAGTAGTGTATGGGAGCTGCTTTATCTCAATCTCCTGAGTACTACGTGTTTTGGAGCAGCCTCTTACTCATCCTGTTTAACATTCATGTCTTCCTTTGAAAATGTTTGCATCTCCCCCCCTCTGCTCCCAGCCCTCCATGGGTTTGAAAGTTCAGCTTGAGCTCTAGCAGTATTGAGTGCAGCTTGCAAAAGGAATGCTGAAGGGGTTAAACAAAGAGCAGCGGAGGAGAGGGAGGAAACAGCAGCAGAGAGGCACGAAAGAAAAAGAAGTTCAGGCAGAATGAAGAGTTAAGGCTGACCTTAAAATAACTGGGATTACCTTGGATGCTGTATTGCATTAACCAGGGGCTGAGAGAGCACAGTGGTGTTAATAAGGTGAGTTAGGGGGCCTTGACCACTTCTGAAGAGCACTGGGGGGAGGGACTGCAGCTGGGGGCTTGCATTGCATGTGCATAGAGATGATGGTGAGCTGGAAGAAGAGAGCACCCAGGAGGACAGAAGTAGTTGAATGGAATTAGTTTGTTCCTGGAAGCAGTGACTCTCATGTACTGCTTTCCCTTGTGTGCAAAGCTTAATTTTAAACAAACAAAGGCAGAGATAAAGTTAGGTCACGGAGCAGGAAATGAAGGTCTCTAAAAACAGTAGGAGAAGTTGGAAAGAGGCTTTGTGAGACTTTCTTGTTTGTGCTAGCTGGCATACACCATAGGTGGAGGATACACATGGGGATGGATTACAGGAATGGATACAGGGTTGCAGACATCTGATCAAAAGCATTTAAATGTGGTCCTTGCAAAAGGACTTTCACATGGTGACCTGCTCCAGCTAGTATTAACCTTCAGAATGGATTTAGAAACAACAGGATAAGTAGACTTTCATTAAATCAGTTTTATATTTGAAATGCAAAACTACAAGGGTTGAGAGCCGTTGGATGCTGTTGTTAATCTCTAGGTCAGCTGTGCTGATGCATCTCATAAAAGGCAGGATATGTTCAAAGAGCAAAATCCACTGTTAATTACCAGCCTGTTTGTGGGAAGCATTTGTGCCATGGAAGCCCCCCATGGGGTGAAGGGCACAGCAGCGCTTGGCAGCTCTCCCTGCCTTGCAGGGATGGGTCCTGCAGGAGGCAACACTGTGGGTTGAAGAGGAGCCATTAGCTCTTCATTCATGGATGCAGTGGGTGGACGTTACTGCACAGAGAATCTAAAATGACAGCTCTCTTAGCTGGAAACTGTAATTTAGGTTTACCTCTTCTGTCAGGAATATCAGCTGTTCCTGTGCTATGTGAACTTGTCACTTTTCCCTGCTCCTAAATCTATGTCACTTGGCAGCTTAGGGCAAGGACAGCCTCCGTTCAGCAAGGCAGAACAGCATCAGCAACCAGTGTTTCTCAGGATCCCTCGGGTGCCTTTTCTGCCTTGATTGAAATCATCAGAGAGGTGACAGCGGTTCCAGGTACTGACTAGCTGTGGGCACCATGGATGCTTCTCAGACCACCCTACTAAGCAAGAGCAGCAGCAGTGCATGCTTTCCCTCCACTATGCTACTGAATTTTTTCAGTTTCACCTACTTTCACATGAGAATGTCTTTTCAGTGCTTCAGTACTGCCTGGGAGCACCCGTGCGCCATGGTCTGTGACCCACATAAGCCGGTGTGCCATCTGCGTGCTTACCACTGGGATGCAGGCAGGGATGTATATGTGCATATGCGCGTGTGTGTATATAGGGAGATGTATGTATTGCCTAGCATTATTTGTAATCAAAGGGGAAATAAGCAGCTTATAGAAATAAAAAGTCCTGAAAACAGTAACAGGCTGTTAAGGGTAGGCAAGCAGAAGGCAGTGGTGGCTGGAGGCATCAATAGCCGGGCAGTCGGTTCTCCTCTAAGTATGTTTCCAAGACTGTAATGCCACGGAGTGGCAGGCACGGAGGGTGTGAGCCACCAGGCTCTGCGTGTTACCTGCACCGAGGGGAAGCTGCCCATGCAAGCAGCTTAAGGCGAAGCGCGGCGCCCTGCCACGAGAGGAGCCCGGCAGAGGGGGAACAGCGCTGGCCCTGGGATGGCACCGAGCCGTCTTGTTCCCCGCTCCACAGGACAGGGCACATTTCCATCCAGGGCACGCTCTTGGCTCCCCTCGCCCGCACAGCTGAATGCCTCAGCACACTCCTGGCTGTCAGACCGCGTCCCTTGAGGCCAGAGGGCTGTGGGTTGGCACCTCTCTGCTGCTCGCCTTGCCCTGCTGCTCAGGGAGAGGGGGTATCTTCCCAATCTTTCAGTGCCCACCAAATTCACAAGTGTTGTGAGCACCTGCTTAGTACTGCTGTCAGCTCACGGGCTTGCAGCAAGGACCTGCTCTGGGGGGTTTTGCATGCAGAGCGAGAACTAGCTGAAAACCTGGTCCTGGAGCTCCTTTTTCTTCTGACCTTTGCTGGCGTGCTCAAGCTGCAGGTGGGACAAGGCCAATGACAAGGATATGAGAACAGTGAGGAGGGAGCCAGCCCTTTCACCAGATAGAGGGGGAACTGATGAGAGGCTGGCACACGTTCAGCATCCGTGAAAGGAGCAGAGAGCAAGGACACAGTGCTTGGCTGCAGCTGGAGAAGGATCCTGAAAGCGAGAGCTCTGAGGGCCCTTTTCTGCTCATTTTCTTTGAGAAGTTTAAAAAAGAATGAGCATTAAAAAAAGGGAAGAAAGATGATGTGAAATTTCTTTCAGGGTGTAGTTGATGGAACAGTTTCAAAAAAATAGCCATTTAAAGAAATACTAAGAATTTGTTCTTCTGTTGTAAATTAACATTTAGTATGCAGTCCCTAAATGGATCTGTTATTAGATAAGAGAGAGAACCCTTAGAAATCACAGTAAACACAGCTGTAGAGATAAGGAAAATTAACAAGGCATCGTGCTAATAATTGTACCTTCCAGTTGTCGTAAATCAGTGATGGAAGTTACTTTTAACATTGTCCTCATGCTCTGATGTAAGAAGGCTTCATGTAGCAAGTCAGATGCTTAAAAATACAATCAAGATACTTTTAGGTTTCTCAGGATTTAAAGATTACCTAGACCTGTTTTCTTTTATTGCTGTTGCTGAGGTTTCCCTGCAATTTAGAGGGACCCAGGGAGATGGGAAGTGTCCAGCAAGGGCCTGGTGGGTCAGATCCACAGTGTTGGATGCTGTCATCTGTGTAGAGCTGGCGCAGTGGCTGGAGCGTGCTGGCATTTGGGAAGAGGCATTGGTGGCCAGCAGAGAGGGCAGCCTTATGGAGATGCTCTTTGCTTTCCCAGAGAAGCCTGTGATGGAGTCATTTGGGGTCGGCTACTGGCAGTGAGTTTCTTTCGGTGCACAAAGACTGAAGCATCTGGGTTTTTTAGCAAAGTCAGAAAATAATTGAAAAAGCAAACAAACCCCTCTCCTGTGTCATGGCACTTCTTCAGTCTTACGCTTTGGTCCTTCTTTGGACCCAATCCTGACAGCATTGGGGTTGGACTAAATGACTGCTGCTAGCAAGTTTGGGGCTGAGCATCCCCTCAGGGCTGGAGTCACTGGTATTTATTTCAAGGTAGAAGAAATCAGACCTAGGAAGCTATTGATGAACCAGGCTTTCCATGTTAACCCAGAATCTTATTTCTGTACTACTTCATTCCACAGCAGGAAGGTTTCCTGGGGAGCCTGTTTTAATTAAGATTATAAATGGATGCTAGCATTTTAATAGAAAAGGCCTTTTGTCTTTTCAAGCAGGGGGTCATCTAATTCTTTTTGTACAGCAGTGGAAAGGTGAAAAGTTTCCGGCTAACTGTAATTAAGGCTGTGGAGAATGAGCAACCCTGGTTAGCTGCCTTCTGTGAACATTAGTGAGCGGCATGGACAAATGTGCTGGGAAAAGTTACCTTGAAACAGCAAGGTTTGGTCAGAACAAAACCGAACCTCACCAAGGGGAAGTAAAAGAAATCCAGTGTTAGTTTTTAATAGTTTAGTAGAGGAAAAGAAAATCCAGTATGCGAAGGATTTAGGTATTTTGCCAGTCTGTGTCCGGATGAATTAATTCAATTCATTACAAGGAAAAAAAAAAAGAGTCATACCGAGATTGGAGAAGAAATCTGTTCTTGTTTCTGTCACCAGACTGCTGGGGGGTTAGATCAGCTCTCTTCCCTGTCTCCCCCGGGTCTTTGCACTGTCCAGTTAGGCAGCAACCGAGCCTCACCGGGGAGAGCTTATGGCAGGGTTGTGCACTGTCAGGCGAGGTCGCTCCTACGTCAACATCTTGTGCTGAAGAAACCCAGCACGGCATTTCTTGGTGGGGGCCTGAGCCTGTATGCCTGGCTCGCAGGAGCACCGTTAACCTCGACTGCTCAGAGGTGTCAGAAGGGGACATCCCGCAGCGTCCCCCACAAAGTGCCTGCCCCGGTTATGGGGGACAGGGACTCAACGCAGCTAAACACGTAATTATGGGGTTCCCCTCTCCTTGAGCAGGTTGCTAAGGCCTGTGAATTACATGTAAGGAAACCAGCTATGCAGCAACTGTCTTCTGGTTTTCCTGTTTGGGTTTCAAAAGCTTTGGAGCAATATTGGTGGGTTGCACGCTGCGTTAAAAATTGGAAACATATTACCCTGATTTAGCATGGGACTGCGTAAATTGTATTCAGTTAATATAGCAGATATCCTGCTGAGAAGAAAATAAGTATTTCTGCTTGACTGTGTGACACCTAAGCTGCAACCCAGAGGTACAGGGGGAGGATTTGTGTTACCGAGAAATCCATTAACATCGGCTGCCAGGTCTGAGCCGCTGGGGTGCGCGGCACACGTGTGTCCCAGGCAGCTCCAGGCGTTCAGGCCTCCTGCATCTCCTCCACCGTGTCCTGTGCAGGGTCTCGCACGGTGCTGCCCATGGTGGTGGTGTCAGAGCTCCTCTCTGATCTCTGCTCACCCCACCGCTCCGTATTGTTGCCTTTTCCCGAGGGAGGTTTCATTCAAAGCACTATCTGCCCTCTCTGCCTGTGTGGCTCTGCAGCATTTGCTGAAAGCTTTGCTCCTGAAGCATGTAAAATACCTAGGTTTGCAACAGTGAGCTTAGCTTCCAGAAGCCACTATCCCAGGTTCAGGAAGCCTGAAGGATCCGCAAGGAGATACCTGCCTGCATGGTGGGATCGTTCGGGTCCCTCTGACACCTCCTTGGGTGGGTGGAGGTTCCCAGTGCCAGAGATTCCTCACTCTTGTTCCAGCACAGGCGTATCTTATCCTTTCTGTCGGGACTTTTCCTACATCTAAATTGAGTCTTTCGTGTAGCTTTATTTCTATTTGTCCTACCCACAGTGAGTCCAGACAGAAGATTCCCTTCCTCTGTAGAATGTCATGCTTATTTTTGTATTTACGTATCTACTTAGTCCTGTTTCCCCCCCTCCACCCAGTTTATCTCACCCTACTACCACAACTTATTGCAACAGAGAAATAAATGTCAGTTTTTCCATTGTCTCCTAGATGCCAGCCTCGTTAAAATGTTTCTTACTCTGTTTTTTAAGGGCTACTCCCAGCTCCACCCTGGCTGACTCCATGCATCCCCAGCTCAGTGCTCCTTCTGGTGCACCATTTGCAGATGTCCGTGGCATGCCTTTTCCTAACCAGTTCTCAAGCCTACCCCTGAAAACCACATCTACAGCTCCCACAGTGGAGATGTAACAGCAGAGTACAGCATTTACAGGTCACTCCCTTGGCTTCAAGCTTCCCAACCCATGTGTTTGTCCCTAGGTTTGTGTTGTCCCAGTCTGTGATTAATCTGTGCCTTGATTGCAGTCAGAGTCATGAGATAAACAGTGGAAGAAGTCCCTGTGACCCTGTCTACAGTCCCTGGTGACCTGGGGCCAGTTCTGCAAGCCCAGCCCTTTGCCAGGCAGCTGCAGCCAGCAGTATCCTGGGGAGGGGGCTTTCCCAGGCAGTCGCCTCCCCCTCGGCCAAGAGGATGGAGCGCAACCTCTCATACTCTCGGATGTGGCATGCTGTTGTGTCCCACCGCCAGGTCCCTGCTCCCTGTCCCCCACCCCCATGAGAGCAAACTCAGTCCTTGGGGCTGTATGTCTGTCAATCACTGTTAGCATCATAAAGTCCATCGAAGTTGATGGTAGGTAGGGGCTCCCAAGGGCTACTTGTGGCAGCTTTGAGTGGCCGGTGGTCGTAGCGTAGAGGTGAAACATCTGTGCCTGGGAACCAGAGAGACCGTGGTTGTGTCCCGGTGTGTTGCAGGTTACATGCACAGGTCCAGGGAGCATGAGCTCAGCTCCAGCTGTCATGTGTGTGCACATGTGTGTGTGTGAGGGGAAAGGCCAGAAGGTTTTCATTCTTAAATTAAATTCATAGGATAGCCAGACCTTTCAGCTTTTTAATACAAACAGTGATTTATGGCTGCACTTACTTAAAGAATGAACCAGGAGTGGACAAATTCATCACACTCCATCCTTTTCTGTCAAAGCAGCGGCGAGATGCTTCAGCGGCGGCGCAGTGTGGTCGGGCTGCTGGCAGCAAAGCCTGCACCGCGGGCAGGCAGCACAGCTCCATCACCCTCACCCCACTGCAGCAACTGAGGTCCCGGCCTGCGTTTCATCTGCTTCCTTTTGCTGGGGGTGGGGGTGGGGTGGGGGTGGGGGAAGAAGATTGGCCATCTGCCAAATTCCCCTTCTCCCCCTCCCTTCTGACAGCCGGTGTCAGCCACTGGGAAGACGATGCAAAGTGCTCTTTGTACATGCAACATGAGGCTTCAAACTTGTCTTCCATACATTAAATCCCGATAAGCCCATCGACGTGAAGATTTTTTTGCTTCAATTATTCCCAGCTCGAGGCTCCTCCAGCCTTCCTGATGATTTCTTACCTCTCACGTGTATTACACTTGAACTCGGTCACTTCAATTTTGCCTACCCTGGGTTTGTAATATTCCCCCCGAGCTTCAGAACAGCAACACGCACGGCAGCACATCCTTCAACCCCTGTGTGGCCAGGCCACAGCTCTTTCTGCCTGGTCTGCCTGGGGACTTGCAACTTTTCCATCTCCTTGTTCAGAGGAGACATTTTACAGGATACATACATTCATCTTACTAGCCCCAAACTCTATGTATTGTATGAGCCCTGACACCAAATAGTTTCTAGCAGGAAGAATGGGAATGGACAGGCTTCCAAAGATGTTTGGGATTATACAGGAGAAGGTGGCATTTAGAAGGGGGCTCGGTCTTTTCTTCCTAAATCCATACCTTATTGTGTGATGGAGCCTTAGGCTGATTAAATAGCTGGTTTTAACATACAGCTGGTGTCACTCGGTGTCAGTCTCTGGTTTTTCAAGGAGATATTTGCATCATTTAGGCTCACTGTGGTACTTCACTTTCTCTCCAAGACAAAAAGGCCAATACTTAATACCTAGTTGTGAAGTTTTCCCAGGAAGGCACCAGCATCTGCAGCTGCATGTTTGTCTGCTGCCGGATTTTGACTGGTTTAGTGTTGTTTCTTTTCTAGCACCCAAATCATGTACCCAGACAAAGAAGAGTGAATGCCAAAGTTGATGCGAGTTTGGGGTGTGTTGTCATTCAAATAATTGTAGTCTCTGGGCCCAAAGTGATGTAACTGCTGAATTATTTCACCCTTCCCTTCTACGTGCATGCACACAGATGAAGTTGGGGATGTGCATAGGAAGGAGAAGGAGGGAATGTGTGAAGCAACTTAGGATTTTTGACAATACCATGCTAGCAGCTATTGTGTATGACACTTTTACTCTCAGCAGCTTTGGTCCTTCTTTTCATAGCCCCGGTGCATTCTGTACAGTGGGAACTGAAACTGGTATCATTATCTTGGGTTGCAATACAAAGAACTGAAAAAAAAATATGCATATTCAGCCTTACCTTCTCTGTGGGGCAGTAAGTTCAATGCATGAAATGGAGAAAAGAAAAGCAGCTTTGTAATATTTCATCAGTTTCCTTCAGAGGATAGAATTCGTCTCTCAAATTTTCTCACTTAGTAAAAATGCTCCTAAGTTAATGTTAGTTTTATTGTCTTCTGTTACCCAGCCACTCTGTAGAGACATTTTCATAGCAAATTTGTATTTCAGTTTGTCTGTCCATGTATTGTCAGGGAAGATGTTAAGCATTTCCATCTCCAGTGCACACAAGTGCTTTCTAGTCTGCTTTACTGGACTTTGGACAAATATTAATTGAGGTTTTGGTGGGGGTCTCATCTGAGTGCTGGAAAATTTGTGAAAAAGCTAACTCAAGAATAATAAGCTATGAAATGTGAAATAAATCAAAGTACAAACTATTGCAAAGCTATGTCTAAAAAAATTATTACAGCCCAGGTCAGTTTGACAAAATTGCTTTATCTAAAATACAGTTGTTCTTTTAAGGTTCAGTGTTTTGATTCACATAGCTATAATTGTCTGACTGTCATCTGTAGAAATCTGCAAAGAGTAATAATTATCTGTGATGATTTGAGAAATGCTTATGCTTGGACTGTCAAGTACAAAAAATTGCTAGGTCCCCTTTATTGCCTAATGCTGAATGCTTTTAAGAAAACAACATAGAATTTGGTGTATAGAATATATACGTACACTAAGTAGGCTAGTTGTGGATGCAAATTGTAAAGCAAAGTATTAAACCAGTCTAAAATACATTTGTAACTTACAGGCTGTGCATCATGGTTGCAGGAATCTTATTATTTTTTGTGTGAAAACAGGATTGTAAATGTGCTAGCATGTAACCTCACACTGAAAAAACCCCAACCCTTAAGCATCTGGGAAAATATAAATAATATTGAGAATTTTTTTTATGTATCGAATTACAAACACCTCCTAGAACTCGGATGATGTGTTTGATGGGCTGGAGGAAGGAGAGCTAGTAACACCTGAGATTTCAGTCAGCTGAAGTGCTGGTGTCTGTGTCACATAACTAGGACCGTTAGTGCCACCTATAGTTAGTCTGTCTGATGCTTTTCACTTTAAGACCTTGTTTTCAATGGGTTTGAGCTGGCTGCACACACACCTCCTAAACAAATACCATTAAAAAAAAAAATTGGTCTAGATGAGCTCTGGTCCATGCTGAGCTTAACAGAGCTGCTGGATAGACCCAGCTGGGTGTTCCGCAGAGATGCACCTGATTTTGATTGATAGTTGCTTGGACTACAGGTAAGCGTAACACCGTAACAACTTATGTAGTTCTGGCATATAGAACAGACACCAAACCTCCAGGCACAAGTGTAACTGAGGAATTAAAGGCAGTTACAAAATCTTTGTTAGTGCAAAATTGAAGACAAAAAGCAATTTAGCACGGCATGGGAGTGCAAACCCCACTCACAGTGTTTATCCTCCTTATTCCACTGTAAAGTAATTTGGGTGATTTTGCCCTTCCGTGTGCCGTGCCCAGATGTGCTGGCACTCCCAGCATAAGCTAGTTGTGAGCCTGGTTACGGTAATGCGCAGAGCAAGCAGCAGCTGCAGGCAGTGCAATAGAAATAAATAAACCCCTGCCTCATGATTGTGGGGGATACTTCTTTGCACACTATTTTTTTTATAGTGAGACAAAATTTAGTTAATGGTTTTCTGAGTGACACTTAGGTATTTCATCCTTCTATTAAAAATGGGCTTCCAGTGCAGGTGCCTGTGAATTGGATTGACCTGCTCCTAGTCTGCAGTATGCTACTATATTCAGGAAAAAAAAATTAATTGAAAATGTCCTGGATTAAAATCTGAAGTTACTGCTTGGCCATCAAGCTTGAAAAGGCCCTCAAAGATTATTTTATCCTGCTGTGCCTAAGTAACTAGAATAAAATACCTCCCATCTCATTACTGTGATTTACCTTGAATAACCTTTGCATGTTTGCGTGTCACAGGTCGGTGATTGTCGGTCCACATATGTATTTCCAGTCGGTCAGTATATTTTCTAATGCACTACACTTAAAGCCCTGCCCCTAACACACACACACCCCCCCCGCCCCAGACACACACATCCCTACACACACACACGGCTGTACGGAAGATGTCCAGGAGCAGAGGAAATGCGCTGGTCTCAGCTTTCCTCCCTTGTTGTTACTTTGGGACTGATGGAGATGAGAAGCCTCTGGGAACAGTGTCCCCACACTGCTTTTTTTTA
>JAVJGJ010000057.1:31492085-31564619 GCA_035590215.1 Microhierax caerulescens
TCCTCCCTTGTTGTTACTTTGGGACTGATGGAGATGAGAAGCCTCTGGGAACAGTGTCCCCACACTGCTTTTTTTTATTTCTTCTTTTAAATGCCACTGAGCTTGGGAGTCTCCCGCTGCTCATGTTGCCTCCCTGTTCGACTCGGTTGCTGCATCAGAAGAGGAAGAAAAACTTTGATCTTGACATGCCCTTCTTCTCTGTCCCCCTTTATGACTTCTGCAGGAAAACCACACTGCGATCGAGTGCATCTGTGTTGTTGACGGTCCTTTCAGGGAAGAACAAATGCTTTTATCAGGTGTCTTCCCAAAACCTTTAATGCCCAGCTGAAGTCCAAGCTGAACTGTCAGAGGACAGGCCCGAGCACTGGCTCCATCACCATCCCCACACTGATGTCTGGGTAACCTGCACACGTGCTTGGAAGTGCCCTCTCCCCAGTTGGGGGGATTTAGACCACTACTTGTTGTGGCTCTTGGAGCGAGGGCTCAGCAGGGGCCTCTAGGAACGTGCCCGGGCAGCAGCTTTAGTCTCACATCTGTAACAGCTTTGGGGGAAGGCAGGACATGGCCCAAATTGTTTGACTTGCCTTTTACCATCCATGGGTTTGAAGATGTCCATCCCTTGGGTCTTATCTCTCTGGATGCTTAAATCTGTAGGGTGTATTTTCCTCATTAGTTGTGAGCACATTTTCACTGGCCAAGCAGACGTCTAGTTTAAACAATGTAGTTCCAGTCTCATGTAACATTATTCTTTTCCCAGTTTCCCTCACCAGCTTCAGGAGTGAAAAATTACTGTGCGGTTTAAAAGCCTTGCCTGTAACTTCAAATGAGGAGAAACCATATTAGCATCAGATAACTCAGTGTTAATGTATAATTTCAAAATACCAAATTGAAAACCACTGTAATGATGACCTCGCACAGTGCTGTAGGCTCTGGGGACCGTGGAGCGCGTCCTCTGTGGTTTGCAGCTTGCAGGGAAGAGTCTGGTGGTTCTGCGGCAGCTCCGTTAAAGGCTCTCAGGTGCCATACCCAACCTGTCACTAGTGCAGTGCAAGTCTGGCTTTCGTCTCTCCTGCTCCTTCAGCAAGAGGGCTGTTACCATTAAACCTCATGGAGAGCCAGCAGGACTCTTTGGTTCTCTGGGAGAAGCAGGTAGGTCAGCTCTTCCAGGGTGCATCAGGTGTGTCAGCTGCAGAAAAAATGGGGTTTGATACAGCTGGCATCGTTTTAGGACACTCACTAAATTGGTCTTCTTTTTCAATAAGCTGAAGTCAATAGAGGGGGAAAAAAAAAAAAAGGAAAGGAAGTAGAGCTTTCAAAACTGTATTTCCTACATGGTCCTTCATCCATCAGCCATACCAAATTGTACTATAATCGATGAGAACAGGGCGATACCCTTTTCCTGTTACGTCAATATTTAATGTGTGTTCTGTATGCCACCAACCACGCCAGAGCACGTGCAGACCTGACCCTGGGCTGCTGGTGTCTGCTTAGTAAATGTAGCTGACCAAACTTGTATGCTACTTCTTTATATTTATTCCATGTTAAAAAAGTGGGAGAGAAGTACCACTTCAAAACACACAAGTATCATCTTTTAAGTGAATTTAATGTAGTACAATCTCATTTGCAACTGCAAATACTAAGGCTGCATTTTTCCCCTTACTCTGAAAGCCTGAAAAATCTTATTAATGTTAATGTATGGGGAAGAAGTGCTTAGCCTATTGATGCAGAGGAATGAAATCCGGAGCAAAGCACAGCTCTATGATTCATCTGCAGATTAGGGTCTGAAGCAACCATTAGATTATCAGATCTGACCTTCTATCTAATACAGGCCATAGGATCTCATCCACTTAATTCTGTTTTTATCCCAAGAACAGCACCAGAAAAGCAAATGCAGTACATTAACATATCGTAACATAGGAGTATATTCAGGCATTTCTTAATTTTTTTTACTCTAAAACCAGAGGCAAACAGCAGTACTGTGCTATATGATATTGCAGGAGGAGCCATTTCAGCATTTTATCTACCTGCAGAGAAGAATTTGTATGTCTGAGTGTTCACAAAGGGTTTTGTTTATTATATAATAATATAAATATAATAATTTTATATAAATAATTATATAAAATTATTCTCTGGTAACTAACTGGTATCGAGCTGACCATTAGTTCTGTTTCTCTGTGAGGAGAGCATAAATTGAAATAAGGATTTTCTATTCTTTTTAAGAGAAAAAGTAATTTGCTTCAAAAATCTGTGTGGTCCTTGACAACTGCTTTCTGACATCTTACTTTGGGAACTCCTTGCCAGTCAGTTTTCCTGGGAAACATGAAGCACATTTCAAATCTGGCTTTCCACCTCTTCAACTAGAACACAAAACTGCCCTTGAAGTTTTTATATTATAAATATATATTGGGAGGCATTCAGGAGGATGCCACACACACACAAAAGACAAGACATGCTGCCTAAAGGAGATGCATTGGGCCACTTCATGTTCTAACCATTAGCCAACATTTTATTGAACAAAGGGGCTAAAGAGATGGGATGAGGAAAGTATCAAGGAATTCAGGGAAGTGTTGGGTGTTTCGGCACAAAATACAGAAGTCCCAGGCTTGGCACATCAATGCTGTCCTGAAGAAAAAATCCTCCCATCCAAGTTTGAGGTACACCAGCCTCTTGGTATTACCTATCCCACAAGAACATTTCCTCTGCAACCCACCACAGCTCAGAGGGATGGAGGGTCTGTGCTGCTCGTGTTGCAAAACCTTTGCTGCTCCTTGGGTGGGCGAAACCTGGGCTCTTAGGGCTTGTCTGTAACAATGCGATTTCTGTTTCCTTCCTCTCCAAAGCTCAGAAATCCTACAACTGTCTTGGCCCCTTCTTGGAGTTTGGTTTGGGGTTTGCCTCTAAAGTGAATCTGGATCCTGTTCTTCGAGGGGTTTTTGAGTCACGGCTAACTACTGGTATTGAAAGCCGAGATCTGAGCCATAGCTGCAGGAACCGGAGGCTCAGTATGAACCTCCAAGCTGGTGCAAAGGCGCATGCCAAGGGTGTTATACTGGCAAGGGGAAGACCGCTATAACCAAAGACACCCCCACCGCAGATGGGTACAGTCTGCGTTGTCTCAAATGCTTCATTACAGCATCCTGTGGTTCGCTCTCACCTAACTAGAAGGTATCAGGTAAACACTTCGGAAAGACTCGGTGTACGGGAAGGAATCTCAGACCTGCTTCCCTGTCAAATAGGAAGGTCAATACTTGCCTAAATACTTGCCTTCGAGGCTAAACTAATTATTGAGCAGAAGGCTCTTTGAAATCCACAAGTGGCGTTAAGTAAATGTAAATGACATCACCAAAACCTTCCCCCTGTTGCTTTGATGCAGTTTATTCAGAATATGTAAAAAGACATCTGTAGCAGTGAGGGTAGGGCTGCACACCAGAACACCATGCCGTGCAGACAGCTCAGGTGGCTCTGAATAACCAAACACAGAAGCCCTGCGTTGGCACGGTCCTTTGCCTGGGCTGATACTCCCTGTCTCGCAGAGCAGATCATTACCTGCCTTAGCAGAAGCCCTCGCTGTTGTCGCTGGACACAATCTAGGCAGGAGGTGGCTGGTGGCGAGAGGGTGGCCACGTCTGCGTAGCTGCTGCGTGGGTCTCCCCTAAGACAGATTACCACCGCTGCAAAGCGTCCGGTAGCAGTGCTAGTAGAAGGTTAGGGTACTATTAGCAAAACAGTAAGGGGCTGTGGGTGAACGTAGTGCTGTGTGTGTTAGAAGGCCACTCACGCTTTCCTTCTCCGTTAGCAGAGAGGCAAATTCATAGTTAATAGTCTTCCCGCTCCTCAGATCACGCCTGAGCGAGTGTTCCGCTTGGGGAGTAGCAGGAATCTCCATGGGCTTCATTCTTCCTGGCAAGGTCATAGCCAAGAAACAAGCCACTATTATTAACTTCTGCAGCATGAAAGACATCAGCAGCAAGAGCCCATGCTATTTTTATTTTGACAGATTTTCCTACTCTGGTGTCTTCCTACCCCATCTCAGCAGCAAAAGGTCAGGCAGGGTCCAGCGCTGCCGTAGCCGTGGGATGGACTGCGGAGTGGAGGGGAGATCTGTTTTCCAGGACTAAGAAAAGCAGTGACCACACCTCAGGGTGAGGGTGCTGTGAGTACACTTACACACTTGCCACCAGGCTGTGTGAATGCTTGTGCTCCCTTGCAACGCCCTGGACACTTTTCCATTTAAGCAGCATATATCAAGAAGTTTGGAGATAAAAAAGTTTTATCTTCTAGCCTAGTAACAGCTTTACTCAGCCAAATTATGGACCATTCTATACAGGCAATAATCTTCTTTTCTGTGCGTTTATATAATAAGCAAAAAGGGAGTAAGAATTTCCAGCTGCTTGACTTACCGGTGCCTGTGCTTTCTTGGCAGTTGTCCAACACAGCAATTCTTCATCAGATTAGACGAGACCAAGTGACAGACACGTGCCGAGCAAACAGTGTATCTAGCAGGAAGCGCCGCGTGCTGACGCCCAACGATCTCAAACACCTGGTCGTGGACGAAGATCACGAAATGATCTATTGTTATGTCCCCAAAGTGGCCTGCACAAACTGGAAGAGAGTCATGATGGTTTTGACGGGAAGAGGCAAGTACAGTGATCCAATGGAAATCCCAGCCAATGAAGCCCACGTGTCTTCAAACCTGAAGACCCTCAACCAGTACAGCATCCCAGAGATCAACCACCGCTTGAAAAACTACATGAAGTTCCTCTTTGTTCGCGAGCCTTTCGAGAGACTGGTGTCAGCCTACAGGAACAAGTTCACCCAGAAGTACAACACTTCCTTCCACAAGCGATACGGCACCAAAATCGTGAGGCGCCAGAGGAAAAATGCAACCCAGGAAGCTCTGCGTAAAGGCGATGACGTGAAATTTGAAGAGTTTGTGGCGTATCTCATTGACCCGCACACCCAAAGAGAAGAGCCCTTCAACGAGCATTGGCAGACTGTGTACTCCCTCTGCCACCCTTGCCACATCCACTACGACCTCATAGGAAAATACGAAACGCTCGAAGAGGATTCAAATTACATTCTCCAGCTGGCGGGAGTAGGCAGCTACCTGAAGTTCCCCACCTATGCAAAGTCTACGAGAACTACTGACGAAATGACCACAGAGTTCTTCCAGAACATCAGCTCTGAGCACCAAACGCAGCTGTATGAAGTCTACAAACTTGATTTTTTAATGTTCAATTACTCAGTGCCAAGCTACCTGAAATTGGAATGAGGGATGGGTTGGGGGGAGAGAGGGGAGAGAAAGCCTGCTTTATTTAAGATTTTTATTTGTCATAATAAATATGGAGAATGGGTTATTTTGTAAATTAATATTTTCTTTTTTTGAATGATGCTGCGAGCAGCACAGTCAAAATTATTTAAATCAACTGTAAGAAAGGACAGCTCTCTTTGCAGGGTAACAGGATTGTGACGATCTAGCTGTAGAAATGAATAGTACTGCTACACTGTTTAAAAAAAATGTTGTGTTCTGGTGAATTTCATTGATCTTGCATTCCTCCAATTCTAATTAATGTTATTTATACTTATTTAAAACATGGTCTCTTGGTAGGTGTCACTTCAGCAGCAGAGATAAGATATCATTTGGACGAAAGGAGTCTGGCTTTGAGCTTTCCTCACTTGAGCCTGTCTCTTGGTAATAATACTCTTCCATTAGCTGTTAATGCAGGTAAATATGGGAATGGTTATTGATACCACATGCTTTGAGAAGAGCAGTGAAAGTAATTTTTTCAGAAAGTGATATTGCACTCAAATGTACTTTAAAAAAAATAATAATTACATCTTTCTAGCCCTGAAAAGGAAAAGTAAAACAGATTTCAATAGATTCAGGATATCTAAAACCCGTGACTGAAAGAAATGTGAATGTATTCCTTGGGAAGGGAAGAGACACCATGAAATTTTTTTAAGTCCAGACTTAATGAATTTATCAAGAATATGACCAGTCCCATCATCTCTTAATTTGAAGCCTGCCAGCCCAAATGAGTCCAAATTTGTGGATGATCCATCAGAAAAAATCAGCATTTTGAAAGTGACTGTAGAGATTTTTAAATGCCCAGAGCAATTGGCACTGACTTAATAATTCATATCCATGATGGGGCTGGGGGCAGCTCTGTCCTCTGCAAGCCATGCCTCCCTAACCCATCTTGAGATGGACAACCAAAATTGGCTCGAGAGACGCTGTTCACAGTACGTTGCTGTAAAGGATGCGGCCATGTCATTTGCAAAGTCAGAAAGTCATCTTCATGTTGATCTCTAAGCATGCAAGGCAATAAAAAAGATCTCATCTTCCTACATGCTGGTTTCATGGCTTTTTCCTAGGGGGATGAGGGAGTCTTCTATGTTTCAGTTGATGCCTAAATGCCATTGGCAAGGATGTTTCTAATTTCCAGTGGGTTAGTATTTCATCTAAGGCAGCTTTAGTGAGAGACTATATGACCTTTTTACTCAAGGTGAATGTCTCAGCAGTGGTTGTTTTGTGTGTAACAGCTCTTTGGGATGGCAGATTGTACCAGGCGTCGCATACCGAGCAGTAGTCGTGGGCAAGCAAGTACTGATCTATTCATGGCAAATAAATAATGGAAAAAGAGATTTCCATGTGGGTCTATTAGCAAGCTAGTGAGCAGAAGGACAGGTTTCTCCAAATGTTTGCTTTAATGTGATGCAGGTGAGGTGTAGGGCCGAGCAGGCAGCCGGCACCCTGCCTGGGGAGTGGTCTGTAGCCACCCCAAGCTCTCCCATCTGGGCGCGGCCAGCAGCCAGCTTATGGGCAAAAGGAGGCAGAGGCTTAAATCAGGGTATTTGTGGGAACCTAAAATCTGTTCTAAGCTTGATTTATGGTTGAGATGGAGTTTAAACTTGCCTGCATGTCAATCTTATGATCAAAACAAACCCTTCCAAAAATTAGGGAGGATTTAAATAAACTCAGCTGAAGGCAGAGCTCTTTTCACAGTATCAGAGCCAGATCCAGGAAATGTTGTATCGTAAAGTAGCTGATAATATCCACTGAATTACATTAGTCTCCAGGACACACGTGTGGTTAAAGAAGACAAATAGGTTCCATCTTATCTTATTAAAAAAAAAAAAAAAAAGTCACCAAATAAATCTCAGCAAAGAACAAATTAGCATAACAAACAGCAGCTGAAGTCCTTTCACAATTGGATTTGGTCTTAGCCAGGATTTGGGTCATTATTTTTTTTATCATCCCTACAAATAAATCTCTCATCCATTCTGGAACAGCCTCAGTTCCTATAACCCAGGTCCTGTTCAAAACCCGGAGTGCTGACGCGGTGGCTGGTGAAGAGCTGGCCAGCTGCGCCTGGCAGCTCCGAATTCCTGAGCGGCTGCTGAGCACTGGCTGGTGTTTTAATTAAAAGCAGTTTTGTCTCATTATTTAGAGGTTACGGAGCTGTTGCAAGTGCCTATGCCCGCATGCCCCGGCTTTCTTTTGTTCGTAGTTCAATCACTATATGCTTGTTACAAAAAAAAAAAAACAACAAACAAATCTGATGGGGGGTGGGTTCCCCCTCTCCCCCCACCAATATTTCCTGAAAGCTATCCGTGTGCTTGTGTGGGCTTTTATCCAGCACTGCTCATATTTTGGTCCAATATTCTCTTTAGTTAGCTGTTAATCCCTCCAACAGAATGTGATGTGAGTTTTTTCATTTAAGAAAAAGGTTGATTCCAAAAGTAAATATTTAAAAAATGAAGTGTATTCCCCCCTTTCTTTTTGTACTTTTTCTCTGGCATCACCATGGTTTTATCTGTTCTGGAATACTCTCTTCAGTTTCACTGCTTTGGAGACACAAAAAGGCCTGTTTGACAGCTGTGACAGAAAAGCTTTAGGTGAGTAGCGTGTTCAGGAAATCTGAGGGTGAGCCCTGCTCCAGATAGGATTTTTAGCAGCAGCTTTGGGTTTGATTACCCAAATTCTGCCTCCCCACAAGGGGATGCCCTATGGGGGGATGCTCAGCACTTGAGATGGCTTTTATGTGGACTTAAGTGGGTACTTAAAAGTCACTTGCTTTTTAGAAACCTTGGTCCCAAACTACACCAACTGTTCATTTAGTGTGTTAAATCTGTTTTGGGGTGCTGTGAATGGACTGTAGATCTGTGTTTAAAATGAACAGCTGACATGCTGGATATGATCATGTTATATGTGGTGAGCACGAAGCCCTCACCATGTCGGAGGAGGACCACAGATGTTAAGAAACAGCCTTTTTTTTTTTTTTTTTTTTTTTTTTTTTAATACTCTGTGTGTTGTTTTGAATGAGCCAAAAAATACCTCTTTCCACTGCAGCCACACAGAGCTGTTCGGGTCGTTCCTCCTCTCAGTGAGTTGGTGGCCACCACGTGCCCTGTGGGGCAGCCCGGGAGCCAGGCTGGTTTTACCCCCACCTCTTCACTGGGTTTCCCAGCTGGAGGAGAAGAGGGCCTTCTCCCGAGCTCTGCCTCCCTCCCGGGTTCTTTCTCCTGTGGCTGCATCTGGACCTGGGAGACACACAGGCAAAACAGCAGCCTCAGCAAAATGCAGATGTGACCGTGGGGCTGTGAGGGTCGCCCAGGGAGCTGCTCTTCCAGAAGGGTGGGCATTAGTTAGTCCAGCAGTGGCGAGCACAGAGAGGACCCAGCGGGGAAGGTCCTGCTCCCCCCCTCTGTCCCCAGCTCCCTCAAAGCCGCTGAGTTTGAGGAGCAGTGATCCCCATCTCTGGGAGGCTGGTGCCTCTCCATCATTTGGCAGGGCCAGTGCTGAGCCCAGCAGCGCCTGTGGCTCCTTACCTGGCGCAATACCCGCAGCTGGGGGTTCGTTCCCTGCAGATGGCCCCAAGCACCACAACCTGGAGCCCAGGCTGGATTTGGCCCCATTGGAACATGGTGGTGACTCCTGGGCAGTGGGAGGTTCCCCCAAACCTGACTTGGTCCATGCTTCAGCCTCTGCGTAAACCATGTCCCTTGTCACAGAAACGTGCAAACTGCCTGAACCACGTGCTGTGTGAGACAAGGGGAATAAATAATTCACAAGCAGAAGTACTTCTAGAAGTAAATTGACCCCAGATGTTTTAGAGTTTCGCTGTAGTCTGCTGCACTTTTCAGGTACAAAAAGGGACTGTCCTTACTATTACTCTTGTTACAGAGAGTGTTATTTTCTTACATGCATGCACAATACAATGTGTACGAATAATTTAACATCGATGTGGGGTTGGATTTTTTTTTTTTTAACCTATTTGTATGCAGTAGAAGGCTTGTTGTAGAAGAGTATCTCCTCATACCTAAATATACTGTTAATAAAGAAAAAAGCTAAATTATACATTGCCAATACAAGTGTGAACTGCTCATGAATCTTTCCTTAAAAAAGCCATTCAAGCCTGATTATTTTTCTAAGTAACTTCAATTAAATTGAAGAAAGAAAGTTCCTCTCTGTGTGCTTTATTTCTGGCTCATACTTTAAGGGTGGATTTTTCAGGGTGGGATTTTTGTCTGCATAGCTTTGCTTTCTCAGAAGGGTTATTTGTGGCAGGACAAACAGAAGACTCAAAATTATCTACAGCTGGGGAGCAGGAAAGCTGAAGTCATCTAACAACATGCCTCTCATTCCCTTCTCAAGTTCCCAGCCAGCAAGGATGAGGGCAGCCAATTTAAGACCTGTTGCATGCCCAGAAACTGTCCCACCTCAAGTGTTTAGTCAGTCCGCTGACATCAATTCCAGCTCTCTGGTGAACTTCAGGCCATGCACTTGCCCCCCTTCATGTCCATTCACTAACAATGGCTTTGAGTTAAACTTTTCCAGCAGTCCCCAAACCTGTGTGTTCTCATCCGTGGTTTTCACTGAGGCCATGTCTAAAACCCCCAAAGCAGCAACTTCCAGTTGGGCTTTGAAGACAAATAGGGTGAGGAAGTCGGCATCATAAATTACGCTTAGGAAAAGCATACTCACAGGCAGTGGCTGCTCACCATTGTAACTGTTGGAAGGGGCCATGGAGGTCAGCTGGGCCACCCTGCTGCTGAAGGTCACCAAGACTGGGTCGGCCATGGTTTTGACTTGCCAAGGCTTCAGTACCTGAAGGTACTCAGAGGGCTCAGAGCCTCTCTGCGCCTCTCTGTGTGCCCTGTTCCAGTGCCATGCTGCCCACCCAGCAGAGATGTTTTTTCCTAGTGGCCACCTCGAGACTCCCAGTCTTTAACTTGTGTGCATCATCTACCACTGGAAAGAAGCGTTTGGGTTCACTTACTTTCTAAGTCCCCTTCAACTAACTGTAGACTGCTACACCATCACCAGACTAAATAAACCAGATCCCTTAACATCTCCTTGTAGGTAATACGCTTTAGGTGACTGAACATCTTGGTATCCCACCACTGTAACCTCTCCAGCATCTTAATATCCCTCCTGAATTGGAGAGAGCCCCAGAACTGGATGCCATATTCTGGGTGCAGCACTGCCAGTGGCAAACAGACTATTTAATATGCCAGCCCCACTCCTCACAAGGCAAACATTATTCGCAATGAGAGCAGAGACAAACAGAAAATAAGAAATACGCTGAGTAGGTTCATAGCACATGGTGGGGCACTGGCTATCTTTAGAGCCCAAGCCCATTCCCACCTCGAACACCCCACTACTCTGCACTCCCTAATTAACAGGCAGAACTGCAGCACAGCATCCTGAAATCACAGCCTGGCTGTGCAGTATTAAGACAGCAACCTTCGCATTTCAAAACATCGGTGATTTGTTTCCTCTACAATCTCAGAGAGGGAGATAATTAAGAAGGTCTTGAGAAAGACTTAATCTATGTGAGCAGTTAGCCCAGCTCCAGCCACTGTGCTGATGGCTTTGCCTCCCTTGGCAGGGCATGGATTACTTACGCTTCAAAGTGATGCAGCCCTGTTCTGGCAGAACGTGGGTCTAAGCACGCCACTACACTGCCCCATGTCCATCAGCTCCAGTAACACCAGCACTCACGGAGATGAAGTGCAGTGTCACACACAAACAAGAGCCAGGAGAACTCCCCTGGCTGGGGCGGGGGGCAGGCAGGTGGGCCAGGGGATGCCAGGGGACCAAGCCCAGGCAAGTGGGGACCAGCAGCTGCAGAGCTCGGCTGCGGAGGGACTTAGAAAATTGAAATCACATGCACACAGAAACTTCAGGTTTTGGTAGGTAATGGGGTAAGAAATGGTGTCTGGGCACAGCTCTTGTGTGCACGGCTTTTGGGGGATTGCCTTCGTTGCTTGCAAGATAGCGGAGAAGAGCCTGATCCCTGGTACTGCCAGAGAGACTGACAAAATCTGCCTCAGTGGAAGGAAGCCCGAGGATTTGTCTTTTTGGCAAGCCTCAATTTTTCCATTAAATACTTACAAATTTACAAAATGCCTCCCCATTGGTACCCAGCATACAGCTGCTGCCTCATGGCTGCCCCCCAGTACGTACCACTGGCTGCTGCTGTGGGACAGGAGAGCTGGCAGCAGCAGGGCTGCCCGTGGCACCCCAGGACACTGGGGAGATGAGTGAGGAGCACCTGAGGACGTGACAAAGTGGCAAGATCCTGCACAGCTGAGGTGTCCCCTCAGCCAAGCATGTGACAAGATGGTGCAAGTCAGTTCAGTGGAGGCACGCAAAGTTTGAAGAAAGCCTGTTCCTGCGGCTGTCACGTGCTCTCTGTGCAGGCAACAGTTCCAGCAGCACTTACCAACCTTTGCTTGGATGAAAATACATTTAATTTAATTTTATTGCAATTACCAAAAAACAAAACAAAACAAAAAAAAAAACCACCTAGGAAACTGGAAGGAAGAGAGGAAAAAAAACAACCCCAAAACAAATGCAGCCAGCCGCAGAGTGTAAACTAGAGCATATGCTTCCCAACCCGCAGGGCTATGCTTTTCTCACTAGCTGTGTTACACATCACCACATACAAGACTCCTGGTGCCACACAAAAATATCTTGCTTTTCCAGTTGCACTCATAGTTTTGCCAAACATTGAAAATTTTGAAAAATTAAGAGTCCAGTTTATCCTTCAATATGCTAAAAGACAACATAGCCAAAAGCCACCTCCCCAAATTTTGTGCAAATTAATTTTTTTTTTTTAAAATCTGTGTTAAAAGAGAAAAATCAGCTTTATTTTCCTTATTTGCATGATGAACAGCAGGCCTTTTCCCCCATTACTTGAAATCTCACTTTACTGGAGTGCTCAAGCCTCTGGACTAAGACATTCACCTCATTGTCAATAAATGGCTTCTGCTGGCAAAGTCAGGGGCATTTAGAACTGAGAGTAATGACTTACTCCTGGGGGGGTGGGGTGGGATAATATTTTCATTCACCTATACATTGTTAAAAATATATTTTCCCAATATTTTATGAATACTACTGATGTTGACATTTAAGTTGATTCCTCTGTCCCTATTTTTTGAGGAAACGCAGACCTGAGGTACCATTTCTTCAGGTGTTTAGCAGTATACGTTCTATCACAATGCAACAAATGAACAGATTATGTTGGAAAATAAGACATAGCATTTCAAGCAAAATTATGTGGGTTTGAAAATCCCATTTCAGTCAGAGTTTTTAATTAAAAAACAAACAACCGGCAAAGCTGTTTTCCTCAGTAAGAGAAAAATCAATCCAAAGTTCATGCCCTCTTTTCTGTTTTGTTTTTTTTTTAACTAATATATAAAGCTGTCAAGGTAACATACAGCTGGATAATAACAGTTAAGCCATTAGGCTTCAGCTTATTCTAAAAACTAGAATTGTATTGTGGCAATTTGTGGTGGTAGCTAGCAAGATGGTCTCCATGCTGTCAGCAGCTATTTGCAGGCCTGCATGAAGTTAAAACCTGCAACCCACAACAGACCTCATTTTCCTGTAAGAGCTGCTGCAAAGACAAGGTTTGGGCATTGCCTCAGCCTTTCTTAGGCTCAATTTCGTTGGACTTACCTTAGCAGGCAAGTATTCTAGCTAAAAAAGGCCTGGTGTTATGTCTGAAGTAAGGGTGTCGGGTTTTTTTCTTTTAAAGTGATTCTTTGCTCCATTAATGCAATCACTGCATATATGTTTTTACCATTTTTTGAACTCGAAAGAGATGAATGTAGGAAAAAAGGTCAAATAAAAGCAACAGCCATGCTATGGAGAGGCAAGTGCTGTTTGCAGAGGTGTCCAGGTACATGCTGAGACACCCATTCAAGAAAAACCAAATATTTTCCCTCCTGGAATTATAGCTGTATGTGATTTATTAAGAAATTTGCCTTCAATTATATGGAAAGACATAATAACTCAGCCATTCTGTATTAATTTTACAATGTACTTTGCTATTTTATCATAAAAATGTTACTGCTGTGTGTGCAATACGTTTTTATGTGCAGTATGTATCATTCCTACAGCAGATGCCTTTAAAGCTTCCCATTTTCACTCAGGAAAATTTCAAAAGTTAAATTGACAATTATTTTTTTATGAAAAATACCATTGAAGTCAATGGTGCAAGGATTAGAAGGAGCCACAGCTAAGTGCAATTCAGGTGAGAAATTTAAGTTTGTATAACTGTGGAAAAGGAATGCAGGACAGGAGGAAATTTAAGATGGAAAGTCTCAGTTTGGGGAGTTTCCTTGTGAGATATTAAGAATTAAATTAGAGGAAGGCTTTTGAGAGCACAGTGAGCTGAGTAATCTTGCTTTGCTTCTTTTAGTATGTTTCAGGTTACCTGGCAAATCTCTGCCAGGGCTGTTGGAAGCTGATTAAAAATACAAATTATTCACATATAACGTTAATGAATATTTCCATGCTGGGAACTGCAGCCAGAGGAGAGTTCATAGGCTCTGTTCCTAAGTAAGGAGTTACACACTTGCTCAGGGGTACTGTCATGGTCCCTGTGATGGGTGTTACTGGTAACTGCTCCTGTACGATCAAATTACCAAGCAAAGTGAGCTTTTGAGGTGTGCAGAGATTTCCAGCTGGAGACAGAGATGTTAGCTTTCCCTCTAGCAGCAGACACATTCAACCAGGTGTGGTCCTGCTTCCGAGTGAAATAACCAGCTCGCATTTTTCCTTTGATCAAGTAAAAAGCCTCGGGATAATTAGCTGAGAAGATGGTGATGATAGCTAATAGTTTCCTTCTGCATTAAGAGATCTTGCTGATGTGATCTGGATATACATCATGATCGACGTGAACTGAATTGCAGCCACATGCTGCATTGTCTGATGCTTCCCCTGCTTTTCAGAGGTTGTCAGACAGCAGAGAAGCATCCCAAGCCTGAGTGTCTCCTACCCCCCTGTCACTCACAGTGGTTCATTTCTATCAAGTGACCATCAGCCTGCCATGCAAAGCAAACGTGACTCCTTGTATTTTTGTTGGCTTGAACTTGGAAATTGTATATGAAAACAATTAAATCCGTTGTGGGTTGTTGGCTAAGGATTCCAGGCCATATCTCCCATTTCACAAGTGGAATTTAGTTGGTGTCAGTGCTATAACCAAGCTGGCTCTGCTCTGTGGCCATTGGCACCCCCCACAGCCCTGAGATGCAAGCACACAGACCCCCTCCCAGGTCCAGAGCCAAACCTGGCTAGTCATTGACCTTGCACAGCTGCACTTGACACCGTAGCCCTCCTGCTCCTGATCCCGAGGACTCGTGCTGGAAAAAGGACTCCAGGTTACCTAGGGGCTGCCAGAGGTTGCCTGTGAACAGGAGAAACTACCCTCAGAGCATACAGAGGGTGTCCTCGGAGCTGTAAGCCATGCCCACCTAAAAGCAGGAGAAACGAGGAAAAAAAATAACCTCGTCTTGAGTGTAGCAGAAGCTTTCCAAGTGGGTATGAGCAGGACTAAATGGATTACAAGAGTTGGTCCTTATTTAGCAGGAGGCTTGACCATGAACATATATGTGAGGGATACACACAACCATGACACGGTCAAGGTAGCAGGGTATCTGCAGGCGTGCTGCAGCCCTGAAATAAATGAGGCAACTAAAAACGCACTTGTGCTGAACACCGCAGTTCCATAATATTCCAGAAAACTGAGTTCAGCATTGTTAAGAGTTGGCTGAGAATCAACAATCAGAAAGGTGAACAGTTACTAGTTTTGTCTCATGAACATCATGTTGTGAGAGGCTTCCTATGGTAACAGGACATTTTTCTACTTCTTGTAATGAGTGCTGAAAATGTTCATGTTTGTTTCTTTTAGCGCCAGTCTGAAAACCGTACATATTCCAGAGGTATGTATACATTACTCAGCGCTGTAAGTGCATCTTCTGTATCTATTAAACATTTATGTAATGCAATATTCTCAAGTCAGAAGGACTTTAAAATATTTACAAGTATTAATAAATGTTTAAAATGCAATTTTTGTAGCAAACGGCAGAACTGGACTTCCTTTGAACTGACGGACATTTCTGCATCTTCCTGTGTCTCTAGTAAAACATGAAAATACAGTGAACATGGACTGCAGAGGGGTCTGGCAGTTCCCATCCTTTATGAAGTCAACAAGGTGAAGGGGACCCGAAGCCGCTGGGCAAGGCACCACAGCGGAGGCCATGGAGCAGAGCAGGGGGAGCTCAGGGAGCTCCCATCCATGCCTTTGGATGGGTTAGAGGAACTGTTGCACGGACAGTTTTTCTTTCCCAATTTTCCGCCAAGTCTTACTATGTACCAGCAGCACAGTGGGTGTCTTGGTGAGGGCTCTTCCAGCTACAGAGCGGAGGTGAAGAACCCTGCACAGCCAGTACTGTGTATTCAGCACAGTGCCAATCCTATATAGTGCCGTATTCTTTTTAATGCCAAGACTATATAGTCAGGCTTTGCTCAAAGCAAGGGATTTAGTTCTCTCTGAGGGGCAAAAGTAGTCATAGCTTATGTCAGTCTCCTGCTCAGAGCACATAACCAGACGTGGTATCTAACAGAGCCGGGTTTTATGCTCTTTGGCATGGTAACCTTCCAGTGCTTTAAAGAAGTCTTTAGAAAAAAAAAAAAATCAGCTTTCAAATGTAGGAATAGAGCAGAGGCCAGCTGGAAATTAAACCTAGGAATGAGCTTGTCTTTTTGTATCTGAATTCGCAGCATTTTAGAACTTTCATTTTGCACAAATGACATGCAGGTTTCGTAAGGGTTTTTTTCAAAGGCCTTTATGTCCTCTGTTACACAGGGGGACCACAGCTTCCATACGTACGTGATAGACTTACCCTGCCGTAGTACTTAGTGGCCGTAACGGATTGGCTCTAAAGCAGCAGCAATGGCAATCTCAAAACGTTAAGTTGAAACAAGTGAGACAGGGGAGTGATCAGCCAGTCTTCAGGTATTAAATACAGAGCTGGCTCACATCTCCAAATCGTCTACACTTTTGTCCACAAATTCAGATGATCTCAGTATCTGAGCTGATCTCAGTTACCTCATGTGGTCAACCCTGACCAGCAGAAATGCTCCAACCTCCAGAGATCCTCTTCTATTTTAAGTGAAAGCTACCGTTCATTTCCCTAGAACTGGAATTAATCAGGTATGTCTATAAATTTTTCCATGCAATGAGCAAAAATTGGTTCACTCTTCAAAACAATTGAGACGAAGCATGTTCTAATGTTACTCCAGAATCTTGGATACTATTAGAGAATAAAACAATTGGTCGTATCAGCACAGGGAAAAACAACTGTTTCAAAATCAAACAGGAAAAAAAGGGCTTTGGATGATCTAAAGCTAACCATGGTATCAGGATTCATAGAAAAGTAGTGGGTGATTGCTTCCCAAGTATAAAACTAGCAATATTGCTCATAATTTTTGGAAAACCATTTAAAATGTCAAATTTATTAAAATGTTCTTCTACTGTAGACATTGCAAGAAGAACATTGCAACAACTTCATTAATCAAAACCAGGAGATGACAGAAAAAATTAGTAAACAGACAAAATCCTTTTTAGATCCTGTTCATGGTAAAAGTTGGAATGTAAATCTGAGAACTCAGAGATATTAAATCTCAGGGAACTATTCAGAAGTCAATTATTCCCAAAGACTGGGAATATAATTCATTCAGGACCCTATTTCATTTGCAAAAAGCAGACTTAAAATTATTCAAGGAAAGCACTTCCTTGACTTCTGAAGACTCTTAGCAACTCTTGAAGAAGAAACAAGCAAGCTGAAGAATGCTAAGTAAAAGAAGAAGCAAATTTAAAGTATAGTTTGAATTGAGAAATAAAAGCATAGAGTATATGATGAACCATCCTGCATATTAAATAAAAAACTAGCAGGACTTGAAATCAAGTTACATTTTTAGCTGAAGAGCAAGTAAAGCCCATCCAGCCCTGCCAGTGCTGAGTGACTAAGGGGTACACTGCTGCTCTTGGGTACACATCCAGAATATGGCAACCTTGTATATTTACTAAACATGTTGATTCATAGCTTTAATTGTGAATGGTTCATGTTTTGTTAATACTAAATTCCCTAGAGCATCTGTGCACAGCATGCACAATGATCAAATTTTCTTTGAATTTAACAGAAAGACTTTCCTTTATGTCTGTCAGAAGGAGGCTTTAATGACAAAACATGCCTTCTGCTAGTTCTTCCTCCCCACTTTTATAGACACAAAGCTGATTTTTTGAGTACGTATTGGAACGTGATAATCCAAAAGATAATTGAACAACAGACTGACTTGACTAGGAATGGATTAGAGAACACAATTAAAACAATGTATTGTATCACAGAAAACCTAGCCTGAAATAGAAGAAAAATCCTACTAAGGGACTTCATATTGCTTCCAGTACCTTTGGTACTATTTTTAAACATTGTCTTATTTATTTTAAAACAGGTTGTAATTTAATTACCATATTCTATTGCCATTTTCTGCACCTCTAAAGAGACTATCTCCTTTGCAATAGCAATTTTGCCATTATAATAACGAATTTCAAACATTTCTTCATCAAATGCTTATACTACTGTTTCCTGATGTGTGTTCTGAGTTATTCTTGGACTTAAGAGAGCTTTTAATGATGCTCAGAACTGAAGTGAAATAGCAAATCCATTAAAACAATGATAGGTCTTATTTTAAGTCCTGATTCTGCAAACCATTCTGCATTTATAAAGCTTTAATCCTCATGCTGTTTTAATTTTTGTATGAGAAAAGTCTAATTTAGTTGGCAAATTGTAAAAAGAAGTGAAATTAATTTGCTGCTCACCAGTTTCTCATCAGCATTCTAAAAGCTCCAGTGAAATTAATATATTAAGCCTGGGAGTGGAAGAGGATATTGCAAATTTAAACATCACAGATTAAGTCAAGAGGTACAGTGATGCTATAAAACTCAAAATATTGATCTAAATATATTAAAAGAAGAATCCTCCCCTATATCAAACAGCATAATAAAGCAGTGGAACTACCCCGGCTACATAATCACTCTAAAAATAAGCTGGAGTAATTCAGTAACTCACTTGAATGCAAAGATCATTTCAAAGCACGCAGAGAAAGAAAATAAAACACCTGTAGTATGAAATGCTTCTGACTCCAGATTTTAAAGCTGCATTTAGTTGCAGTTTAACAAATGAGATTGTCCCCTTTCATGCATGCTCACAAAACAATTGAGATAGTCACAAAATCCTTCAGAATGGCAAATGATACCCAATTCAAATAACCTGCCCCTACTTCTGTTTACCCTCGAGGTATTTCAGAAGTAGAGAAAAAAAGGAAAATGTAAGAGTGGACAAAGAGCATTCCAACTGTTACTTAGCATCAGGTTACAGATAACTAACTCATAAAGGCAAAGCAAGTGGAGCTTCTGGCTAGCGTCTAGCCCATCAGCAGAAGGAAAATGCTACGAGAAGCTGCAGGTGGAGCTTTAGGATGACCTGCAGCTTAAATGAGTTGAATGAGCTGATATGAACAAGAGTCAAAGAAAATGCTACATGTTGACACAAAAACAAAGAGACGTGAATCAGCCACAGCCCTAATTAGGCTACAAAATATAAAGGAAGGTTTGAAAGAATCTTCTAGCAGGTGGAAAGGAGGAAAATGCTTAATGAATTTTAATACAAAGAGTGATTGTTTTATCTGCAAGATTACAAAATATGGCTGCTTTGATAACAAGAGGCAGAACAACATCTCAGAATGTCCCTTTCAATTGTATGCTTTGAACAGTACAAAAAGCACACAATTTGTCTTTAACAGAATTTTTTGTAACATTTCTTATCCACACATACAGTGAAATAATTGTCTATTATTGGGATGCATTAAAAAAATCAGGATGATGGAATACTGTCAAGAGGTTGACTTGAGTTAAAACTGGTTTAGGGAGCACAGCTTTGGAACAGACAACAAATTCTCTGGTATCCAAGTACTCTTTTCATGACTTCTCCATATTATCCTCATGGCTGGAATAATATTCCTCCACCAAAACTTGGTGGTAAGTGCTTTTTACCTTCATAACACTAGGTAGCAGAGTTAGCAGACTCCTAAGTTTGAAAAATGCTCCTTCCACATAGGAATCAAACCCCTTTCCACACATGGATTATTTACTCCTTGCTCTTCCATACATCAAGGTTTTCTCTCCATTACCGATGTCATCCTTCTTTCCCCACTCAAACTCCTCTCCAAGCATATCTTAGAGAGCATTCTTCTTTTTTCTCCTCTCTCCCACCATTCCCCGAAATACCTCTTCTTCCACCTCTTCCCCAACTCCTTTCAGTACAAGTTATATTTTTCTTCCCTTCCTGAAAAATAAGTTTGGCTGTGCCTTTTTATTCTTTTCTCCAAGTAACTTCCTTCTGTTTGCTCCTGCCTCTCATAATGAAAGCTTGCGTATCTTTCTTTCCCACAATATGGATTTTGCTCTTTTAACCATGCAATGAACTTCCCCCCTTGTGAAATACCAAATTTTCCCATCACACTTTTCTATCACTTATTGTTTCCATGCCCAGATTATTCCAGTCTGTCAACATATTTCCCCTTTTCAAATTTCACTGAATTTGTCCCGCATAGCACTTCTTCCCTAATTCCATGATTTAAACACTCACCCACTTGTTCAGCAGACAGTACCAACAGTTGTTGATAATTTACTGGGAAAATGTTTAACACACTAAGGACACTGTCATGACTAAATACTACAATGCCCTCATGCATCAGGTAAGAATAGATCACAAGTATCTCAAGAAATTTTAATTTTTAAGAATCTTGAAAATCATTTGGAAAGGATCTTAAAATCCATCAACTCTAATGAGAAAAGTGCTTGAAATGGTGGCTTAGTTGATTCACATGGTAGTTCTACCAGAATAAAAAAAAAAATTACCATCTGTGTCTGTACCAAAAATAACCATTATTGAAAAGAAAAAATACATATATACTATTTTAAATTATTTAATAGGAGTATTTCCCGCAATGCTACATACAAGAAACTATTTTAAATAACATTAATACAAACTAAGAAAAGTCAGAGAACCTGAAGTTAGAAAGATTTAATCTTTCTCTCACATAATAAAAGACATAATACATATGATTCATTCAAACAACTGTATTGTCATAACTGTAAGAAAAAGCTTAAATAAAAGTTTTTAAATGAGGGAGCTAAAAGTCAGGCATCTAAATCCATGTGTAGGCACTGAATAGCTGGTTTAATTTTCAGAACTGCAAACACTTTCAACTTCCACAGAGTTTAAGGTGACCGACACCTATAGTAGTCCCATTAACTCTTATCCACACAATTTAATTCATCTGAGTAGGTCCATTAAATTAAAAGGGAAGATTTATGTGCATAAACCACATAACTAACGTTTACAGAATTACAACATATGCTGATACATGGGTTTAGTTGTCTAATTTAAATCTCAAAATTTAAAACTTTCAATCACAACATTTAAAATATGAGTTGTTTATTTAATTATGCATTTAGGACATACGCTATAGTATTTAAAAACATATGGCAAGAGGAACTCCCACTAGATTTTAAAACAGAGCAATTAGTACATATTTTTGAAAATGGCAACGAGAGTCCTCATGATGAATGTATTATTCAAAATACTGAGGTATACCAATAACAGAAATCATTCAGAAGCAATCATTTTCCTTATTGACCATATTACTCCCACAGTTTGAAAGCAGAAATCCTGTCAGCAGAGACTTCTGCTTAGAAATGGATGAAATTGATAGCTCTAGAATTTTAGAAGTTTATGTAACTTCCAAGTGCCTAAAAAAGAAACATAATCTGTTATACCCCAAGTTTTAATCAGGACTCAGTATTTACACTCAAATCAACACCTCTAAATACTTCATTAAAATCAGGATACTGGCGATCACAACACCATTAATATCAGTTTGTTAAACAACTTTTCAGTTGCTAAATGAAAATACACTTTCCCACACAAGGAGTTTTTAATCATTCACCCATTATTATTGATCAGGTCAGTGACACGTTATTTGTCTTTACTAGGCTCTTGTTCTAATAAATCACAACAGCAAAATAATTAGGTTGCTCTTTTTAGCACAAAGAAAATGGGCTCAGCCCTGCAGACACTTTTCAAGTGTCTAATTTTATAAATGCTGCTGGTCATATTAGTATACATAAAATAAACCTTGTGACAAAATGTTTAGACAATCAGGGTTCAAATCACCGTAACACTTATTACTGACAGCAAGTCTGCAACGGTTGGGGAGCTACAGCACTGAAATTGCGAGATAGAAACATAACATCAACTAACGTCTATGAAACTGAATTCCTCTGAGGTCTACTAACCACCTCTGTGGTAAAATGAAAATATATACCCATCTTGTTCCTGGGAGGGAAAGACAAGGCAAGCCACTGATTGGGTCTTACCCTTTTCTTTGTCACCACTGAATGAGCAATTAGAGATTGTTCTGGTTCGCAATACAGTCAAGGAACTGTTCTTTTAAAAGACCAGATCTTTTAAAATGTAAGCTTGATAAAGGATTGATCTGCCCTTCATTATGTCTACTCAGATGTCTTCAGCTAGCAGCAATCCACCTTGGTTTCAAAGTAAAGGTCTCAAGTATCCTTCTAGTTCCATCCTTTTTTTTTTTTTTCTTTTTTTTTTTTAAGAAACCAACCAAACTAAAATCATTAAGGCTCTTTTATATCAGTGCCAACTTGATTTACCTATACCAAATGGAACAATCACTTTTAGGACCTTCAAGTGGAATGACTGGTCTTGTCAATATTCCAGGAAAAGTCATTGTATCCACTGGAATAATTAGTCTCCGACATCTCCATCTCTGTCACCTATGAGCCACAGAAAATGAAAACCTATAGCTAATAAGGCAGTTCCAAGCAGATCTCCCAGTGCAGTAAGATAAGGGATAGAAAAACTGTCAGGATCTTTTCCTTTTTTCCAGAAATGGTGCACCATCCAGTCAGCAATCCATAACAGAGTAAACACCTACACAACATCAAAGAAAATCTGGATTATTATCATATAAATTACATTGAAAGGAAGTCAACAGCCAGCATTATTGGCTCCTCAATATGCAGCACTAATATATACAACTGCATTTGAAAAATATAAATAATTAATATGAATAAAATTCAGACTAAAACTCTCTGCAACTAGAGACAGGGACACTTAGCCAACTTCTCTCAGTCAATCACATGCACAGGTAGAAGGAACACACCGAATCATTGACACCATTCTTCGCCCAGTCCGTGCTTGGGGGCTTATGAAAATGGCACGAAAAAGCAAAAATCCCAACCGAACATGCAACTGTACCTCTGCAGAAGACATCATTCTGTACAGCAAGAGCACAAGTGAGGGTTCAAGATTATCCCAAACTGACTGATGTTGCCCCAGATGAAAACACGCAACCCAGGAGTAACTCGTGTTTCCACAGGTCTAGAACTGACCTGAATCTGACCTTTATACCACAGATGTGATATAAAGAATATTGGGTCAGATTAAGAACAGTTTAATCTGAGTTGTATGAACTGCAAAAAATAGCCTAGAAGCTACTTTTATGCCTGAAATACCAGCTTCAGCCCTTCTGTAATCAGGCACACCTGCAATATATATTGTGAAATTGTCACTCCAGGCTGAATTTGTCCCAGAGTAAAAGATTTCATTCCCAGCTGTGAATGTCTGAACATTTGAGAGGTTTGATCTTAATTCCAAAGGTATGCATAATAGTTAATCCAATTTTAGAAAAGAATCTTTTTAATGTTGCACAGCTGTATCATAAGAGATTCTGCTTCAGTGGAATCATGTGGTGTGGCATGGCACAAGATGAATGGAGAAAGGACCACTAACTGAGCTTCCATTCCTTCTTGTCTCTTCTAAGGAGCTGCCTTAAGATGAAACGAACACTGTATTTTATGTATTTTTAGTTAAATCAGATCTTTAGGAAGGGTAAACTTCAGACAGTTACTACCATCATTCATTTTTTAAAAGTCTACTATGTACATTTAAAAGAATGTGCTGTATCAAAAGTAGTAAAAGGTACAAATTTCATATTTTATTTACTAAATGATTGATTACTAGTATCAAAAGCATCTTTATAAAAGTATACACTCATTTACTGAAATACTGGTAAGATGGTTGCAATGCACTTCTCCACAAAACAAAATACAGGAAAATGAATGTCGTATAAAAAATTGCCTCGAAAAAGGTTCTCAATTAATCTTTGCTTTGCAAAAGTGTATGTTAAAATCCAGCCTGAATTTTTAATTAAAAAAAAAAAAAAAAAGAAAGGGAGGATTATTTGCTTAATGAAAAATGCATGGTTTGTTTATATAAACATATCTCTGAAAAGGGAACTCTGTAGTCTAAGCTAATTATGCAAGTCCTAGGTGTGCTGACTGGAATCCAAACAAATATATTTAAAACAGATGTTTTCTTTGGAAGACTATCAGATTCTCTGAGTCGGCTCCTTCTTCTAACAGAGACAAAAAGAGGCCTGTTTATAAAAGATCCTGTACGTTAACATCTCCTACAGGATATGCACCAAAAACTCTCTTGTGCCTCACATCAACAATAGTTATGCATATTCTATTGAAAGAGGAGAGCATTCGTTCAAAGAATTTATAATGCATTTATATAACACAACCAATTAGGCATAACAGACACAGTCCAGTTTAAAAGACAGTATCCACTTTTAGCTCTTAAAAATCATGACATGAAAACCTTTAATTTTTCCATGTATTTTCCACTCTGAAATAACTGACATGGACTACCATGAAAAATGGGTAGTTTGGAAATTAAGTTTTGTCAATATTTCCAAATAATTATTTGTGCTATATTAGCTTACGGATGCATAACACATAATGCAAATTGTAACAAACCTGGCTTCTGTAAGTAATAGGAAAAAAGTTACAGCATATTATATTACCTGATGCTTATAACAGTGTGTGATGGCAGTTGGGACACAGTGCTTACAGAGTGAGTTATGAGACTGCAGACCTCAAGCCTTTATTTTGGTGAAGGAATAATGCTATCATCATGCATTTGCACAGCTAGAAACTCACTAACATTTACAAGTTATACAGATCAGTCTTTGGAAATGGTTACAGTATTTAACTACAGTAGTTGGTGTTGCAAGATAGAAGTCCACCAATGTGACTTAAACCTTCAATGAGATTTTGCTCCTTATCATTGTTAAGAGGGGCAATCAGTCATCAATCAACTTATTGGGGGGGGAGGGAAGCATAAGCCCTATGAGTTTGCTGAATTTCTGTCAGTAAGACAGTCCTTGTATTTGAAATGATAAGAGAAATCACTCACAAAGATCTGACAGATTAAAAAAAAAAAAAAAAGCAAAAAACTCATACAAAAGACATTAAGAGACTTGTTACTTTAGTGGCACAACACTTCATTTTCTGGGATTTATCAGTGACATTTATTTCAGCAAAATGGTGCAAATGATTTTTATTTGCACCATTTTTGTAGCAGTACAAATACTGTGTAGTTTACTCTGCACTCATGCTACGAAGAGGAAAGCCTTTCTACTTCAAATTGAAAACCAGCTGGTTTTGAAGGGGAAAAAATAAAGGGATCAACGTTACAGCAAAGCCTAGCAAGATAGTACAAAAATTACCTCTTCAGCATAAAATGCTGGAGAAAAGTGATAAGAAAAACTTGTAAATATAGGCAGAACTGTTCAAGATGAAAGGTAGTATTTTAAAATTATTTAATACACAGAGGAAAAGAACAATTAACTTTGTTCTGCAAAAAAGGAGATGAGTAGTAGTAGAATTATGAAACAGAGCCCTAGGAATTCTTCAGACTGCAGTAATAAAATAACTGCAAGGTTTAAGAAAGGTAAAAAATAACTAAATATCCATATACATAAAAAGATCTGTCTACAAAAAGGGAGACACTATAGTGACTGATAAGAAAAAAAGCCCAGAGCCAGGACTGCAAAAATACATGCAAAATTCCAGATGTTTTGATATTTTAAAAGGAAGATCATGCTACATTATTACTCTTCTGTAAAAAATTACAATCAAAATAGAGGAAAATTAAACTAAAGACATCATCAGTTTTAGACTGTATTTCTGAAATAACCTATCAGTCACATTGTCAAAAAAGGTCCTCAGAAGACAGAAGCAGCAGAATATAGCAATGAAAGAAAGGGAGGGAGGGAAAGAGCAAGAATGAAGTCTTTATCAAAGCTTAATGATGAAGAAGCTGAAAATAAGGAGTATAAGTACACATCTAATTTTGTACAACAAAGGGGCAGAAAGAGTGATTCTTGCTATTGAACTTTCTGATGCAAATTATGAATATCAGATTGAAACTGCAATTGAATATGAATGCTTAAATAAGAGTGAGCCTCACTATTTAAAGCTCAATCTTATGATTGCAAGACTAGAAATGAGAACATTATACCCTACAAAGAGGGGTTTTTCCCTTGTTAATGGGCACAAAACTTACTTTCATTCTTTGCAGGTCTATAGATACAAATAACAAATTTACCTAAGAAAAGTTATTTTTAATCTTTTGCATGTAGTGGGGTCTTCTAAAAGCTATCTGCATTTTCTCATGTAATTAATTTCTCATTGTTTCTGAAATAGGAAAAGAATGAAACTCTATTATTTAAAATAAAAATATATAACTCTCTCCAAACATTATTAATACTGTTGAAGCTTCCTACAGCCTAATGGATATGTTGCAGGATCCTATAATATTTTTATTGTTTCTTTCATCTGAGATGACCATATTTCATCAGTGAATGCATGTCAAATTCACAGAGATTAAGAAGTATAACATTCAAATGCATATTTGTGAAGATGATTTGAATCTTTCATGTCTATATTAGTTTGTACGTTAGTTGCTGTGATTAGTGAATTCCAACAGCAAACTGGAAAAAAAGTTTAAGTTACATATTTGCATATGATTTTTCACACAGGCATTATCAAAATTCAACTATTAACTTAGTATGTAGACCTAACATTCTTTCAAACATATTTTAATTCTGCTTTACTCTCAACCTTATATTGACTCAGAATTCACCTGTGATCTAACTATGGCAAGATCTGGTAATTAATGCATAAGAACTCTTAGAAATCTATGAAATTCAAAGGTAGGTTTATTTATTTTTTAATTATAAGTGAACCCCTCAGTCAAGGATCTCTAAAGACTACCGTGTCCTGACTCTGACATAATTCTCACCAGATTTATGGTTTACATCTTCTAGTGGGTTTGACCCTTCATTAAGTTAATTTTTAAATTATATATTACATTTCTCAGGTTTTAAATGGCTTTTGATGTCATTATGTGAAACTAAATAGTAGCTGTAAAGCGCTCGTCATAGATCTACACTGAACTTAACTTGCTGAATTTCCATTGTCTACAGCCAGAATTCTGTAGTCGGGGAAAAAGAGTAGGGTCTACGTATATTTTGCAAAAGAAATTTTTCTCTACTGTCTTCTCAGGCAGCATATCTGGTGTGAAACATGTCCAGGGGAAACAAGTCGCTATTTCCTGTACACATACAGAAATTTCCTTCCATGTCTGGCTGCAAAGAAACCACTGAAGAGCAAGTTTGTTCTTGCTGCTGTTGTGCTGTAGCTAAGTGACACTAGCTGCACTGCGGTGCCCAGACAGCATAGCATACGTTTGTGTAAGACTAAAACCTCATCTAAGTAGAAAAAGAGGATACCATTTTAACTGAAGTTGTTTCTAAATCAATTTGACTATATTTATGTAATTTTGTGGGAAGGAACCTTTTTTTTTTTTTTTTTATTCTACAGTTTCAATCCACATTCCTGAGACTGTCTTGATTTCCCTGTACCCTTGCCAGACACCCCAGGTGGCCAGGACAGTCCTAACGGCAGGCGGTTTGTCAGCTGTCTGAATGAGGAGTCCAACCCAGACCTCTACGCGCTCAGGTATGCTCAGCCTGCACTAGCTGTAGCACAACTCACTGTGTCACGCTACAGACATGAGCACTTGAAGTTCAGCCTTCGGGAGGCAAAAATCACCCCTGCTAATGACTGGGCAGGAGCCAGATTTCTACCACAGCCAGCAGCACACCTGGAAGTTGAAAGAGCGGTTGGGACCCACATTCAGATCCCAATGAGTCTGGCAAATCTGCTTCTCGTGCTGCAATGAGAAAATATTAAACATGCAGAACTGTCCAGGTTTGGACCTTAGTTTCCATATTTCCTTGAATGATGTAGTCTACTTAGCAGTTACATGCTCTACACTTCGGAAGTAACCTTTCCTATTAAAAAAAGCAGTACTTAAAATGCATCAATATTTTCTCAATAAACACGACCTTCCTCATCTCTCTATAATGCACAGTATACCCCATGAGTTATTTTTCCACATCCAAGAGGCCCACACCATCGTTAGAACCCTCACACTAGTGAGAAATCCAGGATGTTTTTGAGGTGAGCAGGAAGTCATTACAGGCACTGCTGAATTCTTGGCTGTCTCTTGTCCCCAAACAGCCCTGAAGCACTGCCAGTTACTTAACAGCAGAAGGACATCCGACCTTCGTTGGGCAAGAAGGACTGCATTTTGGAATTACTTATTTGCTTGGTAATAGCTCTGGGAATCTCCTATTGTTTGTTTACTCCCCAAGTCTTTAATGTAACTGTGTGCTCAGATTTGGTTTGGAGGTGTGAAAATTCCTCAGAGGGCATTTCACTGGCTCAGCCAGAACGTGCAGAACAGAGGCCACCTTTGAACAGCCAGGGCTCTGCCACGACTGATGGCTTGGCAGTTCCATTCTGCTCTCATTCTACTGCAGGCTGACAAGACAGAAGATGAAACTTTGCTCAGTCCATAGCCTCACAAAGTTAAAAAATACTTGTGCCATTGTGAGGTATAAGAGGCGTTTCAATAAAATGTTTTTTCAATTGCTGGTCAAATGCCAGGTTGTAACTGCATGTAGCATAGTGGTATGTGCTTGTGTGTGACTTGGTTTTGTAAAATTGTCAAGAAAAGAGTCTTCCTCTTAAATAGAGGCCAGTCACCAAATCCAAACACATTTAAAAGTCAATATACTCGTTTTCATTAATGCACATTGGCTTGTCAAGATACTGTACACTGCATTATGTGAAGTACCCTGCATACTTACAGGGTACACCTTCCTCATAATATTCTTTTTTTTGGTATTTTCCTCTGCTGCTGCTACTCATAAACACAGAACAGACTCTTCACTACAGAGCTAATTCAGACCTTTTGAGCTCAAGCCTAAAAGTTCTAGTTGAATGCAAATTAATATAAATATTTCTGCTCTCTTCCCCACCTTTCAGAAAATAGAATTGTGAAATCCTAGCTCCACTAAAGTTAAAGGGAGTACAGACTTGGATTTCAATAGAACCAATTTATAACCTTCACTGAAAAACACTTCAAGATTATGTATTTATTTAAGGAACAGAAACAATTGTACTATTAAAGGTAGAAAAATTAAAATAAAAGAAAATAAAATGCTTTCTGGGTTTTCTTAAGCCTAAAAATCCAGAACTGTTTTGTTCACAGAGAATCAGAGAGAATGCAGATTATAATACTAGCTACTCATATTATTGAATAGAATTTAATGATTTTTAGAAATGACATATTCAGTGAAAGTGTACTTTGTTTTACCACATAGTGTATTTTTGGTCAATAATAACTAAATCATACTTTGCTAATATACAGCATGTCATATTAATTGCTTATTTCCCATAAATATTTTGAAGAAATGAGATGTTGGGAAGATAATATCTAAGAAAAGGTAGGGAGAAGAGTGGAAAGAAGCTAGTAGGCATGGGTGATGAAAAAACAAAATCAAACAATAAAAATAGCAAAACTGGATGAAAATTAAATTATCTGATTGGAATTTCAATAATACTGCATAGAGCTTACAATGCAAATTAATTCCATTTTATCACTTTGTAAAAAAAGAATGTTGAAGTTTACAGGCAATATGAAAAAGTCTTGTTAAAGTGCCAAGTAGAATTCACACATATGTTACAAATTTACTGTAGAGATAATGTGGAATAGCATAAACTTGCAGAAGAAGACAGAAATATAAAATTCATAATTAAAGTTTTTGTATTAACATTTCCTTGATTTTTTTCAGCTTACTATAACATTCCAGTTCTACTTTTGCCATTTCTCTAACCCCTTCCTCTCCATTTTAAACAAACACAGAGCTGGACAAGCAGAGATAATAAAGAGATCTTGATGTTTATTAACAATCTATTTCAGTGCACTATAATATATGTCATTAAATAATTCAATGTCTAAAAATAGTCACCTGAATTTTAAAGATAGAAAATTCACTTTGTTGCCACTGTTGTTTTTTTAATTTAGCATCAATTTTTTAACATAGTGGAAAAAATGTAGATAGGTGGTGTATTGCCATAATCATTATTCAGCTACACTTTCCACCCTCCAGCTCAATGTAAGTAAGGAATTGTAAAGGGTAAAGCAGTGCTATTAAATCTCCTCAAAAACAGGACTGACCATAATTAACTCTCATCTTTGGGAATCACTATGTACTATTAAATTATCAGCTACTACCTCAAACATAAAAGATGCTGCCTGAAGCAGGCTTGTAATTTTTGACATCCATTTTCATATGCCTTCCATTCAAAGTGAAAATAAATGCAAAGTCCCATATAGTATAAAAAAGGTCTAGAATGCAGAACTCTCACTGCTCAAGATGGTTAATGGATTTGGTTTGTTCATAACTGAAATGACAATTAGCTGTGATGTTTTTCAGTTTTACAGCAGAACTGGAAAAGCTCTCATTGGGACAAAAATATAAAATAATAGAAGTAATAGGTAAAAAATGGAAAAACCCCAGATCAGTAGATGTCAGCTTATGCCAAAAGAGATGGCAGCTTGAAAACTGTTCTTTACTATATCCAGGTGCATAGAAGATGTCACTGAAAAAAGGGAAGAGGAACAAGTGCAAATATCTAAGTGTTTCCCTTGAGAAAGGAGAAACTTAAAAGCACACAGTGGCAGTAGGGAAGTGTGTCAGACTGACACGCAAATAAAATATGTTCAGGATTTAAGGGTTAAAGCAAGAATCGTCTCCCTGAAAATTTTAAATCTGCTCTAATTAGAGGTAGCCAAAACTACAATAATCACTACTAGAAATTTGCCAGAATAATTAAAATGGGGAAAAGAATCTATTAAATATTTTTAGAAGGTGTTAAAAACCAGGGGGTTCCAAATTGTAAATCTGTCAAGACCCATGAGAAGTTACAGGTCACAATACAGTTACTGAGTTTCAAAGTAAATACATCTCAAACAGCCTGTTATGGCTAAAGACAGAAGATAAAGAGGAAAAAGTAATCTATAAAAGGGAGCAGAGGAAAAAGGAAAAAAGCTGTATGTCTGCTTTCTAGGTGAAAAAGCAAGAAAATCATGTGCGGCCTTATGGACTGCAATGGAGATGCACTACTGCAAAACTGAACAATCAGGCCTTGCATTTATAAAAACCAACTTTACAGGTGTATATGTGCCAGTGCTGGGTCTGAATTACTGGGTCATCTGAAAGTCCTACTCTAACGCCTTAACTTGGTTTTCAGCAGAACTTCTGCATTCACACATCTTACCCTATCCTTTGCTGCTGAAGGAAAGGTTGTATCCCTAAACATATTATGATTGCAGTTCTGTGAGCATGAGGACTGTATGGCTTTCATATGGACTTCTGAATTATGAATTCAGGCTGATTCCCATGTGAAATCTCTGAAACATAATAATGGCTGAAATCACACTGCAGTCTTACCTTCAGCAGAGGCATTAACAGGGACTCTTTTCCCCAACCTGTTTTTGTTAAGTTTATAGGAACTGAGAATCACGGAGAGCGCCAAGACTTAGAAAAACTTGACTGAAATGGGCTAAAGGATTCAAAAGTTATTAGAAAGGACAGCCAGCCAGCATGGAGTGAAGGAATAGCATCATTTTCTCAGGTAAACACATCATAAAAGAAGTGATAAGGCTGGAAACTAGGAATATTATGTAAGAGGAAAATGAAAAGTAATTTACAACTTTTAGGATGGCATTCTCACTTGCAAAGGTTGGAATGTTATGGGTTATATTCTACCAAAAAAAGTATAGAATTCTCAAATGAAATTAAAATAGTAGCAGTTTTTGAAACCCATCTTTATTGAAATAGTACTGTGATAAACACAGAAACACAATTTAGAACATTTAAAACCATACTTTTTATTAAGAATTAACTGATGATAATGTTGTTTGTATTTTAAAACTAAATCGGTCATATTTTTAGAAGAAGTATGTATAATTAACTTATGGATATTTCAACTGTATTTTTATTTGTCACATGACTGGTCAAATTTTCTTTTTAAGGTACAATGAAACATCATAATTAATTCAGCCAAATTTTAGCTAAAAATTGGCTGTGGATTTTAAAAAACTATATTTATTTTGTATTATTGATTTCTCTAAGTAAAATTATATCACCTTGAGACATTTCTATTTCAAAGGGCATCTTTCAAGAACTGTCCTTGCTGGGTATGAACAGGCCACTAGGTAAGATCAGCCAAAACAATGTTTGACAATTAATGCAATTCCAATTTTTTGTACAGTGATCGCTGTCAGACTAATTTCAATTTTAATAAATATTAAGAATGCACCAAGAAAGCCATAACATTCTCATCTACTTCATATTTGACTATGTTAAATAAAAAAGTAATGTGAACCATTTCATGAGGGTTCTTTCAGAGTTTCCCTTGATCTGTTCATTATTCATAAAAGTTACTTTTCCTTCTCTCCATCTCCCCTCTAGCTGACTAAAATGAAGGGGGTTTTAGATGCAATGGTTCCAAGAAGCACATGAAAGTGCAAGATGCGTGACTGGGAAATAATGCAGTCAAGTGTCTTCTGAAAAGCACTCAGTATAGATACACCTGTGCGAGCTGTATATAGGTGGAGATAATTAGCTACTTCAAAACTGTACTGAAGTACTTGTATTAACCCATATTTTCTTGTACTATTAATGAGATTTCAGAAATCAGGTAAAACACAATTTTCTTCAAGAGCTTAATTTTATACAAGCATTTTTAAGTTGTACTTGTTCTTACCTGTAGCAGAGCTGCAAACAAATATACTGCTATAAAGATTGGAGTTAAAGAAGTGTGGCCGCTTTTCATTAAGTGGATAGTGTACAAGAAAATCAGGTGTCCAGGAATCACCAGAAGAAGCAGAACTTGGGCTGATTTGTTATTTACTCCTACAATAAAAAAAATCCAAATTTCTGTTAAGCTCTTCTATTATTATATCAGATTTTTATTAGTTTCAATATAAAAAGAAGCTTTGGAATCTCACAGCATTGACTACTGTGGAACAGTAGACATTATTTTCTGCCAAAAGCCTCCTCAAGGATTTTCACAGGCAGGGGAAAAAAGCTACTCTAGTGTCTGCCAGAAATGTTAAGCAGGGCCCTTCCAGAAGAAGGTGCAAACTGCTTTCACTCTGTACTCATGTAATACCATCTACTTTTTTTGAGCTGAAGTGACCTCCTAAAACTTCCTTGGAAAGGGGATGTTTTGGACACCATATTAAAGACATCCTCAAAAGTATCTTGCATTTCTAAAATGTAATCCCACATTCACCACTTTCTCATCTGTTCCAATTCATTTCATAAATATGAAAGTGTAATGCGTGCTGTTGACACATCACATTTCACCATGGTTACTACATTATTAGGAAAGGAGGCAACACAGGGGAGGAACAAGCTGTGAAGCAAGAATTCAGAAAGAAAATGGCAAATGGGAAATGGAAAGCAGGGACTTGACTTAGTGATAACGTTAGATATAATGTTTGGTCCTAACAGCAGATTGGTTTGAACTTCTGAAGTTAAATGACAAAGGCTAGAAGCAGGTAAACAAGCTAAGGAAAAATGAAGGTTGAAATCCTTCCAAGTGGCTATCACTGGGTCCTGCCTCATCAGTCCCTGCGTTCAACCCTTGCCAGGGTTACACCTTTCTCTGTGTTTCCCTCTACGCATCGCCTCCTTCAGGGAGTTCCTCGTGATTCTTACAGGCAAACAGCTGCAGGCAGAGGAAACTGCCAAACCTCTGTTGCCTTTGAATTGCATACAAGTTCAGTTTATTGCTGTTTCTCACTGCTGGTACAGTCTGGCATACAAGGGGGGAAAAGAGGAGACATGAGACAGCAGTTTTAACAACTAATACACACCTGTACCATAATAGGTTCTGCACGGATAATAGCAACCCTTGGCTTCTTCTGGCAGCTCTCCGGGAATGCTATGTAAGTGGAGGTAGGTAGAAATTCTGCTAGCTTGAATAGCTACTAGATTGCCACCAATACCTGAAATACAAAACAGAACACATGGTAAATTTTCAACTATTTTTTTCTCTAGTAGGTCACATTTTTGCAAATTTTCCAACTTCCTCTGTTTACCACAGTCCCCTACATGTAAAAGTCAAAAAGAGAAACATCTTTAGAATGTATATAAGTTATAGACAGATTAACACTGAGCATTAAAATAACTCAAAAAACTTGGGCTATAATTTAGTGTATCGCTGGATATTTGGAATATCCAAACTGGAAATCTGGATATTTGGAAATTGGTTTTAATTCATGGTAAGTGTGAAAGATTCCTCTGAAAGGTTCAATCTGATGCGTTCTCATAGGTGACATCCCTTCTATTGCTCCCTTTTCTCTGGAAATCCCTCTTGGATCAACAGAAGTACTACGTAGTTGTGCTGCTGCTGGATTACCTTCCTAGGTCAGTATTGCTGGCGAGCATAAGTAGCATAAAGCAGATGCACTCACCATCACAAGCACAAATGCAGATTTCACACCCAGAATTATAGGGCTGGAGAAGACTTCAAGAGTTATTCTATTCATTCACGTTTGTCACAGAGCAGAATTAACTATAATCTTCTGCCACTCCTAATTCAGGGTGAAAGGACAAATGTCTGAATAACTGATTTTAAAAAGAACGGTAGTGATGGAGATTGTTTTCTCCATGACAACTGTTGGTATACTTCCCATTGGAAAAGAGATTTCAGTGAAACAAATCACCCTAGGATGTGAAGTGGCTGGCAATGTTACAAGGTCACAATCTATAATCTTTGAAAACTCATGGAGATCAGGAGATACCCTGACGACTGGAAGAGGGCAAATGTCACACCCATCTTCAGCAAGGCACTGGACAGTTTTTCACAGCTTCCTCCTAGACAAATCAGCAAGTTACAGCCTGGATGGGTAGTCTGTGAGATGGGTAGGAAATTAGCTAACAGGTCACACTCAGAGGGAGGTGATCAATGGTTTCTAGAGGAGGCCGGCAGCTTGTCACAAGTGGGGTCCCCCAGGGATTGATAGTGGACCCCACACTGTTCAACTTAGTTCATAAATCACCTGGATGATGGGACTGAAAGAATCCTCACCACCGAGTAGTGAGGTGGACACATCGGAAGGGAGAGCCATCTTACAGAGAGACCTGGACAAGCTGGAAGACTATGAAATTTAACAAAGACAAGTGTAAAGTCCTGCACCTGGGACAATCAAAGAGCCCAGACCAGGCTAGGATCTGCTGGGGAGCACCTTACTGAAAGGGTAAGGCGGAGGAGAGGAACATGAATTAGCAGTGCACCACTGCAGTAACAAGGCAAACTGGGGACATTACGAGCAGAGAGAGAGATAAGATCATCCCATTCAGCACTTCTCAGGCTACACCTGGAGCACTGTGACCAGTTCTGGTCCCCACAGTTCAAGAAAGACATGGACAGACTGGAGAAGGTCAGAAGGAGGGCCATGAAGATGATCAAAGGACTGGAGAACCTGCTCTATAAGGAAAGACTGAAGGAATTAGTCTTTTCTCCTTGGAGAAGGGAAAGGTCAGGGGGAGACCTCATCACAGTTTTCCAGTACTTAAAGGGCAGCTACAAAGAGGACAGAGGCTCTCTTTTCACAAAGAGCCACAGAAAAGATAAGGGCAATTGGTGCAAGTTGCACCAGAAGAGCTTTCATCTCAATATTAGAAAAAAAAAATTTACAGCGAGAATAATCATTCACTGGTTGAGTGGAGGTTTTCAAGATGTGACTGGACAGGGTGCTAGATAATCTCATCTAGGCTCCCTTTCCCACAGAAGGTCAGACCACATGAGCTTTCAGGGTTCCTTCCAACCTAGGCTGTTCTATGAATTTTTATGTCAATGAACAGAAAACTAAATCAACTTGTTATATCTACATTACAGAATGCAGAGACACTAGCATAAAATCCTGCTGTTGTTATTACACTCTGGAGTTGTCTACTTGCATATCAAGCACATGTTTACACACACACAGATGCTTTATACAGCAGTGGGTTGCTCGGAGAAGATACGATTAGGCAGAAGTAATGCAGATCTTGTCCCCAGTTGAGAAGCAGAAAGCCCTTGTTTATTGTAGTTGAATTGATTCGTTTATCTGATGCTTAGGGCTTTCTTTGGTTGCAGAACAAATACCTGCAGTCACCAGAAGACATTATTTGCCAAATCCTGCAATTGGTGACTATGGAGTGGTTACAACAAAGATCTAACAGTGAGAAGATTTCCTGCCTCACCACTGCTTAAAGACATTTAATGGCTGAACCTAATAAGGAAGTATGACTTTATGCAAAAAGCTTCAAATACAAATCAGGAAATAGGTATTAGAAAAAAATCATGGAGATGGCAGAGATGACTGTTCATCAGACTTACCTTCATCTTCCCAGTCAGGAGATACAGGGACAAATTACGAACTACCAAAAGGCTGAGCTGGCATTTGCAAAGAAAAATAAAATAACAGTAGCTTTTTTTTCTGACAAATTACAGAAAAAGAAGTACAAGGGATTTATCCAAACTACAAAAGAGGCTTAAACAGATTAAAACCAATCCAAGTAGGGTCCAAAGTCTGTCCTAACTGAGACTTCTGGCTAATGAGAACAGAGTATGGAAAAGGAGGCAGAACTAAAATTAAGGGCCAGTGCACTACATTTGGATGGGGATCAGATAATTTCTGTGACTGAATTATGAAAGAGCTGTTATGTAAATCTGCTTAATAGAGCTACAAAGCTGGGGATGGTGCCATATGACTAGAAAATATGAAACAGTTTCTGCTTAAAAAAAGAGGCAATAAAAGCAATCTGGGTAATTACAAGCAGTCTAACAACTGCAATAACTGGTATATTCAAAACAATATTAAAAGAAAAAACTAGTAAACTCTTACTATCCATATATTTTATATAGCACTATGAGAAGCAATAAAACGTAGAAGAAAATAGGGCTGTTTTTCAAGGTACATTTTGAGATTTGTAGCAATGCAAACGTAAACCACATTGGCACAAACCCCCTAGATTTCAAGTATTCCTAGGACGTTTTCAATTTTCTCTTGTGGCTGATAATTTTCTGCTCCAACAAATTCAGATAATCAGAAATATGATAGATGATCTGGACCTCTTTCCCTAATTAATAGCAAGGGAAACCGAGTGAGAGAAAAGAAAATGGAAATTCGTCCATTTGAAATGGCAATAAACAAACCATCAGACAACAGAGACATGGACAAGTCTATGGTGGTCATAGATGGTGGACAAGATGGGTGGTCAGTCCTTTGACGGATAGCTATTACATATCTGTTTACTTTTATAACCATCATTTAGACAAAGTATGCCCCAAGGCCTGTTGTACATGTAGATAACAAGGAAAATGATTGACAATTATTGGAAGTGATTACAAAACAAACTGGCCAGCCATAGGATACTGGCGAAAGGAGGGAGTATCTGCTCTGCAAAGTAAGCTGACCTGCTAACCAAAAATGTCAGTATGGAGTGTGATTTCTAGAGGTGTAACAGTCTCTTTTCTATTTTAATTACAGCTAAGTTGAACATATACAACCTATTTTAGCTAATTGAAAATCCAATATTCATATGTTAAGCAAAATTATTTTAAAAATTGTTCAGTCTAAGTCTCAACAATCTAGTATCCGTGGTATATTTTTAACTTACAGAAAATAGGCAGGTGTACTGCAGTGTAAAAAGCTTCTAGAATCCATACATTCTGCTCATCTCACAGCTGACGATGTATGGTGATGGACAGCAGCAGTCACATCATCTTTTAGTTCTGTCCATTCATCTACCAGTCCTTCCTTCTAATTATTTTTGAACCTTTGGGCCAATTTCTACCACATCTGACCCAAGGACAGAGGTACTAACTACCTCCAAGTATGGTTAAACAAGATAACAAAAAGGAAACAGTTGCTAGGTAAATAAAGAAAAAGATTCAAACTCATGCCTTTGGTGAGACAAAGGCAGAGATATGAGCAGCATAAGCGTGCCAGCTGACCAGTCAGCACCTAGCTTGGAGCTAGGCACGATGCCTTTTGCTCAGCCAGTAGTTCAGTGACACAGAAGAGAAACAATGAAATAGAAAGCAGAGGGAGAATGGAGAGAATGTTGTGAGCAGTGGTATTTGCAGGGACATGAGGCCACAGGGAACACTGAGGGTTGAAAGTGCTGTCTGGTGCTCTAAAAACTCAGGATGCAAACCAGCACGGAATCTGGTTTCATTATTCTGCTGGTTGTACAAGGACTTGTATAAAGCTGTTGAAGGAATCACTTCAATATGTACAGAGATACTCTACTTCGTAACAGCAGTTACTGTGCACGTGAAGTTATCTTGGCAGTATCAGATTAATCAGATCCTTGCAAGAAGAAAAGAGATAAAATTGTGTAGGTTGACAAGATGTCAATATATAAAACATAGCTTCTCAGCATCTTCTGAATACATGAAATGGTCACATGCTCAGTAGCTGCTCATACTATGAGAACCTCTGTAGACATATATGAGGACTGTTTCCATGAGCACTTCAGTCAGAAAAAAAAAATCCTGGAAGACAGTCTTGCAGTTATTACAGCAAACACTTTATAACAAACACTAAATTTGTTAGCTTCTTTTCATTCTTGTGAGCACTACAACACAGAGTAAAATACTTTGTTTAAAAAGTAAAATCCTGTAACTGTTATTGAATTCCTTTCAGAAGAGCAGATGTATTTAACTTCAATATGAAAGCGCTACTTTGTCAATAGGCACAAGAGACATTGTCTGCTAAAGTGTGAAGGATGTCGTGCTGACTTAAAACATTGAAAGAAAATTGAAAACCTCATCATTTTATCAACCAGTTAAGGGATAAGAAAGAATGCTTCTTTTGAAAATTGTTATCAAATTTCTTTGTCTAACAAGCACAGAAATCCATACTCAAAGCAGAGCCAAAACCATGTCATGTATTTGTGAATAAGCCTACAGGCATGATTCTATTAATCGTTACCTGGAAAAAGGAATTCCAATAATAGTAGTAATCATGCTATTCAGAAAACCACATTAAACATACTTTAAATCAATGCATCTTAAAGAACATTTCAAAGCAAATATGTGTCTCATAACCCTTATTACAGGTAAAAAACCCAGAAGTTAAGGGAAGCTGGATGGGCGTTACTGACACATACTAGTCTTAGACCATGCAATGCTCTGGGTAACACACTGGGCTTTTTTTTTCACTCAGATCTTATACTGCATGTTTTGATAAACTGGATAGCATTTTCCAGGAAAAACTGGGAGGATTGGCTAATAAACCACAGGGTTGTACTCCCATTCAGAGGGAACTGGATAGCTTTGAGTTCAACAAAAGGAAACACAAATGGGTGGGAATAACCCCATGCACCAGTCCAGGCTGGGAGCTGACCATCTGGAGAGCAGCTCTGCAGAGAAGGACGGGGGGGTCCTGGAGGACACAAAATTGACCATGACCCAGCAATCCACCTTTATGGCAAAAGTCAACAGCATCCTGGGCTGCATTAGGAAAGCATCACCAGCAAGCCAAGGGAGGTGATGCTTCCTCTGTACTCTGCACTGATAAGGCCACATCTGGAGTACCATGTCCATTTCTGAGCTCCCCAGTACAAGAAATGGACTTACTAGAATGAGTCCAACACAGGACCAGAGGGACTGCAGCATCTTTTATATGAGGAAAGGTTGACAGCTGTGACTGTTCAGCCTGGAGAAGAGAAGGCTCAGAAGGATCTTATCAATGTGTATAAATACCTGAGGTGAGGGATGAAGACACGGGAGCCAGGGGACTTCTCAGTAGAACCCAATGGCAGGACAAAAGGCAATGAGAAAAAAACTGAAACACAAGATATTCCATCTGAACACAAAAACCCCACACTTTTTTATGGTGAGGGTGGTCAAACACTGGAACAGGTTGTCCAGAGGGATCATGGAGTCTCCATCTGTGTAGATATGCAAAACCCTACTGGACACAGTACTGGACAACCTGCTTTAGTGGACCCTGCTCAAGCAGGGTGTTGGACTAGATCTCAAAAGGCCCCTTCCAACCTAAACACTTCTGTGATTTTATAAAAAAGTAAATAAAACCACCTCTTCCTCCCAACTCTATTTCAGCTATGTTTCAAATGAACTGAGCAAGCACTACTGGCTTATTGGTTTTGGAGAACAGATGTATCCATCTAACCTCAGTTAAAGATTCTAAATTTTGAATCTTGAGCAGACTTGTCTTCCTGTGACACTGCTGGGACTCCCTTGCTCAGGGTTTTAGTTTATCTGCAGAAGGTCAGGCACCCAGAATTAAGGTGTTCCAAAACCAAAGTTCATAGTAAATGCAGCCCTCTAGGTTGTATAGTAACCTATCTGTAAATGCTCCAAGGGTTCAATTTGTATAAATTATGATGAAGTCAAATAATGCGACCATTCTTCCTCTCAGACATTTAATTCAATGTCACAAAGTATTGCCTAAATAAACACCATTTTGATATTTTGCTTTATCCTTAGCATATAATGAATGCCTGACAGTCTGATTTAGTATCCCTTATTCACAGCTTGAACTGAATAGACTTACTAGTTTCCTTTCTGCTTTTCAGTTGTGCTTGTCACTATAAATCTGAATGTTTTACAAACATTAATGTATTTATTTTTAAAACATACCTGTGAAGTGATATTTTTGTACTATCTGTAAAGAGCATTTTTCAGTTTTGGACATCCAATGTAAAATATTTAAGCATTTTCTTCCCAAAATGTTTATGCATTTAAAGCAGATTTCTCAATTATTTCATTTGTACCAATGAATGTTTAGTATTTCTCCAGCTCAGATCCAGAATCTCCAGGGATTCCAGAAAAAGAGAAGAATTAAGTTATTCATAATCCATAGAAAATCTGGTTTAAGGTACTTGTTTAGCACCAGAGGAGAACTGTACAATAGGCAAGAGCAATTTTCCAAAGCAGTATTCAATTACCTTATTTATAGTCACCTCCTTTCCTGTAGGTCCCAATCTCATTCTTCCTTTTTTTTATTTTTCTTAAATATGTATAAATAAAGAAAGTTTCCTGCAGAAAACTGCCTCCTATGAAAGTACTGAGAGCACAAAACAAAGCCTACATAAAACCTTTAATGACCAGTGCCATAACTGTTCACAAGACTATAAAGAAGTTGCATGACGGAGCACACAAATGATTGTGTAAGAATGGGCAAACCACCTGCATACCAATTCAATGAGATTAAAGATTTTTAGAAATCCAGTTATATGGAGAGAAATTAATCAGCCACAGAATACCATGTTGTTCCCAAGCCTCTACAATATAGTTTGCGCAATGGGACTAGAATAAATTAATATCTACATAAGGCAGAATTAGGCCAACACAATTCCCAAATTCATTTTTCTTGTAAAACTATCAAGAGAAGGAAGGCAAGAAGTTTCTCACTTCTGTGTACTCCTGAGCATAACACATAGTTCAAAATAGTCAGTTTTGCCAATTAGTCTTTTTGGAGTTCAACAAGTTGCTTTTGGATGTCATTTGTATTATAAAAATGAAATGAAAAGGAAGAAAAAGAATCTCAGTTACAATAGTGACCAAATGCTCTAAATTTTTGAATAACTGTATTGTCTTTCAGAAAATTCAAGACCAATTTTTGTCCTGACCTCACTACCACTAACTTCAAAGAATCATGTTTTATGCAAGTGAAATACTTAGATTAGAAGCCTAGCTTAACTAGCTACCTTTTTTTGTTGGTTTTTTTAATCCATTTTTCTTTGTAGGATTTCTTTTAGCGCTTAAAAATGTTTGAAGGAAAGCAGTTGGAAATTATTAACTTTTCCTATAGGGACTTTTTTTAAGAGAAGTCTTTGAGGTAACATTATACATGCAAACTATTACGTTTTATGTTTTATTTGGCTCATAAATCATTTCTTTCCTATGCCTAATAAAAAATTGATCCTTGAATGTCAAAAAATGGTAATATTCTGAATGTAACTGTTGTGAAAACTGATGATTACTGAAATCTAAAAACTTTACAACTAATACAACTAATTTACAACTTGAAAGAACACACATCTATAATACATAGAATATGCAGACCTAAATGTGCAGATTAGCAACTAAAAACCAGTAAAACTATCATCCAATAATGCATCAGAAGTAAATACCCAAAATCAAAACCCTCCTCCTTTTTCATGCCAAAATAAAGACTGAATTATAAAGTTCTCGTACAGTCTAGGTGCCTTCTGAGACTATCACATTCTTTCCAATTCAGGATGCAGAAAATTAATTTGCTACCCAGCCAAACTGTTCTACTACCCCGCAAGTACACTTCTGTTTTCCTGTGTAATTTACAGAGGCAAATTTCAGATGCTCAACTCTCTGGGACAATGGTTATCTTCTAATCAAAGCACTACTCTGTTGTGTGAAAGCTGACAGTACAACTATGCCGTAACAGTTTAAAATATACAATTATTTAAAAATACTCTCTTTTTGAGATGGAATGTTTTTTTGGTGTTTTCTTTCCAAATTCTCTATAAACAATTTACAGCAAAAGCTCTCTGAAAAAACTGGAGGTCTTTCATTCAATTTACCATACTAATAGATAAAAAAGGTATGGTTTGGGGAATATATAACGTAAGCTTAACTTTCATCTTCCAGACAACAGGCATTCAGCAAGTTTTGTGTTAAATTTTCTCATATGGGTTTCTTATATTCATTGATCTACATTTATTCCCTCCAGATATCAAACGCGCTTACAATATGTACAGACAAAGAGTAAGAAATATTACAACAGGTTTGCGTTACGCTTAAAGAGTACTGCTTCAAACCATCTGCAAAGGCAAGCTTTTCTACATTAAAGCCTGCAAAGCTTTTCTGATTTTCAAGTGTTATCAGAATTAATTTGCTGAACCTCCATTCCACAAGATGCGTAATAATGTGGTAAAGTCTACCAACATGTTGGTTATCATGCACTAACTCATGAAATGCAAATACTTAGAAGGTATCTCACAATGTTTTGTCTAAGCATACAACAAAAATGGAGAGGAAAATGGCTCTATCTGATAACTGCACCTTAGTTCATTTCTGCTGCATATTCAGAAGCATACAATTGTTTAAGGCATTATCTTCATTCTGTACAAAAAAACCTTGGTTACTTGCAAATTGCAATTCCTGAGTCAAATTCAACATGCTGTGATGCTGTAAGAAGATTTACAAATTTTAACCATCTCATCCATTAATAAACATAAAGATCAACTTGAGTATCTAGGCTGAAGCACAGCCACACTTGGGCTTAGCTATTTTATTCAGAACTTCAGTACATGAAACACAGATAGCTAAATCTCAAGTAGCTTGTAAGTACCACAATGGCTGAAAGCACAAAATGATTTATTTATTGTTAAAAAGCAGAGTTACAATTTAACCCAACCAAGCACAGAATTAAAAATAATTATTCATCTCAAGAAATGTGTTTAACAGGCAAAAAATGGAGAAGCGGTTCTGAAATACTTCTGGTCACCAGCAGTAAAGCTGACTATAAATGCCTCTCTGCTTAAGAACTATTTTAATATTCTTGGCAAATCTTTGCAATTATTATTAATAGGTGTATGAACCTTTGAGGTTGCTCAATTCCAGACCAGTATTTCTTAAACCAAAAGATTTATGGCTCCACACTGTAACATATGTGATGAAAGTAAACTTGTCTCACATTTAATAATATGAAAACTACCTAGACAGAACCAGGCTGAAAGCTACTTAATGGTGCACACAGGAAGCCTAACACCTGACCACTTTGCAGTACATACTGTTCAGGATTTCAGGATATGGCAACTGGCACTGAAAAAAACCCCAATGACAGCTTGAAATCCTGGACAAATCTACACTGTCCTCAGATTTTGGCTAGACACAATCCTGACAGGTTACAGTATTTCGTTCAGGTTTCCCTGGTTTCTTTCTGGTTTTCTGTGTCATAGGGATAACAAACTTTAAGGTAAGAGAAAGAAAAAGACATGTGAAAAGCGTTTTGAGGGGAAAACCCTCAGTCCCTTTCACTACTTAGGCTTACAGTGAGAATTCCAAGGCCAGGAAAGGACTCGTAGAGAAAGCTCTCTGCAACAGTAATATTTAAAAGCCATCTGTTAAGTGGTCTAGCACACCTTTTATGTCAGTAAATGAATGTCAACAGATGTGCTTTTTTAACTGAGAGATTTCCTAAACCACGGGTTACTACACTATACTGACCAGAAATATCAAAAGGTGCCAGTAGAATTATGAAACCCAGGAGAGTCTAATCTAACAGCAACCAAAAAAATCACCTACCTACAATTTCCTTTTCCAGGAGATGTACCATAAAACGGGCTCACTCTGCATCCTCTACACAAAACATATTTTCTTAAAATTTTCCAATAGAAATGCCTCTGTCCTTACTAATTCTGAGGGTTGAGGGTGTTAGCACATGCACATACAACACTTACACGTTACCCCCCTCTGCTCTTCTGTGGGTGAGGGAAAACCAGAATTCCTTAGTGCTTCTGTTGTTGTCCAGTGGCACTGCAGAAGTATTATTATTGTTGGTAGTAACAGGCCATGGCCCTCGAAGGGCTAACTTTACCTTATAGCTAAGGTTGCAAGACTCTAGTCTTGGCCTATTAGGCTTGTTGTGAGCTTGTTAATGAGCTTGCTATGAGCTCCAAAATGAAGCTTGGTGGGAGGTTTCTCTTCTTACAATGTAGAGTTTAAGACTGGGATAATAGCAAAGGTCCCCAAAAATACGAACACCAGACTATAAACAATTTGCTGATGGTCCATTACTAGTCACTGAAGAAGTTTAAACTTTTGAGAGCTTGGAAAAGACTGCTTTATGGATAACAAAAAAAAGAAGGAGCTAAGCATGAAAAATCCAGATGAACAACAGAGTAAGGCACCTGGTGTGGCTTGGAAAATAACATTCTTGGGCATTCCGTACTAGTCCAGGGGGCAGTAGGACAAAGATTAAGAACAGTCTAGAAATACAAAACTTCTTATAAAAAAGCAACATTTTGAATGCAGGTGGTACAATCATCTCAGGAATCATAACCACAGGACCACTGTGGGACTGCCACAGCTCTTGCTGACCCTGCCTTCTTGAAGGACCTTCTTTCCCTGCCTGCTCCAATAGCCCCAGCTTTCCCTTTCTTCCACCTGCCTAAGTCTTCAAGGATCGTTTGACCTGTCAGCTAATCATCTGGGACTACATAGATCTTTTGGCTAGTTCTTCTCCAGAGGCAGTTCAAAAGCATGCATGCACATTGCCTTAATTCTGTTGATAAACTTAGGAAAGAAAATAAGAAACAAAGTGGTACATTTACCCTTTTCTCTAGGGGCACGTTTATAGTAAGCTGTCATTCTTAGCAATTTGTTTACTTAAGTCAAATCATTAGCTAAAAATGTTAAAAATGTAAAATGTAAACATGTAGGTAATGCAGGTTTCACAGCCAATTTCTGTGAAAGAAAATGACCTTGAATAGGATGCATAGTCCCACTTACAGGAGCAGTCTATAATTGCTACAGGGTAAAAGACAATCATCATGGCAACATCTGGTAGAAGACCTTGAGAAAGGTGTGCATCCATGAGACCTGTGTATATATTGCAGGGAGCAAGTCTAGAATTAGTAAGTCTGTAGAAAATATCCAGAAGTATTTTGGTACTTTACTGGAGCAGAAATAGAAACCTATGGGGAAACAGTAACAAACGATCACCAGACAGTTGTTGGGTTTTGTAATCAAGGGATGCCATCTAGGAAAACAAGACCACTGGTAAGAGCACTGGTTTGGGTGCACCTGCCTAAAAATAAAAAGCAATCCTCTTCTCTTAGGAAGCAAATCCAGGGAGCTACCAAAAAGGGCTACTAAGAAAAGTTACAGATGTAAAGCAGAAAAAAAGGTCAAAGATCAACATGTCTGCCTTGCCCTTTAGGTATCTGGAAATCAAAATGGAAACACACAAAAGGTAGATGCAAGTACTTGCAATTTTGAATTAACATAAAGGCAAGGCACAGGTAAGGAAGCATAAAGGCTGAAGTGTAAAAAATTAGTTAGCAAGGAACACAAGTGGCAACACAGAAATGCTTCATACTAAAAGTAAGAAGGAAAGAAATATTCTTTCCCTTAATGGGAAAGAACAAGCAACATAATCTATAGAAGACTGAAATACTCAATTCCTTTTGCCTACTGCCTTCATAAAAATGGTGATATCACAAACTGATATGTATTAGGGCCTGAGGGTAAGTTAAATTTAGTGTATCCTTAGAGAGCTAGATGAACAATCCGTGAATTATCAGAGATCATTTCTGAAAACTGATTATCTTGGAAGTCAGAGAATACCAGAGGGCTGTAATGGGGAAACCAGAAAATATGTCTTTAAAAAGAGCCAGAAAGGATGACCTGGGGAATCTGTGTATCAGTGAAATTTATATCCCTACATAAGTATTAGAAAAAAATATTAAAAAGACAATTTATAAGCATCTAGAAGATATAAAAGTTGTAAAACGAGCTGACATGAATTTGCCATGAACATGCTTCTGTCAAAACAATATAATTTCCTCCTCTAACTGAACAGCTTGCCTAATGGTTGCAGCAATAGATCTATAAACTCTCAACTGTAGTAAAGCTTATAAAAATGTTTTGGTGCTATCCTATGCTACATTTCCATTAGCAACCTCTGGAAACTTAATTATATCAGGGCAATATGGTCCAAAACTACAACTTTGTGTCCATATTAACAGTTTCAATTAACATATTCAAGGTGGAAAACAAGTGGTCATAATTTAATTGACAGCTTAGAAAACAGAATATGGAATTAGAAAACTATATGGAATTTGTAAACCGCAGGTTAAGTCAAAAGCACTTTGTAAGCCAAAAATTAGAAGTCAGAATCATCTTTCTAATTGGAGATATTGTTTAAAAATCAACAATAAAAGAAAGTGCAAAATGATGTTAAAAATCAAATGGAGAAATACAAAAGGGGAAAAGAACCGACAGAATACATGGGAACAGATCTGGTAATTATAACTTTTGCAAACTAAATGTGTACCAACCCTGTGACACTGTAGGGGGGGGAAAAGCATTTTCAAACTGCATCAGCCTAATAAGATATTAACTGTTCTTACAAAATTTGTCTTGTTGTTATAGTTAGAAGATAGAATACTTAAGGACCAAATTTTCACAAATTTCACATTCTTACACACCTAGAAAGTATACACCAAACACACATTTTTCTTGAGAAATCTATTTACTTGCCTATAGCATCGCTGTTAGTTCTTATATCTATGTACATTACATGTAAATAGTAAATTACTGTTTTGAAAATTTGTCCTTGGATATCCATAAGAAAATCCTTTGGAATAAAATGTTATCTACATTTTCCTCAGCCATAACTGTTTCAATATAATATCTGATCATTTAATATTTGAATATACTACTTCAGTATCTACACTTCCAGTTTCCTAATGCATACTTCATCAGGTTCCCACTCTCACGTTCTCTATCATGTTTCAAGGGTTGTAGTAAATAAGAACAGGAAGTGCTCCTTACGTGTTCAAATAAACAACTGTTGACAGCAAAATCAAAACTAAAAATTAATATTCCAGATAATAATTAGCATAACAGAAATTTACTGTAATAGACTTTTCTCAAACCAAGGTGTATCAATCCTGTCAGTCTTACCATTAATTACTGGGGTATAAACAACAATTCCAACTAAGTTTGGATCAGATACAGTTGTGTCCAGAATAAGGCCACCAATACTGAAAAACAAAGTACAGTATTTGAAATAAGGCAAGCAGGTACATTAATATGTATTTTAAAACTTTTTTAGCCATCTGTCTTAGACCACCTCAAGCCACAATTTTCTTCTCAATTCACCTTTCCCCCTCATCCCATTACCTTGTTCTCAGCTACAGACTAACATAGTTATCTATATATTGAAATTTACTTGCTGTATAACAAAGATGATAGAATTTCAGCCAATCACTCCACTTCTAAGATTCATAACTTTCACTGGATTAAATAATACTTTAGATCAGTGTATAATCTTGATTGGAAACTATTAATAGCTCACAATTTCCTTCACTTGCTAATGGCACAGTTGTTGCCACAGGCTACCGTCAGCTCCATTCCCACCTGTGACTTAACTTTGTAACTTCTTGTTTTGGGTAGATCAAAGTTTATTCACACTCTACATTCTAGAGGCTTCTTAAATGTTTCTTTTAAACACAATCAGGAGTTAAGATATACAGAGACAACAGGATGACTATCAGGATGAAGTAGGACAAATAGACTTACCTGCTTATAACCATGGCAGTTATAACAGGCTCCCATCCTGAATGGAGAACAGTTCTGGTAGCTGGGTGTTTGGCAGCTATGACAATCCCCATCGGAGTCAGAGCCAAAAAAAAGGCACCAACCAAAGGAGATATATAGTAATATGTCTCTGAAATAATAATATAGGGGAAAAAAACCACAACAACAACCTGTTTTAATTTCAAAACATTCATATACATTTTACCTGATTTATAACTCTAAAATAAATTATAATCTACAGCATGCAACTGAGGAATTTTAATAGTCTTTGTCACTACTGCACCTAAAGTTTCAACCACTGCATTAAACAATATGGTTAACATCTAACATCTATGATCACTGCCTCCCATCTTCTCAAGGGCAGAACTATCTTTAGAAAGAATGAAATGTGAAGAGGATTTTTGTATGATGCTTTATTACAAAAATGTGATGAGGATGCAGAACATAAAGCATTATTTTTTAACATATCTATAAAAAAACCCCCAATGAATATATTGAAAATGTGTTTATACACAAATTCACAGCATATGCACACACCCCTCTCTCCAAAGCACTTTGGAATATAGTAATCTTTAAAAACCCCAAAATAGCATATCTAAAATGATGCAAGCACAATGTGTCATAATGAGACACTTATATCAGTAGCTCAGTTGTTTTATAACCAGTCTGAGTCCAAAAATTCAAAGCCGCAATTCTGCTCCTTGCACTTGTCCATCAGAATTGCATCGTATTTCATAGGAACACAACTGGAAGCACCAGTGTGTTCCAAACTCATCGCAAAGCTGAGCTTATAAGGCAAACAGCTGCCTCCACAGATAGAGTATTTTTTTAGATTACTTGGGTTTATAATCCCATCCACACAGAAGCTATTACAGTGATCCAAGACTTCCTAATTCAACTGTGAGGTAAATAATGGAAAAATTATCCTAATGGCAAATGTGTATATGTATATCAACTATGCAAACATTCCACTTCCACATATATTTAGTTTTATGAGAAATGTGGCCATGTATTTAATGTTAAGTACATTTTGTCTAACCTTTCAGAATTTGGACAAGTCTTAATACAAAACATATTTTAAATTAACAGGTTGAAATAGTTACTGTAGAACACACAAACACTTTACTAAAAAAGAATATTTAGTATATTAAAAAGTATTCTCACCCATGTATTATGGCTTATTACAAAGGCTGCAAATTCAAGCAATTACTGCTTTGATGTTATCTTGGTGGAGCTAAAATTACTCCTGGAAGAATTGCTGTAGAATTTTTAGAAGTTGCTATCCTTCAGCATTGACTGATAACAACCTCTGCAGCAGAGCCAGCAGAAAAGATAGTAAGATACCTTTCACTGGGTAAGCTAAAAGTAGAAAGCTATTAGAATAAGAATGAGACAAAGGCCAAAAGAGAAGTCATTTTTTCCTTTCCTTATCTAACTTTTCTACAGTATATTATCTTCTTCCTTTCTGGTGCTTTCCCCTCCTTTCTCCTCTTTCTGTGAACTAAGAGGTGGTCCTAATGTAAAGAGTTCTTACTCAAAAGAGTACACACAATATGTGATTCCTTTATTTGATAACTACAGTTTTGTTTTTTGAAACTTAATAAAAAAAGACAAAACTATGCTGATGCTAAGTTCTTGAACTACTTTCTGCCCAGGTAAGTGTACCCTTCCCTCCCCTTGCAATGAAGATCCCAGTGTGCACTAAAATTGGTCACATGGAAAGGCATCATGCACTCTACATGTATTTATTTAAAATTTTTATCTTCTCTCTTTTTCTTTTTTTTTTTTTTTTTTTTTTAAATCACAAGACATAAATCATACTGTATCCCTGCTACTTTTTTTTTCTCCTTCTCTGTCCATTCCTCTCATATGGAAGGTAGGGACATTAGCATGTACCAGATGCCCAAAAACTGATTTAAAGGTCAGAATGAGAAAACAGCTTTGATGTAATATATTTAGTAAAATATAAAAGGGCACAAAGTAAGTTCCAAGTCTCTGCCACATTTTTTGAAAGGTTGCCAATTTTATTAAAAGGTAAAGTCTGCTGGTCAGCAAAGATACTCTGTTGCAAACAAACATTGAACCACAAAATACAGATGCAATTGCGAACGCTAACCTAATTAATCACTAAATTTTCAAATTCTTTCACTTGTACATCAACAATTAGCCCACTGTACTCTTTATTACAGGACTTCTACCAATATAGAAAAGGCAATTACAGTTCAAAAAAGTATGCCTTTTACAATAATTTCTTTAATTCCACTAACAACTTGTTAGAATGTGTTAATGAAAAAAGGGAAAGTATTTAACTGCCTGCACCAGTCTCCAAGCTTAGAGAGCTAGTCCAAGAATTACGAAGAACACTAAAAATAAGTAAAGTATATCATATAATTCCTTTCTTCAGGGTGAGGGTGGGGGTGGGAACATATAGATAAAGCTGAAATCACTCCAGCAAATGAACAACTAACACTAACGAAGAATTATTTAATGGGTAACTTCTAAATAACTAATAACTATGTAAAATATAAAATATACATACACGTCGTCCTGCCACAGAAATGTTTTGTAAGAAGTATTAAAGAAAGGAAAAAATAATATCAGAAGACAGTCTCGCTATTGTATAATGATTCATGACTTATAACTAAAATAAATATCATTTATATCAGCAGTGCAACAGAGCCATTTCAGAAGTCAGCAAGTAGCCAGAAGCAAGGGTAGCTTTACAAATCTTAGAAACATGATTAACCCATGGCTGATTATCAACCCTTTCACTAGCTGAATTCAACATGCTTTAAGTTAGTTAACACAGCTCCAGGAAAAAAGGAAATATGAACCCATAAAATGACACAAACTGTCACTTTCATAGCAAACAAAGCAGAACTTAGATGAAGTTTCAGGAGAGTGAATATGTGTTTGCTAGCAATAAAACCAAAGTGCATAGTGATATAAAAGACAATGGCATGAAGCAAAAGGTAACCAGTGGTTTGGGGTTGGTTTTTTTTAACACATTAAGATAGGGCTTTCAAGAGTATTCAGCAATGGCTTAGCCTTGTTCCTCTGAGCCAACAGCAAGTGAAAGGAGTTAAATTTTTTGGCCTTCTTGTTCAACATTTTAGTATGTATATATATCTTAATCTCTCTGTGCAGAAAAGTACAATGAAAACTTACAAAATATGTTTTCTACCTGAATCCTTTAAATGGAGTTGGACAGAAAATAAATTATAAAAGATACTCCATCATTGCAATACTGTCGTAAACTTCTTGAAAAGAACAAAAGCCAAGAGTGGCCCCCAGGAGTGGGGGACCTCCAAGGCCAGGACACAGACAGAGCTTAGTTTCTTTTTTAAAAAAACCTTCCGCTGTGCTAATACACTATCATTTTATTGGGGTTCTCTGTTTTAAAGTGCTAGAGAGAATGGTAAATAAATAAATAGGGCACCAACCATCCCCATGCTGCTAATCAAAGGAGAAAATCAAGCATATATATTGATCTGTTTACAAGTTTTAGACCAGAAAACTGACATTCACAATGCCCAGCTTTTTTTAAGGCAAAGATGATGTAAAAATTAATGCAAGGCAGTTGCTATCAGAACTTCAAATTCTGCTGCCTATTAAATTGAATGAAAAATAGAACAATGGGAGCAATTACTAAGTTGGACTTGCATTACAGAATCTGTCATGAGTGAACAACGATAGACTCCAGTTACCTACAGGACCAGCGAAACTATCCATCTCCAACTTAACTCTTGGGAACAGAGTGTAGGACTTCTTTTTTTCTTTCTTTTCTTTTCTTTTTCTATGGGAGATTCTACTTGTAGAACACCGTACTATAAGAATTTAAAAAGACATTAACTTTGAAATGTATCTTTTAAGGAAGAGTGGGCCATCTTCCTCTTCATATTTAATTCACAGAAAAAGAAAACGTATTGCGCAATAGCTGGAGAACGGGAAGAGGGAATAAATTACTCCTCTTTTAGGGCTCACTTCACTCCATTTTTAATAGATTATAGCAGGTAGCTTACACAGTAAAAGGACTCTCACTCAGCCTGGCTCTGCTATAGAATTTGTATCATCCCACAGTAGAAGATGAACTCCTAAAAGCACTCAGCTCTTCAATGAACTTCTGACTGTCACTTTAAATCAAAAAAAGAAGGACAGAAGAGGAAAGCAACAAAGCTCTCAACTGAGTCCTTACTGATCTTCCTTTGGTAAAGTAAACCCTTTAGTAAGCAATTATATAAATTAATCTAGTTCAGAGAATTCAGATGCTTAGTGTTTTACTCCTTGTGCAGGGTACTCCTGTGACAGACTGTTCAGCGTAGCACCACTGAAAACAAATGCAGCCTCTAGTAGGAAGTAAGGGTAAATTGGAAATAGGCTACTTCAGAGCAACCGATAGGAACCTGAGATCAATAATCTGAACACACGATCTGTCTTCACAACCTGGGTCCAACATGCACGAGAGAGAAATGCATATATTTAACGTGTATGCTTAAACCACATTCTGTGAGAAAACGAAGGAAAGCTTTAGACCAGGGGTCCTCAAACTACGGCCCGTGGGCTGGATACAGCCCCCCCGGGTCCTCAATCCGCCCCCACGGTATTTACAGACCCCCCCGCCGGGGGTTGGGGGGGGAACCAAGCCGCAGATGACTGCCTGCCGCTTCATCCGTGCGCCGGCCCCCTGGTTAAAAAGTTTGAGGACCCCTGCGTTAGACGAAGACTTCGGACCGTTACCGACAAATGCCAAGCCACGCAGCCGGCCGGGTGGAATACCCCGGGCCTTGGCGGGCCGCGGCGCTGCCCGCGCCGCCTGAGGCACCGCGCGGGTCCTCGCGCAGTCCTGGGGAGCCCTCTAGTGCTTCCCCCGCTGCCTCACCGCGGCTGGCGGCCACGGCTCGCCCCGGCGAGTCGCGACGGCAGAACGAACTGCTAACCTTTCCCTACTCGCCTCCCTCCGTTCGATAGCTTTGCCGTTAGTTCTAAAGCACTCGGATGGACTTCTAAGAAATCATATATGCAGTGGTGTCCACGTGCGATGTTTCGTCTGGCCCTAGCCCAGGTAAAACCGCTCCAGTCTTTTTTTGGTTCCTTGCTCCCTGTCTCTTCTGGGCATGCCATGAAGCATCGTATCAAATCAGAGGCTGGGCACAGGTGTACAGCTCTGTTACAGACAAGCATAAAGCTTGTACATAAATCATTTCCCCACTTCCAGTCTTGTTAGTTGAAAACAACTCCTCCCATGTAGAGAGCACCCAGAAACTTAACTTTTGTTTCAGAACGTTTGAGTAGTTACGCTAAAAAACCACAGGGAAAACAGTTAATTCGGAATGTAGTTCAGAGGCAAGTCCCACCTGCTTCACTACTAGCCCATAAACTGTGCGTTTCTTTACAACATTCCCCTTGTGCTTGTTATTCTGGCACTGAGAAAGCAGGGAAACAACAAAAATAACCTAAGAACTTTCTGTGGTGGGCGAGGCCAAATGCCTCATCTAGTCCATTATCCTGTTGTATCTGACTGTGGTCAGCAGTTCAGGCTTATGGAAAGAAGAAGCGAAAAGAAAATAACAAGTTTAAGAGTGATGCTCTTTTCAGAGTGCTCTGCCAGCTTCTGCTGCCATTTGCCTCGGGGATTTCATCACTCAGGTTTCTGTCTGCATCCATCTATTCAATACTTCTCAATGGATCCTTCTCTCATTAATTTATCCAAATAGTTTTCTAAAATTACTTTGGTCCTTTTAATATATCACAGCAGTTAAGTTCCACATCCCAATCATGTATTGTGTAATAAAGTTTCTCTAACTTTTTTTAACTTGACACCTACTCATTTTCTGAATGCCTCTTCCCTGCCATTCACAACTTAGTGTATCTCTCCTGAGCTGAAGCTACTCCATACTTCTATTCCTTGATACTCTTTCATAGTTCAAATACATGCACCTTGGATACCACACATTTCCAAGGGCTTTCTGGTATGTTACTTTAGAAAGACTCTGTCTCCTACAAGAAAGAAATACAAAAACATTGGGGAAAAAAAAAAAAAAAAGTGCAGAAGCTGCCATTTTAGTGGTAACTAGATAATCACATGTCACTAAAAGAGATGTATTTTTAGAAGACTGTACAGAAAGAAAATTGGGAGTAACTCTTCAAAGTGTACTTGAGCACACTAATCTTCTCCCCTACACATGCATGTGTGGGATCTGCTTTTCAACTGCAGTTGCTAACCAAAGTGTGAATGTCCATGACAGCTGTAAAAGCAGCAAAGGACCAGTTCAAACTGGCCCCACTTCTTTTCTTATTTCCCCTGAGACACATCAGGTTATCTGTAACTAGAGATGTAAATTTCTGGAAACGTGTGAAAGGAAGAAAGAAGACTAAGTTTCTTTCCCCATCTTCTTCTGAGAGTTGAGTGGGGTTTTGTTCATTTATTTGTATTAAAAAAACCCAAGCGTCTTTTACGAGAAACTGAAATATTAGTAGTAATTAGGTACTCCTTAAAAAAACAAGAACATGTTATTTGTAATTTATGTAAAGCATACGAAGGCAGTACTAGATACAGCCACAAAATAATACATGCTCTTTATTTACAAATGAGCAGTGTTGTTACTATTAAAATCCAGCTACTACTGAAATACCAGCACATGTAACCAAGTTTTGCCTGTGTCCACAATTAAAAAAAAAATAAAAATGGAAAGGAGTAGAGGAAGCTGTTTAAAAACAGAAAGATTTGGTATTAATGATTTACCGCCTCAGTCATATGGGTTCAGCTTAGGCAATTATACAGAGACCATTCCAATGCAAATACCTAAGAAAACAGTATTTTCAGGGAAATGACTAGGAAACAAAGGAAAAAATCACTGGCATATTCATTACAATGTAGTCTACAAAGTAAAATTTTAAAAACTAAAATGAAGTTTGACCCATAGGGCATAAGTATCTAAGAAACTTCATTTCAAATACTTACTAGTTAACATTTAAATCCTGAAGTCTAGCATTAATTATTTTAAATCAGATACGGTCCTGACCAGAATAAATTTTAATAATAAGCCTAGCCCCAGCTCTAATCTCAGTGTTAACCCAAATTTTACAACCTCTTCCAACTCTACACCTATCCAGACAACTAGAATATGCCAATAACCCTAACTAACTCTCTCCTAGTTAACTCAGTTCCATCTAGCTGGTACACCAACTTCCCTGGCACATCATTGAGTTGCAGAAACCCTAATTTTGAACTAATTTCAAACATATCAGTTGTTGGAATCTGAAATCTATTTTCAGCAGAATAACTCAGTGCTCCAGTCTCGTAAGATTTTTGGGCATAGCAATAAATCTAGATAAACAGTCTCTAATGAACTAAACTCTAATTATTATCCCAGCCCCAGAATTAGCTAGAGACACCAAACTTCATGAGAATAGAGGCTTTCTCTCTGGTTTTCTCATTAGGAAAAAAGAAAGAAGAGAGGCTGAAAAAACCTCTACCCTTTTCTTTTCACTGTAAGCCTATAAACTCCCTTAAAAGAAGTATTTAAAGTAAGTATTTGAGAAATAAGTTTATTAGAATATAATACAAAGTACTTAAATATGAAATTATCAATACAATTCAAGTAGAAAATATTAAAAATGGCTATATTGCCCACTGATACATTTAAGCTGACATCACGTCAACATTTTCTAAATGTGAAAAATCAAATACTGAAAATATGAAACCATCAGTTGAAAACAAAGAAACAAAATGGCAAGTCACACCAAGGTCACTCGAGTCTTACTAGATACGTTTTCTGACTGATGTAATACGTACACAGAGCAGCTCAAACTTTTACATAAAAAGGCTTGAACAATGAGCATAGACATAAAGAACATATGTGGTGATAACACTTCTGGTAAAACGATTATGGGCAAGACAAAATTTAGCCTGTGGTATCCTATACTATAATCCTCTCCAATCATGTCTTTTAAAATACAATATACTTTAAATAGTTTCTATGGAAGGAATAATTTGCAGCAATAATTTAACTTTAAATCTGGTTCTGAACATTCTTCTCCTGTGAGAAAATGTTTTCGCACTTTTTGTGTATTCATGGGGGAGATGAAGAAACAGGAGAAAACAAGACACATTTTTTAGTTCCTCGTTCTCATTTTCCAAGTTTATATCTCCTTTGTGACAATCAAGCATTTCATTACATCAGCTATATCTGAGCATGCTCCTAATAATATAATAATTATAGGCATATTCATTTTTAGCAGACATTGTGATGATGAACATTCTACAGGGTCTGCTCCTTTAAGAATGTAGGATTTAGGCAGTACAGGTCCTAGAAATCTGAAAGATAGTTTCAAAGGGACGATAGAAACACGCAAATGACTGGCAGAAGAGAAGAACTGCAGACTGGGGCTGGGTAGGGGGGAGGTCATTGTAAGAAAATTAGTTTGGAGCTGTTTAGGTGTGATTCACCTGTTTGTAGCTATTAGTGGGAAAGCAAGTAAACAGTAAAAAACCGTCATCAAGAAACCAGACAGAATTCATGCATGCAGTAGGATTAGATCATTGCCCTCTGTAGTCAGTGGTCAACTAAGGCCTCTCCTTTGCCACTTAGGGATTCACAGTGGTTATACATTTTTACATCTTTCATGGCAGAACTGCTGTTCTGAAGAAAGCTATAGCTAAATCAGCACATTTGTTTCAAATACAGTCACCAAATTTATAAGAAAAAAACAAAACAAAACAAAAAACCAAACCCAGAAGAGAGCAGGGATGTTCCAGCCAGAGAAGCTGGAAGCTGTTATTTCATTTACTGAAAAGCAGAAGGAAACACTGGTAAAATCAAGCACAGGCGCAGGGAACAGGAGGGAGACATGGAAGTGTCACTGTGAGGGAGGGAAAGGAGATAGGAAAGAGCTGAGGAAACTGGTATTGGAAGCTGAAGTAGGAGAAACAAAGAAACAAGAAGGTATTGCAATGGGAGCTAGAAAGCACTTGGAAGGAATCATAAAGAAACTTAAAATAGTCTTTGTGTAACACATTTAAAAGTCAGAGCAATCACAAAGCACAAATCTATCCAAAATTAGGCTTCACTTCTTTGAATACATACTTGACAACTTGCTATTGTTACTCAAATTACATAAATTATTTTTATTTTGGTTTCTGGACATTGCTGCAGCTCAAAATAATTCGAATGGTGTGTAAAACCACACCCTAACACAGAAAAAATGCTTAAAGCATAACTCCTTTCCCAGCAGCTTATCAAGATAGCCAGTTCAACTCCTTCCCCCTCAGAGCCAGGCAAGAACAATTCAAAAGGGCTTTGGGAAGCAAATATTTGATTTAGGGGTGGGCATTCATGAAAACTTGGATCAAGAGAGCTTCCCTCCCCTGCAAGACAGCAGGGTAAATACAGCAACTACAATTTCTAATTCCCATGTAGGTTGACTGTGATACTGTGAGAGTCTTTCAGGTATTAGCAGATTGTGCCAAGATTGTGGTTAGTGACTTCTGTCATCTTAAAATGAAACAAAAAAGATCATGGCATAATGCTGTAACCCAAGACTTATCATTCAATGGTATAAATGTTGACCAAAGAGTCAAAAGATTTCTGAACCTCTCCCTCCCTGCCTTCTGCCCACCCTCCAAAGAGGTTCCTAGGAAGACACGCACACAGAGAAACATACTTACCAAGGCAAGTATAAAGACCCTGACTTATCCATGCTAGTATAGCAAGAGTGATAAGATCTCCAAAACTTGCTGCTATAGGAGTGGCAACATTGTCAGGATTAATACCAGTCTTCTTTGATCCAACAATAACACCAACCATTATTATTCCTAGATTGAACAAAGATGACAGTACAGTAATCATATCTACTGTTGTAACTCCACAGAAAATCCCAAGATAATAGCGATTTCAAACATAATAAACAAAAAGGCAGTGCTTTTGTCCCAGGATGCTTGTTCTTCCCACCTGACTGATGTCTGTCTTTTTAAGTTTTAGCAATTTTTAAAAATGGGGTTATATATTAAAAAAAATACAGTAAACACACACACACACAAAAAAAATCAAGAACCATCCGTACAATTAACTGTTTTGCTTATGTTTAGAATTAGAACTACTGAAATTGTAAATCACCATTTCCTGAAGATAAAAATATGCAGTGTGTTATTTCTACACCCTATTAATTTTCACTGATCAAAATTTAAATTACACTAGGCTGAAAACAACATAAGATTAAATACGTCAGCATCTGATATTGTACAAGGATTTCAGTCATGGACTTAGCACCAAACATCAAGAAGCTACATCATAAATTAAAATGAAGACAACATATAAAAATGTTACTTCTTACACAGTTAAAAAAAGTTAAATTAGAGGTGTTGGTTTCTATTTTTTCCTATAAACAGCAACGCTAACTATTTAAGAGGCATTTCCTGCAGAATGCTGTGACAACTAAAAATAAAATTCATGTTGTTATTAACAGTTGCCTTTGGCATAACTTGAGTAATTTCCCTCTCATCATATAATATACATAAGAGCTTCAACTGGGTATGCTATTCTTTCTGTTATTTTAAAGAATTTTTGAGAAATTGGTATTATAATTTTCATATATTTTACCAATATTATGTATTTTAGGCTGCATTGAGTTCACTTTCAGAGAAACTGCCTAAAGAGTTACACTTCCTGAAATTCTCAAAAAAAAGAACCAATATGATCCTGTAGCATATCACAACATTTCAAAAGCACCTGTTTCATGTGTAGGAGAATGAAGCTTAGAAACTAATTTCCTGTGTTAGTCCATCACCAGATAACCAAAAAAGTTTCTCTTCATGTCAAATTATACACGAGAGGTGAAAAAAATGTACTCATGTTCCCCAGTTCTCTTGCTGCTCTAAATTCTGCACATGATTAAACTCAATGGCTTTGTAGTCACTAGAAAAAGTGTGTGCTCTTAATTCCATGCAAAACTTTAATAATTTTGCAATTCTCACATTAAGCATATTAAATTAGTAAAATTAGGAAGTTAAAATATTTTACCTGACTTACCATTATTAAGACTACTGCTAGGTATTTTTGCTAAGAATATGTCACAAGAAGAGGTACTTTTTTCACCCTCCCATGTCTATTAAAGTTCCATCTTTTATGGTTAAATGTTTCCTGTCAATTGGGAGGAGAAGATTAAATTCATCATGCCATATGGCTCCAGACAGATACCGGCACTGTTCATAGCGGGGGACTTGAACTTGGCCCAAACCCTTCACTTAAACCAATTTGTTCACTTAAGATACAAACTAGAGCACAAACTAACATATAAGCAGCATGGACACCCAGGAACTTCAGCTGAACTAACATCCGGGTTCACTTGGGTTTAAATACTAAGTTCTACCTGTTTAGTACTAACAATATATTTCGTACGTTAATGAATTTAGAAAGCAGGGAAAAAAGGTCTCCATCATATCAGGTAAAATCTAAAAAAAACACCTAAAAAACATACTTTTTGTTTTAGATAAGCTCAGGAGGTCATGCAAATCAAAACCTTTTCAAAGAATATGACAGGAGAGGAATGTAATATGCAGGCCTATATGGAAATTCCAAAGGGGCATCCTGCCTTCAGCTGCGTTTCAGATCTATTACACCTTACTGGATTTACATTTGTAAAGACTACCAACATAATATACATTCAGCATTCACAGAAAACTAAATAACTGTAAAAAGTAAGAGATATGCTCCTTTTACCTTGTAAAAGGGAAGCTATGAAGGCAGTTGCTACACTGCTAGAACACAGAAGGACTGAATGATCAAAGCGGTATTTGCCCTCTGGAATCCAGCCCAATATAACTGCAGCCACCGCTGCCAGAAATCCAACTACTGTTGCCTGAACCTGGAAAAGAATAAGAAGGTGAACAATTTTTAACATAGTTGATAGACTTCAGAGGACTACAGCATCATTTTCTGTTATTCTTTCCTCCTATCTACATTTATTTGCAAGGTGTAAAGGAAGCATGCTCGTCCATTTCATAGAGATGATGATAACCTTGGATGATCAAGAAGAAAAATCTTACATCAGCAGCAAAGGCTTTACCAGTGTTTCAGAGACTCAAGAATAACAGAAGTAAAACCAGAGAAAAGAGCTGAGGATTTACCAGAAACCAATGTCCAAAGAGGCTCCTAAGCCACTTAAAACAGTGAAGTCACAGCATAACATTTCACCTATTTTTTGACCATGTTGTATTATAACACATGAACATGGAACGGTTCTTAAACTTAAGAAATAGTTGCTTTGGAGAACAAGCACTCCTTTCCTCAAATATCCCAGCTATTTAAAATATTGTTTATTATCCAAAAGCTCTATCACATACTTCTTCTAAACGCTGAATCCAATGCAAATATAGTACTGAAAACATTTGAGAGGTCAAATTTAAAAGTATTTGCCAAATCTGAATTTTTTCTCTGATTATCCTTTGATCCTCTCTCAGAAATATTAAAAAGGAAATACCCTTGGTACAGTCACAAAGAATACTTTACCTCTTCTTCTGATAAATATAAGATCATATTGTCTTAGAGAAGAACTAAACTCTTAAAAAAAAAAAAGTCATGTAAATGTATGTTAAGTACAAGCCAGTGTAGCAGAACTAGTTTCTCATTAACACTGCCCATCTCCATACTTACCAATGTTTGTGATAGACTTTTTCAATAACTTTGCTCACTTGGAAGAGTTAATCAAATAAATCCAACATATTTACCTGTTTTAAAGCCAAATTGCCAATTATCAGGTTCCATTTCTCAATGGGAGAATCCATTTTTCCAATATTTACCTGTCAAAATTACAAAATAATTTCAGATATTTGGGTTCAAAATTGTATTACTTGAAAACACACTAACTAACAAGGCAGAAACCCACAAATAATTCAACTCATACAAAAAAAAAAAGAGACATTTTGAAAGCAAGTTAAAACTAAGCTAGTCTTTTTTTGAGTCAATCATTTTTGTTGATTTCAAATTCTACTTAGAGTATCTATCCAAAAGCAGATAAATTTGATGCAGTTTTACATAGTAACTTGTTTAACCTTACCTTACTGTTCAAGATATACTAGCTACCTTACATTCCGGGGATGTCCAAGCACCACCAGTGATTAGACCCATGACTGGAAGGAAAACTTACCAGTGTTTGGCCACTTTAGACTGAACTTGTTTCTATGGTCCTTAAATTCTGAGCTAATAGAACACTGAGTAGATGTGTGTCCAAACACACACACTCTCATGCAAGTGTGGTAATTGACTGTGATGAAACTACCTGCATGGAGAAATTGTAAGTGCTTATGGAAAATCAGAAACCATATCTAACACTGTTTAGTATTCTAACTTTTCATTTATATGCTACAGCTAGAGACTTGTGATGCTGTAAATGATCTAAGTCCAGTCCTAAGGTAGTAGCTGGAAAGACAGCAAAGAAATTATTCTAAGAAATGAATAAGTGCATACATACTCTTCCATAATGTATTTCCTACTTTTACTTTTGGTTTTTTTTTTTTTTGAGTTAGAGGACAAGATCTGAAGAACAGTAGTTACCACTGCAGTATGAGTATGTTTAAAATAACCTTCTTTTTAAGATAAATGAACAGGTTTTTACATGCCAAGCATTAATTTTAGTGTTTTTTCCCCATAGAATACTGATTTATAAAACAGTGTACTTCTCAAAACACAGGAAGTCTTAATGCATATGTTTTTCATTATCATCTTTTGATATTTTCTTTCCAGTTGGTTTCACTTCCATTTCTTTTCCATTTTGTTCCATTTTGTGATAGAAGTGACTTGCAAGGAACAATGTATTAAAAGAAATGCTAACTTAAAAACTTAGAAATATAATAAGACACTTTATCTCAATCTACACCTTAAACATTTTACAGTGTTCAAAGTACAGTCCAAACCCTGCAAATACATGCATTAAGTTTCAATATTACAGCAGTATTTAAGGAAGTGCAGATAATAATCTCATTTGCATCCTTTTTAAATATACACATTAAATGAACAAAATAGCAGACTATGGAGAGCTTTGCTCTTTTTCTCCTTTGAAGAAGGAGATACTTGTTGAAAAAACAATCTTGCAAAACGCTCAATCCAGCCTAAAAGTGAGCTGCTGCCAAATAGCATAGTTCTCTCCTCTACTATCAGCTACACATTCATGTTTTCTTTCTTGAACCAGATCTACCAACTCCATGAGTGAGTTCATGGCAACACAAATTTGCTTGCTGGTTTCATGGAAAATACTTTTTTTCAGGGAGCAAAAACAGGTTATCTTCTACAAAATTATCTGATCCAATGCATGCAACTGTGTAACTGTGCACAAATACTCTTAAAGAGTTTGGAAGGGAGAAAAAGAACAGCATCACTCTTTCAGCTGCAGATTTCCATAAAGTAAGATGAAGTTTATCATGATACTGTGGAATAGGTGGACATAAATAAAAGGTTTGTAAAGTCATATTGCTAATGCCTAACCCTGATTACACACAATCAAAACAAGAGGGATGAGTGGATGAATAGTGTTTTGGTGTTGGTTTTGGGGGGTTTTTTGCTTCCTCTTAAAAACCCAAAAAGAAATAGGGAGAAAAGGCAACAGTGTGAACCAAGACAATCAGAGACAATCATGACTCAAACTACAGAACAAAGCTGAAGAATATAAACCACACATAAATTTTGTGTTTGAATGGGCAGTTAACCTAAGTACTCCTCACACAGATATGCTAGCACAGCAGTGGGCAGAGAAAAAAGCTCTTACATTAACACTAACACCAAACAGAAGTACAAGCTACACCCTGTGGTAGATTAAAACCACAGTCTTGAGACCTGTTTAATGAAATGACTGATTCTAAAGTGGATGGGAAATTGTGAGTGACCAGTAAGAAGCAGCTAAAGTAGGAATATGGGCAACAAGATGAAGACACTTGAAAGCAGATGTATTATGGATAACAGAAACTTTCTAACAAGACACTACTTTTTGGCTGACTACATAGTTACAATGAAGTAAAGATCATTAATTTATAGCCCCAAGAGCATGGACATGCCTACAAATTCAGATGCAATTATAAGCTCACTGAGCAAGAAGTGTTTGAATTAGCTCCAATGCTGAACTCATGTTAGAAATTTCCTCCTCAAAAGGTATTTGCAGGGGTACAGTCTTGCATTTACTATAAAGACAGTATCTGAGGCTGAGCCACCTAGTGCAAATTTAGCTCAGAGAAGATTAATCATACAACTGCCTCCAAATAACTGTTTAGATATGGTCTGAATTAATATACTCCTGTTTTCACCTAGGATGAGGATGACAGGACCGAAGATTGGATGGCTAAAGAGAGCAGGGATCAATGAAATTAATGTGAAGAGTGCAGAGGTCAGAATAACCTCTTTCATAGAGGTCTGAGAGAACTGGCACATAAATTGCAGGTCTATAGTATGCTTTTTGACTAAACTCTCCAGTAAGCAATGATACAATATGACACAGCACCTGTTTTCAAAACCCGGTGGAAGCAGAGCAATCAAGGCAATTGTCATGGAGTTCAAATTCACATCTGGCAACTAAGCCCAAGCTGTCACTTGTAAGAACTTACCCAAGTTCTTACAAGTTCCCAAAGGTTTTTGTTTGTTTGTTTGTTTTTAACTATTAGAAAAATTACAGCATTCTAGTGTATTTGTGTATCCAACCATTTTGTGTATATTGTGTATCCAACCAAAGCCAGGTTGGATGGGGCTTTGAGGAACCTGGTCTAGTGGAAGGTGTCCCTGCCCACAGCAGGGGGGTTGGAACTACATGATCATTAAGGTCTCTTCCAACCCAAACCATTCTATGGTTTGCCTTTGCAGCAGCACTAGGGAGGATGTTCCTGGGTGTCCACCAGCTTGCAGACTGGCACACATTGCAACTGGTGTTGAGCATGAAAAAGACACAGAAAAATGAAAGGTTCTTTGCAAGATAAAAACCTTTATTTCCCCCTTGGTTTTTGACATATAAAACCTAAATATAATCATGTTAGCATTATCTTGATAATGAATGATCTATACTGTTCTTATTTTGTACAGCATTGTTCTCTTAAACCTCCACTGTTGTGCACATGCACTTATACACACACACTCTACATGAGCTCTTTACCTGCTAGAACGAATCAGCACTAGCACCAGCAAAGCAAGAATGTTTGCTGAACCATGACAAGCCTCTACCTTCTGCAGTGAACTTACAATGTCCAGTGAACTTACAACATGACTAAAGAAGTCCCAGAAAACATTTCAGTCACCTGTGTAACTTAGTCCAGGGTCTGTCATGATTCTTAAAGAAAACAGGTCATACAAGGAAATTAGAAGCATTAGAGAACCAACAAAAAAATAACAAGAAAAACCCCAGAGGTCTGTCAATGCAAAGCTGGGAAGTAGTTTCGTTCCAATAGTGCTGTGACTTCAGGCAATGCCAAAGAAATTGGAACTCCCACATGCCACGTAGCACTGAAGAAACGTACACTTCACTGATCTGTTCTTAGCCAGCTAATTAACCTTCATGGTAGAAGATGAACATGAACAGAGCTGGCTAACCTGATTCGGCCAAGACAGACATACGACAATTTCTGGTACTGGGGTCAGAGGAAGCCTTCATGGCACGCTTGACTAAAAACCGCTGAAGAATTAGCTGATTTATGCCTTGGTAAGACTTAATGACCGTGGTAAGTGGCACTGGTAACACTTGTCAAACTAAGCTCTCTCAGAATGGACTGTTTGAGTCTCAGTAGGAGCTTGGGCTTCAAATGGCCAAATAGACTCTGAAAAATCACATTGAAGACATCTACAGATCATGTTATCACACAGTTACTAGGATACTTTTAAGAATGTCATTTTGGATTAAGGGGAGTTGCCTGAACATCATGATGCCAACTTCAGTTAACCACTGAACATACAGCCAGTGTTATGGGAAGTCCAGTATCCTTTATCTGCGTGTTCAAGAGGGGGATCAGCTCCCTGACTTTTGTTAACAGTTCATGATAGTAAGAACCAAGGTCAGGATTCCCAGTGCAGAAGGGTCTGCATGACCCTTTTCCAAATGTCTCCCAATAGCTGCAATATTCACAAATGAAATGGCATTGGTGAGGATGGGGAAATAAGCCACTGACTGGCCCAGAGAAGAAGTTCCGGAGTTGTGATCTGGCGAAGGCCACAAGTTCAATTGAGATAAAGAATTAAAAATCCCATTAACTGAAGCAAAAGTGGTGGAGCTGATTTGGACCCTCTATTTTTTAAGCCTTCAGTAAGGCACTGGTAGATCTTGGACTTGGTGTATTTTCTGCTATGCAATACAAGCACTTCCAATTCTCAGGCCACGAACTGTACCAGTCAGGAACGAATTAAGCAACAGATCAACACCAAAAAAAAAGTAAAGTAAAAGGCAAAAGTATTCATTCCTGACATAAAGGCAGTAAGGCTTAAACACAAAATATTCTTAAGAAACAGCAAGACCACTCAGAAAAGTAAGAGCATTAAAATCAAACAGAAACCAAGACTGAACAGCTTAAGGCTGCCATTGATAAAGATAACAACAAAACACATCAATTCTTACATATGAAGAAATGGATATGGGGCAAAAGTAATTGATTTCTATAATGGGCATGACACAAACAAACCTTCATAGGACTGCTAAGGCTATGTCCATCCCAGGGTGCATTTGGGTAATAACTGCATATAAAGTGTTAATTATTATTATTGTCATTGATTTAGTAATGACAGAAAACTGGGAGAGCATGTCAATAGAAAGCATTGTAGTATCATGCAAAAACTGAATGACATTGAGGATTACAGCAACAAAAGCAGATGAAATTCAACAGTAGAAATGCAAGGTCATACACTTAGGACTAATATATTTCTGACAGAAGATGGGAGTGACAGCTGGAAATAACACAAAAGGAGAAACACAAGGACACAGTTGATCACAAAGTGACTGTGAGGTCTAAATCTGACACTGCTAGGCAGATGGGTACATATAAACCTACAAAGTTTCAAGAGCAAGTTTCAAGAGAAATAGGGAAGTGCTATTCCACAAAGCCATAGTAAGGTCTCATCTGGAGTTATATACACCTTTAACCAAACATTTCCTAGAAAGATTCATTCAAGCAGGAAGAGGCCGAGAATGGGGGCCTTGCTGGAGAATGGAAAAAATATCATATAAAGGAGAAACACTGTATTAGGCACTGTCTTACAGAGATACCCAGTTCAGCTACCATAAATAGTTTAGCCATGTTCTTAGGGAACATTCTGTTCACTATAGCATTCACACACATACAAAAGATACATGGTAAAGTAATCTGGCTTGCTTAGGCTGGAAAAAATGAAAGGATGAAACATACCCTTAGACATAGAAAAGAATCATGACAAATACATAAGAAAGAAGACATAGAAAAAACCCAGTTACACTATGTTACTGCGCTCACACACACACACACACACAGAATAAGCAGATGTACAAAAAAACACCACAACAAAAAAGGAATAGAATTATTTAGCCAGAAGGCTACAAAAGAGTTTCTTTCAGTTTGATCAAAAATGCTCTGGAATAGCAATGTTAGCAATGCTTTATTTTGGTGCCACACAAGTGGTCTTTAGAAAAATGCGTTCAGAACTTACACTTCTTGTTAGCCTATTCAAACCCCCCGAAAGCCAAAGAGATCTGTCAGCCTTACAGAATACACATGTAAATCTCAAAAATCTACTTCATGTGTTCTGAATGATGACTCAGAAGAGACCGAAGTAGTAAAACTCTTGATGTGTGGAGATTAGAAATGGGTCACCTTTTTAACCTTGCCAACTTAATAACTTATTTAAAGAGCCTCCAGAACAGCCTAATTAAGCCATAAACATAAAATACTTGTGTTCCAAACAATTGTTTTCCTTTTGAAATAATTAAAACATATATCTGAAGAGCAAAAGGAAAGAGAAAGTTACTTACAGCAGTTGATAGCCGGGATGCCAAGGTCATTTCCAAATTTCCTTTGAGACCAAGAAGTGCAGGAACCAAAATAAAAACTTCAGTAACATTCTTGAACACATCCCAGTGCTATATAAAAGATACAATAGGAAACATTCAACTTAAAAATTCTCTTTACACCATCTGCAAAGTATTAAAAAAATTCTGTGACTTATAACTTAATCCTCTAAAAAATATATTTTTTTCAATCTTATTATAGTAGACCCAAAAGTCTAAAGCCAGAACTGTTACCTATTTAGATGAAATAGATTTATGACTGCATATTACTACTTCAAAGGTGAGAATACCAAAAGTAAGATACACAAAACCTGGCCTTAAAACAAACATAGTTAAAAAAAGATGTCATTAATTTGAAGTCTTCTTTTTGTCATGACTTTAAAATAATACCAGGTACTATGACTGCTCTTGAATTCTGCTCTTAACTTACAATAATATTTTCATCTTTTTTTTTCAGTTGCCTAGAAGCCTCACATTAAAACAGCAAGGAGTTAGCTGTCAAATGAAGAAAGCCTGGAAGCGAAAAACCTTATCTTTATTCTTTTACTTCTAAATGTGAAATTTAGATGAGTAGTTTTCCAAAACCCAGATTTCATAAAGCAAATTCTCCCTTAATTTTTCATGCATTGAATTCTCATCACTGAAATGCTGTGCTACTTTGTATGCCTGTCAATCCACACATTTTATTTGTGATCATTTATCAACTTTAACTAAACTAACAAAACGGTAAATTGTCTTCGTATTCAGGGATTTGCAAACATTTCAATTATTTTAACTGAAATAAAAGGATTCAATTCTCAAATGTAAACAAGATCTAAGAATTTCCTATATGTGAAATTGCACATGTATTTACTACTGGAAAAGAACAACCATGAAATGGTTTGTAAAAAACAAGCTTAGAATGCTTTGTTGTCTTCAAATTTTCATTTTCAAAACATGTTCTGTCACATTTCAAGATCCTGCTTTACTGACATCACAATGTAATGCTTAGTTTAAGGTGAAAAAAGGTAGTAATGACAATACATATTTTAGCCTTTGTGTCACGTCTCTCTCATTCATGCTGAGCTGGATGGAAAGCCGATAAAGATTAAAAGTAATATAGGAGGAAAAATTAAGATATATCTCAGTCCAGCTCAAAAACCAGTCATACAAACACGTTCCCTTAAAGGAAGGAAGACAAGGTGAAACATTTGGTTGGAAGCCAGTAGTGGCAGTAGACACAACTGCATCTTTTGGCTGATCATTATGCTGTGTCATGCAGTAAATTGTAACAGGGTACAAATAAAGCATCTGTACGAAGAATAGATTGGCAAGATGTAAATGAACAGTCTTACACAAGGCTGGTGTAAAACAGAGCAAGGAAGCAGTGAAGTCTGCATGTCAATTTTTATTTTCACTTTCCTTGATCTTTTCATTGCAATTGATTGAAGTCCAAGCTTCCTTTACTCTCTCAAGATTTTGAGTGACAAAAAGCCACCTCTTTATTACCCCTCTTTAAATCAACTTTGTAAACTCTTTAAGTGTAGTTAAAGAAAACCCTAAAGCTGAATGAAACAAAACAAAAAAACAGATTAATTTGCCTACTGTGTTTCAGTTTGATTATTGTGATTATTTCATATTTTTTAATATTTCTTTGTGAATCTACTCATACAGGAAGAGATAATCCATGAGGTCTGTACTTACAGGAAATTTCTGTTTTTTAAAAAACTTAGTAGGTAGGAAATAAAAGTAAAAATAGCAGTAAAGGTAACAGTTCTACTCACCAGCTCACTGTGGCTAAGGAACAACTCTTACCAAGGCTCGAATGACTCCAAATTAAACATTGGAACTGCTTAAGATGAGATTTGGGCAGAAGGAGTTCATAGTAGCAGAACTGTACACAGACCTAATTATTTGTAAACATCTACGATATCACACATTAGTTATAAACCTCATAGACTACCTGTTAAAAAAACACCTTCCAAAGGAAATACCAACCTGTACAATATCCAAAACCATGCCAGCAGAAACAGTTCCAAATCCTGCTAGCAAAAAAGGTACGAGTATCTGTAATGCCATAATACTGCTAGATTCTTTGGGTTGTTTTCTAGTTCCTTCCACAATGATATCATCATTACTATCACTGGACAGGTTGTCTTCCTGCAACATGGCATCTGTTTCTGAAGCGTCCATTCCATCACAGTAATTATAACTGGTAAAATCATCATATTTAGGGCTACAGCTAGATGGGCTGTGTCCATTACTACCATGAAAACTTGGTTCTGAGAAGTGATGGTACTCTGTGTGTTGTTCAGACCTAACATTAAAATTGTGTCCTGCTGGTTGTAATCCATCTTGCCAGACACCATTCACTTTTTTGTGTCTTTCATCCTGGTTTATTTGGTAAACAACAGGAACCATACTCAAAAGCAGTCTCAAAAATTTATCAGACTGAATTGTATTAAGATTTATGGTCCAGTTCACAAAACCTTCTCTGTCATGAACTTTGTAATTTGTTTTGGAGATGGTAGATCTGCCTTTACAGTTAGTCATAGTGCTACAGAAGTACAAGTTGAAAAGCACTTCGTTCTTCAGATGTCAGTGAAGAAATCTTGTAGATGAGTCACCAAGTGCCACATGACACTTTTAAAACAGATAAACCAAAATGATCCTTTTTTGCATGCAAAAATGTTTTTTCATTGATTTCAGATCTTCAACAATTCCATAAGCAAGACTGGATCTGCAAAAAAGTATATATTCAAGATTTAAAATGCTTTAACTCTACAGAAAACAAAAGACACTGGCTTAAATTTCAGACCACCCAGTATCTTTCCAAAACAAATATTTGTAGAAATGTTAATCTTCTCCAATACTTAATTGCATGAGTAGAAAGAAATTAGAAAGTAAAAAGGTAAACTTGGTGGGTAAGGAGGTTTCACATACCAATATACTTTCTAACAAAGAAAGAGACAGCAAGGTAGTAGATTGTAAGTGAATCGGTGAGGACCTAGCTTTTGCTTTCTCAAAGCCCAGGAAGTGGAAGTCTTCAGGCAGATACTGTGGGTAGCCCTAGGCTTCCATCAGCCCTGAACGCAGTCGGTCCTCAGAGAAAAATACTTCTGCAAGGTTCAAGAGTATGGACAAATGGAACCCACATGAGGCACTTTGGGGCCACTCTTTTTCCTCCCACTCTACAGTTATGGCAAGGAGCCCAGAAAAATTAAGGAATCACCCCCCAAGTTTCAAAATGCTATCAGAGATAGTAAACCCAAAGCATATTCTGGGTGGCAAAGGTCTCGTGTTGACAGTCCCTGTCCTCCATCCCCATAAAAAGATGGCAAACCAATATTGATATGTACAGTTCAAAAGCATGCTAATTTAAAATCATAACAACTGATTTTCCTTTGCAGGAAACATACAAATTATGTTAAAAATAAAAAGCTACTATATACATAATAAAAATGGACATTTTTATCATAAAGTACTCCAATATCAAGGAAAGACAGTAATGAAATTCAGACCAATTAGTTTAAAATAGTTCACATTAGTCTAATGTAAAAATAAACCTACACTAATGTATTCATAAATGTGGCATATTAAAATGTATTTAGAAAAAAAGGTAGGAGTTAGGGTAATTAAAAAAAAGTTATTAAAAATCTTATTTTAATTTAATTTTGCATGAGGAGTAGGTTGCAGGTATTTCCTGAAAGATTGGTTATTCCGATGTCTACTAACCACTAAAATATAACTATTTTACCAATATTAACACTATGTTAACACAATATTAACAGTTAGCACAATATTAACAGTTTGGTTTGCTTTCTGCAAATCATGCAAATACAATCTTTTTTATCTTTTATGTTAAATGTGATTTAATATGCATTTGTTTCTACTTTGAAATTTCTATCATGGTAGAAAATTACGCAGTGATACAGTGGCAGCCTCCAGTCATTTGACATTTTCTCCATCAGAAGCCACTTTACCTTCTTGAGTTTTCATGTTGTGATAACAGTTATGGTAATTTACTAAAATAATAGTCTTAATACGACTTGAAGCTTTGCTGAATTTGGTATTTATTGCTAGACTCCATGAATACAAGTAAATGATCAGCATAAACAAAGAAACAAAGGTCAGGCAGACTACACCAGCATGATGTGGGATAACACAGTTCCACAAGCTCAAGACACTATATCTATGCAAAATTGTGAAAACGTATTTTTACGGACTACAGGAAATAAAAATAGTTTAGGGCTGGAGGATTTTTAATCTATGTTTTCTAAGAAAATAGGGCTCCTAAGACCGTATCATTTATGGTATGAACCCTATACTTTCCCTCCCTCTGCTTCAATGTTTTTAAGTGATCCAGTGTTTCTGGAACAATTTCAGATAGATTTGGCAGAGCAGAGAAGTCAAAGTTTTGAGTAACTAACAGCCTTGTAAGACATCCAGATCTGTGCCCTTGCCGTAAAGGCATCCTCAAACATTAGTTAGCACAATTCACTCATACACATCCACAGCAAGTCAACTTCAAAAGTCCTGCTGCTCACAGGATTACTTGATTTGGGTTTCTTTGAGTGAAGAGATGACTCAGATGCAACACGAAGATTATCCTTCTACCAATTGCTTTATCCAAGGGAGCTCTGACCAAGAAACAAATATTTTTAAAATGCCAATGGAGTTCATTGCTTGATTTAGAAAAAAGTCAAGCTTCTTTGGGGGAAAAAAAAAAAAAGCAATCTTTCTTCCACAAGACCAAGAGGGGAATTTAAGTAACCACAATTCCTGCAATATCTTTTGTCACTCTGTAGCCGATTGTGCTGTGTTGAACCTTTTAGCCTAAGTGCATAACAACTCCTAGGCCTCAGTCCTGGTTTCCACACATTTTAATTAGGAATAACAAAACAACTTTTGCTGCTGTTCCAGAGGAACATTAACCACAGGCCAAAATGGTGCTCTGTTAAGTGCTACAGAAAGGCAGAACAAGAAAAGGCAATTTTGTTTCTTCCTGGCCCAAAGGTGGCATTATCTATATATAAAAAAAAGAAGAAATGGTGCCTAAAAAAAAACAATCAGAAGCAGAAGTAACACTAAACTATCAACCTAACTATGACCAACTTCTATGACATCAGCAAAGACTTGGAGTACTAAGAGGAATACAAGAGAAGAAAAGTTCATGGCAGTTGAGGAAAATTAAAATTTCAGGAAGGGTATAGCCTAGGGTGCTGAAGGTTGCCAACCGATCTATGATGATGGGAAGCGACATACTACTTTGGAAGCTTGCAGAGGGAAGTTTGAACTCAGCTGGCTGAGTTTCAGTCGGTCACAAGAAACATTTACATTAGTGAAACTTTATGTCAGAATTCAAATATGGGATGTAGAATTAAGATCTAAAAGTGTCCATGAGAGACAGACCCATAGCAACCTCATTGGGTTTGGTTTATGTTTGCTGAAGCTTTGTCTAACAGAAACACGTAAGTTTTTTATGAATGAAAACACTTATGGTTGCTAATAA
>JAVJGJ010000057.1:31574775-31614394 GCA_035590215.1 Microhierax caerulescens
ACTCAACCACTTCCCTGGGCAGCCTGTTCCAATGATTGACAACCCTTTCAGTGAAGAAATTTTTCCTAATATCCAATGTAAACCTCCCCTGGCACAACTTGAGGCCATTTCCTCTCGTCTTATTGCTTCTTATCTGGGAGAAGAGACTGACACCCACCTCGCTGCAACCTCCTTTCAGGCAGTTGTAATGAGCAATAAGGTCCCCCCTGAGCCTCCTTTTCTCCAGGGTAAACAACCTCAGTTCCCTCAGCTGGTTCTCATAAGACCTGGGCTCCAGACCCTTCACCAGCTTCGGTGCTCTTCTTTGGACATGCTCCAGCACTTCAGTCTTGCAGTAAGGGTCCCAAAACTGGACACAGTCTTTGAGGTGCGGCCTTCACCAGTGCTGAGTACAAGGGGACAATCACTTCCCTTGTCCTGCTGGCCACACTAGTTCTGATACAAGCCAGGACGCTGTTGGCCTTCTTGGCCACCTGGGCACGCAGCTGGCTCACATTCAGCCGTCTGTCAGCCAGCACCCCCAGGTCCTTTCCCACCAGGCAGCTTTACAGCCGCTCTGCCCCAGCCTGTAGCACTGTGTGGGGTGGTTGTGACCCAAGTGCAGGACCTGGCACTCAGCCTTGCTGAACCTCATACAACTGGCCTTGGCCCATCGTTCCAGCCTGTCCAGATCCCTCTGCAGAGCCTCCTGCCCTCGGGCAGGTCAGCACTCCCACCCAACTTCTGTCATCAGCAAACTTCCTGAGGGTGCACTCGATCCCCTCATGCAGATCATTGACAAAAATATTAAACAGGACTGGCCCCAGTACCAAGCCCTGGGGAAAACCACTTGCCGACCGGCTGCCAACTGGATTTAACTCCATTCACCACCACACTTTGGGCTCAGCCGTTCAGCCTTTTTTTTTAGCCAGGGAACAGTACACCTGTCCAAGCCATGAGCATCCAGTTTGTCCAGGAGAACGCTGTGGTAAACTGTGTCAGGGGGTGTGTAGTGTCAATTCAGGAGGTTTTGTTTTCATGAAAATATGCCAGAGTTCTTTAGTCTCAGGTTGTTCTTTTCTAGTATAGAGCTTTTGGTTTTTTTTTCAGAAGTGATTTCTCAGCATAAAATATTTGTTGTAGAAAAGTATTTAATTTAAAATTGATTCCTATCAAATTACTGTAGTTTTATTTTGTGATTGAGCTGTGATTTAAAAAGTAATAGAAAAAGTAATCTGTTATATTGAGCTCTTTCTTGGTTAAAAGTCTCTACAAAGATGACAGTGTTTCAAAGGTAGATGATACCTGCCAAGAGTTCTGTGGAGCTCACTTGGAATAGTACCTTTTACTTCACGGAGAGTGAAAACTAGCGACTGGCTCACCTGCATGTGTGAAGCAAAGATTATTATTTGAAATAACTCTGGAGGCAGGTGAAGATATTCCCTTCCTCTATGGAAGGGAAATGAGTGTGATTCTCCTAATGACACTGATTATCTTAAAATTGTTGGGAAGTCTCATTGAGCTAGAGCAGTCTGCAGAGGATAAGTGCTTTGTACTTTAACATAAAGCATCTGTCTCTCTCCCACCATCTTAACTTCAGAGCCCTTTTTGATAATTATGTTGAACTTTTAGTGTAGCATGGCATCTGTGGCGTCTGTGCTACAGCTGATTTTTCCACAGGGAAGAAAGGAGGATGTATTTTCACTGGAGATAATACTGATGTGGAAGTTAGTCAAGACAGCACTCAATACATATTTTAAACCATGGAATTTACAAGCAAGTTTTCAGTGAAGTAGTCACATTTTGTTTAAGTATCCAAATAGAATTGTTGAAGTGATTTATTCCTGCACCACATGCTGACCAATAGATTTGATATCTTTTTGCTGTTCGTGTCTTGCAAAAATGAATACTGTAATAAATCCTGCTATTAAAATACCTTAAAGATGGTAGACAGCTAGAAATTACAGTTGAAATGGAATCTGTTTAACTGCTCAGATTTCTGCAGTATGAATGTATAAACTAATGTACATCTGTTTGTATATATAACATGTGATAATTATTTCTTTTTCAGTTTTGGACCGAGTACAGAGCTTTTTACCACAGATGGCCCACGCAAATGAAGAGCTAAGAAGAAAAATGGTAACAGCACCAGCTCATCAGTTTGATATTGAAAATGTGGACAGTGCAACAGAAAAAGTTGTAGAAATGGTAAATACTGTATTTTTTATTTTATAAAGTAAATTGCAATGTGATTAAAATAATTCTCCGATTTTAAAATGAGCTAATTCAATAGATAAAGCTAAGTCTTTACCATTTTAGTCCACGTTCCATAAATTCAAAACATAGATGTAATAAAAATGCCTATTTGTTTAAAATTTGCTACTTGGTTTTCATACTTGCAATTTAGTGACTGGGGATGAAGTAGTTTAAGGCCAGAATAACACATACTTTTGAATCAGCAACTCTGAATCAAAAGTAATAAATTGTATTTTAAATGTCTCTTGAGTAATGTGGTTTAAAACTGGACAGTGTAAGGCGTAACAGAAGGCTTTAGTGCAAGAGTAGTAACTGGCTTTCAGCTGTGCTTTGTGGGTATTTTTAGGACTGGCTGTAATAGGTCTTGGGCTTAGAAACGTTGTTAGTGTTGCTGTGATCCTTTATGGCTGGTATTAGTCTATTTATCTACATTCATATCATATTTTCTTTGTTTTTAACTGAAGTGCTGCAGCCACATGCTCATGTGAGAAAATTTTAGTAAGAAGGTAATGTGATATGTGCATGTCCCAGACAAGTGCCTTCTGGCCTGCAGACCCACAAGATAAAAGGCAGAAATAAGGCAGCCTGGGGTCTGGTGTATGGAGCTGTCAGAACGATTTATTGGCCACTGGTTGGATTCAGAGTTCATGTAGGTTGTGTCCAGCCTACGTGCAGTAGGCTGTCCGGTGCTCGTATATGCTGAAGAAGTCTAAATAATAATGAGAAAACAATGTGTATCATGAAAATTCTTTTAATATGCTGAAGTGGAATGGGTAACTTGGACAAGATTTTTAGAAGTCTCTTCATGTGACACTGTCTGGCAAGTATCTTGGGTTTATAATAAACAAGTGAGGAGACTTACTGTTTAATAGCTTAATGCTATTTGCAAATCACTGAAGACATTTACTTGCGTATCTCCTGTATTTTGCCTCGCTGCATACAGAAGTTTTTGAGGTGAAGATTATCAGTTTAAGATGGGTATTTTCAGAGAGAGAAACAGATGTCAAAAATCATGGCTCTGTGTATGGAAGTACATGGTCACTTTTACTTGAAAAAATATCCTCATGATTTCAACTACTTGCCATTTTGCAGTAGTTGTGCTGTGAACGCTACTAGGTTATAAGATATGAACTATATTAGTAAATACACACACACACTTGTATGTATGTTGTGACCCCTTACACACTAAATCAGGGGTCCTCAAACTACAGCCTGCGGGCTGGATATGGCCCCCCAGGGTCCTCAATCTGCCCCCCTGGTATTTACAGAACCCCCCTGCCGCCCCCTGCCAGGGGTTGGAGGGGAAACCAAGCAGCCGCAGATGACTGCCTGCCACTTCATCCGCACGCCGGCCCCCTGGTTAAAAAGTTTGAGGACCCCTGCACTAAATGGTTTTATTTGAAGTCTCTACTGAAAATTAGTTGTGATGCCTCCTGCTTATCAGTTTAAATATCTGATTTAGACCAGCTGAGTTCAGCTATTGACTTGTTTCTCTCCTTGATAATGATATAAAAATGGCCTTATATTTGCTATAGGGCAATATAAATGACAGTTTACATATTCAGGAATCTGTTAATGGCATCTGTCATAATCCTAGGAGAATCCAAAGTCTTCCTAATTGTGGTTGTGGTTTTCTTATGGTAGTAGGCTGTTTCATGTGTTTGCTTTATGTTTTACTCAAATGACAGAAGTGGTATAGAAATGTATAATGTGCTAACTAAAGTGGGTTTTTTTTTTTCAGAATGTGGCTGTAGTTGAACTGAATGATTCTGATATAGATGAAGAGATACTGACTTCAGAAGATGACTCAGAATCTGAAGATGACTATATAACTGATGAAGTGACAATAGACAACATTAAGTTTCCTAAGCAAAAGGGAGAAAAGGGCAAAATAGAAATTTTGGACAGCAAAGCAAATGAGTAAATCCATTTTATTTTACGTAAAAAAAAAAAAACAAAACCCAAACCAAAAAAACAAAAACAAACCACCACACCGCCAACCAAATTGTGCTTTCTTACTTCGAAGTAAGAAAAGGCCTTGAAACTACTTTGTTTCCCAATGCAGCTCCCTCAGGATCATGTGAAATGCTATAGTTTACATGGTGATTTCAGGACCCACATGACTGAGGCAGGCTGGACTTCTGAATGGTTTTATTCATCAAACAACATGGAAATGAACTGTATAGTAGGTTAGACTAAGAAAGCAACTGGAATGTGGGGCATGAACTAATTAAGTTAAAATTCTTGTTCTGTTGCTTTGTTGAAGAAAGATTTTTGTAGTGTGTTAGAATAAGGTTTTGCTTCAAGGGCAGGAAAGAGTTAACTAGGAAAAAAGCTTTGTTTTTTATATTCTGTGTTCTGTGAAGTGTTATGTACAATGTCTTCAATATTAAACATTATCTTAAAGTACATCAGAGGTACGTCTGCCCTGCATTTATGACAATAACTCCTGAACAGTAAAGCAGCAGCTGAAGTCATTTCAAGATCAGCTACCATGGGTAAGGACCATTGTGACTCAAGAAGACAGTTCAGCCAAGGGTTACTATCCTCTGTGCCTGCTCTGAGCTCCCTGTCATTACGGGGAGGTCACTAGCTCCTATCTGCAACATTTGTGGCTGTAGTGCAGATACTCTCAGTACTTGAATGGCCAAGTCTGCCTCTGTGGTTTTACAATTGCTTTAAGCTACACTTTTCATTTCCCGCTTCCCCTGCCACGTTTCCATCCTCTCCATTTTATTAACAGCTGTCACTGCTAGAAGAATAAAAAGGTGAATTCTTGGCTGGCCTGTACTTAGGTTAGCTTGAAACACGTGTGAAGCCAAAATCAGTGAAAGTATGTCTCATTCATACTTACCTCAGATTGATCAAATATGGTGATTTGGACTGTTGTATTTACTTCATGGATCGGTCTGCATTTCAGAAGTATCATGCTCCTGGATGTCATAATTTGTTTCTTAAAGGAACTTTGCATTTTCTGCACCATTAAATTTTCTCTATTGTATTTGTTGAAATATTACTGTCATGACTTGAAACCTGCAGTTACTTACAAAATTTATTTTTAATCCCATACTTAAAGCTATAGTTTTAGTATCTGTTTCTGTAGTATTTATGGTGAGAAATAATGATTCTGGTCTTTCTTGCACAACATGGCTTCTTAAAAATAGAATGGGTACACGATTTACTGGGATTAACTGATTAAACCACAGAATATTTTAGTGAAGAGGAAGGATAGGAATCAAAGAATGGGACTGCTACTTCTAATGGCAGCCCACAGATTTATGGAAAATTTCCTTTAAACTGGAGAAAGTTTGAAAGCCAACATCTTAACTCAGTCATTTTACGAGGGATTTTCCCACAGATTAAAAAAAAAAAAAGTATGAAAGACACAGTAATAATTGTGCTGTATAAAACAGTGATAACACTCCGTGTGCACAGTCACAAAAAGTGATTTTAATCTGTTAATGTAACCACCTTTCAAACTGCAGGCAGATCACGCGTTCCATATCAACAAAAAGATAGAAAATATTTTCAGTAACTTTAGCTTGATATGCATAGTTTAACACCAAGGTTCAACTCTGTATGTACTATACAAAGATCATAGTAAGTGCACTTTCTTGCATTGATTTACTTCTTATGGCACAAAGGTCTTCTGTACTGCTGAAGGATCACCAGAGCAGAACGTTTAATTGCTACTGTAAAACGAACTGGTTTATAGCAAAAATGGCATAATTCGTATATTTTAGTTCAACTTTGAGAGAAACCTAATGACTAAGGATTTAAAATGGTTATGTAAATATTATGTTCACGCAAATAAGAAGTAGGCACGTGAGAACTCATTCTTCAGTTGTATTTGTAAAAATAAACTAAACCATGTTCTTGGGGTTTTGCGGGGCATTGTGCCAATAGCTGCTGCTGCATAATTTAAGTAACTTCAGGTTCATTTCCAAATGCTTTTATCTGTCAGAAAAACTAAAATTTGGACCTGATTTATAGAAACTTATCCATGGAATGGTTATTTTGGTTTGGGTTTGTTTTCTTTTTTCCAGTTGTAGCACTGCAGACAGCATATCCTGGGCGTGGTATTAAGTGCTTCATGGGGTCGTTAAGATTCAAACTCAGCCAAAAGTTTACTTTCCAAGTGAAGCTGTTACTTTAATATTCCACAGTGATAGCCTTGGTTCTGAGATATTCATGAAGGGCTTCTTCACCTGTACAAGCACAATATTCATCAGTTAGAACAGCAGCTAAATTAAAGGATGTTGTAGAGACTGTAACGGCATCATTAAGAAAAAAATTAAAATGCTGTAGCCAGTATTTGAGTCCTTAAGGAACAATGAAAACTAATTAACTTACCCTCCCACTGAGTTTTACAGAACTGGTTTGACAACAGGCCAAACCCCAATAGATGTGGAAGGAAAAAGGAGCTGGAATGTAACAAGCAGCCACCTGGATGGGACTGAAGCAGTGGCAGTCTCTAGATAGCCACGGGGTTCAGAGCTGAATTTACACACTTCAGTTTGCCTGTGTTAGAAGTTTCTAGGTAGAGAAGCTGTGTAAAAATTTATAGTCTTTTTTTCCTGATAATATTACTCATTTTAGTTTCAGGAAATGTCTGACACTTGCTAGAGATTCCAAAAGCAAAAATCTGAATATTTTTTTCCTTCATTTTTCTTTGCCACAAGGCTTGTTCTGTCCAGACTTGTAAAGTTTGACAGACTAGACTCCACTTTTTTAAAAAATGGTTTTGAAAAGAAAAGCTTTTTGTAATGCATCTTCCTCTGTGGCTGTCGGCAAATTTTGATGACATTTTAAGACATAAAAATGTTTCCCCTGCTCTTACAAGTTTAGAGGAGAAACCTAAATTATCATTCTTTCTGAAGGAAAGGAAAGGTTCTGGCCAACACTGTTGCTGGTGACAGCATTCTGTGGCCTGTATGCAGCTCTGGATGAGCTGTAATTTGACTGCTCTGAGAGGAGCTGGAGAGGAATATTCTGTGTGCTGTAGCATTATTATAGCAAACGTACAGGAAGGGCTGAACTGGAGGTACTGAGGCAGGAATATTGTAGGGATGGGAGAGCAACTGGATTACCCTAACTGGAGAAATGTGGGCGGTGCAGGAAATGCATCCACAGTTCACGTTTTACTGGATACGCTGTACACAGCTAAGGTGGTTTTTCATTGATTTGGACTGTCACATGAGAAAGGAGGGAGGGAGAGAACAACTTACCTAAATCTTTCCCAAAGCCAGACTGCTTAAATCCACCAAATGGTGCTGCCACATCAGTTTTGTTATATGTGTTGATAAAAACTGTTCCAGCTTCTAGCTTTTCACTGATGTAGAGAGCTTTGCTTATGTCTTTTGTGAAAACTCCTGAAGCTAAGCCATATTCTGTGGTATTTGCCCGTTGCAGCACTCCATCAACATCCCTACGGGGGAAAGAAATTACTTAACTGCAACTAGGTAAAGTCAGTGTTAGCAACCTACCACCTTCAGTAGCACTGAAGCACCTTTTCTCATGCTCGCTGTTGTCCAGTTAGCTTTTTTAAGACACCTTATTAAGGACTAATCTGTGTGTCGATCTGACAGATCTATGGAAATTCATACCCTTGCTTCAAACTTCGAAAGCTCATAACTTTACATTTCAATGGTTAAGTTCTACACTAAGAAGAAGTTGCAGTATGCCTACCAACTTTGCTCAGCTACAGTACAATTTAAGGATTAAAGCAATAAAAAAAATATACTTGTAAAGCAGAGCTTGGCAGCAGATTATGAATCCGTTTGCTAAAATTTTGGCCTGCTTTACAAGTTAATGGACAATAAATGCTGAAATTCAGACTTCTATCAATCAGAACTTTTCAGGCCATGTCCAGAGCACTAGTTTCTAGTTGCATCTCATTTCCATATAGCTTCAAAAATCCGTAATAATTTAAAACTTTAAAAAATTCAGCACAGTCCCTTGTCACCATACATAATTTATAGATGTAAAGGGTTATCGGTGGCTGGTTCTTAACTGCATTATCAAACTGCAGAAAATGGAACCTGGTAGAGAGAGTTATATGAAGTTTCTACATAGGGTTGAATCTCATCTATGTGTAAAATAATTCTTATGAATTGGAATGAAAGCTATTAAAACTGGCAGGCTACAAAATATACAGAGGGATTTTTTGTGTACCAATGTTACACAATGAGCAACACCACTATGCAGTCTTTCGTGACAGAGAAAAATAAGCGATTCAACTGGAAAAAATACACATTTTGTAATTTGATTAAGCTATTGCAATTACCACATCAACTTCAGTAAAAACATTTCACTAAATACTGTCTTATTTAAGACCTGGCACTTATGGCTGCATTCTATCCCTTCACACACTGCTAACAAATAGCATTAGTTCTACATTGATGTGGAGCAGGACACCCGCTACTAAAAAGGGTACTTTCTCAGAATTTAGCTGGAAGAGGATCTAGGGATTCAAACTGGTCTTACAAGATTTAACAAAAACATACTATATATGCTATTATTGCTACACTTTGGGCAAAAAAGAGAAAATAAGTTTCTAATAGTAACCAGAGGAGAACATACCCATTTTTAAATTTAGAAATCACCATCACAGGACCAAAGGACTCTTCCTGGGCAATATACATATGGTCTTCAACATCTGTGAATACAGTGGGTTCCATAAAGAAACCTAAACAGAGGACAGAGCATCATTTAAGCATGGTGAAAATACTTCTTTGCATTGTCCAGGCCATCTCTTTTCCACAGCTACACTGACACTTTAAACAGGAAATATCAAGACTGATATTAATGAAGCATGAATTGAAATGCACATGTATAAGCACTATAGAATCAGCAGAAAAAAGGGTAAAAGAACGGCCTGTATTGATCAGTAAAACAGCATGTGCTGTTCCTTGCCAGGCCAGAAGGTCTGCATGCCACAGCCTGGCTGACTCCTCAGGGGAAGACCCTGTGCTCTGACAGCTGGAAGACAAGGTCACAGAGGCCGCTGTCTTTCTTGTTACCCAACAAGAAGATAGACTGTAGTCATAAAGATTGGTATATTCCAAACAAGGGAAAACATGCAGTGGGCTGAAGTAAAGAAAACTCTGAGGTAAAGAATTGCCTCATAATGACTGTTCATTTCTGAAGGGTGCCCAAAAGCTAGATCATCGTTGCCAATCAGGTTATACACAAGCAATCTTGGTCACCTACATCGTGGTGAGTTCAGTGCCAGTGGGTAAAATCAATGTCAAAGATTTTACATAAATGCCACCCCCTTCCATAAGATCTCCCATTTAGTTTTGTTACACTGATTTCATATAGTCATGAATCTCTACTTTCATTTTATTTAGGAATGCAATCGTCATGTTTTGAAACTCTGATGCAAATGTTTCTCCTTCATTATTGACAAAGGACAGATGTCCATGAGAAAATATTGTTTTCATGCCTGCCCACTGAACATAGCATACATATTGTCTATATAGCAAAAAAGGCTTTTGATAATAATAACTTTACACAAACTCTGCTACTAGTTTCCTCAGCTTTAGTGTTAGTTTGATCTAAATTGATACAGTTATACTTATGGCTCTTGACAGTTCAAGGGTTTGCAAAAAAGGACTGAATGCCTCACAAACAACGGGAATAAATGAGCAAAAGATTCCCATACAGACTAGATTCTGATTCAGTTTCGTATATTATGCTTCAATTGCACAGCTTCTCTTAAAATGAGACTTGAAAGCCCGGTTCTCAAGTGGTATCTTGCACTTACTGCTCCTGTGACATTGCTGCTTCACATAATGCAGCAGAGACAATCATGATGGCTTTTGTTTAGAGTGTAAAAGTTCCAAACACCTCCAAACAGTGTTTTACCTGGTCTACATACTTGTCTTCCTCCGTGCACTAGAGTGGCTCCTTCTTTTACTCCGGTTTCACAATACTGCAGCAGCTTTTCCAAATGTGCCTTGTGATTTTGTGGACCGTGATCTGTAGATCTATCAAGTGGGTCACCAATTTTCATCTTTTTTATTTCTTCCACCTAAGGGTTACCCAATTAAAATGAAGTTACATAATGCAGCAAATAGTTGTTAAAGTCACCAGTGATATGGGATGCTTCAGTTTTTGTGCTATGAAGTTAGGCTCTAAGAAGGGCTGGGTTCTCAAAAGGTGGAAAGCTCATCCTTTTCTAAAATTAGGCTTTGTCTTATGTTTGATAATCTCTGGTTACTTCTGAAAGTTTTTAATCCTGTTTTCATGTATCCATTCTCTTCTGATATTAAGACAGGCATGTAAAATGTTAGCTTTTACTAGTGGTAAATGGGTTATGACAGTGATCTTCTATTCTTGAGCTAAATGAAGGAATTCTCCAGTGGTACAGTGTGGTGACTATTGGATTTTTAATCATGACCTTTGTATTATTCTAGGTACACCTCCAATATGCCTTCTTTTTTTAAACTTCACAGCAGCCTTCAATCACATTGACTTCAGTTCAGTGATTTTTTAAATCTTACTTTACTAGTCAAATACGAAATATCACTGAAGGTACAATATCTATTTCAATGTCACTTAACTGTGCATTACTGATGAAAATATCTCCCTTCAGTGCCTTCCTGATAACCCTGTAAGAGGCTCCCAAGAAGCAGCATTGCCTATCATAAGCAGTAACAAGAAATTAAACAACTGAAAATAAGAAGAAATGCAAGTGTCTATAAAACCAGTGGATCTTTGTGCCACAGCGAAGTATCTGTTTCAACTTTAGTCCTTAAATATCTTACCACTTTTCTAACAAATTCATCATGGATTGATTCTTCCACAAACAGCCTGCCAGCTGCAATGCAGTTTTCTCCTTTGTTGAAATACACTGCTCCCATACCCTGATCAGGGGGAAAAAAATACTGATATTTATATGCATCCTTTTGTTCAGTTTCCCTTTCATTCTGTTTCCTCGGGTTGCATTCAGTGTTTGCGACCCTCAAATCATAATGCTTTACGTAAAAGGATATAATCAATGCAACAAACAGGCTAATCTTATAAATGGTAAACAAACTTCCATGGAGACAAATAGCTCAGGATGAACCCATTATCGGTACTCTTTCATTTCCATCAGCATTCCACAGAAACACCTGCTGCAGCATCACAGAGAAGAGGGCTGGCAGCATGACCAGGGAATATAAAACTGTGCTAATCCACCAAGCAATACTGCTTGTGTGTGTTGGAAGTTGCATGTGACCAAACAGAACATTACCTAACTCTAATCTGCAGAGAACCTCCTGTTTCAGGAGTGTGGATTCAGACCCCATGCAGTTTGCTCCTTTTTATTTATCAAGAACTAACACCTGCCATTGTTTTTCCAGGAAGATGGGGAAAGGAAGAACAGGACAAATAAAGTTCCTAAAAAGTAGTTTTCTGGCAGCTGTAAAAGCCTGGGGTCCTGGCATTAGCAGGTCTGATGGGGTTCATGTACTAATATCAAGAAAGCATTTTTTCACAACCATTTAAAGCTATCAATGTCAGGTATAGCTCAGGCCAACCTCTGCATCGCCTTCTCACTTCTACAGCTGAGAATAGGAGTGGGGCCAAACAACACACTGACTGCAAAGTTTCAGCTTTTATTATTCTCTCAGTCCTGCCAAAAGACACTCCAAAAATGGAGAGGGTGTATAATTAGTTTCTTCCTGGTAGCAGTACCTGCTTATGCTGGTTTAGAGAATTCATAGAATTAGCACTTCGGGTAAAGTACAGTGTGGAAGACCTATCTGTTTCTTAATGAGTAAACTGCATTTGCTGTCATTTTGATGAATCAGATTACCTGAGCAGGAAATAAGCTCACTAAATCCATTGAATTTCTCATTTGCACATCTTATTTATGAACTTTAAATACATTATGCTTATGGAGAAAGTGGACTATGATGACTGATGGTGAATTAATAACTATATGGCAGTTCACTGTGGGAGTTCACTGTGAATTTTAACTCCCTTTCGGGCTTTAATTTTTTAAGCACTCTTTTTTTTTGTTAGTATCAGATCTTGGCAAATAAATTTTACAGTGTTAACTTGGCTAGTGAAAATGCTTTCCAGCTATGTTTCTTTGTTTTGTTGCATTTTCTAATGTGTATTTCTTTTAGTACTGATCCCTGCCTTTTTGGTCCAGCACGAACAGTTGAATTGTGCTGGCATAAAGAAACATCCTGTAGAAAAAGAGGGTGTTTTCTAACAGGTCACATGACTTTTCATGCAACGGTTCCCTACTGCAATTTTTGGCAAGTCAAGAAGAATATTGCAATACTGTGAGGATGTATCACAAAGGCTTTGAATATATTCTACTTCTAAGCAACATTACCATTTTTACAGCTCTGTCAAGTTCACAGTCACTGAATATGATCAATGGGGATTTACCACCAAGTTCAAGAGAAACTTTCTTCAGATTAGTGGCTGCACTGCAAAAAATATAAATAATCATATAAAAGAAACTTTTAAATAGTTTATTTCATTATTTCCTTTGAATTATAACTAGTGGAAATGTATAAACCTCTATTTTCCTATAGTGACTTAAAATCTACATAAATGTAAAAAACCCCATATGTGATTATGCTTCTCTATTACTGCTTCATGCACAATATAGCTAATAAAATACTTCAGAGCTAGATTAAGCAGTGTTTATTTATGAATCTTTTGCTGAGAGTACCTCTTCATGATCTGTTTACCAGTTGGTGTTGAACCAGTGAATCCAACTTTGCGAACATCTGGATGTTCAGACAAGTGCTGTCCCACTAAGCCACCTACGGGGAGGAAAACAGTGTAACTGGACCGTACATGGGCAATTTTTACTACTCCCACAGCAGCACTGTAACACAGAAAGAGCTAACAATATGTCAGTCAAGTACAATAACACATCCTTATTTATATATACAGCTTTATTCTTCATATGACTATGAATAATTTAGTATTAGTTAATGTGGATCACATTAGTGTCTGCAAATTCTCCCATCTGTCTGGACTAAAGAACTTCCTTCCTAATGTTCCACTGTAGGTGGAATAATCTAATTTGTAACAGAGCCTGCCCCATTGCCCTGGTTTCAGCTGGGATATAGTTTATTTTCTTAGTAGCTGGTGCACTGCTGCATTTTGGATTTGGTGTGAGAACAATGCTGACAGCACACTGATATTTTTGGTTGTTGCTAAGTAATGTTTATACTAAGTCAAGGACTCTTCAGTTTCTCAGGCCCTGCCAGCAAGAGGGCTGGAGGGGCACAAGAAATTGGGAGGGGACACAGCTGGGGCAGCTGACCCAAACTAGCCAAAGGGACATTCCATGCCATAGAACATCATGCTGAGTATATAAAGCTGGGGGAAGAAGAAGGAAGTGGGGATGTTCGGATTGATGGTGTTTGTCTTCCCGAGTAACTGTTACGTGTGATGGAGCCTGGCTTTCCTGGGGATGGCTGAACACCTGCCCGCCCATGGGAAGTGGTGAATGGATTCCTTTCTTCGCTTTGCTTGAAAGAACAGCTTTTACTTCACCCACTAAACTGCCTTTAATCTCAACCCACAAGTTTTCTCACTTTTACCCTTCTGATTCTCTCCCTCATCCCACCAGGGGGGACTGAGCAAGCGACTGCGTGGTGCTTAGCTGCCTGCCAGGGTTACACCATGACACCCATACAGCCATTTGTTGCTTTTCGTCATTAGGGAAAAGAGGAAAATGGTGACATCAGGTAACAGGCTGTGGACCATGACTTACCTATAGTGACCAATACACATCTTACCAGCTTGCTCCAAGTCTCACAGTCACATTTAAATATTTCCAATGGATGGTAAGATTAGGAGAAAAATACAGTTTTACAATCAAGTGAAACATGTTTTTCTGTAATACATCCTTTTTCAGAGTGGTCATGCTGTTTGTGTGAACTTATGAAGGGTGTAGGCTGACAGCTCCTACCAGGTAGAGCCAGGTGACATACAGATTTTTCCAGTTGTGTTCTGGAAATACATGAAATCACTGTATGATACAGACGCAGGCCTACTACCAATGAAGATACGTGCACTTATGTAACAGGTCTTCAAAAAGGTACAACATTAGTTCACCAGTTTTAGCATGACGTACTCTTCCCAGAAAAATGATTAGTTGAAGTTTTACCTGAACCAGGCAGAATATTTATAACACCCTTAGGAAATCCAGCTTTAGCCGAGAGTTCTGCAAACTTCAAGGAAGTCAGAGGTGTGACCTATGTAGAAACATTTATATTAGGTCTCCTATTTTAATTAAATGTGTGATGATATCTTTTACATTCAATGCATCTTAATTTTGATATAATATTCATCTTCTTGTAAGAGTATCAACAAACTAAAAATTATCGCTTCTTGTGGAAAAGAATTCATTCTTGAAAATGAGAGTAGCATCAGAGCAGAATGAAGGACAACCAGCACCCTCTATCATCCTGGCAATTTGTATTATTATACATGCACTTTAAAACACGTGACATGGTCATCCTATGGGTACATGTGACAGGTCAAACCTACGGGTGAAATCTGCTAGATTGCCTGAATTATTTTGCCTGAACAAAGAGTGAAGGACCTGAGACATCTGTACATTCCTTGTTGGTTTTACCTGAGCTGGCTTGAGTACGAGTGTGTTGCCTGCAGCCAAGCATGCTGCGCTCTTCCATGCAAGCATCATCAGCGGGTAATTCCAAGGGATAACAATTGCACAGACACTTAAGGTAGGGAAAAAGAGGAAAAGATTACATTTTTTATTAGAGCTTTTGAATGGTGTTCCTGTATGCCAAGGCTGACACTAAGAAGATAAAAGTGATACTTACCCTATTGGCTCTTTCTTGGTGAATGTTAGATTATGGTTTGGTCGGGCCTGGTTAATTGGAATTGTAGCACCCTAGAAGGCAGAGGAGGGACAAATCTTGGTACTGTTTAATCATTTTTATTACAAATATATTTGCCATATAAGAATGTTTTTGAAAGCCACAGAGTAGGCTTCAAAACCAGAAGCATTTTTGCATCAGTGAAAGGGGCAGGGATGTTTCTACTGTATGATTTCCTACTATAGATACTGTAGTCAACTCCCAGTTTTCACTGGAATGAAATAAAAGCATAGATAACAGAAGAAAATACAGTGAGGGTGTGATGGATGAAGAAGGGCTGAATGATATTTTTGACTGTCAATCTGAAAGATACTTGAGGAAATGCTGTTGAACCTGTGCCACCAAGCAAACTCACCAGCCTTGGTCAGAATGTAACACAGCACATGAGTCTCTGCACTTGCTCATGTGATGACCACAACAACATTCTGCTCCATGAATAATCAAGAGCTGACTAACCATGTGTATCCACTGTGACACCTCAAGTGATTTCTTAGCTATTTAGTCGTATTCTAAATCCATATTCTCCAACTGGAAGCAGACTGTGTCCTTTTGTATTGTCAGGGAGACCCATTTTAAGTAAAATTCTGCTTTTGCTTTATTTTTTGATTCCTTAACTACTTTTGCTAACACTGCTTTTTGACACTGTGTCAACAACAACAAAAGGTCTAGAGAAGCACTGCCACTGATTATTACCTTTACATATTCACTTGCCTGAATTTTGTCACACCATCCAGCGAAGTATCTGAATGTTTGCACAGACATTCCAACATGGGTCTTCAAAGCTAAAGTGTAGACAGCTCCTGAGTCAATAGACTCTATTGTTGCTAACTCTTCTTGATGTTCTTCCATCAGGTCTGCAAGTCTTTAATAAAAACATTACAAATCCACATCAAAGAGAAGTGACATGTAACCACTGACAGCCTACAATGCTATTTGGTATAGCAAAGAACAGTAACTAAAATAGCATTCCCACTGAATTTGGAGGTGGAGCACTGGAGCCACTGCTCATTAATATCAGTAAAATCTTGAACAATTGCTTGTTAAGTCTGCAAATGTTTTCACATTGGCTGTGGTAGACACTGGATGAAGACATGAACTGTGAAAGCTTACCTGACTATTCAGTTATGGTTTTGTAAATAAAATAATAACTAGAAAAGATGTACTTCTGTTGTAATACAAGGACCCAATTATAGAAAACCAGACTAGCAAGTCAGAAGGCAAATACACAACAACATAGGAAGTGTCAAGTAATCAAAAGTACCAAGAAGGAATACTCATGATCCTAGCATAAGATGTGAGAAACCTAGTTTTGTAACGCTGTTTTGTATTGCCTGAACTTGGACTAAAATGTTAGATGCTTCAAAGGCACCCAGACATCCAAAGACAGAGCTCCTAAGCTGTAATGCAAATTGAATTTTATATGCCTTGGTACCTTTGAAAGTGTGGCCCATGGTCTCCTTGGGCCTCAAGTTCTCCATCTGTTATTTATGAAGCAACACAGTAAGTTAAGTAAGACTATGGTAAATATTATGTTAATAGTAGCTATCAGAATGTCTGAATAATGTATCTGCACAGACAGGTACCTATACTTATGAGGAGCTCTTGTAATTTTAGTGGTCACCTGCTCAGACAGAGAGGCCTGCAGGAATTAATTTTTACGTTCAGTCTTTGATCTCTCACATGGCAGTGAAACAGATGCATCAATGTTTTTCTTAAGCTTCTATCTGTGTCTTGGTACTCTGACATATAATCAATGCTCCCATGTGGTTTTAAGAGCTTAACCAAGTGCATCTTAGATTCAAAACTGGGAGTGAAACTTATTTGTCCATTGTGTAAATTCTGCCCGTTTAAAGCATTTGCAGAGATGTGGAAAAACACTCTTTAATACCTGTTTTAACTGTACCTTGGAGACCCAGCTACAGGTCATTGGCGGTAATGTCTAAAAGAATGGATATGGCATGTCAGGGACAAAGGAGAAGGACCTAGTTAATCGCAAAATCACAGAGCGGTCAGGGCTAGAAGGGACCTCTGGAGATCATCTAGTCCAACCCCTGCTAAAGCACATTTTCCTAGAGCAGGTTGCACAGAGTCACATCCAGGCAGGTTTTAAAGGTCTCCAGAAAATTAACGCATGGTAAGTATCTTCTATTAATGACTCCTTAAGACAAAGTAGCAGAGCTAGGGGCTTTAATGGTACAAACCTTCTCTTTGTTTCAGCACTCAAAATCTCTAGTTGGAACCGAGGCCAGAGAAAAAGGGGCTCTGTTTGAATTAAGGTGAACCAGAGAGAGCCTTTATTCATACTGGGAGTGGTTTGCAACATAAACACTCTAGTATAACTATCCTAAAGAACCAGTCACCTAAGCAGAGAAGAGTTCAATCCAGGAATAACCTATGGAGTGTAGGGGAGTTACATTTTCCATATGTTTCCATACATTTTCCAACATGGTTATGCTTGCAAATCTTGCAAGTCTAAAACACACAGTAGTTCTAAGACCTTAAAAGTTTCTCTTCAGGACAGAGTTAACTTGGGCTCTCAAGCAATCCTAATATAAATTAAACCCAAGTTTGTACATGCTTTGAATCTGTGCATACTTGCAACAAATTTAAATGATCAACTGCATTTAATTTTAATATGAGTTCTGACTTGCCTGTTTTCTGTTACAATGACTACTCAACCTTTTTAGAGTCCCAAAGGCCTTTTTCCAAGGCCTGGTCACATACTTAATGAGACAAACATAATTTTCAGGTTTGCTTTCATTCTCTTTTACTAAGATGCCTGCAATGTCTTGTAAGATGTGGCATTTTTTAATTTTTTTTTTTTTAATTATACCTACTTGGTTCATAAGGATATGGTGTCCTGGTTAGGTTTTCCTCAAATCCTTTGTTTCCATTCATAAATAATAATTTTAAAAATGGTGTCAGTGAGAGATCACAAGTTTCCTCTCTGCTACAAGAAATGTTAGCCAGCCAAGACCTGAGGTTGGTACATTGAAGTGAATCAGGGGATGAAAAGATGGGTAGCCTGGTTCCTCTGGCAGCAGGATTATGAATATCCACCATATTCAGAAACGGTATGCAACAACGCTGCAGAGGAACAAGCCCATAAGATTTAAGAAAAACAAACACAAGCTGCCCTTCACATACCTGTACATGAGTCGCCCTCTTTCCCTTGCATTCATTCTTCCCCATTCACCATTTTCAAATGCCTCCTTTGCTGCTGCCACGGCCTTGTCAACATCAGCCAGTGAAGCAGAAGACACACTGGCTATTATCTGTCCAAAGGTAGCATTGCGTTAGCTCCAGCCGAAAGGCTGGGATGCAGGATGTTACTCTTTCCTCCTAAAGTTCTCGACTGGGTATAAGCAAGTACTTCATATCCTCAACCCCAGCAGTTGCCATGGGTGAGTCAGGCTGCAAAGAGTTCAGGCACAACTCAGGTGGCAGAATTTGGATGACACTGGAGGGCCTCAGATTCCTAGATCTTTCTTCTTCTTCACAGCAAGGTGCATTGTCCCACTGGATTTCACCTTCTCTTTCCACATCCTTTACTGCGAGGGTGGTGAGGCACTGGAACAGGTTGCCCAGAGCAGCTGGGGATGCCCCATCCCTGGAAGTGCTCAAGGCCAGGTTGGATGGGGCTTGGAGCAACCTTCTCTAGTGGAAGGTGTCCCTGCCCACGGCAGGGGAATTGGAACTAGGTGATCTTTAAGGTCCCTTCCAACCCAAACCATTCTACAATTCTATGATTCTATGACATAAAATCAACATGGCATTACAAAAGTTGGAAGTCTTTATATGTGGTAATATGATCTAAACATGCTAAAATGACTCCCATACATTCAATTTCTTAAGAATGGAGCTTCTGTTATCATAAACCACCATATACACATGTATTTTATGATGATTGTGTTCTATAGATACACATACTGTAAATACTAATACAGAATTGTTATAACTTCTATTCTGTAATGAGTTTCAGGAAAAGCAGCAGTCTGACTTCTGATGATAAGTGAAATTTGTGGCATTTCAGCAGAATTTATTTAGTCCAGAATTAAATGACAATTACAGGGACATCAGAATCACTTCTCTTATCCATAATTCATAGTTATGAGTTGCTCTGAAGATTCAGTAGTTCAGAACCAAAGTGCAACTGTATGTATTTTCCTACTAGAAAGTAATTTTTCTTACAGGGAATTTAAAGGGATATTTTAAAGTCATACTTGCCCTAAGACATCAGATTTGTAAAAAAAGTAAAATAAAAACTGAAGTTGACAACTGACACAGAATAGATACAGTATCCTAAAAGAAATACTTCTTTAGCAACTAAACTTCAGCAATTTTTGTTCGCAAAACTAAAAAAGAATGAAATCAAAGTAAAACATACAGGTGGGTATGGAAAATGACATAATAGTTGAAGTGGAAGTAGATTATTTTTGTTGTGCATCTTGACTGAAATGGAAAAACTGCAGAATATGCAAACTGGTAAGTAAATTGAAACTTCACATTATTTCTAGGTGTTGTTTAATGTGTACTGTATGGTTTTGAAATTAGCAATATTGAGTTCATATTTTGGATTTTTTATTAGGCAAAGAAATTGAAATAAACTGGTATTGATCGTAGTTAGAAATTACTTACTGATCCATCTGCTGGATTTATAGTGTCATATGTTTTCCCATCATCAGCATCTACAAATTGCCCATTTATGAAACACTGGTATGGCATATTCACAGTCATGTTGTTCATATTTTTTGAAACCTAAGAGTGAAATAACACATTTATTTACATTTTTAATAACCAAGTTTTTAATGTAGCTTAACAAGCTTTTGATATTTGCAGCCAACATCCAGATGCATTTTAGGATGTATATATGGCTGTTAAGAGTGGACAGAAGAGTAAAATGAAATGGAAATCTTATTCTCCCTAAATGCCAATGACCATATTGAGATAGTTAAGCAGATTTCTGTACTTTTTACCATTGGATCTCTATGTTCAAACCAATACTAAACCCTGGTTAAGACTGGCCTTAGTGGACTTCAGTCAAATACATAATTCCCAAATTCAAGAAATCCTGACTTGCTTAATGACTTAAAAAAACCATTGAATCTTCCTTTCACACAATTGTTTTGAACAGATTCTTTGGAGAAAAATCTAGCACTGCTTGCCTCAGGAAAGCAGAAGGTCTAGAACCATTCTAACTGAAGCATACCAGCAGGGTGAGCTACTCTACTGCATGTTCTAGCTCTCCTGGTTTCTGGAACACTTAAATGACATTATATATATATACTTCCATCCCAAATGCAATATATAAAAGTCGAAAAAAAAGTTACAAAGAAGAGTTTGTATGACCAAATATTTGTTTGCTTTTCCTACTGCATCAAGCAGTCTAATAAAATGTATTGTCTGCCCTCCCCCAAGCCCAAGAAAAACTAAGCAATAAAGGCAAAATAAAAGGTCTTACATAATCAATGACTAACTCTTCTGCTTTGTCTTCTCCTCTGAATTTTCTGACAGCCATTTGAATAAAGTCTGCAAACTTAGTGGCCATATACACATCTTCATTCTGTAGCTGAAGTTCACTGTATTTCTGTTTAATCTCTTCTAGCATTCTAAAGATTTTGCAGAAAGAATAAGTTTAATTACAAATGAAAGAATTCTTCAGATAATTCATCAAAAGGTCAAGAGGGATCAAAACTGGGCACCAGTTTGTATGCATGAGAATGTGTGTGTGTTTCCCTGACAACAATGGCACACAAGTTGTGCATTTTACAGAAAGCTGTTGGTTTAATTGCAGGTGTTAAGGAAAAGAAAAGTCAGTTCTGGAATACTCTTAGGTAAACTTTTGGAAATAAATTACAAATAGAATATATTGACTGATTAAATAGTATATGGGACTACTCTAACCCATACACAGAGGACATTCAGAGCTCTACAAGACTGGTAAGTAATAAGGACAATAATAAGTTTGGGTTTTTTTTTAAAAAAATAATAAAATGGTGGTTTTGTACTATTGCCTGGAATATCTGAGTTAGTTGCAAAAAGAAGGTATCATAAAGCAGGATGAACTCAGTGCACTTTTAAGCATGGGCTCAGTTCTTTCTGTGAAAGGCTCCTCTTCCCTCTGGAGAACTCTTTGCTCAGTTTCCCAATCAGCCTCCTGGTCTTGAGATTACCTGTCACTGCATGCTGACAAGTTTGAGCATGCCCATGCTCCCCCATGTATTGATGTTCCTGAAGTTAAGGGGAATTTTCCTTCAGTAGAAAGAGCAAGATTATATCAGTAACTTCTAATTTTGGGAGCAGCAACGTACCACATTTTCAAAGGTAGAAAAGGGAATAGTCAGAGTACTGGAAAACACAGGTGGATTTTTTTATAACACTACTTGATTGAGCCTGATTTAGAAGCACCATGACAACTTTGTTTCTATTAACTTTGTCTTCAAACTTTTATTATTTTGAGGGTTTTTTTACCTGACAACATGCATAGACGATGCTCCAGATTTGAAGAAGTCTGTGGAATCCTCAATTACAGCAACGTTGCTCAAAATACCTTTCCAAATAACCTAATAATACATAAATATAACAGCGGCAATAATGAATAATCCTCTACAAGAACTATTTATGAAACCGTATTTTCTGTGGTATCTGTGCCTACCACTTAGTATTTCAAAGGATTCTAGAACTGTCTAGAGACATGATACTGGTCAATAAATTCTTCAGCGTAATTATCAAGATATATTATTTTGCCCGTGCTAATTTCACCTAATAAGGCAAGAAATCTGAATGGTACAATGCTAATTAAGTTTCAGGCCAATTTTTTAAGATCTTTTTCCTCCAAACAATTACTTTCCCCTGCATTATGAAATAATAGCACCAGCAAGGACAGCCTGGAGCATTTTGTGACTGGATTGATGGCATTTCTGGCACCTGGGCAGAGCTGAGGAGTAGTTTAAGCTGCACACATGAGATTAAGATTTCCACTAATACGAATAGTATTACTGTATTATACTGGTAATTAGGTTTCAGAGTTAGCAGGTAGTGTTATGAACTAAGAGTTTGTATTTCTTTTTGCTCTTGTCTCAGTCAGTCAATAGCGCCAGGCAGCATTTAGTTTGCTGGCAAGCAGGTTCAAGGTAATCTTGAAGCAGCAGTTCAAAACTCTAGTGCATCAGGCTGCCTGGCTTGTACAAAAGCTATTGACCACGTAGCAGGAGTCAGCAGAAGGGAAGACATTTGTCATTCTGCTCCAACTGCCCCATCCCACGTCCCTCTGCCAGCTAGCCCCTTGTGTGTGGGTGTGCTAGAAGACAGACAGCACAGCACACGCAGGTACAGCTAGAAAACTGCTGCTTTTCTCTTTACGACTGCTGTTCTAAGACTCCCTGGAGCTTCTCCAACAGGACCACTCTGAGTACATCCTAGTAACACCACAGTGAAGGAAGGATTTCAGAACTGTCCAAGTCTGTCAGTGTGGAAAATCTCACTGTTGCAAAGTGAAGGTCCATTTGCTTTTCCTCACTCCCGCCTTCATCATTCATAAATATTTACCACAACTAACCCTACAACCACTGTCTTTGTATCACTTGTATCTGAAAAACTTTCCTCTAAAGTGACATGTAAGTACTCCAGTGAATTCCCAATTCCACCTGAATAACGTCAATATCTAAAAACTATAAACACCACACTCTTTGAGTAGTTTTTATTAAAAAACAGTTTGCATGGCTAAGTAACAGGTATGCCTTGCTTATGATGAAAAATGTGTAATGCTTTTGTCTGAAGTAATAGCCTACTAAAGCAGTTTATTACCTTAATATCTTCTGCCATCCTTTTCTCATCTTCTGTAAGTTCCAGGGTAGTTGTTTCATCAGCAGAGAAGTATTTAGATGCAGGGATCATCTTCCCATCCTCAAACTGCAGATTTCTCACTAGCACCTGCAAAATGAGAAGATATGATTTTAAATTATCTGGGAGGTAAGACATCCTTGTATGAAGAGGTTTTAGGCATTAATATGGTTATTGAAATAGTAAAATAAATGTCTGGCAGGAAAACTGCTGTGATGCAGGTAATTTAACACTCCTACCTTTCAGATTCTCTCCTAGTATTTGTATATTTTAAGCCACACTGGAAATAAATATGGATTGAGCGAGAAGCAAAACATGAATGTCTTTTCTATAGCATCGCAAAGGATTGATAAACTCCAAGCAAATTAGCTGTCTGTCATTAGCAGCTGGATTTGTATAGCCTGAAAATTCCCACTACTTGCATTTCTGGCTAGAGTTATTCCATCCATGCTCATGTTTGCCAAGATGAGCACTTACCATCTTCCCATCATTACCAAAAACGACTAGACCATTCTTGGTTACAAGTCCAGGTCTTGAAGCACCTTTTATTGCCAGCTCCTGTCCAGCAGGCACTGAAGCATCAAGTAATGATGACCCGTAAAAAGTAACCACCTATAAATAAATGGAATTAGAAGTGCAGAGATTCTAAACATGCTCTAAAATTCTAATAATGAAATTATGCTTTAATTGCATTAAAGCTTCAATGTAAAACAAATAAAATATAAATACCTACACAATGAAAACATGTTAAAACATTCTTTCTGTAACTTTACAACCCAAAACATGTACAACTTTGCAGACTGCCTAATCTGCAAAGCCGCTTAGCTGTAACAGTGTGCATGCTGGAACCATTGCAGAAAGAGAAGCGCTTTTGTCAGTGCACGCCCTGAGTGAGAGACCAGCAGAAGCCTGACTGTGACTAGTGGAGTCCGGCTCTGCTCCCAGGCTGGCAAAGCTGAGCACTGCCTCTCCTCTGGGCAATTCTGTTTTTCTGGGCTCTCAAATCAGCAACAGTTCCTAGACATTAGGGCAGAACCAGACTTTTGGAGCAGCTTACCAGCAGATCATTAAGAGTTAAGTAACAAAATCTGGACATCACAGCCAGGAAATATAATGCCATTTTTAAACTGGGTGCAAGTACAATGTGGATCAAATGTATCGTACTTCTAATACACTGAAAGGAAGTAGTTGGTCTTGGATAATACGAGATGTATTTATTTCTGCAAATGATCTAGGCCCAAATCTCTTTAAAATAAAACCATCTTTGTTATTTCAGTAGCTCTCAGTGTTTCATTTACCTGTTAACACTGTGACGTTGCCCACTGTACAGCATGGGTTGCACTGTACTGTAATGCATGCATGCTTCCAAGAATGACTGGCAGTCTGGTTCTACCCTTCTTACTTACTGCTTTATACTATGCCTAATTTTTTTTCAGATACTGCTTTTCTCTTTCTTTGAATTAAATGGACCTATCATTTTAAAAAAAATAATTTTAACTACTGTGTTCTGTACATTTGTTAAGGTGCTTGTTCTAGATATAGACCAAACGTATCATCATCATCAGAGAGCTGCTCCAATGTAACTCCCATTTGTATTCACCTGTATGCAGACGCCTTTAGTTTTATAATAAAAAAGGTCAAAAAGAGAATATAGAAAAGAAGAATATTCTGTTTTTCAGAGCATACCTGGCCATCTATCGTTGCCCATGCTCCAGGCACTTTATCATGCCCTCGAATCCAATTGTGCAAAGCTGCTGCAGGTTGGTCCCAGGAGATCTAGGAAATTAAGATATGCCAGCTAATTCTCTGTTTAGCTATAGGTCAAGTTAATAATGTTTTCCTATATAAGAATTATAAATTCTCCCTTCTCTTTCAACTGTTAGTTTATTTAATACAGAAAAGGTATGGTCTAATAATGGAAGATCAGTGATCTGCAGATGGCTAACATCAAAGACCTATCAAGTGGGATGCTCTTAGCACTTCTATGTTCTATGCAGTCTGTATCTTTTCATAGATTCTCCTTTTCACATGAATATAATGAAAATATAACTTTCTACAAGGTATTAATTCACAAATAATTAATAGCATGAGTAAAAATTTAATAAGCATAGTATAAATATAAAGAAGCATATGCATATATCTGGGGTATCATCTTCTGCTGAAAATAGCCTATTTACCACTTGGATCCTGAGTTCTTTAAGAAATCTACAAACTTTTATTAAAATACTTTCTAATCATTTACTAAGCCTTTACAAATTGTTTCATAAATGGAGTCCCTACTACAACTTGCAATTCCTGCAAGGCTTCGATGAAAAAGGAAATAATGTTTTAAAAATATCATGTATATTTCATATGTAAAACACCAGTGAAAAAGTATTCCTTTATCTTTGCAATATTGTGAGTGTATGTACAAAATTAATTTCAAAATTAGTTTCAAAATAGCCAGTAAATAACAAAACTCAGGTATCCAGCACCCCTCTTAGTTTAAGCACAAAGAATATTTAGAAGCAAGTTATAAGTCAATGAAAATAGTTTTACAGCAAGGAGATTAACCTAGTTCACTCCAAGGAAGCTCCTTATATATTACATTAAAGGGATGAATGAAAATATCCTTCTGCAATGCTATTAGTTGCTAAGGTAAGTCAGGAATTAAAATATGATAAAAAACATCAAGAAAATATTTCAGGTGGAAAGGACTACATTCACCATGGACAAGAGACTGAAATTGTTGGAACAATTTTTGCTTTTTTTGAAAAAAACCCCAACTTTTTCACTGGTCTAGAAAAGGAAAAGAAGGTACTACAGGCAGCATTTACTATCACTTCATGGTGGCCTTCCCAATCACAAAGAAGATCCAGCTTAACAGAGTGGGGGTGTTTAAATCATCTTTTTATCTGTTGTTTGTTTATGTGACCTATAGGTTTTTTCCCTGGTGCCAACAAGAAACTTGCAAACACTTGCTTCTCCTAACATCAAATCTATTTCTGGGACAGAACTTAGTATGGACTGTTGGTAAAGACAGACAGCTATCTTTGTTCAACACTGTGGCTTAAAGTATGCTAACATATTAAGAATCCACTGAAGGTGCAGCTGCCGTCTAGCTGTGTGTAGCTGATCCCAAGTAGGGTGTCAAGTTTGTAAATGTATGTAACTGCTGAAAGGGAATAGAAACTTAACTTGGGGCTGCATTACATGCCTCCTTAGCTGTCCCAGGAATAAGAGGCGGAGAAACAACTGATTTAAAATTCATGTTAACTTCATATTACTATTGTAAACTGGGTTAATAACTTTTCTAGTGATAAGCACAAAACACTGTGTTATTTCACACTACCTCTGCATTTTCCTTTTTCTGGATCCCTTCATATGTTGCTCCTTCTTTAGGCTGAGGTACACGAGGGGCCTTACCATCAGCAATTAGATGTACAGCTTCCACCTAAGTGAAAAAGCAACAGATTTAATGTTAGCTTGGTTCACCTTTTTCCCTCAGTTATGTCAGTGAATGACAGCAAAAGACTTTCTGCCACAAGGGAACTGGTTTATTTTTAAAACTCAGGACTTCCAGAATCTAGGGGACCAATGCTGCACTGTTTAACACATGTATATATATGTTTAAACTTCTTTGACAAAATAAATAGCCTCAAAATCTGATGGGAGTACCTAGTCACTGAACACACACCAGCTGCCTAAATTCTGCAGGACCAGAATGTGGCTCAGTATGATCGCATTCAACTCCTTCCTTTTTCTTTCTGCAAAAAGTTGTTTCGCTGCATTTAAATGAAGAGAGAAAAAAATTCTCTAACGATCCACGCTGAGTATTTTTTATGCATTTTCTTTTCTTAGTTTTAAAACAATACAAAAAAAGGACAAGCATACAAAATCCAAAGCAAATCCACCAGGGCTCTGAACTTAAACCACCTCACCCCTAATTTTCTGTTCTCTCTGAGCCTTTAAAAAATTCCACCTTGTAAAAATCTTCAAGAAATTTGTGGAAAGAGCCACATTCCAAACAAACTCAACTTTTTGCCTTCTATGGAAACAGGATATGCTCTGTGCTCTACCAGCAACAAATATTCTGACACCACCTCCTCAGCTGTTGTGAAGTAGCACAGCTCCACTGAAGTCTGGGATTTGGCTGAGCACCACAACCGCTGTGTTTCCAAATGCATGCACCTTGCCTATATTTCCTTTACTTTCAAACTTCATCAGATACTTTTCTTTTCCTCTTAAAATGCTGATATATAGTACAGCTAAACATACCATAGCCTTTATTCCTTCTGGGAAGAGAAACTGGTTATACAGGTCATCCACAGTATCATTTTGGCCAACGTCACATTCTCGCTGCAGAAGGATTGGTCCAGTATCCAAACCATCATCAGCCCAAAAAATAGTAAATCCTGCTTTTTTATCTCCTTGGATTAAAGTCCTGGATATAAAAAAAGTCTTACAGTAAATACAAACAGTTTAAGTAGTCAGGGATATCGACCCATCATTTACTTTATGCAGATAGAATCCTAACCATCTTTAATAGGAGTTTCATTGCTCATTTCATAGTCAGGAACCCACAGTTTTGATACTGTTGATGTTGGATTCCACAAAGTGGTATTAGAAATGCTGCAATTGAATCAGGGTGTCTATCACAGTTCATTGTGATAATTATTTTAAAAGTATTATTAGCGGTAAGACACACAGAGTAAAAGTTGTGCACTAGTTATGACATAATTTGAAAGATGGAAGCATCTAGACAGCATATTACTTAACAATTCATGGTTGTTTGCTGTAATTAGCTAAGCCTCACAACTCACCTGTAGGTTGGAAAGGGAAGTACAGTTGTCACACAGCTGAAAAAGAGTTGAACTTGGAGTTGAAAATGATGAATAAGCAGCTGTTTAAGGAAAAGTTATTAAGGGAATTTGTATCTAGCCAGATTCGCAGCTGTTACGCGCAAACGTTGCACTGCTTACAACCGACTTGTGCTGATTTACATCAGCTCAAGATCTGCCCCTGAAACTGCAGGGAACTTCAGCCACTTTATTTTCCAGTTCACCTCAGAATGATGGAAAATCAAACAGAAGTGTGGCTAAGAAAGCAGCCAGAAACTGAGAGCTGTATCTTTCCTCCATGCTTTTAACCATTTGTCTGCATGCAAACACCAATCCAATTTTCATTAAGACATTATCTCAGGTAAGTATTCCCCTGGCAGTCCATTTTCTAAGAGGATCATCTGAGGTCTGGCTTATACATGTGAAAATTCATCATTAAATGTAAACACTGAAAACTACGCTATTAAAAGGAGTAAAGCACACATTTGTGCAGAGGAAGGGACAAACTCCAAAAACAACTGGGGAAGTGAAAGCTTACAGAAGTTTGGCTAGCCCATATTGGACCTTTTACATATTTCAGCAGCATTTCTTCTGTTTTATATTACATAAAAATTCCAAAAGAGCACCCTGGTGAGAAGTGGATGACCTCAGCGTGGCACTGGAGGAGTAGAAGGCAAGTGGGCAAATGTCCCTGATGCTGAACAGGTGACAGGACCAGAACTGCTGTGTGACCCCTGACCTCCTCTGCAGATGGCCGCTGATAACAAAGTGGCAGCAGCTGGAAGAGGCTGTAAAGGATGGAGTGAGGAACCCTTGGAGGCCCAGGGCTCTTGCTTGTGCCCGGTGCCCCTTTAGCCAGGCCTGACTCACAGGCTTTCTTGGTCACACTGCCAGGGGGACAACATGCAGGATCTGATCAGTACCAGGGCTGTAGCCACAACACATGAAAAAAATCTGTAATGAGAGCAAGGGGGGTGAGGGCGAAACATGAGAATAGCTAGCCAAGGCCAAATCCTAGCTTAGTTTCAAGGTCTTAGGACAATGGCCTTTACCCGAGAAAGGCAGGAGCCAATGCTTACAGAAGGAATATGCAAAACAGATCAAAAGTCAGTCATACACTGTTGGGATACATTCCTGTTTCTGGAAACCTTCACCTCAGGAACTTCCTGATAGAATGTTTGTATCTGCATCTTCTTGGGGAATGGATCTTGATGAACTTTTCCTCCAAGGGACTTTCTAGAGGCTTCTAGGTGTGCAGTTCCACATTTTAATAAGGGACCGCACTGAGTGAAAGTACCTCCTTTATTTAGTCAAATCCTACTACCTGATCTCTTTGCTGGCTGCCCCCTAAATTTTGATGAAGAATGAGCAATTGTTCCTTATTCACCTTCCTATGTCTTTCATGGCTTAATACGGTGCTAGCATGTTTCCTTCCCAATGACCTCTTTTCCAACCTGAAGACTCCCAGGTTCATCTCCTGTCATGTGAAAGCTGTTCTATACCTTTGACCATCTTTCTTAGCCTCTTCTGAAGCATTTCTAGTTCCTTCATATTCTAACTGGTATGCAGACAGGATTTACAATTCTTCCATGGTCTCTTTTTTGAGTAACAAAAATTAAAATTTTATTACTGCTTACATATAGTCAGGATTTTTTCCCCTTCTGTGCATTATCTTATATTTTTTAACTTTGAATTTGAATTCTCATTTTCATAATCTCATTTCACATTATCACTTTTACCCATTTGTGTAGAAAGTGTATTCTTTATTACAGATTGACATCAGAGTGACTGGTCTGAAGGTTCCTGACTTTCTCTTTCAGCCCTGCCCCAAACGTGCAGAGCCTTTGCTTGAAAGTCCCCTGGTCCTGAAAAGAGATTCTCATTAACTTATCAGTTTATCTAAAATCTCTTCTGCTCACAGTTCAGCTAAAGAGGATTGTTCTGACACTCCATACAAACAAGAGCTGTATGGTAGCAACATCTGAAGCTTCTCCATCCTGAATACCAATACTTACTTCTTCCTACTAGGGTGTTCTCTTTGATAAGTACCCTTTTTAAATCAAACATATCACCCTACATACCTCCCACCTTTAATGCATTTGGGGAAATTATTATTCAAAGTTATACCTTTAAAAGTTGGTTCTTTATTTCTTTTGTAACTGCCTTACTCTCATTTTTCACCTGATCTGTCAGTTTATGCTCCTTTTTATTTTACTCACTTGACACAACTACCACTTTTTGAAGGATTTCCTTAGACCTCTAATAGTTTCCTTCACTTCCCTGTTTAAGTACTTCAGCTTAGCACTTTTACTATATAAGGATTAAAAATAACAAAACAAAACAAAATAGGCTTTTGCTTTGAATCTACAACACAGTGTCTTTAGATAACCACCATGCTGCCTGTAAGACTCTTTTAAAATTGTTTCTTCATATTTAGACAATTTCTTATTGAATTTTACACTATGATAATGGTACTTCTGTAGTCACAAAAATGCTAGATCCCAGTCTACAGTGGTCATTATTGAAGTGAGTTCACAGTAACATTTTGAACCTAGCCTTGTGCATTGCTCAGGAGGACAGCAAGATAAGGTTTTATTCCGATGGATTTTCTTTTATCCCTTTCCTTCTGTGAAATCTTGGGCTCTGCATCAAGCCCTGTTGTGACAGTCATCTAGTGTTTGTGGGGGATGAGCTACAAGGGCAGCATCCTGCCTATGAAAACTCCAGGCTGACAATTTGCCTATGTGAGTAAAATATATGGATGTACAGATCACATCACTGATCTGCCCAGAATAGCAGCTGCACTTGCATTGGAAATTATAATGAATCTTAGGTATGAAGAGCAGTTCATGAACCAAATACTCAGCTGCTTCAGAGAAGTTCCCTCCGAGCAGTTGCAGGTCAACAGAACCGTGCCAGCATTGACATGAGGAACGGGTAGAGACTAACATGCTAATGTGACATATTGATGCACAAAACTCACCAGTTGATTGCAGAAGCTCCTCGGTGGCGTGGTAGAATGGATGGATGATAAATAATCGAGCCATGTTTTGGGCAGTCGATAACATCCATGGGGATGAACTGTGTACAGAACGGAAGGACGTTGAGCTCTGCTCCAACCGATTTGTAGGCCGCAACTACTTCCTGGATAGGTTTGCCTTTAGCTCTCCACCTGGGGAACTTGAAAACAGGAGTGCCGTCCTTCTCCGCTGCCAGTGCTGAGGGGCAAGAGCAGTATTTTTTTAAATTCACATTTTGCATTAAAAATTCAAACAGAAATCAGGAAGATAGTGCATGACAACTCAAGCAGATCATCAAGGTTATGATTGGAGTGCCCTTTGTTCTGTTCTGTATGCTGTTTAAAAACCTTTGGATGTATTTTACTAATTCTGTCTTTGATTCTCATTCCTACACCTTATGTCTTTCTCAACTTTAAGATCACTCTTATGACTTGGCTAATAAGTACCAATGAAAACAGTAAAGAATTATGAACGTTATTGACTATTTAACAGTGACACTTCATTTCTTGTCCAGTCATTACACTTGCCTGCAAGTGGTTGGGTTTAGCAGAACTCAACTTTCCAATTCAGCATTTTGTATGTGAATATGACTACTCTCAACTAAGACTCACTTGTGTCACATTTTGCCATGCGGGGTAAATAATTACAGACGCTAGTGGCCTTCAGTAATTTCTTCAAAATTTACTGGTGCCTTCTGGTTATACTTTCATTTATCTGTAGAGACACACTGCTGCACCCAAAATTAGGCTCAACAGTGAGAAAAAACAACTGCACTAATTGCAAAGAGGATTTTTAGGTGTTTGATAAATTCCATTGCGCAACTAAACAACTCATCACAGAGTAGGATGCTAGGTCAAACTTGGCATCTGTTGAGCTGTATGTGTAATAGGAAGAAAAGGGAAAACAAGAAGAGGTGTAGAAAATTCACCTAAATTAATTTATATTTCTAAACACATTTTTGTACTTTCCTGTCTCTTTTTCACTTCTGAAATTTGATCTTGACTTCAACCTGAAGCATCTTTAGCCTATTAACTTAGGTCTTGAGTAAATATTTAAATATCATTCCATGGAAGTTAGTGTGTACTGCAATTGCTTTTAGAAACAAAAATTGTAGCTGTCTGAAGATACAGAAACATTAGCAAATTTCACTTGAGACTTAAACTCTTTCAGTCATCTGGAAGTAACACAGTATCTACTAATTTATTTTTTTTTTTCATCAGGAGAACAATAACCTAATTCTATGCTTCAGTTAAAGTAAATATATAATTGAAATCAGTGGAAGATTTACTTAGTTACATCTGCTAGTGTAATAACTGTACAATAAATTTATTTATTATTTATTGATTATATTTTTATCAGTCTTTATTAATGCATTAATTAATTATAATAATATATTATAGCATATAATGTACCATAATAAAACTAATATATAATATAGAAATAGTATAATAATATAATACGATAGTATATAATATGTTAATTTATTATAATATGATTATAATTAATATATTTATTTTATTTTTATTAAAATTTATTAATTTATTTATTATTTATTGATTTTATGAAAAGAAAAATATATAATGTAACTAAGTATTATGGTATGCTTCCAGAGCTGGATAGTCAAATCATCTTTTTCTAAACTAATAGTTGCCTCCTCTAATTCTTCTGAAGTGTGATTAAATCTTTTAATGAGGTAGAGTTACAGAATGTAATAAACTTGAGAAATATATGCTAGTTTGGGAAAGCCATAGCACAGATAAGCAAAACTTATGTTTGATTCTTCCCTCATATGAGGTGTGTAAAAACATGTCAGGACCCAACCAAAAAAAAAAAAAAAAAAAAGAAAAGAAAAAAGGCTTGATATAGCACATGGCATTTAATTTTAATTTAATATTATCCATAAAGGTGCATTCCATTCTGGCACTTCTATTTGCTAATCATATTAACTCACTATTTTTGTGCCACTGAAAAAAAAGAAAAAAAAAAAGAAGTTACAATTCAGACGATTCCAAGGCAGCTCCTTTGTCACTCTGGGTTCTGTTCAATGAGTACAATTCTGAGTACCTGCCAAGCACAACTCTTTTTTTAGGAAGTCCAGAAAATCCTTATGCAATCTTGACAATGGAAAAAGGGAGAGCAAAGCCTCCTCTAACCTTTTCAGTGGGTTTTGCATAGTCCAGGTGGAAGAGAAATCAGCTCTGCAGGTACACTGCCACATGCAAGCTTGCCAGAAAGGGCAGAAAGCCAGGGATGAACAGTCCTGGCTCCATACCTTGAGCGTCCCAGACAGCACAGTGAGACAGGTGACAGACATTTGTACCTGAGTTCAGGCTTAGCAGCTATTTGCTTTAAGATACAGATCTTCAGGATGATTACCTCTGGGATGTACATTCAAATAACATACATAGATTAATTTATTTTTCAAATATCTTAATGTATGGCCCTGTAGGGTTAGAAACAACTTTTAAACACTGACTAACCAACAAGGTTAAACCGGTTCTGGGACTTGTGTTTGTTAAAGCATAGTTCTTGTGCTGCATCCAGTGTAATAAAGGCAATACAGGCAACTCATTTCCATGTAGAGATCTCCTTCTCACGAAAAGGCAGGTTTGTTATTTATGCCTGTAATTTTAACATGTGGATTAATGTTACACTTACCCAAAGGATCAGCTTGTCCATTCCTGTCAGGTACTGTGAATACTCCCACAACTTGATGTCCCTCTTTTCTCAGCTGCTTATAAACTTCTTGTCCAAAAATGCTTTGACCTATAAGGGCTAGCTTTAGCTTATGTTGATAAGCCTGGTAAAAAGAATTAAAACAAACCATGTTCTAGGATGCAAAGAAAATATGCTGTTGCTTACATTTTTCTCTTGTTCTTCCTTTACCAATGTTCACTTAGATTTAAAATGGAATAGCCTTTCCAGCCCAATCACCTTTGAAGGAATAATAATAAATTTTTTTTAGATTAATGACAGGCAATGTACAATTCAGAGAGACGACACAACATAAAAATATCCTCTGGTACTGTCACTCATGTTTATATGGCTTCCCCAGAATTTTCATTTAACAGACCCACTGCTTGTTACAAGAGGCGTAACAGGCTCCACGACCTTATTCAGAGTCAGAACTAATAAAAGAAATGAAAATACATTTTGAAACAGTTACATAAAACGCTTTTCTAGGCATAATCTAGGTGACTCGAACATGCCCTCTAAATCCCTATAATTAAATGGTGGCATATTTGTGGCTAATATGTATAGGCTAAAGAAGACAAGCCCTCACTGCTCCTATGAAGTTAATGATCATCCATTTGATCCTCCTACTAGGAAATACTGCTAAATGTGAGGTTCCCTTGCTGAACTTCCACTGCCTTCTGCTTTTGCATCCCAGTACACTGGACACATGCTTTTAAGCTTCTTCAGACTGAGTAGGTACAAATAACTGCCCAAACTTTTTATTTTTAGGATAGTTAGAATCACAATACTACTATGATATCAGGTTATCACATACTGCTATGTCATTAAAGTACTTGCACTCTGATAAAACTACTAATTCCTGCAGAGCCCTTTTAGATTTAGGGGACAGTCGTGCTCCTCTCCCACCCTACCTCCAGTCCCTTGCCTCTAATACCTCCTTTATCCCAGAACTGGTATTCCTGTAGCTGCATGAACTGGATTACACTACTGAAGCGGGGAGGCACTGCCCTGACAAAATGTGGCTTATTCTTAACTGGATCTACTCACTGATCTGGTTCATTTCACTGCCATGAGTCCTAACACAGGTCCGGCGGGGGAGCAGGAACGAGCATACAAGCACTGGCAGAAGAGTGGAACTGCCCCTGCAAGGACTGCCTTTGCATTTGTCATCAGCTTCTGGAAACTGAAAACTGGAAACCTTTGAAAAAACAAATGCTCCACAGAGAATAAACAGAAAATTTACCTTCCTCCAAGTTGAATCTAGTAGAAACTATTCCTAGACTCAAATCATAAAGATCCCTCCTCCCAGGAGGCCTGGATGAATGGCAGAAAATAGATCCACATACTCCCCACCTTTATTCTTAACTTAATCCTTCCCAATTAGACTTTGACTTCCATTTTTCCTGAATGGCCCTTTAGATGCCATAAGCTCAGAATGGTAAAGAGGAATCAAAGCACTGTCTGAATACCTTAACTACCAGCACTTGTTCGGTATGTTGGCTCCTGTGTAAGTTTTTCTCCTCCCTCTTTTCCCTTTCTTATGGTACTGGGACATGGGAATACCTTGACTAAGTGGGTTATTGATTGAATACCAAGTAGTCTGGACTGCCTATCAGATCACATGACAAATTCTATGACAAAACTAACTGTCCTGAAAAACAGGTCACTCAAAACCATAATCCATTTCACAGCTGAAATATTATGGATGTATTTTGCTGTTTTCAAGTTACATTTTAGTTGTGCAGCTGACCTCAGAAAATAGTGTTATGAATTGTTGGGTTCCATTACAGGAATATTGAAGTGTGCTTTTTATTTTTCATATAAAGCAATAGGAAATAACTACTTATTCAGAGACAATATTTTTCCCTCAGAATGAAACTGCATAGTAACACTGTCCTTGTATTACATACAGCATTAGTAAGCACTAGTGCAAATATGTAGTAACAAGTAGTAAGATGCAAAGGTGGACATAACTCAGGCTTTTTGATCATTATAGTTGGCTGGTAAAAAACATCTGTGAGACTGGTGATGATACCATTACTAACCAATGCTGTGCTGCTGGCAGTAATGCCAAAAATATGTCCACGATTTTGTTCTCAGTAAAGACAAGACCTTGTTCTGAATTACAATGAGCACAACTTAACCTTGCAATCCTTATCTAGCGAGGGCCAATGGATGCCGGTAGACCTCATTACAAATTCTTTGACTGATACCTTTGCTTTTACAGCAGAAATGTTGGTGCACTATAAAAAGTAATCATCAGATTTCCCTAATTATTTTAACTATAGCAGGCAAGCTGGAGAACGATCAACCTGCTGGATCACTGAACAGGTTTGGCGTAGTATGAAATCCTCTGATTTCTATATTGTGCTAATTTACACAGGTAGCCCAACTAGTACATTGTAAAACATCATAGTCCAGATGAGAGTTACTTATTCTACTGTTGTCCTTTTGTTAACACCTCTCAGTAAGAACACAAGACTGGAAGGGATCTTCCTAGCTAACAAACCTAGTGCTCTGCCACCACAAGCAATCATGTCATATGATTGCTTTTATAAACTTACTCAACCTCCTGTTTAAAGTACTTCTAAGGTACTCACTGCTGCAGTCCGTTGCTTTTCTGATACCTGGCCAATTTTCCTGTAATTTTAAGTCCAAATTTATCAGCACTTTAAGAGTGACATTTTCTCCACTTATTCACAAAGTGTTAATAACATATCCATCTTCTATTCCTAAACTTAACTTTTAGTTCACATTTCCCTGTGAATAAATTTGATTCTCATGTTACATAGAACTGCATTCCAGTTCCAGTTCCAAATCACGAGTCGCTGTAAATCCACATAGTTTTGGTAATGCTACATGTGCTTGATTTTGGTAGTTGTGGAACCAAGTCAACAAATGGTGAAAAGTAAAATGGAGAACACAGCCCCCAAGCAAAAAAAAACCAGAACTGCCAAAATTGAGAAGACTGCAGACTGGCAAAGTCCCATTTCTTCACTGTACTGCACAAAAAGATTAGGCTGGCAGCAAATAGGCTCTGCTGTCTCACACTTATAGAAAGTTACTCAAATGGGGCCTGATTTCAATTGCAAGATGGATCTGGTAATTGTGATATGACCAGTGATTCTTGAGTCACTTCCCCAATCAACGGTACATGGTGTACTGCATGATTTCTATTAACATCTGGCTTAGACATGGCAATTTGCTTGTAGTGTATTAATACATGCATTGCCATCGGCAGAAAGCAGGAGCCAAACCCACAAGTCAGCCGTGCACAGGATCGCTACTGAGTAAAAAAAAAAAAAAAACCAACAAAAAAAAAAACAAAGAAAAGACATCACATGTGTAGAGGGGGCTTGCATGATCAGACCAGGAATTCAGTCCTTAATTTTTTGTTTTGTTTGAAAAATTACAGTTGAGCAACTGCATGAGACCTTATAGCCACCCTGCCTCTTCTTTTAGAAATTCTCCTCAAGCATTTTTACCTGAGTTAAGCCTGTGAAAGTGGGAAATCCTTTTAGAAGAATTTAATGTGGATGTAACACCCAATTAAAATGGGAAGTTCTATAAGATTACAAAAAAATTAAAAACAGTTTGGTGTTTTTTTCTTACAGAAATGGCACATTTTGTACAGCATGCCATCACTAGCATTCATCAAGAAGCTGTAGAAAGGAAAGTCATTAAAGAACACCAAAACAATCTTGTTGAATAATGTGCTAGAAGGGTACTGAATCATTATCGCTAACACATACAAAGATTAAACTTTTTATTGTTTCTGTCAGTGATGTTAAAGAGTTTATGTTAGATTTCTTTTGCAGTTGCCTGGCTGACTACAGATACCTAACATTCATTAACAGATGCATGTGAAGATTAATGGTTGTGTAGTATCAGAGTGGATTTTTTGCTGTACTTTTGTAAAATTACCCAAGTCCTTCCCAGTTATGGCATACAATGCAGTTCAGTTGGCTTAGAGAGATATGGCCCTTTTTTAATGACTAATCATAGGCTACTACAGTAGTTATGATAGTACTACCAAAAGATAGAGAGTTTAGAAAGTTGGTGCTCACCCTGCTGTAATTCTGTTGTTTTCATTGTTTGAACTTTTAATCTTTAACCGTTTATTTTGCATATATTATAACACAGATTATTATTAATTCTGTTTCCCAGACTCCAGTGCTCCCAATTTGGATGAAGAAAATAAGATAAAGGTAAGGAGCATAAAACCTAAGAAACGATACAAGCAGTCTTACCTTGAATGCTCAACTTGTCTGATTTTATTTCACTGCCTCAATATGAAAGCACAGACTTAAGTTTAACTTCCCTATTTAAAAATTCAGGCCATGCCATCTATTGATACCATACTGTAATTCATTTTACAATAGCTCATTAAAAGACATACAGTATTTTAATGTTAGTTTCCATTCTGGTTCTTTTTTTCCTCCAAAAACACTTAACCAAAAATAAAGCTAATAAATAGAATTAAGCACTGAAACAGCCTTACAAACGCTGGTAACTATCTTGTGAAGTTCTAGTTCCTAAAGATGGAAACCAGGTCCAAGAGCTACATATTCTTCTCTCAGAAGAGTCTAATGTTACAAAACCTATCCACAGAATATTTTATTTCATAGATAAAAATATTTTGCTGCTACTGCGTCTTTTGTATCTGTGTCTAACATTCAATTGGTTATCAGTTTCTAATCAAACTTCTTGAAGGCTAGCATTTGGTTAACTGCTACTGTGGTTACGAAGCTTACTATCAAAAAGGTTACAATATTTTATTTATTCTGTATAAGAATTTAGTGAAGCTAGTAAGTATTTCAATGTCACGTCTTCTTAAAAATCTATGTAGAATTTATGCCTCCTTTGGAAAGCAATACTGCAGCTTTATTTCTACTGAGGATCCCCCTACACGTGCTGAATTCCAGCGCCTCCAAACAGAAACCCCTGGTAGAGCCTCCCCTCCCTCTACACCCTGCACAGGCAATGTGTTCTCATCGGTCACTCAGTCTCACTTGTTGGCACTGCTGAGCACATTTCCAAAGAGCTTGTGTTAAACCTCTTTATTCTAACACCTTAGATACATACGGAGGACTGCTGTCCTCACGCTAAACTGAGTGGTCAAACACGAAACAAAGAGCAGTCTTTAGGAATGAAAAAAATCTCCCGGTCTCGCTCAGCTTGCCAGACCTACACATCTGGACAATTTGGACTGGGCAAGGCTTTCAGGGAGCTGCTACTGGCAGGAGTTCTTCGGTCTGTCTATTTAATAGGACATAAAGAATGGCTTGGAACAAATGTGCAGAGCTTTAGAAAACTAAACCACAGGGTGTAGAGAAACGTAGGCCACCAACTTCAACCCTGCGCAGCCCACCAGGCCAGAGGTGGGAACTGGCGATGAGAGGGTCACCAAGGGCACACTCGACCTAGGCCACAGCGTGGGGCTTTCCCTCGGGCACTGGGAGCGGCGCACGTCCCTTCCTCACCGAGAAAACAACGTTCAGCTTCTCACGGAGCGCATGCCGCGCGAGGGAGGACGCGGACAGCCCCGCTCACATTGTTCTCCACACGCGACTGACTCCTGGGGATTGTCACGGCGTGTTCCCTGCAGCTCCCAGGCACATCCATCCCCGCGAGATGCAGCGCCCAAGTGATGGCTGCGGTCCCGCCCGCAGACCCGCCGGGCAAGATGCTGCTCCTGCACCCAGAGCCAGCCCCCTCCCCAGCCCTCCCCGGTCCTCCCCAACTTCCCGCGCCCGTACGCGCGTTACCGAAACCCCGGCAGAGACAATGCGCACCCTATCTCGCAAAAATGCCCCTTCCCGCCACTTCCCCCTCCTTGCTCGGCCCCTCGGCCCCTGGCTGACCGATGGGGCACGCCGAGCAGCCCCCGCCGTTCGCTCCCGAGCACGGCACAGGGGGGCCAGGACCCCCGCTACCCGCCCCACGCTGCTTACCGCGGCCGTCGTGCAGATGGCCCGCAGCAGCCGGGGGGCTGTCCCCAGCATCTTGCGCGGGCCCCCGACTCCCTCGGCCGCCCGGCGAAAGCCGCGGCCGCGGCGGACCGCCTCGTCTGATGCAACCCGCGACGATGCTGCTGGCGCCCCGCCAGCGCGTGCAGCCGCGGCGGCGCGCC
>JAVJGJ010000057.1:31614546-31700465 GCA_035590215.1 Microhierax caerulescens
AGGGGGCGGGGAGCCGGGCAAGCGCCTCTGCCCTGCGCTGCCCCCGCCGGGCGCGTCCCCCCCACCCCCGCAGCTGCCCGCCGGGCCCGAGGGCCGGGGCTAGCAGGGTGGGGTGAGGGGCTCCTGGCCCACGAGGACGCGAGTCACGGCCACCCGGGCGGCATTTTGTGGCCCGAGCCGCGTGCGGTGCCCAGCACTCGCCTGCCGCGGGGGGGTCACCGCGGCCCCCGTCCTTCCCAGCCCGGGGCCGGCACAGCCCGGCACCAACAGCCTCCCCCCCTCTGCCCAGGCTGTCGGCGGGGTGTCCATGTCAGTCTGCTGTGGCAGCCAAAAGATCGACATTGATTTTTAGTTTATTGCATGGCAAAAATGCCAGTAAGGAGGTTGAACAACAGTAGTGACTTTCTGGAAAACCGTATCGCCAACACCACCAGGAATTTTTCAAGCAGCTCACTCAAAACTAAGAAAAGTCTTCTAGCATTTGAGGTCATCCATTAAGGGAAATGTTACAACTTCAATATGTTTCTAAAGTCACAACAAAATCTTCTTGTCAGAAGTATCGAGATCTTGAAAATACAAATTCAAAGTGCTAAAAAAAAAAAATGAGCAGGCAAACAAAAATGACCCCCAAAGGGTTGCAAATAGAAAAACCAAAAGTAGATCACATGGCAGTAGTACAAGCATCATAGAAAACTGGGTCAGGTTTAAACACTTAAAAGAACAAGGGTGGGTCAATGACTGAAATGCACTCTGGTTCTGTCAGGAAAACATGGAAAAGTTGATATGGTCAAGTTGTGAACTACATCGGAGAGGTCAGAAGCAACACTTGAACCAAATTTATGCACAGATCTTGCTACAGGAGAAAATACAGTAGACAACATGTTGCCTAGCACTTGCAAGCATCCATTTCTCACTGGCTTTTTTGATGCTTTCCTATAAAAGAACTGCAATAGTAACCCCCAGGGTTTAATTCCAAGGCCCCTACCCTCTTTCCCAGGGTGCTTCAAATGCTCAGCGCTATCCGAGCGATGAGCACTGCTGCAGTAGTGCTGCCCACCCGATGTCCAGGGCACTGGGGGAGGAGAGGTGCTGCAAGAGGTAAATTGTATCAGTCCCAAAGTCAGTCAGGCTGGCACAACACAATCCTGCATGGAGTGAAGTTACACAAGGGCTTATATTACGACCCTCATAACATAATTAATTCCCCAGTTTACTCCTGTGAAGCAAAACTATCCCACCCTTAATTCAAGGCTCTTGGCAGTCCTGTAAGTGTAGACAGCATCCAGTGGAATCAACATAAATTATAACAAAATCTTTTTAATTAAAATAAACCAGTGAACTTCCTTTTGCAATAAAAATTCACCAAAGAAAATCAGCTGTCAGTTCCTATAATTTCCTCTCTAATTTCCTATAATTTCATCTAGGGATGAAAAACCTAGGGGAGTATTTGGCCCACTTCGGTGGAGATTCTTATGATGCTGTCATTTGGAGTATGTGGTGATTTATCAAATTATGCAATAGGGAAGCAGTGAGTTTCTTTTCTCTGAGACATTAAAACCTAAACTAATAGAATTCCTCAAAAAGCCCCATTAACAAGGCGGGGACAATATGTTTATACAGGTGGTTCCTTCTCTAGTATCTGTGGTACTATGGCTTTAAAAAGAACAGCACATAGTAACTCCAGATTTTCAATAAGAAAGATAAAAGATTTTGCCTTGTGGCTTATTTTTAAAATAGTACATATTTTGTTGTTACTGGCTACTTCTATGGGTATGTGGCCTCAGATCTTCTAATTATCGCACAAAAGATCTACCAAATTTCATTGTTAAAAGTGTTTCTTTAAAATAAACCCTCTTTAAATTGTACAATAAAAGCATCAAAACTCATAATTTCGCTGGACTAAAATGCATGACTTTGCTACTGGCACTGTCAGTCTGAAATGCCTGTTGTTAATCTTCTTTTTGAATTTAAGAAAGGTTAATAATTACAGTTGGATAGATTATGTTGCAGCAGTACAGGGACCATACACACACATGTACAAGACAGACGTGCAACTGACCAAAACCACTATGTGCTCAAATAAAAACTGCTGACATTTAGTCCTTACTATTTCACTACCTCAGACAGTAGGAGGAATCAGTGGATGTATAGTCTTCCTATGACTTGATGGATGTTGCACACATTCCACACAATAGTGTGCAAACAACTTCTCCTACAAAAAGGTGGCATCAAAATGGTCCTTACTGCAAGTTTGGAACTGGGTTCATTCATTGCTGAAGTCCATAAACTCCAAATCCTAGTTCATGATCCAAAATTCTTCCAACTAGAACACCACATATTTGACATTTAACCTCTGTCACACAGGCTTACAGCAAAAGAACTGGTTTTCCTAGGTAAGCAATTTGTAATGATTTGTGGGCTCTATTTGTAATACACACACAACACAGACAGTATAACAATGCACATGTAAAGCACCAAAGTTTTAAATGGGCATACCTTCATCTCCAAACCACATCTCCAAATCTATTAAGACAATAATATATCTCCGTTTACTTCACAGACTACTGAAATGCTGGGTGACAAAAGGGAAAAATCACAAGAGAAGGGGTCATCAGCAGAATCACGGTATAAAGAGGGGCTGAGGGAGTAATATATGGGCTTTACTTTAGATTTCATAGCAATGAGAGGGGCAGGGAGATGAACAAGGAAAAGTATATGCTAAATCACATGCAAGGATGGTATCTGTGTACCTTCAGCTTCTTCCTTATCATCAGAGTGATGACTCATACGTATGGGTTTTAACAACCACTTACTCAAAAATTGGCTATTTAGAATTTCAAGGATCCATGTAAACATTTACAGTCAGTTCAAATTGTACATTTTTAGTGATACAGAAAAGTATTAGGTTGACCTCTCTGTCTGTGAGTGAGCAGTAGGTGACATAATAAACTCCAGCATCAGTGTTAAAATACCATAATGGTTATAACACATTCCTCTGGGCTATATGTTGTTTGGAAAAAGTGACATAAAGTATTCCCCACTGATTTCTGTATACCGATCAGAAAAGTACCTTGCAAATTATCAAAGTTTCTTGTTAATCTGGGAAGAAAACCCAGCTCCAGTGTAAGTTTATCCAGTTGGTTTGGAGCACATTTTATACATTAAATTTTCCCTCTTCATTTTTTTTCTTCCAGTTCTGGTCATTGTTTCTTAAAGCCAATGTTTAGCTTTGAAAAAACCCTGCAATTATCCATAGTAAGCTTCCCAGCATGGCCTTTCCTCTTTCTGTTCCCTAATCTTCCAGAGACGTATGTCAGCAAGTTGCAAAAACAGATAGGGGGATATGTATTCAAAAACTATTCAGGAGGTAAACATGCTTGTTCAATACCATGCTCACAAAGCAAAATGTGTTTGTATGTGCAGACATGTACAGAACAAATGCAAGACCTAATCCAGCTGAACATTATAAATCCTGGTTGATTTCTGTGAAGCATAAATTACTCAGTGCCTTTGAAGATATCAAGACTTGGCAAGATCATTAGGGAAGGCTGTGTTCCACAAGACTCCGAGTACGTGCACATACTGAAGTGCTTGGGAAACTGCTCGGACTCTTCCAGGATTTTCTTTCTTTTGAAAATCATGCCCTGGAATTCAGCAGTCAACTAAATTAGCACTGCATAGGCTTTTTGTCACTGGAAATCAGCCTTGATGGGGCTTTTCATGATGAATATAGATTTGGTCATAGTTCAGACTCAAATTCCTCAGAAGTACTTTAGAGTTCACCCAGTTTTAAAGTTAGAGTAATTAGAAAAAATAAAGTAAAGCTTCGTACTCGTTATTTCCTAAATATGTTAATCATATGACAAGTTTCAACTAAAATTTTATACAACAGAAACTTTTCATGTTTTCTACTTGTTAAAGCAAGATTTCATAGGGAAGTCATTTCTTGTTTTATCTCTGCAACAGTTATATTTAAAGCTTGTTGTTTGATTGTTGGGGTTTTTTTCCATTGGGTCTTAACTTCCTTCCAGGCCAGACACCCACATTAATGTAAAGCTTTCATGAGCTACTGATACAGATTTTCTGCCATATAGACAACCATTTAAGACCTTATGCTTGACAATTAATTTTTCAGAGTAACTGAAAGGAGGCATATATTTGATGAGGAAAGGGAATTATTTTACAGTTTAACCAGTAGAAAGAATTATCATGTGCGGATGCCTTACTCATATACTAAATGGAAGTGTCTCAGATTCCATACAATAGAATAGAAACTACTGCAAAAGTTGACATTATCTTTGTGGAACAGAGTCGAAAAGAGAAAATCTCAGATTGTAACTCCTTTCTGGGAATCCTGCCACAAAAACTAGAACTTTATTTTATTTAAAATATTCAGAGCGCTGAGCATTAACTTTTCCACAGACAAGGAATGCACAGCATAGTTAGTTTCCTGCAGATCCAGCAAACCTATTTCTTTCTCCTGTAAGTAACTATAATTCTATCAATTTTGGTGGAATTTTGCCTGTATACATGAGAAGCAATTTTTGCTCTGGATGATTTTCACCATTTTTTTTTTTTAAATAAAATGGTTCCTGTTTGAATGCTATGTTAAACTTTTCCATTAGCTTTCAAACATCATAAAACTACTGTTTAAAAATACCAGGTAACTGTATTGTTCAATGTTGAATGATATTTCCAACTGGGAAAACTTTAAAGGAAAAGATTTTTAATACCTCATGGGATCAAGCTCCTGTTGATTTATGAATCCATAGATACCTAGCCACTTCACTCTAGAAATAAAATGGTCATACTACTATATTAATTTTACTACATTTTGGACGTTTTTCTCTCACCTACCCAAGTGTAACAAGTAATTTCAGATGAAACACCTTTATGTTCACATCTCACTCAGTTCATGTGAAAGTCCAATATGAAATTTTACTTTCATGGTCATTTTGGTCTGGTCAAAATAAATTATTTTTTTATCAACTTTGCCTGTGTTAAGTAATAATCTGCTTACATATGCTGCTTACCAAAAATCACTGTTCTAAACAGAGTCTAAAGATTTTTTCTGACTACTGTATTACCTGAAGATACTAACAGATATTTGAGCAATCTTAGTGATCAGCAAACAAATGAAGCTTCCTGGTACAAATGGAAGCCATGAGTGCCACTCAGCTTTCAGAAACTATGCTTATAAAATGTCGATAATTTCACACGAGCAAACAACATAAAGCCATTCACTTGTAAAACTACAGAAAATGTCATAGAATTATAGAATGGTTAAGTTGGAGGGGACCTTAAAGATCATCTAGTTCTAACTCCTCCATCATCAATCAAAGCTGACCTAGTCTTGCTGTCACTCTAGAACAGTCAGCTTCAAGATAAAATCTAAATCAGATTTTCAGATGAAATAGGAATTCTAGGAGCATACGGAATTGACCTAAATAACTTCAGTGTAAGCAACAAAACACTGCCACCCAGTGAGCCAAAGGAAAATCTGGTAGTAGTAGGTCGTTTAAGTAAACTGCATCGTGAATGGCAGCATAAAATTTGACTGGTGTACTTCCTACAGTCTAATTGTGCTTTTTCCAGTTAAAGAGCCTCCTGCTCATTTTTTAAAAAGGCATAACTTCAATACATTTTCTTTTAAAATAATTTGATTTTCCTATATTAAAAATAAGGTCTACGACAGTTTGTGCTGTGGGGATCACAATGCACTCTGCTGTGGCCATTATATAGACCAACCAGTTGGGTTACCTTGCATGCAGTTTTGATGATCTCACAACCTTGTAATAACCAACCCTACAGTATTTCACTCTTTACAAATTCAATTCCAGTGTGGGGAAGGGAGGGCCCTACCAAGTGCCAGTTCTACAAGTTTCCTTCTTGTATCATCCTGCAGATTTCAAGAACATGTTTTTCTGAGGCAGGTAACAAAAAGGTGACTAGTTTTTAAGTAGTCTGAAAGCCTCTATTTATGTGTAGTCTTCCATAGCAGAAAGAAACAGTATTTTTTGCAAAGAAAGCTTATATGGTTTGTAGAGAAAAAAATGATATTGTTTTGGTTTTCAAAACTGGAAGACATGTTGGCTTTGAATAAATGTATAGCAGCTCTACTGAGGCCAATGAAAGCTGTATCTGCATGTCTGTAGACAGAATGCAATCTTTAAAGTCTGGCATAAATTGTGGTTTCATTTTGTGTACTTAACATCTCCTTTGAGACACTTGTGTTCACTACCAGCTGTTAATGTCCTGCACAATTAAATTTCTAGGGATTGAAAAGCCCCAATATGAACATCTTAGACTTGTACAGGAGCCAATAAGTAGAGAAGACATATTTTCATTATGATTATTTGACAACCTTTACCAAAGCTGACATCTCTCCCTTAAAAAAAAAACAGTTATTCCAAACATTGTTAAAATCGTTTCACACAAAACTAAATTTGATCTCTTCGTTGCCAGACCCAGACTGGTGTCTTAGAAGGCACTTTAAACAGGTAAAACCTCATCAACAATAAACCTGCCAACCTTCCTTAGAAACTTTTAAAATCAGTAGATTCCAAAGGATGGATTCCATTTAATCAGAAAACAGTTATAACAGGTGCTGTTTTCAGACCTCTGCATTACAGAGTTAGCTTTTATGGATGATCCTGTTATCGTTTTACCCGAGCTCCTGAAATGCAGAAAAGACTACATTTAAGAAGAAGACATTGCTTTGTCCAATTGTGTGCAGAATTGGACACTCAAGGGAAGTTCCCCAAGCCAAGTGCAAAGTTAGACAGAAAGCTTAGCATTATTTATACACTCGAATTTACATAATCTGTTAGTTTGGCATATACCTCACATTGACTACCCCTATCTACTATATGAACATATTGCTAATGTTGTAAAACTATACTTCACATGTATGGGGGGGTCCCGGGTGGTGGTCGGTAGTCATTTGTGTGGGTGCCCCCTACTCATTTTAGTTAACTCCAGGATACCCCTATAACTGTTATTCTTGCCAGACGCTTTGTAGGTATTCTGTAAGTATCCTGGTCTTCCTTAATCGCTCAAGTCTATGTGGCCGTTTTCTAAGATTAAGTTCCTTTTACAGAAGTTCCTGTTACAAAATCCCATCCTTGACATCCTGAGTGTTCAAAGTTACAATATCTAGAGTGTGTGTACATTTAATTTGAACTCTTGTTGGTGTCCATCCTGCACTTACTGATACATTTCTTATAGGAGTTGCTATTTTTGTTGCTCTTTTCCCACTGGCATTGCTGGTGACACTGCTTTTGAAGCCATTTCCTTTTCTGCTGATGCTACAGATTCTCCAGAGGGAATGTAATTGCTGTGGTCATCGCTAACGGCCCCGAATGGCTACTTCTTTGGTTACCCAAAGTACTTCTATTTTTATTCTCTAATATTACACCTATCCGGGCCCTGGAAAAAAAACCACTGACAGACCGCATGCAGCTAAGCGCTTCATGGCTCTGCGTGACAACAAACGGCAGCGAGATGGTAAGATGGTGCTGCTGCTGCAGCCATCCGGGGCACTGCCTGAGCCCCAGACCCTCCCCCCGGGCTGGGGTAGTTCCTCCCACCCGTCCTTCCTCCACCGTCAGAAAGGGCAAGGGGGGTGCGTGTCCGTGTGTCTGTCTGTGTGTTACACGATCGACTGCACCCGGCAGAGCTTTCCCTCTTCTCGGCACCGTGACAGAGGTGTGCAATCGGTGTGCGAGGGATGGGGCCCGCTACACCAGGGAAAATGGAGGAAAGCTCCCGAAGCCCCGGTCCCTCAGGGGCCGGCCCTGCCTCACCGACGAAGCCCCGGTCCCTCAGGGGCAGGCCCTGCCTCACCGAAAGCATTGGCTCACAGATGCAGGGGAGTCAGGGGAAAGGGGAGAGCGGGGACGACCCTGCCCCACCGCACCCCTGAGGCGCCGCTGCCCGCTCCGCAGGAACCTCGGCAGCGCCAGCGCCAGCGGCGGCTGCCGCCACGGGGCCGAAGCTGTGCGTGCCTCCTCCCGGCCCTGCCTCTGCGTTAATCCCCCTGACCTCCAACGTGGGGCTGGCACTTGGCGGCACCGGCGCTCCAACCCGGGCCCGCCGCGTCGTGAGGGAACCGCCGTGTGGGAACCGCCAAGGCGGGCGGCGGGAGGGGCGGTGCAGCGCAGCAGCTGTCCTGGCGGGGGCGCTGCTGCCCGGCCGCCTCCACTCCCCCCCCGGAGTCCAGGCACCCGCCTCCGCCTCCATGTCCCAGCGCACGGCGCGGCAGCGGGGCAGGAAGTCCCGTGCGCCTGAGTCAGGGGAGGAGGGGGAGCTGCTGCCGTGCGCTGGCCATGGCGCTCGAGACCCTCTCCCCGGACTGGGAATTCGACCGCCTCGATGACGGCTCGCAGAGTGAGCGCTGGCGGAGGGCGGGGAGGGAGGGGCCGGGGCCAGCGCCAGCGCTAGGCCGGCGGGGCTGCGGCGGGAACCGCTACAGCGTGGGGGGAGGCGCGGGCTGAGGAGACCCTGGTCCCCTCCCGGCCCCGGCCCCCTCCCGGGCCCTCCCGGCCCTGCGTCCCCGCTGGGAACGGGCGGGAGGAGGAGGAGGCAGTGGGAGCTGAGCGGGGGCACCGGGAGCTGAGCGGGGGCACCCTCCCGGCTTCCCTCGCGGACCCTGCCCGGTGAGGGGAGCCGGGCGTTCGCCGCGTCCCTTGCCCCGGCCGTCCGCCCCGTATTCATCGTCCTCCGGTCGGGCCCGCGGGGGTGGAGTGCTGTGGCGGCCTTTTTTTCCTGCTACCACCCAAGTTGTTGGGGAGGGGTTGGGGTGGGAGAGTGGCTTTTCCAACCNNNGTGGGAGAGTGGCTTTTCCAACCCATCATCCTTTTCCTGCCCTGGGGAGTCGCCTCCGGTGGCCCGGGGGGGGGGGGGGCAAGCTTGTGTGACCTTCCCTTGCACGAACCAGGCGGGAGGAACAGAGGTGTTTGTCGTGGGGACGGTGTTTCTTTCCTTCCTGATAATTTCTCGTGGCTCACAAATTTTTGCAGTTGCTTCCTCAGCCAGAGAAGTCATACGGGGATAAGTTAGTTGTCTGCAGCTTCCACTAGTAGGGGTTTGCTGGCACGGAGTTGGATTGTCACTTGCAGTTTCACCTTTAAAAAATAATGAAGTAAGACCTTGTGATACTGAAGTGTTTGACAGTGGGTTTGTGTGTCCGTCAAAATCCACGCTTTTCTCAGCCTGTGGAGGTGACCTACTTTCTAAACAGGGAATGTGTATGGTTGTCACACTGTAATACACACTGTAAATTGAACTCTGCCAAATTAATTACACCAGGTGTTGCTGTGAAAATATGTCACTTATGGACCAACTGTTTCACATATAATGTTATCCCAAGGGATGATACTGTTTATGCCATAGTCATTTAATCTGGATTTCAGCAGAAACTGAAGCTGGCCAGAGCCAAGGTTTTTACCGGTTCTCCAGCTGCAGAATGGAAAATGTAGCTTTTACTCAAAATGCCAGATCTCTGCTAGTTTGACCATAAGTGCAGCTGCGAGAACTTTACATGACATAGTATGCTTCATTACCACCATCTTGACAGTGAACAAACAGGCCGATCTGTTGAGAACAGCACACAGCGTTGTCCTAGAGAAAAGCCAAAGAAAAATCCTGTAACCTGAAAAACATTTTTTGTTGTTGTTACTGTCTACTTACTTTTTATACCTGTATCACTAACCTTTAGTGTATAATGTCCTCATCTGAGGACACAAGATACTAAGTAAGTTTGTTGCATTTCTGTCTTAGATATTTATGGACATGGCACTTGCAAATCCTGCTGTGACAATAAGTCCATTGACTATTGATACTGCTCATTTTATGGAAGAAGATTGAGTTGGGGAATCTGTACTGCTGAGTAGATCTCTTTCATTGTTCGAATTATAATGTTTTTATCACCTGAGAAGAAACTAAATCAAACCTTATTGTAAATGCATTCTACCTTACAAAGTATGTCTGCTGCTCTAAAGAAAAACAAACTATGTGCTTTCTGTGATTTCTTTTTCTTTCTCTATGTGAGGCAGTTTGTTTAGGAAAATTTTTCTTCATCTTCCCCCATCTCCAAGTCCTTCTTTTAATCAGTTCAGCCCTACCTGGCTCTGGCTAGCTAATAGCTTTCACTCTCTTGTCTGTCTAAAATAGTGAGAAATTATCCACGCTTGCCTCTTATTTTGTATATCATCAGTACAAGGCGGTGAATTGATGGCTATCAATAGTTGCGTATTGGAAATATTTAATATCAGTTATGTTGAACTATAGCATTGTTCAAATCCATCATTTGGCTGCTGGAAAGGTGACAGTTTGTGGGTCTCTAGCATAGCACTGCTGCAAGATTTTGTTTGAGAAATGCTGCCTGTTTCATAGGGAGTTGATTAAAAGAGCAGTGCTAATTTACTACTGCTGTATGACTTGGAATCTTCTGCTGTTCTTCTAATAAAGCCTCAATATCTCCTGTCAGTTTCTCTGCTTGTAGTTTGTCTATTATGTGAAGGGATGAGATGGGATTAGGGGTATAATGCAGCGTACCTCTATAATAGTAAGTCTCTGTACTCTGCATTTTCTAGCAGTTCTAGTAAAGTACTGACATGGTGGCTAGTTAAACTTCATTTTGCAGGGCTCTGCAGCCATCAGTGTTTTACTGGTTTTCGGCAGCAGAGCTTCCAGAAGATGCACTGGAAGGAACTTGAAAAATGAGATTAATTTAATAAAATGGAATAATACAATGATACAATTCAAGGGCTGCACATCAGTGTCTGGAGTGCATACTGCTCATGGAGAGGTTTTTTGTTCACTTGCTGCTTATCCATTTACATGAAATTCAGTCTCCTTACCTTGACAGTGCCTGTGCACTGTCTAGGCTGTAGGTACAGCACTAATGCAGAACTTGGTGTGGGAGAATTTACCACCCCTCTTGGACAGGCTTTGCAGTCTGTGTGCCCTTATGGTTGGCATTGCTGCTGGCTTCTAAGTAAGTAGCTTAGAATAGGCAGAACTTCACTGCAGTCATTTTGCCTTCTCAGTTTCAGCCTTCCTGTGCATAGTCCTCATCTTTTCCTTATTAATTTTTCCTTACTAGTTCTTCCTCTTATGCCCGGTTCAGTGTCTCAGTAAAGTATTTTCTTTCTCCAAAAAATGTCTAAGTGATAATTGATTCGGCAGTGTTCTCCCACTGAAGTTACCAGTCAACTACCATTTGACAGTTACTGGCAGTGTGGATGAGTAAGAGGTTAAACATGCAGAATAAAACAATCTAAGTGTGCTTAACTTTCTAGAGCAGCCTACTTGCTGAAATGTGGAATGAGAGTGTCTAAAGCTACGTGAGAGTTGAAATCTTGTTCAGAAAAAGTTCAGTTGTTCGACTAACTTAAATTCACTTAACATTTTTAGATAATCCTTTTTTCAACAAATAGCAGAAGGTCATGAGCTGTTAGATTTGTTATCTAATTATGGGGAAGACACCTTAGTCTTCACATGAGAAAGCTTCACATTGTGCTTCCTTACTGAGCATTGAAGCCTTGAGCTGTAATCATTCACTCTGTAGTTTAGATTACGCAACTAAATCAGTAGCTGTATATAATTTGGGGAGGAGGGGGGGAGTGTTTTAATGTAGGAAGACTGAAAGATCAGGATAGAGTGAATGAAACTTTTGTGGACTGATTGTCTTTAGACTTACTTTGCTAATTAATACTACTGTTCTTGGTGTTTGACTAGGTGAATGTTACCTTTCGAACCTACTTGCCCCAAATGGTAATAGGACAGCTCTGCATTTCGGTATTCAGGTGCCAAGCAGAAGAAAAGTTCTGCTTGAAGATGGTGAATTTGCAAGTGGAGGGAATGATTAAAAGCTGTAAACTTCCTGTGTAATCCCTAACTAACTTACTGAAAGGTAGCAGGGAAAGAGTAGGAGGATTGCTACTAATTCAGCTGCTGCTCAGGCCAAAATAATTAGACCCTTTGCCTCAAAGTTTTAGTATAATTGTTTATGTACTGGTTCAGCCGATGGGTAGAATCACCTGTTGTGTTCAAATTTCTACAGTTGTTTCTTTGCTCAGCGTCTTTATGTGATTGTTAGGTTTGTTAAGATTTTAGTTTGAAAATATATGTATGTTTAAAAAATAATTTTCTGCAAATCACTTAAATGTTTAGTATTCTTTAAGTAGTATTTGGAGTTGTAGGATTGTTTTTAAACAAATAAGAACTTTATGTTAAAGATGTGATTGTCTTAAGGAAAAATGCTGCAGCAAAATGAGGAATACAGTACTGAAGCTAAACAGCAACAGGTTAAATATTTTTTTAATAAATTTGTGAAATTGTAGTTTACTGAACAGTCTATAAAACTACAAATGTTATCATTTCTCAGAAATTCATGCTGAAGTACAGTTGAAGAATTACGGAAAATTTCTTGAGGAATATACATCTCAGCTAAAGAGAATTGAAGATGCTTTGGATGACTCTGTTGGAGATGTTTGGGACTTCAGTCTTGATCCCATTGCATTAAAGGTCTTGATATATTTAATATGCATTGCAACAGTTATTTTCCTAGTTCCTCCTTCCCTTCAAAACCTGAGAAGTAAAAGCTTGATGCATTTGTGCTCTTAAAATTTTGACTTCTGTGTTTGAGAAACCTATCCAGTAGTATTTTAATTATCAAATAATTAATTGGTACGTATCATAAAAGAAGATGTTTTCATATTATTCTTTTCCAGTCTTTTGGGTACTAGTGGAAGTTAAAGGAACTTATAGTTCTTCATATGTTGGGAAGGCAAATTCCAGCAAACTTCTTCCCTATGGGTATCGGTACTTTTATGTGAGTGTTGGGGTTCCAGAAGAGACTGCTAATAGTTGTATAACTGTAGAGCAAACTATGTGTGTATTTATAGTTGTCTTTTGACGTAATGGCCTTGGTACAGTATTTTCTGTCCTCCAGAGGTGGCTGTTTCCTTGATCATAAGTTCTCTGTCCTCTGTGGAGCACTGTTTTTTTCTCTAAATTTGCAGACATCATTTAAAAGCACTTTTGTTACCATATGGAACTTGTCTGCACTGAAGATGCACTCTTTAGGAAGCATCTGTCTGAGTAATTGGAATAAAATATGTGTAGGGCCACCATAGTGCTACATATGTATGAACTAGTCAATATCATGGCTGACTTCAGTACAAAATGTCAGTGCCTCTGCATACAAATAATAGAGTATGCATCTTGTTTCCTGCATTTGGGATTCTTAATTGATGTTTTAGGTTTCCTTTCTACATATTCCATAACGACCATGCTTTTGCTTTCCAAATTTTGTAAGTAAATTGTTGGAAATGCTGTATAGTATACCTAGTTATTTGCCTTTTTGCCTGGAGCAAAAGGAAAGGTATTTCCATCTAAATGTGAAGAGTGAGGGTTTCCTGCAGCATAGCTTGCCAGTAACGGGCAATTATTGCTCTTTTATTACAGACCCTATTTGAGATTAAACGGTGTGTGTGTGTGGAATACTTACCTAGTTGGATAAATGTATTTTTGACCAATATTTTCTAAAGTTGTTTGTTGGTTGTTTTTGCTTTTTTCTTCTTTAATGTTAGCTTTTGCCATATGAACAGTCCTCCCTACTGGAGCTCATAAAGACAGAAAACAAGGTAAGCGCTTTATGCTTAAAAGAAAAAACAAAATAAAATTATTCTAGCTAAAACCAAGCCCTCTAAATGTGAATCTATTTGTAATCTCTGGGTTTTTTTCCCTTTGAATCTAGGTTCTAAACAAAGTAATAACTGTGTATGCTGCTCTTTGCTGTGAAATCAAGAAGTTAAAATACGAGGTAAATTCAGCTGTCTTTTGTTAATGTGTATGAAAATGTTTGTAGATTGTCACATGATACATAGATTTATTCTTTAGCAATAAAGAAACAAGATATGATGTCTAAATAACTTTTGTAGCATGATTTCATATATCCTATTTATTAAAAAACAATTTTCTGCTTTTGTTGTTAGGCAGAAACTAAATTTTACAATGGCCTCTTGTTTTATGGAGAAGGAGGTAAGTAGCTCCCTTTTACAGTAAAAGTTTGTAGTTTTACATTGTTGCTTCAGGTTATACTAAATGCTACAGTAAGTGTAATTTTATTATACAGGTACATGCTTTATTTGTATCTTTGACTGATGAACCTCAAAGTCCATTATTTGGTGTTATATGGATATATCTTAGTGTCCTGTAATTGTCCTGAGTTAGCTTAAGATAATGCTAAGATTGATCTGTAAAAAACCCCGTTACCTGCAGTATGTATTGTTACATTAACGGGAAGTTTTATTGCAGTCTTATTTACATGAGAGGTAGGGAGTACAGGCTGTTGAGGTTGTATTAAATGTATAACGTGCAGCTTATATACTCTAGCAGCTATTTTTCAAAGTATGACATTGAAAACCTGTTTTTCACATGTAAATACACCCTAAATCAATTTATTTTCTATTGAGACTAGATTTTACATTGGTTGTAGTAAAACAATATATCTGCAATGTGATTGTAATAAAGCAATGAAACCATTAACAAATAACTTGGACCAAGTCCTGCCTACTTTAACACACTGCAGCTTCTTTTGGAACAACTATGATTGCATAAGGGATGTAACCTCCCGTACTATTTAGATCATGATATAATACAGGGGCATAAGTGATTGTAAGTCGATTCAATTGGCAAATCATGAAACCCTGCTTTAGGTGAAAGCTGGGTTTTGTCATTAAGTTAAATTAGTAACTCCTCTAAGGACTGGTCTTAAGCTTCCACCTTAAAGGACTCTAGTCTGGGAATAAGCAGAATTCAGAAATAATTCAGAAATTTGAGAGGAAGCGAAGGCCTTTTCATAGTAGTCTTGGAGCTTTTTTAAAGATCCTTGACGGAGACAGACGTATTGGGGAATGTGAAACCTTTGAGCTAGGCACTGTTTATCATTCTTTTAATGCTATATAAGATGACTGTTGTGGTTCAGTTAAGGAATATGAAGGAAGAGTGGGGTTGTATGTTTTTTTTTTTCTTAGCAGAATCTCACTTCTTGTCAGCCATGGTTTTAAATATCTTAAAAGAAAGTGATATGCTGCCAAAATGATACTAGGGGATCCCTGAAAACTTCTCCATGTCTCTAGCACAAAACAAGTCAGACTGTTGCAGATTAAGGTGTTACAGCAGCAGTTTGTTCCTGATGGATGGTCTGCAGGGAATGACTGAGAATGGCAGGAGCTGAGAGGTCAGCCTTCTGTGAGTTAGGTAGGGATGCAGAAATTGTTCTCTGCTTCTGTATCCCTCCTTGTAGCACCCGCTTTGATAACAGCAAGCTTAGAACAGCTGGCAAAGTTACTGACTGAAGGATGGTTGAAATTTAAATAAATACTGTACTGGCCTTTTCCCTCTGTATAAAGAAACATTTTTTTCCACCTTGTCCTTGAAGTGGCTAGGGCTCATGTTTAAATGGTTAATGTTGATAGGTTTTTTTAAATTTAAAATAATGAACATTACATAAAATGTGTAAAGGGAAAGCATAGAACATTTAGAATGTCCCAGAGCTCCATCTCACAGAAGTATGGAGACTCTATTTTAATTTCTGTTGATTGCTCTAAAAGAACATATTCTGTGAAGCAGTATGTTTACCTGCAGTTCTTATGCAGCTAAACCTGCAATTGTAATCCATTTTTGCTCAGAGTGGCCCAGTAAAAAAATCTCATGTGTAGAGCATTAATCTGTCATCGCATTAAAAAGACTGTTTTGTCCGGTGGTATTATGACTGCCCCAGCTGACAGAAACAGTTTGGCATTGGTGATATTACTGTATTTCGTAGTATGCTGTTAGTGTACTTTGTATAACAAAGTGCTTTGAAGCTATGGTGGTGAGCCGTTTCTTTTTGTACAGGATGATACGTAGGAAGAAGAAAATCAGTTTCTTGAGGAAATCGTATGCTACGCAACTTTTTAGTCTGATTAATGATGTAGTATATTCTTTCAATAAATAATTACCAGTGGATGTTCCTTGCAATACAGATAGCTAGTACTGTCACACAAACTTTTTAAAATGGAAAATTTTATATGAAGTTACATAATATATATGCCTTTAAATAATTCCATTTTGTATTCTTTATTTTTTTCAGATGATTGAGACTCCCCTCTCCCTGCTTTGTATCTATCTTATAAACAATGTAACTTTATATGAGAAACTTCAAAAATAAGTCCAGCTTAGGAAAACAAAATTAAAAGGTTATAAGGCTCCATCAGTATGCTTATAATAGTGTGTTCCACTTGTATGACAAAGAAATTGCTTGGAGGGCAAGCTTCAATGTTAATTTAACAGGTATAACACAGGCTTTTGAAAGTGGTGACAAATGTTTGTCTTTTAAGCCACAGATTCCAGCATGGTGGAGGGAGATTGCCAAATACAGATGGGAAGATTTGTTTCTTTCTTGCAGGTATGGTATGTTTTGATTTTTTTGACAGCAATTATAATCTTAATTTTACTTGCAAAGTAGATTTAACAATCTGCAGTATCCTGCTTGCATCTTGCTGAAAGGCATTGGAGTCATTTGATATGTTACTATGTTTTGCCTGCAGACCTGTCAAAACTAGCTGATGTATCACACATTGTTTTGGGTTTTTTTTTATACTTGTCTAAAACTCAGGAAGTCTAATGAGAGAGGAAATTACAGTTTGTCTAATTGTTGCTTAAATACATTAGAAAGAAAATGTCAGTAAGAAGGAAAATTGAGGTTGTTTCATTTGATAGTAAAGATACCTACCTGGTTTATAATTTTGATTAGCAAGTTTTAATTTTCATTGGACACTGGGAATGGATTTTTTATACATCTTTTTTTTTTTTTTTTTTAGCCTGTAGAAGAAAGTAAAATTAAAACAAGTCCCTAGAAAAAAATTGCTTGTGCCTCACTCGAACTTTCAGGGAAGAACACTTCTCTCTTACACAGTTTGGTTGTTACTGGGGTCCTTTTACATGAAAACAGGACCTGTGTTTGTTCTAAGGATTTCCTGTGCTTTTGGGTTTCAGTCTACTGTGGAATTTATTTTTTTTGTCTTGAGCATAGTTTAAGTGATTGTCCTGTCCCCAAAAATGTTCCTATTTTTATGCAATATTGCTTGTAGTAAAATATATATGTTGAAGTAGAGAACATAGAGGAAGCTTCCAGAATGTTTAAAGAAAATCTGGTTTAACATAGGTTGAAATTCCTGTTCATGCTGTATAGTAGCTTGGCAGTAGTAATTTACTGAGCCATAAGTTGAATGGTATAGGAAGTTGTTTTTCAATCTCTTTTACCGTGCCCAAGTGCAGTTGTTAGGGTATCTGGAAGGAGTGGGGGTTGAGGTGTCCCGATTTTTCAAGCTTTTTGTCCTATCAGCTTTGTCAGTTTCATCCTTCATTCTCTGTTTCGTTTTGAGCAGATGTTTGAGACATTTTACTAATTCTGAAATAGGGCTACTTACACTTGTGCTTTTCCAGACCTTATATAGGTCCTTTCCCCCTCTACAAATGCCCTGTCCAGGTGGAAGTTGAGAGCAGGGTGACTGGCTGTGTGGATATCTATGTACATTGCAAATCCACTCTGTATAACAAGTTTATGTTTGTTTATGGGCTATATGCTAATGTGTATATTTGTAGGGTAAACAGTACACAAAACAATAGCACTATTGCTTGTGAGCCAGCTTAGCATGCTAGGATGGCTTGCTGATTATTGAGCAGCTTTGGAAAGAAGGGAGATGCAGGATGTTGCCCTGGAGGGAGGATTACTCTGCTAACAGGTGTGTATTGCTATTCGTAAAGCTAGGGAGAAAACTTTTTCCTTATTGAGTTTGTAATTTTTCAACTGTTGCATTCTCCTGAACCCACTCAGTAGTAGTCCATATCCATAGACTTGGAAGTGCTGTTCTGGTCAATGCTATAAGCATATCCCCAAGGGCCATTCGTGAAAATATGAATGAAGATGACAAGAGGTGGAATATTGGTTTCACAGAGCTGAAGTCCATGTATTTATTGGTTTATTGGCTCTTCTGAGTTTGGGATTTCTTGATTAGCTAGGTGTAATAGCCTCAAATTTGCTATGTCAAAACTTTTTTTAAAAAATAATGCTGTGAAACACTAGTTAAATACTCTTGACCCTGCAGAAGACTGTGATAATAAAATTACAATTTTGTCTGTGTTATGTAGCTATTAAAGTGCTCCTGGAGTTTTGAAATGGCAGCTGCTGCCCCTTCCCCAGGAGACATGATCTCATTTGTCTATTGATCCATTCCTTTGGATTCTGTTGCCTTGTTTCAGCTGCATTTATTAGAGTAATACAAGTATAAGAAGTAACAGCACTTATGTTTTGTGTAAAGTGGTGACTAATAGAAGGCAGAAGCCCAAATAAGATCTATTTTTGATGGAGAGGAAGATGGAATTCAGCTGTTAGCCAGCCTTCTGGCAGGAATGGCACACTGGCTGGTTAGCTGGTGTGGGCTGTCTGCTATGAAGCCATCTGTGTGCTGACTGGCTCTTCACACACTGATTTTTCCCTGATGAGGTTTTAGGGTGCAATAATGAGCAAATATTATTGCAGTTAAGGGCAACTCAGATTTGTTCATCCTGTTGCTCAAGGAATGCCTTGTTAAAATCCAGTATAGAAATTAAGGCAGTCCTTTACGTGGTCAGAGTTGACCTGTTCTTACTCATTTTGTACTATGTAATTGAGCTTAAGTTCTGCTTTAGTCAAGTCAAGCATACCACTGAAAGGTATTACCTTTTTTTTTTTTTTTTAAGCAGTATTCTGTGTCTTATCACTCTTACAGCAGGTACAGGCTTCTGTGTTAACTTCTAATTTAAATTCAGCTATCACCAGTTCCCAGAGCATGGCCCTTGAATCTAGTGGGAAAAGGCACAGCCTTTTCCATTAGGCTCTCTGAAGGTATTTGGGCACTGTTGTCAAGTCACTTCTTACTGTCTTTGATAAATTAAATCAATAGTATAAATAGTCCAAGTTGTACTGGAAGCTTGTATTCGGTAGCTTCTTAGCTTAGTCCCAGATTCTTTTTTTGGAGCTGTTAGTAGGATTTTATCCAGCCTGTTGTAGGTCTGTCCACTGACTTGGATTAGGGATACAGTTGGAGCTTGGGTTGCAAGCTCAGTGATTTATATTCAGTTTTTTGGGTGTCTTGACAGCTTATATATAAGGAAAGTCTATACTTATGTATGCATTTTATTTTCTTGTATTTCAGGAGCTGTCTTGCTTTGTTACCCGATGTTACGAAGTGGTGGTAAATGTAGTGCATCAGTTGGCTGTTCTCTATACCAGCAATAAGTAATTATTCCCTAAAATACTATATTGTTTTAATGTAGTTAAGCAAATATATAAAATATGAATGTTCTAAGGTATGTTCATTTTTTGACTATAGTTGTCTAGAGATATGAAGAGTGTTTTGCTCTGCAAATTTGGGATTCATAAGCCATTACAGAAGTGGATTTGTTTTATTTTCAGAAAAGGCAGTGCTTCTATATAATGAGATGCGAGTTTCTTTTTTTGTCATTTTTTGATAGAATTGATGCTTCAGAGGCACTTAGTCTTTTCGATTAAGAGATACTTTCATCCTTGCCATGTTTGAGAGAAAGATTCCTCCTGTTGACTGATAACAGTGGACACCAGTAGCTTTAGAAGCTTAAAAATCAGATAATTTCCACAGTCTATTTTAAATATGTAAATGTTAGTATATATTTCTCATGGAATAACTGTAGTTTTAACACCTGAAGTTGAGCCTTAGTAAGAGCTGTTTTGTTTAGGTCCTCTGAAAACTGAGGAGAGTTTAGCTCTGAATAGAGTTGTTGAGTTGAGCTCTGAATATAACTGCAAGGCTCTTGATTCCCCCCCCTCCACCCCAGATAAGATAGCATCATTCTTCTCAGTTTTATTTGTTGTTTTCATTATTGTCTTACACTACAGCACGAGGTAGACTTTCTGTATGGTGCTGGATGTGTAGCTTGGACATGGCTTTATTAAATATGTGAAGTGATTTTGTACTTTTGGGCTACAAGGCTGTATGTATCAAGGCTATTTGCTGTTAGCATAACTGAATTGGGAATTGCCAATACACCTGTGCACTGAATCCAAACAGTGGTTTGAACCAGTCACATGCTGTACATTCTAAAATGCAATATTAAATTTCATCATAGCATACACATTTCACATAGCATATACTTTTAATCAGATTTTGAGGTTCTTTTGTTTTCTGGAGTTACTATTTTAATGAAGAAAAATGTACCCCAAAAAACAAAGAACACACTGTGATGCAGAATTCATAAATATGCTCTGTTCTAAGGATCAAAAAGGCATAATTTTTTTTTTTTTGTTTTATTTACAGGAGTGCACCTAACATTATTGAGACGTCTGGAGTTCATTTTCAGGTGGGAATGATTTGGAACCCTTTTGCTTATGTTAATATATGTTAATCTTGATCATTAATCCTGAGAAAAGCAGCAAGAAAGTGAGTTTCAAGTACCACTTTCAATCGGGAATCTCCTTTAAAAGTTTTATTTTGTTAATCAGCTTTTTCTGGCATTTATGTGGAAAGGTCTGCTATCTCCACGTCTGTCATATTGTAGCTTTCTTAGCTGAAAAGTGTTTGCGTGCTCCCTTAATGTGTGCAGTATGTACTTCTGCATGTAGACAATTTGAAAAATCATATGTTCAATGTTGAAATAGATCAGTGAACTTAGTGATGCCTGCACGCAAACTGATGTTCCTTGTGTCACTACAAAAAATACTAAATCTTAAAGCTACCAAACCAAGAAATCTGATTTTAACGCTCTGACTGATGTCTTGTTGGCTGATAATATATTGAAGGGAACTGAAATTTTATATGCCACACATGACTGCAATAAACTTTTCATTAACTACCTTCCTTTTCTTTTTTCTTTTTTTGTAATTAAAATAGGCAATGTATGAGCATCTGGGAGAGTTGCTCGCAGTCTTAATCACTCTGGATGAAATAATTGACAATCATGCCACTCTGAAAGATCACTGGACCATGTATAAGAGGTGTGTCTCTGAAGGTGTGAAAAATACCCCCACAAGATAACAGCATGTGTGTGTGTGTGTCTGTGCCAACAATGTCAGTGTGGGAACATGGATTTTGGTAGCCCTGAGAGTTTTCCAGATATCTAAATGAAGAGCAGGGCTAAGCTCCCACTTACAGCATCACCAGTAAGTTTTTAAAGTGCTGAATTTACATTTACAATTCATGGTAAGCATCTTGACAGAGTTGGTGGGGTTTGAAATATATTCAATAAGAAATCTAATTTTGTACAGAACTGGTCTGAGACTATCCCTAATCCCTTTTGTTCATGAGGATGGGCATACAATTTATGTAAGAATGCTATCTTAAAAGCTAGAGAGTCAACAATTTTAAAGGTAGTTAAATTAGTGGAACAATAACTCTGTTTCATTGAATACCTAAATAAATGGGAGTTATTCAAATGCACATGCCTTACACAGTCCTAGTAGGTTTTGTTTTGTGGGTTTTTTTAACTTTGGAGTTGCTGCTGGGCACAGATATGGGCAGTTAAAATCTATTATCAAAATAGTACAGGACATGATAAAAATGTCAGTGTACTTTAATTGTGTTGTATGTATGTGTTCCATACCTACTCCTTACAGGCTGCTGAAATCTGTCCATCACAACCCTTCTAAATTTGGGATTCAAGAAGATAAACTGAAGCCGTTTGAAAAGCTGTTGTTAAAACTGGAATGCCAGTTACTTGATGGAATCATATTTCAGGTAATAAAATTAATGTTCCCTAGTATGATAGGGGAAACTATTACATTAAAGAGACGGTCTTTTTCAAATGGTTGGTTTGTTTGTATTTGTTTTGTTTTGTTCCGGATACAGTGATACGTGAATTTGGCTCTTGGATCTGTGCGTGGGGCCTGAGGGCCCGGGTGGGGAAAAAGGCTCTATTGTAAGATCCTTCCTTGCTCTTCTCATGTGCTAGAGCTGTGCCAGGCTTTGAGTGGTAGCAGTTAAGAAACACAGACAGCTTGGCATTAGGACTGTGTATTGTCAGGGAGTCTGTTTTTCACCAGAAATTTTAATAGGGGACAGGCTTACATAGCATAAATATATAGCAAAATAATGTGAAGTGTGACCCCTTGTGACATATTTTGTCTCATTCCTGGCATATGAGAGAGGTAGCTGTCATTAAGTGCCATTTCTGCAGTGTATCCCCCTGAAACATGCAAGCAAAAAGGTGGATGTGAAGAACTGTTACTTTTTCGATACAGTTAACTTAAATGCGTTCCTACAAGAAGCCACCTTTTTTTAGATAAGCCTGTATGTGAGACACTGAAGTCAGATGTTGTTGCATAGCAGGCAGAGGACAGCATTGCTGAACCTGGTCACAGCAGAGTCGATTGAACAACAGTACTGTTGCTCAGTTCTTACATCTTAAATGGCATAGGGAAAAAGGTTTTGTTCTGTAAAAGCCTTCAAAAGGGAATTTGTAGATAAATAATTAAGCACAGTTTTGCTTATTCTTTCAAACATTATTTCCAGCTATTAATTTTTCATTGTACGTTTCTTTAATGCTGCGTTAGTACAAAAACCTCACTATATGTTGACTGTTGTGTGGGTTTGGTAATTTTTTTTAAACCACTACCAGGGTTTTATGCTACAGGCTCATGAACCCTATTCAATAAGCAACTTGCATGATAATCTTGTTTAGTTAATGGATAGTTAGTAATATATTATAATGTAATAATGCAAATACCTATCCAGTTTCTTATCACTATCACATCAAGTGGTTTCTTTAAAAACCCCCCTTAACAGAAATGTAAAGTAAATAAAATAGTTTTTTTAATATTATGTGTAAGAGAGGTTTTTAATGTTTTTTGTTATTATACTTCAATAATTTAAGCATAGTTAAAAATATGTTGTGAAGTTTAGGACTAACTACAGGTGAGTCTTAAATCAGTGTGCTCTTACAGTATTGTTCTCTTACAATACTGTATTCTTTCAAGGTCCAAAATTATTTATTCTTTTTTTTTTCCCTTTTTGCTCAGGCCTGTATAGAGCAACAGTTTGATTCTGTAAATGGTGGAGTGTCAGTGTCGAAGAACAGCACATTTGCCGAAGAATTTGCTTATATTCTTCGCACAGCTTTTGCAAATGTTGAAGCCAAACTTGGTAATGCAAGCTCATGCATTTTCTGCCAGCTTCAGTTTCTAAAACTGTTTGCCTGGGAGGAGGCTTAAAACATGTGTATTTCTGCAGGTGAACCTTCAGAAATTGACCAGAGAGATAAATATGTGGGCATTTGTGGCCTCTTTGTACTGCATTTTCAGATTTTTCGGACTGTAGACAAGAAATTTTACAAGTCATTGTTGGATGTCTGCAAAAAGGTGAATGGTTTATTCTTTTGTCAGTAATTAAAGGGGGAGGGGAAATCTTCAGTAATGAAGTAGATAATTTTCTAGTTGCGTAGCACAGACTTGGGAAAAGAAAGAACACATGATTTACCAAAACAAGTCAAAAAGCAGAGTTTTTTCAACTTTTCAGAATTCCACACCTGCCCCTCCATTTTCTTTTAAAGATAGTTTAAAACCTGTGCACTCATGTAGTAGCAAGACAAAATAACTTGAAATTACCATTTAAAAATGTTTCCTCTCAAGATTAAGGTGTCACTGAAGACAAAATAATTGAGTTGTGAGTATTGTGGGACTGAATAAATGCTGTAGGTTTTGACCTTGGCTATAAGTACATATTTTGAAAGACCTCTAAGGCCAAAGGTGATTGGGATTTTTTTCATATCAGGTGCTATTAAGAAATTATTAAATTCTTTAATACAGTTTAAAAGCATCAAAAGTGGTAATAACTTTGCCTCTGGTGTGCTTAGTGGACTTATAGGGGAGAAACCTTTTTTCACATTAATACTTTGTAGAAACTAGGTATGCAGAAATAAACTGAATGGGGTGTTAGGTTTCAAAAGAGGCATAAGAAACATGCATGGTGCATAGTATTTGTTGTAGTTACTTATGTTTACTGCTACTTTGTAGTATTTTCACCCCCCCTTTTTTGTTTTGTTTTGTACCCACACCCCAGGTACCAGCCATCACATTAACTGCTAACATTATCTGGTTTGCTGACAACTTCCTGATTCAGAAGATACCAGCTGCTGCCAAACTTCTGGACAAGAAAAGTATTCATACAGTTAAAACACAAAGGGAGAACTTTCTACAGCAGAAGGCACAGTCGCTTACCAAGTAAGCTTCCTAAACACTGCTTCATGGTGCTCTTTGGCAAATAGTTTATAAGCATACTAGTGTGTGTAGTGTGGTTCAGTGGTGTTAATCAACTTTTCCGCTTCACTGCAGCAGTATGTGTGTGCTAGTGTTGCTGAAAAAGTTTGTTGGTCAAAATGGCTTTCTTTCATGTCATGCTTTCAGAAGAATGTGTGTTATGTCACCAAAATAACAACATTCCTGGCAATTCTAAATATTTGATTGTTTAAGTTCTTTCTATTTCCATAATTTAAACTTCTGTTTTTTTTTTTTTTTTTTTTTTTTAAATAAGCTAGTGTCTATTAACCTGAGCTGCTTTGTTTTGTATTAGGGCTCTATGCTTTCTATGTGTTTATGGAGGTAAATTGCTAGTAGGCTTATAGAGCAGTTTTTCTCTGCTTGGTGATGATACTTTCTTTGTAAGCATTTCTTTGTTAATGATTGTTTTAATTGCATGTTTAATGGTCTTTGAAATTACCTGTATTTGAAAAGGCTTCTTTTGTTTTGTGCTCTGCATGTAGTTTTCAGGTCACTTTTCTAAGTTCTTTCTAAAATGCGTTTAAAAACTAGTTGAAAGGTTTTTTTAGTTGTCAACTTGAGGCCATTTCCCCTTGTCCTATTGCTTGTTACTTGCGAGAAGATATCTACAGCCACCTTGCTACAATGTCCTTCCAGGCAGTTGTAGAGAGCAATAAAGTCTCCCCTCAGCCTCCTTTTCTCTAGGTTGAACAATCAGAGTTCCCTCAGCTGTTCCTCATAAGACTTGTACTGTAGACTCTTTACCAGCTTCATTGGCATTCTTTGGATGTGCACTTTTAAGGATATTGCAATAAAATCCAGATGATTTGCATCTGCTGATTTGAATTCTGCCAGTAACTTTTTCTTGGTTTCTTACAAATTCTGTACTGCCTTTAATAATTGAACTGTTGCCTTAAATATGAGTACTCTTTAAAGTGTATTTTTGGGTGTCATAATCAATAAACTAAATACGTTCCTGCTCTAACTGCTACAATAAGTACTGTTGTACTAGCACAATTCTGTAGCACGGAATAAGTAGCTATTTTAAAAGTGAACTCTAGTTAAACATTTAATTACAACTAGTGTGATCCAAGCAGAATAACGTCTAGAGAATGCTGTTATTTAAGAACAGTCCAGTCTGGCATTGATGTAATGACAAGTTATATTTATTTGTGTGTATCTATATGTATGTGACAGAAATCCAGACTTGGAGGGAGAAAGATAACAATGTGTAGGACTTTTTTGTCTAGTGTTTAGAAGCATGTTCTAGCAGTTTTATTTACTAGTTTCATTTAAAGAAGTGCAGTATACTTACTGCTAAGAGGACCACTTGTTCTCTTGAAAGCTAGATGATTTTGACTCTTTGGGGTGTGCTTGTACAGATATAATTGGAAGAGTAACTAATCCTTACCTATAAAGAATTCAAGTGTATATGAGTTTGAGGTTCTGATACTTTTGGGAATGGTGAGTTACTATTTTGGGGACTTGAAGATGTAACATATCTCCCTTGTAAGAATTTAAGCTTTAGAAAGAGAAAAGAAAATCCTCATACTCTTTTTTTTTTGAAGGAAGCAATGTGCTTTGTTTCCTTCTCCAGAGATATGCAGTCATATTATGTTTTTGTGAGCTCGTGGATGACAAAAATGGAATCTATCTTGTCAAAGGAGCAACGCATGGATAAGTTTGCTGAAGATCTTTCTAACCGTTGCAATGTCTTCATCCAGGTATGCAGTCTATTAATGTAGTGATGCAGCAAACTGGTGTTTTGGTGCAAGTTGTTGAACATAATCACAGAACATCTGATTTCTTTTTATCGGTGTGTTATTTTACAATGTGGGAATTCTTCTAAGGCTTTTAATGCCCAGTAGATATTCTTTTAAGTAAATCTGTAAAAGGCCTTTCCATAAGGCATATGTGGAAAGTGAATATGACTAAATATTCAGTGGGTAAATTTTTTAACTTTTCTCTTGAGTTAGGAAATCAGAAAGGCTTAGTTTCCTCAGTAGTAAAGGTTTTGGGTTTTTTGCTTTTAAGTTGGTCGTGAGGTACCTAAGTTGGACTGAACCAGTGTCTAATTTAGTTTTATTTAGCACAGTGCATACTTCCAGTAAAGGTGTTGTGTTGTTTCATTGTGCTTTGCCTAGTGATGGTACTTTGCAAGAATCTTACTGCGTTCCGAGGCAGCTGCTTTTCTTTTGGCCTACTAACAGCATGTAGTCTTAATGTAAGATGCATCTTATTTCTGAATTTATTTTTTTGCTAGTTTTCATATGTATCTATCTACCTGACAGAAATCTGTTGAGAATAGGTGCGTGAGAAACATGATCCTGAATATTCCATATCTCAAGACTTACATGTACTAGGATCTGTGGCTTTTATACTTCAATTACTTGCGGTGGGCTTAAATTTTTTGCTATGTAGCAAATTGAGTTTCCTACACCACTTTCTGCCTTTTCCTAGTCTCTTTTTTTATTGTTGTTACTATTCCTTTGAAATAAGTTGAGTAACTTTTCATCATGCCGTATGTAATCAACCTTGTGTTTAAAAGCTTTGCCTACGTTGATTTAGAAATAAATGATTGCTTTTGTTATTGTGGGATGGACAGTTCTATTTAGAAAGTGTAGAACTGTAAATACTGTCAGTGTATTTATGTCATGGAATATGGAAGGTTTAGACTGCTTTTGTGACAGGCTGTTTGTTTGGGGGATGGGAATTGTTTGGTGGGTTGCTTTACAATAGGTCTGAAATTATTAGACCTTTGAGGCTGTGTGAATAATTCACTGATCTATATTTAATTTGAGTGGCTCTAGAAGAGGTTAATGATCAGGTGATCTAATGACTTGTAGGCAGTTACATAACGTGTGACTGGTAAAAGAGTCTCATTCAGCTTTGGGATCCCAAACTTGTAAGTGGAGTGGTAGGTTCTGTAGTGTGAAGAGGCAAAAGTTAGTTATCATGTCATGCAGGAAAGAAAACAGAGAGGATTGTTTTGATTGATATGTTGTGAAAATAGCCTTTTCTCCCCCCCCTCCCCCCCAATTTATTTTTAGGGTTTTCTTTATGCATACAGTCTTAGTACCATCATTAAAACTACAATGAATCTCTACATGTCAATGCAAAAACCTATGACCAAAACCTCGGTGAAAGCTCTATGCAGACTTGTGGAACTTCTGAAGGTAGGTCACTGGATGAGAATTTTTTATTTTATGTAGGCCTTTATAGAGAACATTGATCAAACAGCACATGTTAAATAAATATTAAAAACCTGATTTCCATGTAACTTCTAACTGGCTTCCTTAGTTAGTGTCACAGAATGATTGAGGTTGGAAGGGACCTCTGGAGGTTGTCTGGTTCTGCCTGCCCCTGCTGAAGCAGGGCTACCTAGAGATGTTTGCCCAGATCTGTGTCCAGGTAACTTTTGAGTATCTTCCAGGAGTGGAGATGACACAATTTCCCTGGACAATCAACCTGTGCAGTGGTCAGTTACCCTCACAGTAAGAAAGTGTTTCCTGATGTTCAGAGGGAACCTCCTGTGTTTCAGTTTGTGCCCATTGCCTCTTGTCCTGTCACTGGGCACCTCCAAAAAGAGTCTGGCTCTATTGTCTTTGAATCCTCCCATCAGGTGTTTATATACATTGATAAGGTACCCCACTAAGCCTTTGCTTCTCTAGGCTGAACAGTCCCAGCTCTCTCAGCCTCTCCTCATATGTGAGATGTTCCAGTCCCTTAATTATCTTCCTGGCCTCTCTCCAGTATGACCATGTCTGTCTTGTATTATGGAGCCTGGAACTGGACACAGCACTCCAGGTGTGGCCTTATCAGTGCTGAGTAGAGAGGAAGAATCACCTCCCTCAACCTGCTGGCAATACTTTTGTCTAGTGCAGACAGAGATCCCACTAGCCTTCTTTTGTAGCACGCTGCTGGCTCACCTTCGGCTTGGTGTCCAGCAGGACCCCTACATGCTTTTCTGCCAAGGTGCTTACCAGCTGGATGACTCCCAGTATATGTCGGTGTATGGGATTGTTCCTCCCCAGGTGCAGGACTGCACAGTTCTAGTACATTTTCCAAAAGGAAGATACGCTGTTTTGAGATAATTTCAGAAAGCAATGGTGAACAGAACTGGACTATTTTAAAAAGCAAACCAAAAAAGCCAACAAAATTTTTATCAGTCCTAAAACTTTTTTACGCTCCTGAATAGTTTGATTTTCTCAGTTTCTAAGGTTTAATTAAAATTGCTACTAACAGTACATCACTAAGTAGAAAGAGTCTAAATTCTAAAGACAATGATTTTGGTAACTACATGAACTGTTGTGTTTTGGGATTGACTTTAGGCAATAGAACACATGTTTTACCGAAGAAGTATGGTTGTGGCAGATTCTGTGACACACATTGCTCAGCATCTGCAGTATCAGGCTCTTCACTCTATTTCTGTAGCCAAGGTATGTAATTCAAGTTCTAATAATTAATCTTCCTAAGTGTTTAAAAAACATGTTAATTTAAAATTTGAAGTATTTTTCTTTGCTTTTGCAAAATTTGTAGTGTAGTCAACTACACTATCATAGTCAGCTTCTTTCCAGTAGGTCAGAGCTTTGCCCTAGAAACTGTACAGCATAGATGGTTATTTGTCTTTGACCAAGAATAGTTCCTCTCTTCCCTTAAACTGCTGCATCTCTTGTTGTGTTCCTCTTGTGTTCTTTTTAGTTTTTATTTCTAGTGATTTTCACAAACTGACCTTTTGTTACTTCATTTCTGATGCACATTCTTAAAGCAATCTGTTATAAGTCTAACAGCCTGTTAGTTATTTAAATCTTTGTCTGTTTGGCAAAATAGCAGTGATTAATACATGGTGGCTTACTGGAGTCTAATGCAGACATAAATTAATTGTTTTGCTGTGGGGTAAAATATCTTCTGATGATGAGATGCTGTAATAGCTCTGTATTATGTGTCTCTATAAATGAGATCAGTTTACTACCTGTTTTGCTTACCAAATCTTCAATTTCTGAAATCGGGGCAAATGGCAAAATGAGATTTTAGTATATCTGTTCTGATGTATTGCTGATTGATTTATTCTTTCATCACATTCAGCAGCAGAATTATAAAGTACATGCTATTGATACCAGTGCAGCTATTAAATTTTCCTTTTATTTGGCTGTAATCTCAATTTTATGTATCTGGCATCTCCATGTTTTCTAGCATAAGAAAAAAAACAAGTTGTACTTCCCAGGTGAGTGTTATATCAGGAGTAGTGTGAACTGAAGAAGTTCCAAGCTTCAGGCTACTAAGAAAAACTGTTTATCTTCAAATAAACAGTTCATGTCTGTTTAGATAACTTCATAACATTTTCAAATTTTATCTGTAATTACATTGCAAATTATTTCTGAGTGCATAGAAATATGCCAAGACTTGTGTATTGAGGGCTGACAAAGAGAACACATCTGTGAACAATACATCAAAATGGTATTTTGATGACTACTCAGAAAATATGTAAAAGGCAGATGCCGGTAAATAGAAGGGTTCGTTAGTACTAATCTTTTTCTATCTGCGCCATTTCTAAGTGGTGTAAGTCTAAGGTCTAAGGCATATACCTAACACAGATTTAGCATGTAAAGTTAGGAGCTTCATGTTGAGCATACTTTATTAGAACTGGGAGAGGTTTTCTTTAACTCTTCCATGAAACTGTACATCTTCTGAGTTATGCTGCTACTCACAAATGTGTTTGACCTCAGCTTCTTAGCCAGAAGACTTGGTTCCTTTCATTTGTTCCTGCAAAAGTGTTTGCACTTAATCTTTCTGATAAATAAGAGTTTGTAGAAAATTGCAAGTTATCATTATTACCGTGTTTATACTTCTGGCAATTCAGCTGTAAACGATGTTGTTGTCAGCAACAGAGACACAGTTATTAAAAATAATTAAAAACATGCAGCTTGCACAGTATTTGTGTACTGCGTGACCTGACCCATGTTCATGCTGAACTGCTTGTATTCCAAGTGTATAGATAGGTAATACCACTGAATTGACAGAGTAAGTGAATCTGGATTATTTAGCTCTGTTCACAAAACATGCTTTCCAAAAATACTCAATTTATGACAAACCCATAAGCTTTGGAAAGAACAAGTAAGCTATTGTCTTTGGGCTTAGGTAACTTTTCTCTGAATTTCTGTGTCTCTCTGTCAAGAAAAGAGTAATTTCTGATAAAAAGTACAGTGAGCAACGCCTGGATGTCCTCTCTGCTTTGGTGTTGGCTGAGAACACCCTCCATGGGCCAAGTACAAAACAGAGGCGACTAATTGTTTCCCTTGCCCTAAGTGTGGGAACACAGATGGTAAGTGCCGTGATTATTCCAGACCTTTACTTGTTTGGTATGGTATCTTATAAAGAAATATAATCTTGTCTTTTTTTGTTGTCCCCACCTCCCCACCCCCGCTTCATTTGCACAGAAAACTTTTAAAGATGAAGAACTCCTTCCCCTTCAGTTAGTTCTGAAAAAACTAGACTTGATCAGTGAACTTACAGAGCGGTAAGCAGTGGCACATAATACATAGAAGGCAGGGTAGCTGCCTGTCACGAGGGGAGCTGGATCTTCACTGCGTGATTTTCAGAATCTGGTAGCTGCATGCTGGTGGTTATTTTTGCATGTATTGTGGACCAGGGATGGACAAAAAGAATTCCAGAGCTAAGCTGAAGCTTGCTGGTGTTTGGGCAAGTCATGTTTTACCTAACTGTTGCCAATTAGGTAATCAACTTCTCTGAGTGTTTAGAAATTCTGTCACATTCTTGGATGACTTAGCTTTATATTAAGCTAAAGTCTTCCTCTTAACCCAAACCCAAAAGTTATGAGCTAATACCGGTCTATCTGGGAGATCAGTCTGTTAGTTCATGTGTGACACCATGTTGTACTGCTGCTGTAGTTTCAGTGGACACTCACGTCATGCTGGCCATCTGAAAGCTAGGGGGATATCTGGGTTCCATTGCATACAAACACCTTCAGCAGATGGCCCATGGGATAAATTCCTGGGATGAGTGAGCGTTGTACACAGGTTGAATCAGGAGAGGCCTGTTTCTCTTCTTTGACTGCAGGTGAAACTTGGAATATATGTTTGACCTCTAGGCTACTAATTGCATGGTTTAATTCTTTCAGAGAGAGTAACCCTTTTTTCTAAAGCAGGTACCTTTTTTTAATAAGTAGCCTAGTGGAAAATAAGAAATAAAAAGTTCTTTTAGTAAAGAACTTTCTTTTGGAGGACAATTCATCTGGAACAATAAAGTCACCATGTAAAACTTAGGCTTGAAAAGCAGTTGTCGTTAGTTTCACCACACTAAAATGAATACCACTGTGATAAAAGAATGGCTTCTTGCAATTCTGTGACTAATAAGTAATCTCTTATTCTAGAGTTCGAGCACAATGTGACTGTTGTTTCTTATACTGGCATCGAGCAGTCTTTCCAATCTATTTAGATGATGTGTATGAAAATGCAGTTGATTCTGCTAGACTACATGTAAGTAATAATGTTAGCAACTTAGTTTAACAAACCACTGTAATGGGAGGGATTCGGAGGAGAGGACAAAGCTTAGACTGAAACTCTTACGGGGAAAAGCTCAACAAAAGTAAAACCCAGGCAAAAGTTACTGAGGCAGAAATTTCTCCTTAATCTGGAGGATGTAAAGGCAATCTTTGTTGTAAGTCTAATTAAAGTATATCTGTTGATTGCTCTAAAAATCTTGAGTTGTTCTTCTTGATTCTGGGTCTATGTGTCTCTCTGTTCCCCTCTTCATTCATTCTAAGTTGAAATTAATACCTTTTGCTAGACTTGAACATCAAATGCCTTTGCTCCACATTGTGGATACATATTTCTAAAGCGCATATCACTAAGTTCAGTAATGCTGTGTGGGATAGTTGTCCTGTAACTTTTATCCACCTCTCATCTCTTTCCCCCCTTTTTGAAGGATGAAGTGTTTGCTGCAGAAATGAATCACACTTTGGCATACTAATCCTGCGGTCAATTACAGTACTAAAATGAATATAGTGCAAGGAGTTTCAGATGAAATGGCTAAAAATTATGACCTTCAAGTTAATGGATTAGTAGCAACTAAATACTTCAGATGAACATATTAAGGACAAGAGACTTCAGCGGGGTTTACAAAGTCTATATTTAATAGAAGTGGGAAGACTAGTGATTTTGGTTTGTTTGTTAGCTTTAAACACCATGTGAAATGCTTGTCATGTCTGTCAATCTGTTGGTTAAGCATAATAGTTTCTTTTTTCAGTATATGTTTAGCGCACTGCGGGACTGTGTACCTGCTATGATGCATGCAAGACACTTGGAATCTTATGAGGTGCTTCTGGAATGCTATGACAAAGAAATCATGGAGGTGCTTAATGAGGTAATTTGTTGTGAATAGAAATTAAAGGCAACACTGTGCTTGGAATATCTTACAGGCCAGCATCTATTGTACCAAACTTAATATGATCTATAAAAATAGCACAAAGAAGTATTTTAGTAAGTGAGATAGTGTTCATTGATGATTTTGGTTATTTAAGACCTGTTGTTTATGGTATCTGTGTTGGCTGGGAACATGAATATACTGCAGTCTAAATTGCATAAGTTGCAAAACTTCAGTTACGAGATTTGTCTGTGCAGACAGAGGAGTGCTTTTTGTCAGATAAGCTTCTGCTTGTATGAATGCCTAAAATAAATGCTACTATTCTTAGTATGTATTGATGACTTTTAGTAGTGAAAGCTTTGTAAATGTAGTTGGCTTCTTTAGTGAATTATTATCTAGAATTATGAAGTATGTTTGACAAAGAGAAAATGCGAATTCAGATTTTCCAAGTCCTAGGTTTTAACCTTTGAACCACTCTTTGTTTGACTAGTTCAAAACCAAACATTACATATTCTGAGAAAATTGGGCAATTTGCTTATTGTAAGAGTCTTCCTCACTGAGTTGGGTGGTCGTCTTATCTAGACAGAGAGCCCTAAGCCTAGTTCCCCTTAAGATGAGAAGTGAGAATGCTTAAGTTTAAATTGTGTTAAACCCCTGTGTAGAAGTTTTAATCATGTACAGAATGGCATTAGGTAGCTAAACCTTTACTTTTTCTGAGCTGTATAGCTTTTTCTTCCTATTGCGTACTAGAACAAGAACAGGGGAAATAAATATCCTTCTGGTTTCTAAGTATTGATTTACTTTTGATTTGTGTGACCTTGCTGAAGCAAAGTGGTCTTGATCAGTCTTTAATGTCTCTCTGGAGAGAGATGCTAGTGCTGCTAACAGTATTGTAAGTGGACACTGAAAATTACTTTTTATTTATTTATTTCCTTGAATAGCACTTGCTGGACAAGTTATGTAAAGAGATAGAAAAAGACCTGCGCTTATCAGTTCATACACACCTGAAGCTGGATGACAGAAATCCCTTCAGAGTTGGTATGAAGGATCTAGCTCACTTCTTCTTTCTGAACCCAATACGTTTTTTCAATCGATTTATTGACATAAAAGGTGAGGAGTTACACATTTTCTTGATTCCATTACTTTCATCTCTGTTACACTTTGTCTTAGTGTATCTTTTCACTTCTTTCCATGCTTCCCTAAGTAAGTCGTAGTATTTTAGTTCATCCTTCTATGTGTTTGCAGCTTATGTAACTCACTATTTGGACAAGACCTTCTACAACTTAACGACTGTAGCTCTTCACGACTGGGCCACCTACAGTGAAATGAGAAACCTTGCAACTCAGCGCTATGGTTTAAGTATGACTGAAGCACATCTTCCCAGCCAGACTCTGGAACAGGTACAGTGCCCACAGGATATGAACATAATTAGTTCCATTACATTGTCATACTAGCTAGCTTTTCAAAGGACTTTGTCATTGAAGTGACAGTACCCAAGAGTAGAGAACTGTTTGGGAAAAGTGACCTTTAACTTCTGGTTGACTTCTGATACAGGATCTTTGGAGATAATGCCAGTATCAGTCAATTTAATGTTGGATTTGTATCATTCATTTTTTAACATAAGACTTAATAAAATGAAATCGGGTATACAAAGTCAGAGGATGTTTTCTTGAAAATTTAGTATCAGCAACGTGGCAAGCAGTGCATCTGGAATACAGCTGTCACAAGTCTGGAATGACCTTTGAATGGTAGGTCTTTTCCTTGGTTTATTACTTGCTTCTCAGCAGGTTCTTTAGTGATCCTCAAGAGGAACTGTTTCACAGGCTGCACATCAAAGACTTTGGGACATCTGTGCTTAGCTTAATAGGAGAGTGACTCAGAGCCTCCTAGAAACTGCTAAACATGGTTACATATAAAGTTGTAGTTTCATCAAGTTAATTGTGAAGGCGTTCACTGTTACAGGGTTGGTGCAAAGGAAACGCAACTTGCATATTTCTGAAGACTTTCCTTCAAGAGTTTTAGTATCTTCGGTATTTTTGGCAGTTAGCTTCATTCCCTCGTTTGGGTTAGCACATTAGTGAGAGCTCTTAAAAATACAGCTTCTTTTTATCGTAACATTCATGATGGTAGTACCTTCCTAAGTTGAAAGAGGATGTAGAATTAAGAACTGTAGCTGCCTCTTGGTATAAAAGGGCTGTGGATTTGTTTCTATTTCTGGCTTTGGCTTTCTCTTGGCAATATTTGACCATCACATTGTTATAAAGAATTAAATCATTTCACACCATCGGTTTCATAACATTCATTCTGGTGTGAGCTTTACTTCAAAACAGAGACACCCTATGCTTCATTCCCTGCCAGCCTCAGCAAAATCCAGATAAAAACTGTGGCACAATTGAAAATAGAGAGGATGCTGTTTAATGTTTGCACTCTATGCACAGTGATACCAAAGGGTCTCCTTAAAGCAAAACAGTTGTAAAATTTGTGTTGTAAATACAAAACTCCAGTCTTCTAGACAGGTTGGGCAAAACGATATCAGAAGGTAGCTAGTTGTTCTGTAGAAATCTATGTGTCTGTAGAAACCTGTAAGGCAAGATTCCATTTTCTGGAACTTGGGGACAACTAAATCTCCATTTAGTTTATTTTTTTTTAATTGGGCCTTGTAGAATAGACTGGAGGATTCCTTACTTTTGGGGGAAGCTGGAAAAAAACAGCGAGAGGTATAAATGTTAAAACATGAGTTGAGCCTTTTTGCTCATCTAAGCATTACAAAAATTCATAAAGGATTCTTCGTTTTGTGAAGCAAAAGCATTACTTTCTAAAATGCTTTCAAATAACTACAGAAATAGTAATTTCGTGCCTTAGTGATTAGGCATGCTGGTAGTTCTTGAGAATTTGTATTATAGTAATTCTCAATAGATAATATTATTTCAGGGTCTGGATGTTTTGGAAATCATGAGAAATATTCATGTTTTTGTATCTCGCTACCTCTACAATCTGAATAATCAGGTAAGGTATATCCCATACTTTTTTCTGGATTTGGCTCTGATTTGAAGGCATTGAGAAATGTGGAGTAGTATACATGTAATAAACCCCAAATGGAACGAACATATGTAATACTAAGCTGTGAAATAGCTGTTGCAGCTCTAGAAAAACATCTTTGGGGATGCTGTAGATATGTTTCAGAGAATGATCTCTGAGCATATGTAGAGTATGGTGTCCCAGTAGGATCACTCCATGTCAGAAATTTCGGTGAAGCTTGGAGAAGGCAGCAAGGATAATTGGCTGCTATATAAGGACATACTGAGTACATGATTTTTCAACTTGAAAAAAAGAGTATCTGAAAAGGGGTTATTAATGAGATGAAGCAGTGAATGACATGGAGAACAAGTACAGGGAACAATCCTTTGTGGTTTCTCACAATGTGAGAATGAGAAGCCCACTATGAAAACAAGCAGCTTCCTTAAAGAAAAGGAAGTACTTGTGTTCACAGGACATAATTCACTAGTGGAGCTCATTGCCATGGTATATAGTGGGGCCAAAAGTACAAATAATTGCCAGAAAAGTTCAGACCAGTTAATGTAGGATGTATTTTCAATGAATACAAGGCTTTGGGTACAACATCTGCCTTGGAATTGTTGAATCACCCACTTTGCAGAAATTGGAAAAATCTACCAGATAAAGTTTATTGTATACATGCTGTGTTTTCTTGGTTGTTTCCCTAATCACTTGCTATTAGCTGCTCTCAGAAATAGACCATAGGTTACCTACATTGGTAATTTATTACGGAATCAGTTTTGGGTAAATAACTTTTTTTTTTTTCTTGCTGCCCCTCCCCCCATCTCCCAGATCTTCGTTGAAAGAACAAGTAATAACAAACACTTGAACACTATCAATATCCGACACATTGCTAATTCAATTCGAACTCATGGAACAGGAATAATGAACACAACAGTGAGTATCTTTTGTGCTGCTGTTGGATTTTTATTTTTTTTTTTAATAGTACACAAAAGTCTCCAACCTTTTGCATCTCCTAATAGTTTATTTGGTTGTGCAGTTTTAATAATACACACAGAACATTATTATCACATTAATAAAGCAAATCAGTTCTTGGACATGACACAAATCAGTATTACAATCTCTTGGGACTTATGCCACTTCCAGTTGTTACATAAAAGTTAATGAAGAGATCTAAACACATCAAAGAAGATATAGGTGTTCTGGTGGGACTTCAAATTTCATTAAAGATTATACTACTTAACTGGCACAGTAGAATATTTTGATTTCTAAGCTGCCTGCTTAGATTAGCATGCTCTGAGTTTCTCCTCATTGACACTAGGTAGATAGTTTTGCTGCGGTTAAAGCAAATCTTGAAGAAATGCAGTAAGTTCCTCTTGTAATCATTAAGTTTAAGAAGCATCAGCTTTTCAACTTGTAAAATAAAAGCTACAGGTTTCTCATCACTTATTGGAGGACTGTGACTTCTTACTGCAGTGCTTTTGGTGATGTCTGTAGCGTAGATGGTCATTTTAACCAGCCAAAGGCATTTACCTCTTTGCAAGGTAGATAAGGGCCCTTCCTGTGGCCTGCCTACTGCAACATGAATGTATCACGGTTCTCAAGTTTGGATATGGTGCCAAAGGTATTTTCAGGCTGGGGCTTCTTTCTACTTCTGTTTTCTTTTCCCTGTTCTTCTGGCCCTATTAAAAGAATCCCCAAACCCAACAACAACAAAAAACCAAACAAACCCCCCCAAAACCCCACACCAAACAAAAAACCCCTAACTTGCTGAAATATTGAACCCACTCTCAAGTAATTACTTTAGAAGTGGAAATTATTAGGAAAATAAGGTTTTTGTGGTTTGTTGCGCTATTGGAAATAACTGTTTGCACTATTCTTCTAAAGGACTTCAGTTACTCAAAAAAATGCTGTTACTTACATTATTTCATGGTGATGTAGAGCTATTCACTTCTGATTGTGAGTAAAGTTGTTTATGCAGACATGAGATGTAACTGAGATGTGTAGGGTGAAAGTGTGCTTCTGCCTTATGAGAAAGTGTTTCAGAAAACTTTGAGGAAGTGAAAAGGTGTGTCAGGAGGTTATGCAGATTCCGCAGCTTGACTGAGGAAGTTGAGCTTCTTTGCTCTTTTCAACTTGAAAAGTTTGTGTTGCTTCAAAAGGTCAGTTACAAGACATTCCGAACATAAACTAATGGCTTTGTAGGGCAGGTCATTGAACTGAAATAGCAAGCTTGTCCCTTGGTCCTTCTGCCCTTCCTGAAAGATAGTAAGCCTTCCAGAAGGGTTTTCTTTACTCTTTTAAACCAGTGAAACGAAAAAGGTAAGTAGAGAATAACAAATAGAAGTAAACTGAGTAGAAGCTTCCATATAAATACAAATTACTCAGGAATCTACTGAAAACAGGTTGCTAGATATGCTTGTTACTTTGCTAACTTTCTTGATTTGACTAGGGTTTTTTTTCCTTCTAGGTAAACTTCACTTACCAATTTTTGAGGAAAAAGTTTTATATTTTTAGCCAGTTCATGTATGATGAACATATCAAATCCCGACTTATCAAAGACATCAGATTCTTCAGGGAAGTCAAGGATCAAAATGATCACAAGGTATAGTAATTCTTGAAGGACTGAGAGTAACTTGGCTGAAAGAAGTGCTACTTTCATGTGACTGAAGGTGCACCAAACCATAACAATCCTATTATTTAAATGTGTATTTCCAGACAAAATGACAGCTTTTGTCCTAGCAAAAGGCACTGTTACAAATGTCTGTATTCAGAATGGCTTTGTTTCATTCTGGCTGCTCTGTAAATAGGAGGTTGGCTAAAATAATTTTCTCAGTGACCTGAAAACAATGATTTGATGGAGCCATAGTCTATTGGAGGTTCTAAAGTTTTGGTCCGAATCACGCTTCACAGTTATTGTTAGTTTGGAATAATAAGATTATTCAAATTTAATCCAAAATTATGTGAACATGTAACACATATTCCAGTAATGTGAAGCTTTGGGGTCTAGGGTCTGATTTTTCCATGCTGGAAAATAGATTTCTCAAAAATGTGAGACAGTATATTTAGTAAAATAGACTGGCAGTTTCTTTGTATGTAAAGTGCTTATTTCTTTTAGGAATACTTTCTCATTCACAGTTAACACTCGTATTTCACTTCTCAGCTTGCAAGAGTGAATTAATATAGAGAGGCAGGTGTATAATCTAAAAAAAAACCAAAACAACCAAACCCAACCGTAGATGTGAGGTATGAATATGTTGCAAATAGAACTGCATTGACATAGTGAAAAAAAAATTAAGGATAGGTAATTATTCTTACAAATTATTCTAAAATATTTTTCTAGTATCCTTTTGAAAGAGCAGATAAATTCAACCGCGGCATCAGAAAACTTGGAATAGCCCCAGATGGACAGAGCTATCTTGACCAGTTCAGACAACTCATAAGTCAAATCGGTACGAAATCTTATCTAAGAAAATGTTATAAATGTTATGAAATAGAAGTGATCATCATTGTCTAGTAACTGAACTTTTAGCTCAGGCTAAAACTAGATTTAACGCCAGTTGGATGGAAAGTACTTCATTTGTATGAAAAATAAATGCTCTCGTTTAACTACACAGAAATGGCCCTTGCATGTCTTAATCTAAAATATAGCTACAGCTTGCACGGATGCCTGTTCCCTTTTAAGTTCTTCTTTTCTTTGTTACGGAACTGACTTTTACCCAGATTGAGTGTATTTCCCAGTAAAAAACCCAGTACTCTTAAGTTCATTTATTTCAGAAAATAGCCATATATCCAGCTGAAGTAGCTTTGAGTGATGCATGCATGATATTACAGTGGTATTTGCAGCCATCGATGCTGTGGATGTGCAGGACCGATCTGAACTTGCCACGTGTTTAATTTGTCCAGTGGAAACAGTTTGTACTATTTGGCCCTTATCCTATCATAAAAGTGAACATGATCTTGCTAGGTGATGCGTTTATGTTTTACTTCTCTACATAGACTTTTGATACCAGGATTCAATGTAACTTTTTAAATTTGGCTTTCAGAACAGTTTCTTTGCGAGAATTATATGGCAACTTTAATTTACATTTCAGAGCTTGTAGGAGTTATGAAGAGTGTGTGTATTTATGTAATTACAAGTTGCTTCCTTGTTTTTTCTTGTTTTTAAAGGCAATGCTATGGGTTATGTACGAATGATAAGGTCTGGTGGACTTCACTGCTGTAGCAGTGCAATCAGGTACTTCCACAAATATTTCATTTTTCTGTTTTCTTCTCATTCCTTTGCTCCTTATCCATGCTCATATTCTCTAGGTTCTTATCCAGCCCCCATAAATCTTGAAAAAATGTGTATTTATGCCTTCATTGTAGTGGAATTACCAAAAACAATGCTGGAATTCAGAACTGTATAATCATTGTCATAAACCACTAAAAATCAAACAATTTCTATGCAAAAATGATGCAAAAGAAGTAACAGAATTTACATGTAAGTCATTAGTCCTTAATTAAGTCAGTAATTCCTGATGTTTATCACTTCAGGGGTGCATTAAGGAAAAATATTACAATCCTTAAGGAAGTTGGAAAAAAACATCTTTGATACTTCTTCCTGTGTACAGATGATTGTGTTTTATATAAGGCCATTAAAACATAGTGACTTTACATTACAAAGAAATAGTTGGTTTTCTTGCCAGTAACAGTAAACTTACAGTTATCAAGGGCAGCGAGTGTTAGAGAGAGGTGATGGTAGCCTGGTAAAAACAGAAGTATAAATAATGTAACGTGTGTTTAGAAGTGAATTTAATAGTGCCTGGATGAGAATGGCATGGCAGGTATAATGGCAGTAGTTCAAGCCCAGCAGACTAAATTAACTAAATTATAAATTATGGTAGATACTTCAGTGAACATAAGCAGTTGAGCATAATCCTAACAAACAGTAAGTTTTCAGGTTCGTTCCTGATCTGGAAGATATCGTGAACTTTGAAGAGCTGGTGAAAGAAGAAGGACTCTCGGAAGAAACGCAAAAAGCAGCAAGGTACCCTAACATCATACTTTTGAGGTCTGGGGCATGGATGGGATTAAAGAATTGTAATTTTAAAGTTATAAATGCTGCTGTTAGGAGTGTGTGTGTGTTTTAAAAGTTCGACTAACTTTTACAACAAAGCAGAGAAAATAGAGGCAGTTATTTTAAAAATGCAAAGTGCATTTATACTAATAGACTGTTAGAACCTGTTTTCTTGATAAAATCCTTATGGTTTAAAGGCTAACAAGCTGTCTTCATCATGTGCCTGACATCTGCTCTTAGAATGTTCAGGGCCTTAGGGAAAAGATGCAAGTATTTTATTCATAGACCTTTTATGAGAAAATTAAGTCAAGAAACACAATTCAAGGTGGCGGTAGAGGTAGGGTGTAACCTTGGACACTCTGGGTCAAATACTCGATTGTGGGTGTAACCAAAGGGTGACCATAAGGGGTGAGAAAGCGAAGAAACTTCTAGCAGAAACAGAGTAACACACTGCTTATCCTTCACAGGCAGTTGGACTCTGTTCTCAGTGACCTCACACGTAACTTTGCAGAAGGAACGGAGTACTTCAAAATGCTGGTGGATGTATTTGCTCCTGAATTTCGCAGTCCAAAGAATATGCATTTGCGGAACTTCTATATAATTGTTCCCCCACTGGTTAGTATTTGCGTTGTGTGTACCAGTCCTTATTTTTTAAAAAATGTATTAGATCAGGTTTGTGTCTAAATGTTTTGTATTAGGCTGTTGACAAGCATATTCTGCTTTCTTCCCTGATGGAGTGGGATCGTTTGGGGCATGGCTCTGTTGATAGTTGTCCAAAGCCTTGTTTTTCTTTATTTACATCAGTTCATGTACTAGCACTCAAAAGGTGACTTTAAAAACTTCTCCTGTTTGAGTCAAATATGGAGAAGCCAAGATGAAAAAGAGGAATAAGAACAGCAAGGATGAAGGGAATTTAAAATTATGTTCTTCAGCTTTCTCGTGTGTGCTCTTTCTCCATCACATTAGGGTCTTTTTAATGCCATGTTCTAATGCCATAAAATCGGGGCCTTCTCTGTTGCAGTTGGACCTGGCTTTGCTAATAAGCTTGGTTTTGAAGGAGGTAATGCACACTTGAGTGCAGCAGAAATTCTGGGCATTTGGAGGCAGTTAGGTTTGAAGACCTAAATGATCTAAACATTCACGTGTAACATCCCATTTTAGAAACTAATTTTGGAATGTCAGTGAGCCATAAACTGCAAACTGTGAGGGGACAGGTGTGTCATGGTGACAGAAGTGAGGGAAGGTGAAGGCTCGTGACAAATACTTTTGTTCCTTTTCGTTTGTGGATTTTTTTCTGACAAATACAGTTCTGGGAATATACCATCCATTTAAGTTTTTAAAAGGCATTTCATGTAGTTAGAAGTTTGTGGAGTTGTTGATGTACACACATTTCCATATCTCAAGAGTAGTTATTGCATACAAACACATACCCATCGCTTGCCTTTATTGCTTGGATCTATTGTTAAAAATCATTGTAAATGTGAGACTATTGCAATAGTTTAACTGTTTTCTAAATAGAGTGAAATAACATACTGTAGCATTAAAACACTAGTGTCTTTAAGCTTTCCAGGAACCTGGGCTGTTTTAGTTATCCTTTACTTGTTTACATGTTTACCTCTAGTAATCACCAAGAGAATGCAAAGTAATAGTCTGACAAGAACAGTGAAGATGATGTGCCTTTGTTTTTTTACTTACACATATGCAAATGTTTTTCAAAGTTTAACTGACTGTCTTACCAAAAAATCTAGGAAAAGGACATATTGTCATGCAAATACGCCTAATGGTGGGAGACACAATTAATGCAGTTTTGTGTGTGGAATTATATTCATAGGTAACAGTGTGTATGTGAATACCTCTTAAAATTTGTGAGTCTTTCTTGATGATTCTGAGACAGCTTTTCACTCTTTCAGACCCTCAACTTTGTAGAGCATTCAATCAGTTGCAAGGAGAAATTAAATAAGAAGAACAAAAGTGGAGCAGCTTTCACCGATGATGGGTTTGCCATGGGTGAGTTTCAGCACACTGAGTAGCCTTTGGGTAAGCCAACATAACTGATATTCGCAAGAAAAGTTTTATTTATATTTTGTGTGTTCCCATAATTAAAAATTCCATAATTAAAATGTGGGTTGTGTTGGCTTCAGCACAATGGATTTGGGGGCTATTGCTGTGGTCAGAATCTCCTGAGCATGGAGTATGGGAGCACACAGTTTTGTCATATGTCAGTGCTCCCCGGTTTCTTTCAAAGTTTGCAGATCTTGGCAGATAAGAAGGTATGCAAGTCTTTGGATAAGTTGTAAGGTTTTTAGAAGTTGTGACTTGTTCTTTATTGTGATTTTTTTTCCTGTTAGATTTAACTGTAAATTAATTGCAATTCAAACTTTATTTGTGTGGGAGTTACCAACTTGGGCTGAACCAGTAAAGACATTCATAAAATGTTTTACAAATCGCATGTTGACTTTGGTACGTGGTTTGTTAATGACTATAGGTGTGGCTTACATTCTGAAGCTTTTGGATCAGTACCAGGAGTTCGATTCTCTGCACTGGTTCCAGTCTGTTAGAGAGAAGTATGTGAAGGAAATAAGAGCGCTAGCTAAGCAACAGAATGTGCAGTCCACTAATCAAGATGAAAAACTACTACAGACTATGAACCTTACCCACAAGCGACTGGAAGTTTGTTTACAGGTATAACATGGGTCTAGTTAGGTTTTCTGTATTGAGTTCTGCACTTGCCCGTCACAATTGAGGGATCTGTTTTCTGATGAAACTTATCAAGAGCAAAAACCATAGGGCATTGTCTTAGAGCAGTAATGCAAAAAGAGTCTAAGGACTTGAGGTTTGTGATCTGGAGGGGCTGTCATAAGTATTTATGATATTTGAGTGAGGCTGGAACTTGACCTGGTTGATTGGGAGTCTTTGGCCTATGGAGTCTGAAGTCTAATGCAACTAAAACCTAAATGCTTAAATAGAGGAGAGTGTATCTTTTTGGCTAAATTCTTTCTAGCAAAGTTTTTATATAACACTGTAAACCCTAAAGAGTTGTTTCGGTGTTAATTCTGAGCTGTCAAGTTGAATGATGTTCTAGCTGTTAAATAGAGGGAAGATGCATTTGAATTTTGAAGCATACGATTTCAGATTTCATCAGTGATGTAAATGCCTTCTCTCTTTCTCTCTGCTCTTGATTTGACAAGGCTATGGGGCAGATCTGTAGCTGACTATTTACAAATAGCCCATGATTACGTTCTGCAAACGCAAATCTGTTGTTGAAATAGATAAAGCCCTGTATGTCCTCATGACTGCCATGAGTGTTCACTGTGTTTGGTCCTGTGCTGTTAAAAACCCCACGGCACTGAACCTTATTCAGGAACTGGTCAAGCTTGTCATTAAATTACTAGCTTTGCATGACTGTCCATGGGCAAGTTGCTCCAAATTGTCACTGCTGCTACAAACCTCATTTTCAGCTTTGTAGATTAGTGACAGATTTGTTGCACTGATGCTACTTTGATTAAATTATCCTTTCGTGGTTTTGGATGACATCTGCTTTGTAAAATGCCTGTGAACAAGGTATGAATGGAGGAAGATTTTCAAAAGCATTAAAGTGATTTCGGTGTTGAAATCTTGTTACCTTAAGACGCGTCTGAAAAATCCCATTTATATCTGTCCACAGAATCATTCTTGTGATGCGCTGACACTGCTCTTCTGTATCTTTTCCCTTAGGAATTTGAACTCCTATATTTCTCCCTAAGTAGTGCAAGAATATTTTTCAGAGCAGATAAAACTGCAGCAGAAGAAAACCAGGAAAAGAAAGAAAAAGAAGGTGAGTGAATGCTAGATGTAGAACACTGGCTTATGAGAGAAGGTGCCTTAATAGGGAAGGTACTTTTCTTGCTTTTTTTCCATAGCTGCTTTCTCACTAGTGCGCTGATTTTAGTATTCCAGAAAGAGTTTTATGGGGTCAGGGGTGATTGAGTATTCAAGAACGGCTCACAGAGGCTTTTTTTGAATGGGTGCATTTCAAGCTGGGCTTGGGGCAGGGGAAACCCCAAAAAACCCACACCACAAAAAAGGCAACCAACCCCAAAAAATCTGAGACAGGGAGAATTGTTCACGTGCCATAATATGAATTTCAGTAACTTCAGCACTGTACTTACCCTCTCAATTACAGATTTTGACAATGACAGCCTTTTTCTACACAACCTTAGCTGGTGTGAAATAAACTGGTGTTTTTCACCTGTTGTTTACCAGCTGTTTTTTCAACTTAGGCAGGCAGATAATGCAGTTACTATACGTGACTTTCAGATGTTTATGGTATGTTTTGGTCTACCACTGAATTATTTTCAGAGGCTAAAATCTAAAATTTGTGAAGTGGTCTGTTGACTAGGTAACGTGGGTATTTTGCATTTTATGTCCATGCTTATATTTTCTCCCTTGTGAATTCTGGAAGATTCTTTTCAAAGAATTGAGAACGCTCCTAAGGATTAAGGTATAGAAATGCAGTTCAGTGGCAGGTTACTTAAACTCAGGTAGCAGTACATTAAAAATGGAATTGGTAAATAATTTTCCACTGTAGTTCGGACAAAAGCACAAGTGACCTGTGAGAGATCAGTCACTGGTGCCAAAGATCAGTTTTCTTCTGCACTAGGAAAATAGTTTGGGAGAAATAAGTCCTTTAGCATGAAATTATATTTGATCATATTCAGTGAAGTTACTCAAATAATTGGGTTTTTTTGTTTGGTTGGTTTTTTTTGTTTTAGTTGAACAAAAAAACCCTCAGCCAAACAAAAAACCCCAACCCCCACAAAAATACCCAAAAGCCAACCGCAAGCATTGCGGTGAGTAAGAATATATGTATTACCCTGGCTTCTTCAGGAGAGCATTCTGTAGAACATTGGTTACTTAATTATATTTTAGGTTAAACATTCACTATTGTGATATACGGTTGGTTCTTTGAAAAATGTGTTTTGTGGTGAGAAAAGCTTGAAATGCATACCAGGGTGAAAGGTTTAGAGTAGGGTAGTATCTTTGCTTTCTACTGTAATACTGGAGTTTGGACTGGGCAAAATGTATGAGCATGCATGTATAATCTTTACACAAATTCTACTGACTGAAGAAACTTTTCACCCCAAATACAGATTTCTTTGCAGGGTCAGGACCCTTTGTGCTGCAAGGTCAGCTTGCATATGCTGACTGTGGTATACTGTGTCAAGTGATTTATGACGTCAGCATAATAAAAAGTATGTTAAGACTTTATTACTGCCTTCAACAAAGCATTAACCATGATCCATGTCTTTTTTTTTTATTATTTTTGTAGAAGAATCTGTTAAAGCAAGCAATGGAGATCTTCCCAACTCTACGCCTGCGGATCCTGTTGTGAAATGATATGGCTGGTATGGGTGATGATTATTACTCAAATAATTCATCTTCTTGTTGTTATCAGTAACGCTGTAGGGGTAAAGCTCTAGACTTAATGTACTTGCTCTGTTAAACCCAAGAGAAAATGTACAGTAGTATACTAGCATCCAGTGAGGCTAGGTCTGTGTTTGTATATCCTGTAGAAACTTCCGTTTTTCAGGAGTTTACGTTATTTCCAGCACTTTCTTTAGATTGAAAATAGTTATATAAAATGTTTTTATAAAAAGGCCATTACTTTGAAGTACAGATAAAAAAGAACTTACTAATTTTTAGATGCATTCTTGCATCTCTAACGTAGCATTAAACAAAAAACCCCAAACTCTTAGGCCATTGGTGTGATATTTGAACTGGTGCATCTCTTCAAGCACTTCAGACATCTCTAATCAAGATACTGTGCGTATCTATTGTCAAAAAATAATTTGGATATGTTTTTATGCAGTCTGGTTGTATTCGGTGCAGTCACAGACTACACTGTAGGATTTAACAGTGTATGTTGTGAATGTATGTTAAAGCTGTTACACAAAATGGAAATCCTTATTAATGTCTTATGCCATAAACCCTTATTATTACTACAGCTAGTATTTGCACTGTGGGAACTTAGGATCCTGTCAGACATCTATTTTCCCCTGCTGTTCCCCCCCACCCTGCCCCACTCCACCCCACGCCCCCATCAGAGGATGGGAAACCCAGAAAAGTTAACATAATAAATTACTTTTTCATTTCATACCGAAGGTCTGATTTGCATCCACCGAAGCAAGGAAATCCAGAGCCAAGACAGAACCACAATCAGCTCTTCCTTTTATGACCAGACACTGTGTGATGGGTGTCTGTAGCTATTAAGTGATCTTACAGTTCATTAATATGTTGTGCCTAATTGCAAGTTTCAGCCTCAATTCCGTATTTCCTAGCCTTTGTAGGTCTGTTTGTGTTGTTCATGCAGTCTTACATGCCTGATGATTAACAAGAATTGCACTGCAGGCTTCAGAAGCTGCTGAACACTGTGAGAACTCTGTATAAATCCGACATCTGTCAATGCCTGCAAGTAGAGGTTCTATATTGTGCAAGAGTTACTCGGATTCCTAACTTAAGTAGCTAGACTTTAGCTTAAAAGTAAACACCACTTTCATTAAAAGATATAGGTGTATTTTCGTCTCCCAGAACATAAAACACTTCTAGGTTTTACTAACTAGAATAAACTACTGTAGTCAGTCCAACTGAGAATTACTTTTGGGGAGTGCTTTTCTTTGGCACACTCAACTGTAGTTTTAGATCATACTTGTCAGCTTCTTTCCTCTCTTCTAATGACAAAAAAAGGTAATTTTTAATGGTTCAAATTGTTCCATCCACCCTTGTCACCGATTAAGACAATTCCTGATATGCTTCTGATTCGCCTTTTCCTGCCAGTCACTTCAACGTTCAGAAAGCTAGGACAAATGTTTTGTTGCAACTAGAAAGACCAGACTGATACAAAAGTCCTTTTGTTGGTTCTGAAAACATGACACACAAACTTTATGGACTGTTTAATTCAGCTGGGCTCATTAAAGTTTTTATTTTTAATTCATTATAACTGCAGAGACTGCCCTAAGGAATGCTGCATTACTTGATTTATATTTTTGCCTTTTTATTTTGAAACAGGTATTTTTTTTGTAAGTTGTGTACTTTCTTTTTTGACCAAATTGTGCCCGCACTGAACGCTCAGCAGTGCTGCTGAGATCAGCATTCTTGCTGCTGCTGCTGCTCATTTCCACACTGTTGCAAGCGGCAGTTGCAGTGTGCGTATTTCCATGTTCCTTGGCTCAGCTGAAGTCGCGTGAGTTCTTGGCTCGGAACGGCCAAGTACTGCGCTTCCTTCTTCACGGCGACTGCAGAATCACATCGAGATGGTGTTGGCTTCCCCCAGGATGGGTTTGCTAGGTAGCTCTGTACAGCCAAGACATTACCCACGCCGTAATACAATCTGCTTTTGTTTTCCCCTTCTCCTCTTTCTTTGGAAAGACACTATCTTGGATAGGTGATACTTTGCAGTTGAGCATAAAGTGAACTGCGCGTTTTCCTAGTGTATGGTGGCTAACAAATTCACGTGGTTCCGGTGATGGAAATTCCACAGGAAAGACAAAAGGCCTATTTTTATAGAACTCAGTTTGACCTGGGAGACCTGACTGTATACTGTATGTGGCAAAAATATATACATGCACACAAATATGTACCGTGGTAACTGAGCTATTCTTGCTAACACAGGATTGTAGTTTTATTTCCTTCTTCCTTTTTGTCATGTAGCAGCATATACATGCAGAAAGCTTTTCTCATCTGACATACAAGCTGGGTCCTGGATTTGGATGTCACACCCCCCTCTTGTCAGTGAGAGTCACACTAAATTCTTCTTTCCCCACAAGGATCTGGAAGGGGTGCAAAATTCTTGCTGTGGTGCTACTACTATTGTCATTGCTTTTGCCCTCCAGTTCCGATTACAGGAACAAAATGGACCCCAACTAGTTGTCTACAGATGAGATGATGGCGCTAAAACAAAACGTGCCCCAAACTAAACGGACCGTGCTCACTGAAAGTCCCGAGGTGATAAAAGGAAAGTGAGGATGATGAGTTTGCTTCAGGGATATAAAACAGATCTCTAGGCCTTTCCTTCAGGCCAGGGGCAAAACAGGCTGAGGGCCAGCCTCTCTCCCCAGAAGGCAGCCGCCACCGCAGCTCACGCGTTTGGCCTTGTGACAAGGCTTGCTGCAGGTGGGAGCGGTAGCAGCTGCCCTTCCGGAGGTCTCGCAACCTGCTTCTGATGTGGTGCTGCGCCCTTCTGTGCCAGAGGCCGTGGGCTGCCTTCCCCTTCCTCCTTTGGGCACTGAGGTCAGGGAGCGCAGGGCACAGCCAATGCCCAACTGCCCCTCGGCCCTGAGGGCGAGGGGTGTTAGCCTTGGCTGGTGACAAGGGATGGCCCCAGCAGCGCCCAGCGGGTGTGTGCCTCACGGGGAAGCGAAGGGCGGGTGCTGAAGGGCAGATTCCGGAGGTCCTACTGTGGTCTGTAATCAGAAGTAAATTTGAGGTTTCATCTGATGTCCATCACCAACAGCTGTCTTCAGCTTCTCAGGTATAAAGGACCAAATGTAACACTTAATGTTTCCTAACGCATTGTACAAAAGGGTATTTTGTTACCTCAGGCTCTTTGGTTTGTGAGAACATTATGTACATAAAACTGTGTTAATAAATGCAATTTTGAGAACTTCATTCTTAGTGTCTTCAGTAACATCAGTTCAGCAGGTCTTACTGTTTTTAGTAAGACAGCTTCAACTTTTATTTATTAAGTTTTTGTGTCAGTTACTAACAGTTTTCTTCCGTGGCTCTTCTGAACATTCAGCAACCACCTAAATGGAATTTATTCCCCATCAGACACTTGGAGACTGGGATCCTTCAGGTGCTGCAGCACAGGTTCTGCTTACAGAAAATCTAGTTTCCTACTAAGTGAAGTTTGAGGAATTTCAGCCACTTGTTCCAGTTACCTTATCTCGATTAACACAAACTGCCACAGATCACACACCTACCCCTCCATAACTCTGTTTATTTTTGTTTGTTCTTGCAAAGTACAGTTTCTCACATTTTCAGGTTAAACTGGAGGGGGAAAAAATTAAACTTATTAGCCAAATATAGTATCTAATTTCAGGAATAGTACTATGAGACTAGTCAATACATTGTGTAGATTTATAATTAGCATTTTATTGCTCAGTTTCTTAAAACCAAAGATTGCTGGTAGACTTAGCTGTCGCATGTCACCATAATGTTAAAAATGCAAATAATTCTTATTATAAAATACTTACTTGTCCTACAATTATGATCTCTGGCAACTTCAACTCTTAAGAACCCTAACCACAGGAAAAACCGCACACAACTAACACGCCACATCTGCTGACTACTTCTGATGTTTGCATGTCAGTGGTATTGAGAATAATAAATCAAGGAGGTACATTATGTCCATTATTTAATTATAGAATGGGGTGAGCGTGGTCTCCATGAAGGTAAAAGTAGGCACTTAGATCTGTTCTGTAAGCTTATTCTAGATGCAATATAAAAATAGATTATATTAATAGGAAAAATTTACTGTTTAACAAACTGTTTTGTAAATAGGCTAGCACAAAAGATAGTATCTTGTTACGCTTCAACTAGACTAAAAATAACTTCATCTGAAAATAAAGTAAATAGTGCATTTTTAACCTTCATTCAGATGCACAGGATCATGCAAACTATGAAAACTGACTGTGGTAGGAAATTTGAGGCCTGATACTTGTTAAAGGAGCTGACAGCTTGCACCCAATTCAGTGGAATTGTAAATCTGAAGAAATGCCATTAACCCTTTGTGGCTGACAGCTGTGCTGTCCTAACCGCCAGCAGGCAAGGGGCTAATGCCGACACAAGATTGTCCGCTTCCCCGATGCACCTACACACCGCACAGTCACAAACGCGAAAAGCCCGAAAGGCCAAGTCCTGCTGCTGCTCCATTGTGAAGCCAGAGGAAACCCCTGTGAAGATGCCACGCTCCTTCCAGCAGGAGAACAGAAGCTGGCCCCTGCGTGCGCCTGGGATGGAAACCCAGAGATTCTTGCAAAACCACTCCCTGTTCTTCCAGCTCCCACACAGGCTGCAGGAGGCGACAAGGGTTTTTCTTACGCTTCCGATTCCTCCCCTTCTTCCCGCGTGGTTCCATCCTCTTCTGACTGATCGTTCAGAAGCACAAACTTCCCGTCATTTGTTAACGGCACAGACTTCATTAGCTGAGCTAATGCTTCTGGGTCCTGAAGAAAAACAAAAGACAGTCCAGCAGGCTGCAGCAGTCTTTGAGGAGCACGCAGTTTTCCCAGTACTTCTTGTTAAGGTTTGCAACTTTTCTTTTTTTTTTTTTTTTATGACAACCTTTAGACTGAAGGCCTGAAACAAATAACCCCTGTTGGTTCAGTAAAACCACCCCTTGGGTATATAACAGAAGTCATTGATTTTAAGCCTCTATTTTGCTGCTCTTACCTGGCACTGATGTAATTAGCAAAAAACAAGGAGAAAAGTAACTGTCTAAATAAATCATTTGTTATACCTGTGCTTAGTGCTGGTAACTAAAAGCTCATTCCCCTGACTTGTTCTGAAATCTTAGCAGCAAAAATATATAGCAAATGTCAGTGTATTAGTGTCGCATCTTTATATAAATAAAATTTATCTACAAGGGGCTAAATAACTTTGCTGTTGATTTTAAGTGGAAAAACGTGGTGGTTTTTGTCTCTAAGAGAGGAAGGAGTAGGAGTTTCTAAAAGTGAAATAGCAACGTGTGTGATTTACACCTCATCCCAAAGAGTTTATTTGGGTTTTTTTGAAAGATCTTGCTCACAGCTTCCTTTCAAATGTCAACAACTGGATTTGTATAGTCCCGAGTTTGATTTGAGGTGGTAAATTTGATCTCAGATCCAGCTACTGCAAAGTCAAACCGAGTCTGGTTTTGCATAACCAATCCTGGGGCTGTGTTAAATCATGGCTGCAAAACTTTGTCATTAGGAGGCACAGCAGTTTTTTTCTCTTACACACACATGAAGTACCTGGATGATGCAATCAAAAGCAGAACAGGAATATCAGAACATAGACATGGGGAATGAAACAAACTTACCTTCTGTGCCTCGATGATTTCTTTTCCCAAACTAATGGCATAGCAAATCTGAAAAAAACAAACAAACAAAAAAACCCCCCAAACATATATACACATATATATAGAGAGAGAGAAAGAGAATTTAGGTTTGGTTTGGTTTTTGTTCCTTAATTGGGACTTAAACACAGAAGTGTTAGTGCAAACTTAGTCTTAAGTACAGGTCTAAAAGCAGAGGTGAAATACCAACTCATTGTGCTAACTAACTACATAAAAATGCAACTATCTTAGGTTCTGCTTCAAGGTTCACTTAGGCTCGTAAATCTTTGTACTCAACTCAGTTTTGTTCACCAAACTTTAGTTCCAGACCTGGGGGATCTTTTCCAGTGCATGTAAGAGTGTTATGGGGTTTTAATCCAAAAGTTTTCCAGCACATTCCTTATGTCTAATAGTCTGTTGCTGTCACATGCAGCAAGGACCCAGCACATTACCACGGTAGGGCCATCCATGTCTCAGCTGACATTCATTTTTGTTAGTGCTGGTGCTAGACACACACTTCATGTCTCTTAAAGCTGGTATTAGCGATCACATCCTTTCCTTCTTGTATATATGTGCCGCTGTGTTACCTGTAAATTCAGTCCTTTTTAGATATAAGGCATCAAAGGCTTGCATGCTACGGCCTGTTTTCTTGGCAAGAAATTGAGCTACTCCTGCTCCTGTAGCACTGCTTCCCAGATGTGTAAGCCAAGAAGCCCAAGACCTGTTTGCTAAATACAGTATTATATCAAACGTTACACAAACCTTTTCCCCTTCTGTGTTGCTCTCAAAAACATACGCGCTCATGGATTCTTCTCCCGGTGCCTCACTGAGATGGACCACAAAGCCAATCAGTCGCCTGTTATCCTGATGAGCAGCAAACTGTGTCACAGTGGTGAGTTCAAACTGGAAAAGTGTAATAAAGAATTTGCTTTTTTTAACCAGCGTATGGTTAAGGTTGGTCAAGAGCTCAAGTGCATGCAACTGAGTATTCAATGCTGTGGTAGAAAACCAGATACAGAAGTTACTTACGCTTGTTCGTGTAACTTGGGTTTGAGGATCTATTAACCTGCAATTATGTGTAGGGGGGGGGAAAGGAAAGAAATTATTTTAGAGTGATTCTTAGTAATTTCAAGGAGCTTTGTAATAGTAAGGCAATTGCGAGAGCAGTTTTACAGATGAGGAAACATGCACAGAATCAAACTGATTCATCTGATTTCAAGTTGGTCAATGTCAAGGTTCAACTCTAGACCCAGTCTCTGCTGCTGACACATACAGGTCATGATACCTTTCTGAATCACTAACGTGGTAAGCATCCTGTGCGCGTGGACCAGTACAGATGGACACCAGTGCACTCCAACTAAAGTGCATGTCTTCTGTCGACGTATTCTACAGCGATAATACTGACAACAGGACAGCAATGGCTCTCTTGCTGTTACTACATGTAAGGAAAGACAATCTTCCAAAGCATTTTTTTTTTTTTGCATCTTTTTCTGTATCTTGTGGGGCCTTATAGCCCCACTGCATCCCCTAAATTTCAGTAGGATGTTCTTACAACTTAGTCAAGAGGATGTTTTCTAGGTACTAGAGTAAGAAAAGAGACATTTTTACTAAGTAAAGTGAATCCTGGGACCTTACTCCCTCCTCAAGGGGTGTAATAAAACCAAAAATACTTTACTAATCACAAGCTGTATGAAGAGAACAGAATGTTGACCAGGTGATGGTTTTATAGTACCTCAGGTTCTTGCTGGTGACCATGAGATGGGATTCAGTCATACGGAATATGTTGTGAATAGCACGAGCAGCTAACACTTGTCTCATAGCTTCATAAATCACCTCACTTGTGTCGTCTGACTGAACAGCCATAGATCCTAAAAACCGAACTACGAACATCTGCTGCAGGAGTGAATCTGGAAGACAAAAGGCATAGCCTCCTTCACTGTGCTACTTCAATTTTTCAGTAGGTGACGTTATCAATGAACTTATTTTCTTCACTTTGGAAATACAACAGTAAACACAGCCAGGCAGCGCTCTGACCCAGTTTTACAGTGCTTGAACTGGCAGCAAGTGCAGAGAAAAAAAAAAAAAAAGAAAAAGAAAAAAAAAATCACAGTTGCTTGGAAGCTTTAAAAGTGTAACTGTTCCTTTGTGCCTCATTGGATTAGCTAGTAAAATTCACTTGCCTATCTTTTTATCAGGTGCATATAAATGGTGATAAATTCGATTGTGCACAAGCCTCAGCTTCCATCAAATTAACTTCTCTTTAAACCTTGTACATGTCTCACTTTCTCTATGTCCTGATCTTCCACGTGGCTGACTCCAGTGAGGTTTTCATTAAATCCCTCCTTGCTCACTATCACCACAGGACTCCTGTTCACAACTAAGCAGCCACTACGTGACAAAGCCATCGTTTGTTCGGGCTCCTGGTACGGCTGGTGGTAAGCAAGGTGAAGCGGGGTAAGTCCTGCTGAACGTGACGGTTCAAAGGCCGTAACAGCCGTGTCTACATTGCACAAGGCACCACAAAGGGGGTTAAGCATCAGCCCCCCTGTGCAGCACGAGGTGCAGGGGGGTCACCTAAGCACTGTACACTCCTCTGCGTGCTGCACAGTGCAGCAGGGGGCTGCTGCTGCTGCCAGCATGGAGTTCTCACAGCCCCTCTGCTGTCAGGCTGCTTGCAGCCATCCTACCTCGCGATGGGACAGCACACGCAAGTGAGAGCGTTCAAACTGGTCGGTTTTGCTTTGGTTCTGGGAGTACTTTCCTGACAGGGGCTGTGGGTTCCAGGCAGCAGCTGTAAGTGGCACAGGGGAAGAGAGGAACAGCCAGGGTCTAAGCCCTGCATGTGCTGGTAGAGGAAGGTCAGAATTGCTGACTTTCACTAGCTTGTCACTGGGAGGAGGGGAAGGGGGCAGCAGTAAGAAACTCCCTTTGTTGAAAGAGACATGTTGCTGCTGCTAGCTACGTGCCGGGCCTCTGTGAGATTTAGATTGTGGATTTCAGAGTACACATGGGTAAGAAATGGCTACTAAGCAGTATCAAACTTGAGCAGAGTTAGAATACAGTCCCATCAAACCCTTTCTAAAGAAATCAACAGATACTTTATAAAAAAAAAAAGAATGAAAGACTAAAACCAAGCATACCAAATCTTTCTGCCTTTAAACATCTGACATAAATCTAATCTGGAATACAGCTTGGAACATCAAGGGAAAAAAAGTGTTTGTTTTCACATATAGTGATGTTTAAAAGACTGGCTTCTGAAAGCTAACTACCTTCAGCAGTACCATGGATCTGTTACTGCTGCTCCATGGTGACCGGTGCTTTCACAAAGAGATAATGAATAGCTGCCAGCTGAATTAGGCCTAAAATCATGACTAATTTTATCTGGACAAAGGAAGCACTGACCTTCTTCCTCATCTTTGCTGCTGTCTTCAGATTCCCCAAATGGGTTTGCACGCCTATGAAATAAGAATAAAAACTCTAATTAGCGATTCTGGTCATCACACACACATCCTGCAGTACTAATTGTCTCCCCTGCAATCACTCAAAGTAATCCATCACTGTCGTCTCTGGCCATACCTGCCACCTCTGTTCTGGTCCAGGAATTCTGTGGCAGGCAGTACGATATCAAATTGAATCGGTGTTCCAGGAGCAATGAGTTGTGTGGAGTCCTGAATGCCAGCCAATTCATTAGGAATTACTTTATTGTTTTCTGTATTCTTCACATTCTGGCTAAAGTGAAAATGGAAAAGAATGTTTCAATCAATCAATGACATCTTATCTTTGCTGTGGCAGATAAGATTATTCAAAAATCCAAAGCAGGATTGAGCCAGTATACAGAAATATGGAATATTTTCCTATTTACCTGTTACTGAGAACTCTAATAAAATCTCAGTTTTATTTTTTTTGTACCTAAAATTATTTTGGAAAAATGTAAATGCTGGTTTATTAAAAGTGAAGGCAGGTAACTCTGTGGGTGGGCTGACTTTCAGCCACAGCTTGCTCTTAGCCTCCCTTCTCTCTAATGGCCACATTTACAGCTGCATTATCAGTGCTAACAGCAGAGACCTGACCTGTGCCTATAGGTGTAAATGGCAATCCTGACATCTTTTTCAGATTTTACTTGGCCGCAGGTTACAATGTGATAGTTAAAAAGAAGTGTTACACACTGGGTCAGATTTCTTCCTGCAACTTTTCTTAAAGAGAATGAAATTCTGTGTTTCCCACAGCTACAGAGATTATAACTACACCCATCACTACATATGGTACACTGTGTTTACTAGCAGCATCCTTCTGCTTCTAGAGGTACACTGGGTTTACTAGCAGCATCCTTCTGCTTCTAGAAAGTTTCCTGGTTGCATACAGATGTAAAAGTGACTTTGGAGATTAGTTGTCAATGAAATAGGTATTTCCTTTGCCCGGTGAAATAGACAGCAATACTATTCTATTTATAAAACTGCACTCAAAGTGAACCAGCTGTACCGTGAATAGAAGTTGAAAGAAATAGACTGGCATTCCTCATGGCTATATGGAATCTTTGGAATGTGTAAGGAATCACGATAAAGGGAATCATAAATCATAGTAAAGGCACGGGCCTAAGAGGCAAAAGATCTGGAAAAACTTGAATTTATACAAGTAAACATCTGAGTACAAATTTACAATTTTGTGACAAAACTTGCAGAGAAGTCCCTTCATGTTGAAGCCAGTGTGACACAGACTTGCTCTATTTTATTATCACACTGCTTCTTAAAGCAGGATTTCAGTCCAGCACTGGGCTTGAAAGCTAACTATGATGATGTAAGTCTGAAGAGTTCCCACTGAGCAAGATGCTAGGATCACGTGGACACAAAGAAATGATACACAAAACACTTATTTTGAATATAAGCATATCCCAGAACACTATTAAAAATATTTGAAGGAGGGGAGGCTTTACTGAGTGACCTGAACGAGCACAAGAGAACAACAGTAATTATTCTGACAGCAGCATAAGGCATATTCCCGTGACAGACTGACAGGAAATGCTTGAGGTAATATGCAAGAAAATACTTACTTTATGTATACTGGGGACTCTGCTGTGTTATATCCACATTACAAGTCATTCCCTTACAGCAAAGCACTTGGAAATAAAGCATTGTGTTTGTTTCCAAAGAAACAGCAAAATCTCAACAGCAACCACAACAAGCTTCAAAGCTGTGATATGGAGCAATAAGCACTACCCTCAACACTTGTATTCCTTACAGCTTTCAGCAGGAAACACCACAAGCAGAGGAATTTGCTGGAGAACACAGGCCTGTAAAGCCAGGGCCTTGACAGGGCTTTCTCCCTCGGTTACTGCTGCCCTGTAAGAAAAGCAGGACTGAGCACACAGCCCCTAGCCCGTGCAGGTGAGAATGCTACCTGGGGTAATGAACTTCGTGTTTTTTCCCAAAGCTGGTAATGGGAGTCACTGCTTGTAGGGCTGTCTGATTTAACTTGATTGCAGCTGCCTACAAAACGAAGACAGAACAGCTCTTTTACACACTTACTTTACATTGCCATGTAAAGAACAATGCGATAGCAAGCTGGAAGGAACGAACTAAAAGACAGAAACAAGCTCCCACCTCTGGATTGTCAGTGAGATAGATCTGTCTGGAGATGTTGTTGATGGCACATATCCACTGGAAGGTAAAAATGAAATTGAACTCTTCAAGTTCACTTGTATACAAGAATAACAACATTAAGAAAATATTTTTACCTCCTCATATTCTTTCTTGCTTTCTGCTTGAAGGGTTATACCCCTGAAATATAAACAGTGTATCAGTGCTAATAGTGGACACCAGGACTGTTTGACTCCAGGTCTTACAATAACATCACCAAGCTTTGTATCTATTAACCATGAAAGGAACAAAACCCACAAATCAGCTGCAGCTAAAGGACAGTGCATCTGCCGTTCAGGCAGTTGTGGGGGAGGACGGGAAGGAACATGCTTTTAATTTGGAAACACTCTTCTGGAAACCCAGACGGGCTTACTATTACAGCAAGCATGTTTTACATGAAACAGCATCTGAAAGGGCAGCTGTGACTGGCTGTCCTCAAATAAAACCTGTCTCATACGCTTTGCCTGTAGGAGTAGTGATCTGAAAGCAGTATCTTCTGTCTTCACAGTCTACAGCCATAACAGAGCAGTTGTCCAGGTCCTGAATCAATCCTCCAGCTACTGCTCCCCTTGGCTGACACATCAAGTTGCCACCTTGAGTGAAGAAATACAGTCTTTCCCAAGTTGTAGTCACCAGACCTGTTTTACTAAAGAGAAGATGCAGTGATAAAGACTCATTACTATTTAGAAATTACTCCAAACATACATGAAACTACTAACATAACCTGATGCTAATCTAAACTTTACGTTCCACCCTGGAATTTCTTTTTTCTTATGATGAGTCTCTGTTAAGGAGTAAAAGCAGCACCTATTCCTAGCAGAGACTAATTCTTTCAGAAAGCTGGAGTTACACTGATTTGAAACAACCCAAATTAAAAACATTCTCTGCAGTATCTCCTTGTTAAGGAATGGAAATTATTGGTATTGAGTAACTGACATGAAATACTATTAAGCTAGTAAAAAAAAAAAAAAATAAAATTTTCAAGCTGAAGAGCAGCATGAACAATTTCAGTCAAAGAATCATCATTTGAAAAATTATCTTCTGCAAGTTGTGTCTCACAGAGTCCATCTCCTCCCTGGCTATGGAGTCCTGCTGCATTGTAATCCAGCTCTGAGAATGCATGCTTTGAGAAATTAATAAATATCCCCTCACAACAACAAAAGAATTACTAGTCAAACAGAAACAAACTGATATTTAATCAATCCCATAAACGGGGTTACTATATGCCACTAACGTACATAGCTCCTGCAGAGGTTGATGGAAGATTTTACTTGGAAAATCTGCAGAAATAACTCTACGTATGGTATACGTTCAAAGTTATGCATTTGCATTACATAAATCACAGGTTTATGAATAAAAGAGATTGTTTATGAAAGCCTGTACTAGCTACAAAGTATAGCTGTTTCTTTTTGTAAACACTATGTTTTCTTTAGCCTTATGAACTGGGAACAATCTGAGCCCAGCCCCATCAGTTTCTAACTTAAGCCACTCAAATGCAGGAAATCATCCCTGTAAGTGAATTCAATCAGAAGTAAACTTCTGTTTTCAGGAAAATAGTCTTAAATGCCTCTGATTTGGTTTAAGCTTCTAAAACACATTTCCAAAGATGGCAGAGATACTTAGGAGCTGAAGAGTACAGCTACTACAGTCATTCAGGAGCCTCAAATACCTTACCTGAGGAGTCTTTACAACCTAAAAAACATGTAGCAACTAGTCAGCAACTAAACAAACCAGTGGGTAACAACAGTCTTACTTTCTAAGATTAAGGTAGCCAGCCTTCTGGATGAGATTTCTATTGATAGAAGGTGAAGTTACATCAGAATCTGGGGTGTAAACAGATTCATTAACTGCAATTAAGTCCTGCTGGGATACCCTCATTTTTTCAGCTTCAGCATCCAGCTCTCCCTGTATGCTGGAAAAAAAAAAAAAAAAAAAAAAAAAAGCAACAACACAAGAATAAACCCAAAGCCACCATCAGTCAATTTATACCAGGATATAGCTAATACCTGTAAGCCAGAATGAATAAAAATACCAGTTGACATTACACTGGAGAGTCATTCAAAGACAAAAGTTCATTTTTAGGACTTTACAGGAAATATCATGTAAGACTGCATGTCCAAGGCTTTCACTAAGGACTAGATAAATCACTGCAGTTAGGAAAGAATAGAAGGAAGAAGCATACAATAGGGAACTATACTCCCAGAAAATGTCACCTGAGCCTAAAGAGACAAGATGCACATACTCTGAAGCTATTAATGGTTTAAGGAAAATATGGTTATCTTTGGCAGGTGAGCAGCAAAAGTGCAGCCAGGACTTCCCCTTTCCCTTTATTTTGCAAGCCCAGCTTGAAGACGCTATTCTCAGTATGTCTCATTCAATAGCTATGCTTTCTTTTTTGCAATTTGTACTAAACAGTTATCTTTTCCCCAAACAATATAAAGAGATCAGAATTATAAGCTTGTTTTTTAAAACTGAAATGATCACACAAGAAATGCTTAAGTGTTGAGAGGGAAATGTTTGTATGAATTTACAGTGCTGAAAATATATAGATGTTGCCCCAGGATAGCTGCACAGTTCAAAGTAGGCTTTACTATACTGTATCTTGGCTTTCACAGAACTTTGTCAACTCCTGCAACTGTAACATGCAGGAATTCCTGCCATGAAACCACCTATTAACTGGCCATGGATTTTCAACAGTAAGTTTTCCATGAATTCAGAGCAACACAGTAACAAAATCTATAGTTCAAGTCCCATTTTAGCTTTACGTTCCTTTATAATACTGTCTTCCACTTTGGTGTGATTCAGAAAACATCCTTGGTGCAGGCTGGCAAAACTGAGCTCTTTTTGAACATACCTGTAAAAATCCAGTTTGCTTAAAGTGGTAACTGTGAAGGGGTATCAGTGCAAAATTTAACTCGGAAAGCAAGTGGTAATTCACTGCAGAAGCAGCACACATATATATATAGACACATGTGGCATATGGGGGAAACAGAGCAGCTATTTCACTAGAACAAGCAAGCAGAGAGGTCGCAGTCAGTCATCATATGACAGTGAAATACAGTCTTTTTTTTTTCAATTCTACTGTCAGACAGTCATTGGGAACCACATAATTTTCAGAGGTTCCCACAGACCACTTGACAATCCCACTGATAAACCTGCCTTGTTTCCATCAACATCGGTGTTTCATTTGTAGACTCTTCTGATCAATACACACCAATGCAATGGGCATAATCAGAAAGCAACTAACGGCCTCCCATTTTGAAAATGCGTTGTAATTAATACAATAATTAAAAAAAAACCCACATGCAATGCAATGACTAGCTTGGAGGACAGGAGAAGAGCACCGGATGCTGTTTCACTTGACCTCAGCAAGCCCTTTCACATGGTCTCCCACAGTACGCTTATAGCCAAACTGGTGAAATACAAACTGGAGAAGTCTACTACAAGATGGGTAGAAAACATGGCTGGGCTACTGAGCACAAAGGGTTGTAAACAGTGAAACAAAGCCCAGCTGGTACCCAGCTAGCAGTGATGTTCCTCATCAGTCAGTTCACCATCACAACCCAGAGGCGCACCCAGTGGAAAGGCTGACGGACAGGTAGGGCAGAGTGTGGGCTGCTGTTCGCAGGGACGTTGACACGCTGCAGAAACAGGCAGACAGGAACCTCATGAAGTTCAGCAAAGACAAATCCAAAGTCCTGCCTGGGATAAACAACCCCCTGCAACTGTAAAGGATGGGAGGCATCTGGACGGAAAGAAGCTTTCAGCAAAGGACCTGGGGGTCCTAGAGGACAAGTTGAACATGACCCAGCACTATGTCTTTGTGGCAGAATTAGGACAGTCAAATCCTGGGCTGCAGGAGCAAGAGTACAGCCAGCGGGTCAGAGGAAGTAATTATTCCTGTCTGTTCAGCGCTTGTGAGAATCCAGCAGGAGTACTGTGTCTGCTTTTGGTGCTCAGCACACGAAAGGCAGAAGCAAAGTCAACGGAAGAGCTACCAAGATGGCTAGTGGGCCCGAACACAGGACATGAGAAGAAGCTGTGAGAATTGCTTTTCAGCTTCATGGAATGAAGGCTAAGGAGGGGATCTTACTGCTTACCCACCTGACTGGAGGGTATACAGCAGATGGAGCCTGACCCTTCTTGGAGGTGCGTAGTGAAAGAATGAGAGACTGGACAGAAGCTGTAACCAGATGCTGTGAGTGCCATGCGTGAGAGACAGGGATGCTCAGAATTTGACTGGACGCAGCGCTGAGCACTCTGCTGGAACCGACCCTGCTCTCAGCAGGAGAGTGGACTAGACCCCTTGAGGTCCACACGGCAGCAGCTGTTCTTTGACTTTCAGAGAAACAATACCAGCAAATATTTGATTTCTTTATTAACTTTTCCAGGCTTGAGGAGTTATTAACTGTATCCAGGCTACTAGGAAAACTCATGGGGTGGAAACATAAGAGTACTTGCCATTGCATACCTTAGAAAGTCATTAACACCCGCACCTATAGAATAAGCAATTTTCTCCCTACTTCCTGCCCCAGTGGTTAAACTTTTTGAAGAACATGAGCACATAACCCGGGCTGTACACAGCAGGACAAGAGTGCCATGTCATCCACTGCCTTGCCTTTCACAGTGGCAAAAAGCCTGTGGAAAAGGACAAGTACATACAATTCTTCCCTTTTCTCCTCCCCAGTCTTTTGTAGAAGTTGGTGTTTTCCTGTAACTGCTGAAATAATCTAGAGACACAATGCTGCATGCAAGTCAGCACTAAGCAGTATCTGGCTGGCCAGATGAAGAATCACTCTTGCATCATGCCACTAGTCTGTTTCATATTACTTCCAGCTTTTCCACATCTTCAGAAAGCTGAGACTTCCTAAGCTCCCACATCAATTCCAGAATGAGACCAGCTGTGTGCATCTTACCACCTAGCCAAGTCATACGAGAGGCCAAGTAATACCACCAGATCTGAATTAAATTAAGCCGTATTTTGCAAGCTAGTGCCTTTCAACATAATCATTAAATGTCAGAGTAAGATTTTTTTAAATTTCATTTTGAAATAAAGTGGAACAGTGCTGTGAGTTTTTATGTAAGTGCTACTTCAATGAATCTTTTAATCAGTCATTGTTGTTGCACCACAAATTCCTTGCATCAAAACTGCCCTGGCATCTTCATGGTTCCTGAGACTGGATTCCACTCCCTAAGGCTATTTCTCCTGTCTCCAGGGTAGAAAGCAGAGAAAAGCTGACAATTCTGAAGTTATATGCATTTGTGGGAATGAGACCAATTGGTTACTGAGAATATTTTTGTGATCTGTCTTATGTGTTTTCACACTATTAGCAATATTCACTGTATAAATGAAAATATTTCCAAATATGAAGACTCAGTGTCACAATCCACTTAAACAGATGCAAGACTACACTGCTGCTGAAATTCTGTAGGTGCACAATGGGTCTCAACAGCTTATTATTCCAAGAAAACAAATTTGACAAATAAAACACTTGTAGCTTGATTAGCAAGCAGATCTGACTCACTGAAGCCTTGTGATCCCCAGTACTAAAGGAGGAATGGAGTGGGCAGCATGGTTTTTAGTGGCTGTATAATTTTAAATCATGAAACCATGTCCTGTGTCAGTAATTGCTAAGCCGCACAGTGTCATTCAACTTTTTGCAAGCTTCTCTTTGTTCTTTCCAAAGCCATCACACTCCTGCACTAATTACATTTGATTTGTACTTTCAAGCTTTGCTGTGCAACAAACCTAAAATACAAAAAACAGACTCAGCAAAACAAGTGAGCATCCTATTTTTGCTTCCATTTCCTACTGTGCACTATCTGGAATTCAAATCCATCAGACTTTGGAAAACAAGGGGTTATTCTATGGTGAGGATCCAGTGGCAGGATCCTCACTGTGCCTGTAAGACACAAGCAAGACGCTCTCTCCTTATTAAATAAAGGGCACTATTTCAAAGGAGTTTAAAATCTGTCCCCCAGTCTATACAACTGCTGTGTAGACGGCAGAGGGAAGTGAGAGTGAAAAGATAAATAAGTAAGGTACAGGAAGTAAAGAATCATTTAGTCAAAGAACCTACTATACAGGGCAATTAATTACAACACTGTTCTCAAATTAACAATTTATTTAAAATGCCACCAGACAGAATAAGTAATGATTTGGCTATAGACTGATATGAAAGGCATGAAGCAATAAAGTGAAGTACTCAGTCTAGTGCTCCAGCTGATTTAAGATCAATTATTAATGTTCTCTCTGATTATATTTTAAATGTAAAGTTTACATTTACAGGGACTTAATTATAAAGCAAATGTCAATCTTCACGACAAGTAGAGGACAGGGTGTGGGGGTCTCTCTGTGTGTATGTAAGAAAAAATAATCACAAAATTAAGAATACAAAAGTGGGGCAGTTTAATGAAATAAAGACTTAGCTGAAGCAGGCTGAACTCAGTAAACTGATACAGCCTATACTGAATGCAATGAATATGTTCTCTAGGGGAGGAGTTTTGTTTGCCTTATGTAGCTACAACATAACTACTACCTAGGACCTAAATCCTTACTTGAGAAATTAATGGATTATTGGTTTTTTTGAGTATTATTACAGAAGACCCAGTAAGTATAAATACCTCTAATTCAGAATGCAGTTTACCTCTATTATATTAATTTTGTTAACCCATTTCAAGGCCACACTCCATGCTTTCGGGTCCAAGAAGAGACATGGGGATATAAGCATGTGAACACTTTATGCTATATAGTTCTTGACTATATTGTAAAAATACTCTGTGCAGTTCACTGACAGTATTTTCCTTTACATGCATAAACATACCTCCCTTCTACCTGGTGCTTTAACAAAACATGCCCAATGACGAAAGGAAAAGTATTGCATTACCTCTGAACCATGTCTGAAACAGATGACAAAAAGCTGTCCATTCTTTTGGAAAACATCTCTGCTCCTTTTTTAAAAAAGTTGATCTGAAAAATACCAAAAGATGGACAAGGGAAGTTGTCTTGGCTTTGGCAGACAAGTTACAGATTGTGGGGATTGTGTTAACAGCAATTCCATTATCAATTGATGCATCTGGCTGGTGATCACAGGGTCAAAACAGCTGCCTTTATTTTCTTTGTGTTTCTCATTTTTGCAGTCTTCCACCCTTTCACACACCCTTTTCACACACGCAGAAGCTACTGGCTGCTGACAGATATGTTCCAACGAACTTGCTTGAATGACTGAAATAAGGGAACAGGTTGCCTTCTCCCATAACAGCACTGTGCAGAATTTGGTCTAGCGATGTCATGAACCACTGCATGGAATGCCACCATATTAAAAGGAATGGGACACAAATCATCCATTAGATTTAATAGTCCAACTTGGACTACCAACTCCAATTTGGAAATTTTTGAACTGCTACAGCAAAATCAGTCAGGAAAGAGAGGAAGCGTAGCTGTGCTAGCAGAAGCCTCCAGGACAATCAGTCATATCAACTACAGATTTACCATGGATTTTATTCTGCTGAAGGAGCTAAAAAAAGCTACTAAGGCCAAAGCGCACATTTTGTGACAGAAGACGAATTCACTTAGCTGGTACAGCTCAGCAGACACGCAACAGCAGCAAAGCACTCAGTGCAGGCTTGACCTTGGATTACCTGCTGTGGGGTACGCAGTCACCATTAGGATCTACTGGCAACACAGACACAGCTAGTGCATGTGTGCAATTAATTAGCTTTAAAAAATAAATAAAAAATCAGTGAACTACTCTGGAAAGAAGTGGAAAACCAAATTCCTGGCTGTTAAGCAATTTATTAGCTATTTCATCCCATTTCACTTGTGATTCTGCTCTTTTTCTCTAACCCTGGGGCGTGGGATTCCTCGTATTTGTAACTCAGGTTTCTGCAACCATGTTAACGACCACAGACTCCCTTTACAAACAAAGGAGAGAAAGCACGCTCTCTTAAAGAATGATTCACCTATTCTACTTCAGAAGCCTAGTTCTGGAGGGAAAAGCTCAAAAGTACACTGATGACAGACTGATATGCCTAGCTTAGACGTTGATGCCAGTTTTCAGTCAAATAAACCTGCTATTAGCCACTGCTTCCAAAAATTCCTTATGGCCTGCTCATTCATTGGAAATGTGAAATATGACACATGTATTTTGAGTAATTAATACAGAAAATAATATACTTATGCTGAAGATTAACAGTATTTAAGCATCAGTATCAACTGGCTTCTGGCTACTCAGTCATTCCCATGACAACCTAAGACTTTCCTGTATAAAGCACTAAGATATGGCAGTTTTGCCAGATAAAATACAGGGAAAGAAAGTTCTTTTCGGCTTCCAATAAAGGAAACCGACACAGCCCTTTCATTAGTATAACAACAGCAGAGAAGCAGTGTGAACTCCCATGGTGGGGAAAGTGACTAAATTCTCATTTAATACCTGTTTTATATGGGGTACATGATCTGCAAAAGACACAGGACAATGGAGATGACAATCCACACTACAGTCTCAAGATCTGTGTTTTCACAGCCCAATTCTCATTTTCCCAACACTTTCTTTGATCAGTGTCAAAGCACAACAGGCCCTTAAAATGGGTGGCAATGAGAATCAAGTGCTGTGAAAATACTAGTTTGCTGATCCTTCTGACATCCTGGAGAGTTAGATTATCAGTATTACTACTGCATTTTACAGACCTGAGAAATGCTCTATCAAATTGCTAGCAGAATAAAGATCAGAAACAGGATTTGCCAGCCTTATGCTCAATCCACTCCATTGTTCTGCCCTTCCAGTTCTCCAGTGCATGCTCTGTTCCCTATCGTGTACACTCCTCATCAGTATGCTGAACATTATGTGCCAGGAAGGGAACTGCTACATAAGAGAGTTTGTGCAGACAGAGTAAACAGTGGAAGTAAATGCTGCTCCACTGATAGCTTAGCTGTGAAAAAATTAACCCCAGGCTGATTTTGCATAAGTGTACTGGATTTTTTTTTCATTGGTGTCTTTCCTGGATATCTGAACTATTCAACTACATCTAAACTATTCAACTAACAGTTGATTTATTCTAACAAAACTGGTTGTTAGAATCTAGCAAGCTGAATAGAGTATTTCCTTTCCCTGTTACCCTTTGTCAGTTCTCCAAAAAAAAAAAAAAGCACCCAAAAACATCCAGAGCTACAATGTTTTCCTTTTCCCAGGGACATGTCTAAGCCATATAGATGTGTTACTGTCCATACCTGTCCTCGTGTATATCCTAGCATAGGTTCCATCATTGCCACTCTCTTCCTGTATTGCAGAGCATTCAGGGCACAGTAATACTGCAGAGATGAAAGGTGCTGCTTTCTTCTTGCATTTGCCACTTCTTTTGCCACGTCTGCCTTAAGCTGAATAAAATTATCATGGTGTTACTGTGCACATGGATATATTTACATTTACTGATTATTTTCAAATTATCTCTAAACAACTCTCATTACAGAACTTCTCCACACTAAAGAGAAAGATGAGAAACGAAGAAAGCAAATCCAAAACCCAAAGCAAGTACTTCAAGCCCTTCTCTGGCAAGGTACTTAAGCATTTGGGGAGCCCCTGTGACTACAAACTATGTAAGTACCACAACTAAAATTCTGTATCTGATCTCAATGCAAGAAGTCTACTTGCAGCTGAGATCATGACACAAGCCTGCAAGTGCAGAATTCAGAGATGAATAATTCATAATATGCTGTATCACATTCTGTAATGCATTTCCTTTAATGGCTATCTTGTAGAACTGATGCACCCTTAGGATAGGGCCAATCACACTCTTTTTGGCATACAGGGATATATTTGGGAACAGTGGTCCAGTGGGCAAAGAAGAAGAAATGTAAAACAATCCCACCAACAGAGTTACGTGTACTGTAAGTGGAATGACAATCCATACAGAGAAATTTAGCAAGAAGGTAAATGCGAGTAAATGGAATGCTTTGTAAACAGCAGACACAAGGCTTCATGACAGTTCACAATGAATTGTACCCATTGATACAGCATCATCACATCAGCTGTACAACAGTAGGCCTATACAGATCTATTTATAGTCATTTGGATTGCATCTGAAGGGCTCTAGTTCAGCACAATACTTGATCACTTGCCTAACTTGGAGAAAACAGGTATAACTTTGCTGAATTCATGTTCAAAAGCTTTGTGTCTGCTTGGAAACGAAATCACAAGCACTCTTGAGCTACTGTGAATTTAACTGATGAACTCTCCGAAGTTCATAAGTGAACAATGATGCAGACAAAACAGCTGATGAAAACTTTTCCTTTTCCCTTTCATGTTCGTTACCTTTTCATTTTCTTTCCTTTTCGGTAACCTGCTATACTTTGCCATGGACACGTCATGTTCTGTAGACAAGGAATATTATTTTTTTTAGAAATGTGATGTGTGTGTGCGTAGATTAAAAATGTCTTATGTGATATAACAGGTGCACGCCATTAGAAACAAACAAACCAGGGAAACATACCATTGCTAGCAAGGCCAAAAAGATCCTTCAACGTGCTTACTTCTGGAAAAGAGAAATCAAATATTCAAAGTAAAACCAGCTGTAAAGACTTTGTTCAACTGAGACCATTTATGGCATATTTAATGCCTAAGTCACTCCAGTCCTTTTGCAGCAGAGATGCATAAGTTGTGCCTGTCTTGATAATGATAAACCAAATCAGCTGCTAGAGAAATGAACAGGCAGATAGCAAATGAAGAACTGAGTGTGTTTACTTTCTCAATGAAGTTATCACTATGAAAAAGATTCCTATCTGCCAGTGTAGTTTACCCAAAGAAGCACCATTTCAGCATACTTGTTATGACAAAAAGCCCACCGCTATCATAAAAGACTGGCAGTTCTGAACAACTTCCTGACAATGCTTATGTGACACTGAGAAATCCCAAGTCCTAGAGACATGAAGTAAGCCCCTTTACAGTACATGAACCTTCATCAATGTGGAACATTTTTTGCTAAATTTCTCTGTGAAAAGAAATACGTATCTAACACATCTGACTGCTGGCTATAATGCTTACCATAACAAACACTGGTCATGAGTTTCTGAAGCTAAACAGGCGACTTAACTCTGGCTTGGGCACAAGCTACTCTCAGTGTGCATACCTATGTATGCTGCAACTGGCAAAACCCTTCTCAAAAAGCTACAAAGCAAGCACATTCACAAGAACAGACATTATGCAACGGTGAAAAGGGGAAACTGTAGGATATCATGGTCTCTGATTACTTGTAACAACCTACTCACTGATCAGCTTGGCATCACCTTTTTCTCCCTGGAACACTTTCTCATGACTGATGCAGAAAGACAGAAATTCTTCCCAGGTGTGACTATCTTTTAACCTAGAGGTTTCTACAGTGTTCAATACACAGACATAGGAAGATCAGAAGTAAAAACAAGAACACAGTCAATCTTCCTCGCTTCCTTGTTTAATCCTACAATGAAAGGTCAATATGGCCAAGCCTCTACTAAAAACTGTTCTACAGACTCTGTCAGAGAAAAATGGAGGTTGTGATGGATGAATAGAACAAAAAAAAACTTTGACATCCAGAGATGTTGAAGAAACTTTCATTTTTTGTCATGAAGTAGTTGAGACTGATTGCAGGCTTGACTTGCATTTTCTTTTTATGTCTTCTTTTATGAACCAGGCAGCAGAACCCATAAAGATGGAAGCAGAATCACTGTATCAATGAAGCCACATTAAAGAGGGGGGGAAATTGTTTATAGATCTTAACTTCCAAATCCTGCATTATATTTGACATTGTGTGATAAACAAGATGTCCACTAAAATAAACACCTTGATGTCTTCACAACTTCAAATGAGATGCTATGATATGAGGAACCTAAACCAGTCATTATTGTGCTGTAGTTGTTTTGTCTCCCATCAAAATGATGACTTTAAAAAGTACATAAATAGGACTGAGATTAGTGAGATGAAAAGTGCGTTTAAAAAAAAATAATTAAATCCTGCAGTAAAAACTCTTACTGCTTTTGCATGAGTAGGTTAAGATATCCTTGACCTTGAATATGACCTTGTTTCTCCTGAAATTAACACCAAACATTTGCATTATTGCTTTGCTGTTTAATGAATGTCAAAGTTTGTGCAATCAGGTTACTTGGAACTACCCTTGCATGGCAAGGATTTAAAGACTGACTCCTTGAAAGGGAGGGAAAATACTATACTCTGAAGTTAAAAAAACATTTTTGCTTGTGCTTTCCACACAAATCCAATCTTCTGAAGTGGCATAAATACTACTTGCAAGCCAGATTCACTGCTAAATTTCCCTTCTTCAGGCAATCATAATATCAACGATTTCAGTGAAATTACACTAATGTAAAAGAAGAGTGACCCAGCAAAGAACAAAGCTGTGTATTTTCAAACTTGCACCATATGGTGCATAAAATGTGATGTGGTGAACTTGCACTGTTTATATCTGAGTAAAAGCATGCACCTGTCAATGCAATTTTGTAGCAGGCAATAAAAAAAAAATCCACATAAAAGCTTTTCTGTGAATCATCAAAGAACAAATTATTACATGGCACTATGTCTCACCTTATTATAAAATAAGCAAGAAGGAACACATGAGGAAAATTAAAGCTTAAAATAAAATTTACCTGTGAGATCTTTTTCCCGAAATTGTATTATTGGGAGAACCATTGTATCTGCAAGCTGTTTTGCCAGTTCAGAGTGAAGTATATTGAGCTGAAACAGAGAATAGAGCAATACTCTAAAACACAGTGTAAATAAAAAAAAATTAAAATAACAGCACTCTGTAGCTTGCCATTTGTGCCCAGAAGACAAAAAAAGGGTATAAAGTACTTCAGTGTGCTTCAGTGCTTAAAATACATTTCTCAAGATATCAGAGACAGACGGGGATTTTCCCCTAAATGCTTAATTCCTGCCTGGTGTTTTCCAAGGATCCAAGAATTTTTTTGTTCCCGCATACTGTTATTAGGGCAGTTCACTTGGCCATTAATTCTAATGCTTAACCAATCAGGATTTGATCTGTAATTAGCTTTATTAACTAGTTTTTGTTAGTGTCTACATCATAGAGTTACAGTCCCACCACCATGACTAGAATCTCTTTCCATTCATGAGGGTTACCCAGGACACAATCACAACAGGGAGCAACCACAGCAAAAGGTCCCATTCAAATGTTTTACCTTTAGAGCAGGTTCCCATTCCTGTTTTTGTAAGCATCTCTCTAAAATTCAGCCCATGGAGACCTAGTTTTAAAGCACTCATGTGACACTGTTTAGGATGAAGGCAAGGCTCTACACACCAGCAGTGGCATGCTAAGAATATTAGATGGGTTCAGGCAGGACAACTAACAATCACACTGCCAGAGCGCCTGATACTACAAACCAGGAGCATACCACATCCTGACCGTGTTCTGCCCATTTGCTCACAGTAACCTGGAGGCCTCCAGGTGGGGTTACGCATGTAAGGATGAAGTATTTCCCATGAGTAGATACAAAACTAAACAAGGACAACCCAATCGTGTAGGACAGACAACTGAGGAACAGGTACAAGGGGCAGCTAACACACAGAAAAGGAGGCTGAGGAATGGAGTAGGTTCTTGTGAAGGAAAATGTGACTGACGGAACTGAACAGAGAGCATCTCAGCTTTCTGCTCCTAAATGGGATGTCCCTTTGTACCTGGGAAGGAGAAAGTTCTTGTTTTGATTTATTCATAGTTGCAGACAAGTACAGGACTTGTGACAACAAACATAACTTTCAAGTATCCCCTGAGAGCACACGTGCAGTAGGAGAAGCCTAATGGAAAAGTTACCCTTTGGGATTCCTCTCTCTATAGTTAAGAGTTATCCACAGGCTCTAAAATTTTTCACTTTTTTTTTGCCCCACAACCCTATTTCCTCTCCTCTCCAAAACAACAGACCTCAATCCACCCTTCTGCCTTCTGAACGGTTGCCAAAAATAGACTAACAAGAACAGCACCTTTCTGGTGGCACAGCCCTGCTCACAACAGAAAGTGCGATGTCACAAATGATACTTAAGCAATAAGGACATAGATACCAAGATTATATTGAAGTGTTATATGGGCAGGTCTAACAGAAGCATTTAGAAAGAGACTCCCAGTACTTAGCAGCAACCTACAGGGAGTAAGTAGAAGTGTTTAGCAGACACAGCTGTAGTACCTCGCCTGCCTTCAGCAGGCATTTCTGCCACCTCCCCCAGACACCTCTGCGTTATGCATGATCTCACAGCAACTAAACTGCAACTTTACTAATTTATAGCTGTCCTGCATCCATCCCTGGCAAGTTTTGGCTCAAACTGCAGTGTGTAAATGTAAATGTCATTCTTAAATGAAATCTAATAAAAAATGGCCCCTACCTAGATGACAAGTCCTGCTTCAGCCTCTTTTCTAATTCTGCTACTTAGGCAATTCAGCTTTGCTCTGAGGACAGCACGTGGGATGAAGCCACAGAAACAGCTCTAACCATTATGAAAGGCTGATATTACCATAAATGATTCTACAAAACCCAGGCACAATCTAGCCTTCAGTGGAAAGGCTCAGAAAAGGACAAAGCCCAAAAGAAAAAACACTAATATTCTATATCGTAAAAATAGAATATTGGCAATTCAAATTACCTCATCCACAACTTTTGAAAAGTAATGAAGAGTGGATATCACTTCTTCATCTCCTTTACCTAAGGCAAAATGCTGGAAACAGAAACACACATTTGGTCCATAAATCAATAAAGGTGAGTATAAAATATGTGTTTTACTACAAAGGTAATGCATACTCCTACAAAATGCAATAAATATAAAAATAAATGGAAAAACAGTAACACATTAATATTCTTTTACCCTTTTACCCTGCTCCTCTTGTTTTAAATGGATTCTAAATGGATTTTAGACAACATATAATTAACACTTATTATACTAATTTTATAGTCATAGTCATACCATAGGAACAAACTGGCTTGCATCTTCATAAATTTATGAACTCCCATTTTGCATTTTATTTTTTTTAAGCAACAGCCTTCACATGAAAACAAGTAAAGCAAATGAACTTTTGGACACCATAGTATTTACACAGACTTCTTCACAAGTGCTGAGGCTGAAAAGAAATCAAAGTTGTATGTTGAACATACCTGCTTTTCATAAGCAAGAAGCTGCTTCGAAAGCTGCTGTGTGGCAAGACACATTTCATTCTACAAACAAAAGTGACATGTCAATAAAAATAATGAAAGGTCTTTAGCTCTGCTGTTACTACTACTTTGTTACCAGCTTCTTGACTGAATCTGCAACTAGTAAGTTTACACAAACATTCAGCTGTACATAAAACAACTGGTCCCAAAATACCTGCATAGAGAAGCAGTAACAAGAGGTACGCTTCAGACCTAATCAACACACAGTTTCAGTTTAACTACTTTGAACAGAGGTAGGATTTGGGGTTTAGTTTTGGGTTTGGGTTTCCCCCCAGCCCCCAAAACAACAAAGCCAGAACAACCTCAAACATGTAAGCTGTCATACCAGGATAAGAATGTTTCGTATCGGTACATCATCTTTCCCCAAAATCTACAGCAATGAAGAGAACCAGCAGATGAGTCTGTATATAATGCATTCAGGCTCAGGGAACGTACTAATCTAATTACAGTGCTTTAAGTTGATACAGAAGCACAAAACAGCACACAGATCTGTACTCTCATGACTAAACTGGGCAGCGAAAATACACATATCCTCAAGATGTGCTTATGCAAAGCAAGACTTGTAGTGAGGGCATTTAAGTTTGCTTGACAGCTGGAAACAACAGACAACCATTTGGATACGTCAATCTTTAATCAATGTATTCCTATCACTTGTATATCAACTACTCTGTCCCTGATTTGTTAATAGTGACTTAAAACTGGAACAAAAGAAAAAAGAAGATGGGGGGAACTGGGATCTGTCTTAACCCCCATCAAATCCTTCTCCTCCTCAGTAATGCAGAAAAGTAATCACTTTTAATTTAACTTAACTTTAAACCTTAACATAATCTATTCCTATCTCCAAACATATAAGGCCATAGAGAGTTTGTAAAACTCAGAGCAATACCTGAAACTGCTTTAATAGCACCCCTTATGCAGGTGCTGGTACAGAAAACTGTTAAAACTGGGACAGAGCCTGTGTGCTCTCTTATTGTCCTTTGTCACCCTGAGCAAGCGGCTCATGGCACAGTTAACTATCTGGGCCAGAGATTCTGAAGCACCCTTTACTTTGGCCCAATTCCACCTCTGACTTACTGCATTACAGCCTTGTGCTTCTGCACCACCTTGGCATGCCAGGAAGGAGGGTTAATCAGGATAGCAAGGCACAAACATTTAGCCAGAGTCTTTAATGTGTCCAAGTGCTTAGAGAGAACAGACATAGCCATGGTCTAGGTAACAGCAGCTGTATGCGAACACATGGCAGGAAAAGCTGAGTGAACGACTTCTGACCATCTTAGAACACTATGGTGATAATACTCACTGGCTGGAGATGGGAGAGCAGAGGCTTTCCAAGGTATAAACAAGGGCTCAGAACTGAGTTAATCTGGATCCAAACTCAGATCATGCGCACCCCATGACTCTTCTCACCTCATAGTGATGGATTAGTCTTGTCTCAGACCGATTAGCAATAAGCATTACACTTTCATACAATAACAACACCCAAGGATTTGCAGGTTGGTTATGCAGACTGTGTACTTTTTAATATTAAAAAGCTTTACACAAACATTTGGCATTAACAAACCTTGTTAAGGGCTCAGGCAAGGACAGGAATGAGCCTTAAGTATCTGCCCCCAGGCTCTAAGAACACCTGAAAGACTTTGCCACCTTCAATGTGGGAGCTAGCAAGCAATGACTTGATGACAGAAGGATGAGACTCCTTGCATGTGGACAGATGACATTAAAAGGGTTTGTTTGTTTGTATGCGTGCGGGTGGTGTCCAAAGTTGAATTTAAGAATACAAGAAGAAGCAGAGGTTCTCAGATCTGGGATCTTTTTCATAAACACAACCTCAAAATTAGAGCTAAGAATTGCAAGATTAAGTCCTCATACAGCAACTGTGATACCACCTTTCAGTTGTACAGCTGGGTCAGGGTGAGAGAAATCTTTTGAAATAAACAAAGTATTAGAAACATGCCTCTTTTTTCCCTTTTTGTTTCAGTTCACTTATTCCTGCAAAGCCTGCAACTGTGTGGTCTGTTCTGAATTTGTAAAATAAATGCTTCTGCCTTAAACTTGCCGACACTAAAAGAAGCTTCAGAATAATGGGCTGATACCAAAGGCATCCTTTTCCTTTGTGTTAGCCATTCTCAAAACTTGGTTTGTAAAGACTACCAGATCCTCAATTTCCTCACCCAATATCCAAACAGTAACAAACAGCATCATTACTTATCTGTGTAAGACAGTATGAAGGCAGAACTCCCCAACAGCAGTTTCCAGTATGTGACAAGATAATGGAGGGACATATATGAGGGTCTCAAAGGGGTTTAAATTAACAACATCATACCAAGTATATGATCAGGTGACAACAGCCACATACAGACCCCACGCAGACATGGCATGGCATGCTACTCCAGCTACAGCACAAATTGATGGAAGGGCCTGAAAGAAAATTTACTTCTGAATTTTGGGCTGATTTTGGGACAACAGTTCCACACATCACTGATATCCCACTGATGCCAGCGGGTCACATTTTTCATCTATAGACTCAGTTCTTTGAATCATAACACCACAAACTTGTTAGTCAATCCCTGCCCATGTGGAAGAGTTAATCCTAGGTCCTTCACCCTCCCTCCCAACCTCTGCCAGACTTTGTTCCCATTAGAGGTACAAAATCACTTGTTATACCACTAGGAAAAAACAAACCAAAAGAAAAACCACACACTAAACAGTTGTAAATAAATCAAATTAAGCTAGCAAACTGAAACACAGATACATTGCATAAAGAACAGGAAGCAGGCAAAGTGCTCTGCTGACCTAGTGGTAATACTGCATTGCTAAACACACTAATCTGGGAAAGTTTGGTTTAATCCTCCTCCTATTTCTTCCTAATCAGGCTTCTCCAACCACCCCCATCCCTACCCGGCTGCTAATCAGTCTCAAGACTTAGAAGTTATTTGCATTGCTACAGTTGACAGATCCACTACATCCAGGCAAATTATTTTAACAGGTTTTAATCCATTTCAAAGACATTTTCCCATGGAATACAGCAACATTCATTCCCCTTACTCTGAAGTATCTGAAATTCGGTACACCACAGCAAAAGAAAAGCCATGACTGCCTGCTTCACATCTCTTCCACATCACCTTGACACTTCAGAATTCATCAAGCATTTATGGAGTGGGAGAGCTATTGAAGAGGTAATTTATCAGGCAGAAACTCGATAAAATACTGAACAGAAATCCAAGTATTCTAAACGAAGGCAAAATTAACCTGTACTGGGCATCACAAATACATTCATTTTCATCAGATGACTTAGCAGGCAAAACATCACTGCAGCATTAGTGTAGAGAAGTATATTAGAAGGAAGGAAGACTGTATGCAAATAGGTATTAAGCAATCAGTTATGATTACAGATATGTAGACTTTTTTTTTCTTTTTTAACATCAGCTGGCATGCTAGGGCATGCCAGCCCTAGGCATAGATTTTAATAAAGTTTGCTAACACCAGTTCACATAGATAACAAAAGTGGTGTCTTAAATCTAGCATTAATCTACCAGAAATTAAAAATCAACAGATTAAAAAAAAAAATCATTGTTTAATTCTCAAGTTATTTCAGTACCTCACCTTGCCTTCAAATAAGTCAGCAAGAAAATGTCCAACTTATTTCCTCATCTAGCGCCAGAGCACAGGCATGTGATTTTTCTGGGCTGATTCCACCTTCTTCATTATCACCTTTATTCAGCAAGCTGTACATATCATCAGAAGAGTATGATTTTTTCATACCCATTTGTAACAAAATCTCTGTGCTGTTAACTATTTACCAGTGAGGCAGTCAATCCCTTTTTAGGGTCTCTTTTTGTATTTTTCCACAATAAACTCTGAGGGCTAACACACTGAAGTCCAAAGATATTTCTGTAGACAGTCATCTAACAGACTACAGATTTGAGGGCATGTAAAAGATTAAGCTGAGCTATAAATTAACTTCTAAAGACAGAGAACTACTCCAGCATGTCTAGTTCCAATCCCAATATAATGAAGCTTTCTGCAAAGCTACTTTCCTACTCCAGCTAATGCTGGCATTTTTAAAACTGCAAGTAACCAACAGACAGAACTGCCAAAGGCTTCTGCATGTAAACAAGTAAAATACTGCTAAAGGTATTTATTCATGTACCCTGTACGTGCAGAATGACATGTAATAACATGTGGCTTGCATCTGGCAAAGCTCAATGCCTCATAAATGAGGAAAAAAAACCCAAAACAGGTAGGTGGCTGAAGAAAGAGGTCTGTGAGGGATTTGCAGCTTTCTATTCCTTTCAGAACTAGGGAACAAATTCACCTTCAAAACTACGCACAGCAAAGAAAGAACTGGGTCTTGATACAACAGTTTTATGCAGCATGTGCATGTCATCTTCCTACAAAACAGAATTCTTCAGCAATCTAGTAAATGCTACAGCCCTACAGGCTTTGGTTTGCATATTAAATGGCTTGGAAATGTGAATCTAAGGCTGAAAGAAACTAAGCCTCACACGGGTGCTCTGGGTGCCCAGCACTTTGTAAGATCAAGCTAACATACAGCTTGCCCTGCTGCTGATTCACAGCACAGCATTCAGTCCTCACAAATGTGAGTTTAGCAAAGGATCAACTAATAGCTTCAAGAAATAGAAGACACTAGTCAGAACTCTGCTGTAAAACAGCAAAAGCAGCTACAGTAGGATGGCTAGTTCAGTAGAGTAAGAATCTTCAGTTTCTTGCAAAATTACTATCAGCAGGGCATCCATACATCTATGCCTCCTTGTAGGACTCAGATCTCCGTATCTTGCTTAGTGCAAAGTTAACCTGCTTCCAGGCATGGTGACAACTCCAACTTCACAGGCAGTATTAAAAACAACTCCCATGGTTTTGTAAATACATTAGTTCTTACATGATAAGGCTCTGCTTACCTCTGTTAGCAACATATGGTGAATATACCTCAGGAAGTACAGAGGTATATTATACAAACTTACAATGAATATGAAACAATAATATATATGGTATTTCACAGAAGTCAGTACTGACAACTATAATAAGTGTTTCTCCTATCTAATACTTTGTTGAAGCTTCTTTATGTGGAACTTAAAAGTTTACAGAACACTCATTTAAACTTTAATGTTTCAGAAAGTTTCGGGAAAAAGAAGTCTTATCACTTGAAAAGACAACACAATGTTCCCTCAGACACAAAAAGCAAGCAATTAAAAGAAAAACTACCAGTGCTTACTTGTCAGTTCAAGCAACAACTAATTTAAGAATTCAGAACACCTGGGGTTTGCTATGCAACATAATAAATATGAAAATACATGCATGCCCTAGACAGCCTGACACTTACCTACTGAGTTACAATGTAGTGAAGTCAATACATCGAAAGATGAAACAAGCAGCACTGCTGAAAAATGCTGACATGAGGTGTCATGAATTTGGGGACAGAAGTAACACTAGTATAAAACACTACCTAAAATAGCCCTGGACAGATTCAAGCTGTTCTGATACACATGTAATGTGGTACATATAACGCAAGACTATCCCGTAACTGTCAAGAATTTCCTTAAGAGTCTGGACATAAAAAGGCAGTGGGCCCCTGAGGTTGTTGCCATTTTACCCATGTGACTCTGGAATCACAAGACAACTGCTCACAGAGACACAGATGCTGAACAGAATTACACTTCACAATTCCCATGCTGTTCTCTCTCTGGATGTACTGATAAAGGCAACATGGGTTTCTTTTTATTCCTCTTCTGCCATCACCACTCTTAGTACCCAGACAGATTTGTCAGGAATAATGAGATGAAACCTCTTCCCAATGACAAAATACTGCACCTTATTTTCCTCTTATGTACTTAACTGTTTATCCCTTCTAATAGTCAGTAGAGACACAACAGCACAACAGTCTCCAGGGTTTCTAAATAGCATTTTGTTTCAAGTGAAGATCCCAGCTGAGCCATTTCTAATACTATGACGAATAACTGGAGATAACAGTAAAGCTCTGAAAATAGTTTACTATGGCAGGGGGAAGTCACGAACAAAAACTGGGCATACTTTGCTCAGACACCACTCCAAGAGCCCCAGCATGCAGCTTAAGCAAATGAAGTTCTAACAGCTCCTGCTAGCTGCATTACGTATTGCGCAGGTAATAGAATGTCCAGAATGACAAACACAACATTCACAGAGATCAGACAGCAACAATGCCAGATGCAGCACCAGGACTTGCTTGCAAGGACTACAGGAATAAACTCTGCAAGGAAAACTTCCTCTATAAGACCACAGACATGAAAACTGCTTCAGGGTACTGCAGCACAGATGGGAGAATTACAGCAGGAAGTACAGTATGTACGCACACAGACGTGGTTTATTTGATGAAGAAATATATAAATGCTTCACTATATTTACACACATGGCCTTGCCAGATCAGCTAAACCTCACTCCTTGAGCACAGCCCATCCACTTGATTCCTGTGACTTCTTAATGACAGCATCATGCACTGCATCTGCCTTGTAGCACTGCAGTCTGTTTTTCATGAAAGAACTCCACGTGCGAAATAGTCACCACCCCATCACATCTGGTGTGGGTGACCAAAGAGGTATAAGCACTGTCCTGGTCCTGCACAGCAACCAGGGACTTGTGACACATTGAGGGCCTTGCAGCCAAAGGCAGCCTGCTAGCAGTGCATCACCCAGCTGCAGCCTAGTGTTATCAGGTCTTCCACATCAAGTGGCTCCACCAGATGCCTATGCAGTGTATCCACCGCTACACCCTGCAATGCCTCCACCCTGCAACAAGATGCTGCAGATCCATCCTTCCACTCTTGGGACAAAGGTCTGTCATTTCAAAGGTTTGTCTACATTGTTTACTGAAGCCCATCCCAACAACTGTCCCACTGTCATCAAAAAAGTTAAAGGCATGCAAAATGGTCCTGCTTGAATATGTGTTAAGTCTGAAAAGTTAGGTTCCCAGCACCTCACAGAAACCTGTAGCTTAAAAAAAAAAAGAGGGGAGAACAAAAGGCACATTCAAAAAGATTTCTACTTTCCTAAGTGTTTTAAAAAGCTCTGGGCAATTACTTCTCTTTCTCACATTCCTTTCAAACATGCTGATCCAAGTGTTTAGAGCAGCTTGAGCTGTCCATTTACAAACTTACTGCTCTGCACATAAAGCTGTGTTCTGGGACAAATATATGCATATATCCACATGGGTAACTTGCAGCATGCAGTTGGTACTAACTGCTACTCTCCTGAGACTTTGCACTGCATCCTTTCAGAACCATCAACATGTTATTTGATCACAAGCTGCAGTGCCTTGAATGACATTAAAAACTGAGGTTTCATCACAATGACCACCAAACTCTAGTAAACTACTAAAGAAAATATTGAAAATATGGTTGAAAGATCTGGGAAATTTTAAATTCAGAATGCAGTTAGGAAGAAAACAAAGATTAACATTTTTAAACTGTCTTAACTGTTTTGAGGGGACACAAACCCCAATTTTTCTATACTGTGGATTGGTAGAACCCACTGCTGTTTTGTCTAACTGCCATGACTGTGATTCCAGCCATTGTTACGGTCACTGCTTCAAAGTAGGTCAGTAATTGTAATACCTATTTTACAGATAAGGAAACCAGAGCAGGGAATGACAATGACATTGCAAAGACAAAATTGAAGTCAGGGAAACGAACAGGCAAATTCAGAACCTGGCTTCTCAATACTCTCAAATTCTACACTCTCTCTACTAATCGCATTCCCTCTTAAAATAAAAAGCGTTGGTAGCATTTCCTAATATGCTGCTATTGAAATTGCCTCCTAACAAGAGCAAAAGTTGATTTTCTCTCAAGTTGTGATTAGATCACAAAGAAACATTACACACAGATTCTTCTTAACTGTCCATTCATGTTTAGTGGACAACTCAGTTTCACACTTCTCTTTCTACAGCAATTGCAATCATAAAGTTTTGTAGTAAGGTGTGTGCCTCAATTTTTGAGGGTGAATTCAGTCCGAAAGTATGTCCTCCTTTGAAATACTCAGAAATGGCACCTGGAAAGGACATATTAATATATGCAAAGTTCAGTAAAATTAGGCAGAAATCAATGTTAGCCTATACAACACCACTATTCTCTTGGGAATTAACCACCATATATGGCTGAATTAAAAATGTCCATTATTTTTTATTTTAAAAAACCCAGAATTTTGCCCCAATTTCAGTGTATTATTTCAAGTCTCATGCAAAAATATCAAAAACTTGTAAAGCATATATAGGAAAAAAAAAACACAAAAAGTTTCAGTTTTCTTTTCCACTTAGGTAATATGATCTACTTATGCTTTAGTGCAGTGTCTTTTTTCGCCACTACTGGATTCTAAGAACATAAACCCAAACTGAAGTCACAACACACAGAGATTCCCAAGGAATTAAACAGCAGGAGCAGCAACACGAAGAACACTAAATATTGAGCCAGCGTACTTGGTGAAGTCCCTAACATCAGCCACTAAACATGAATTTTCCTAAGGCAATGGTAACGTAGGGTGGTGCCCGCCTCCACATCCTTACGAAGTTCGACTTTAAACAACTGCTTTGCACCTCCCATCTCAAAATGGCATCAAACTCTCACGAGGTTTTTCAAGAAACACATTGATTGCATCTTTACAAGTGACTGAGTATTTAGTACAAACTAAAGCAGGAAGCATGCAGGAAGAAAGTGGCCAAGAAATGCTGGGAAAATGAAGTAGACTCAGTAGTACTGCAAAATACAGATGGGTAAATGAGCTCAGACAGTGAGAAGAAAGAGGAAATGTCATAACTGTGGGGCAACAAAAATGGAGAAGGCCAAAAACTGAGACAAAGAGGCCAAAAACCAGCAGACAAAGCATTTTTTCATGAATCACAGGCCAGAGTAACCTTTCCCTAAAATGCCATCCTAACAAGGCATCAGCAGGGGAAAGTGACATGTGGTCCACAAGCTGGACACTTCATATTGATTATGGTCAAACCAAATCCACCCAACTTCCCCCTTTCATTCATTTCAATCCAACCTGCTCTTTGGTCTCAGATTTCTACCATTCGACATGCCCAGACTCTTGCTATTCTTCAAGCTCAGTGACTCTACCAAAATGCCCATCATTAACTTTCATTGCTGAATTCACGTCACCCCTTCAGCCCTTGACCATGCACTGACTGTTTTCTAAGCATCAAGCATCTAAGCTGTGTTGTAAGCCTCTGATTGCGCTGCATTTGCACTGCATCCAGGACATGAAGACTTTGAAGCTCTCCAAAGCTGCATCTTCCAGGTGTAGGTAGCTAGATCCCAGGCAGATGGCTCTTTCAAGTCATATTATCAGTCACCCAAAAGAACAATCCCACCAAATTAACACACTTGTAGTATTATAGCTGAACTGATTCCTGATAACATAAGAATCAGGCACTGAGTCTTCCAATAAATTCAAAATACCTGCAATCTCATCTCTCTGTGTCCTTGAATTTACTGGTTCAATAGAAGAACTGTTTTTTCTAAGGAACTTAGGTATGTAACCTACATAAATACTAGCAAAGTTCCATGAGATACCGTTCGTGTCTTTAAGACCTACATATGGTATTTTGAAATATCTAGTTTTATGCACATGGGAATCCTAGATTCACTGAAAATCTCTCTGATTTAGAAAAGTATTTTCCAAAGCACCGGATATAATTTACCTTACGAGTTTTACTTTCAAAGGGATTTAGTCATCTAGGTCATGTAAGTACTTCATAAAAAGTGTTACTTTTTTTCTGCTCCTGCTCCCATATTTTTTGCACTGACTACTTTAGTATTCATACATTCATACATCAACTTCAGTATGATTCAAAGTGTACATTCTCTTTGTAATCAAGGGACACTGACAGTTCCTTCCAAATGCTAAGTCACAGCATCAAATCAGATGCCTAAAGTCAGTGTGAATACCTATCTGTGTATTGTGTCTACATTCAGGCAAGCAATTTTGTCAAGGCTAGCCTTTCAATGTACTATAAGGTAAGGACATACCACAATTTTTCTTTCATTGTTTGGAGACAGACAAAGCGGGTAAGATTTTTTTCATGCATATCACCTTTCTGAACATCACAGCAGGAAGAGGCTGAGATATCAGATGGAAAACATCTGCAACTCATCTTAAACCACAAGAGGTGCAGATACTTGGCAACTTTCATGTAAATAACAGCATCATAAAGCAATTTATCTTCTACTCCACATCAAACAAAAGAAACACAAATAAAAAATTACCTGAGCACCATAGACTCGTTGCATTGCCTGAAGCAACTGGTTTGTATATTCAGTAAGGGTTCCTGCATCTTCTTCAAAGACACTGAGCAAAGACCGAGTCTTCAATAAAAGAAAAAAAAGCAAATGGTTTTAGTCCCAAGTGAAAATATTAAAAAGAATCATAAATTATTGTAAGTAGATGGTAGCAAAAAATACAAATCAGAAATAAGCCTTTAACACTGTGTGATTCTCTATTCAGAATCTCAAAATATATAGAAATTAGTCCTCCTATTATGGATAGGTAAACTGAGGCAGAAGGAAGCAAAGTGATAAAATGCTATGGCCAAATTCTGACTCCCTATTTCTTGCTCTAACTAATAGACATTCCTTCCAAAATAATCAGGAATGTAAAAAATCCCGAATATCTGCCTGCTGACTACAGTAATCCAAACCACATTAAGGACTGGGTCAAACACCACTGCTTGCTCACTTTACTTCTCTAATGTCAGACTGCATTAAAAGCACCTCCTTCCATGAGATAATTTACAGAGTATTATTCACTCTCAACTGTCTTGAGCAACTCTTAAAGGGCCACTGCCAAAGCCAGCTGATGTAATCGACCCAAACAACTGAGCGTTCATCTACAAAAACAGGCACAGAAGTAATACACCCACTCAGAGATACCCTGTACTTTCTCCATTCTGCTAGCCCACCCTTGTCAGCAAATGGGGTGAAAAAGGACCATAATGATTTGTGTTATCTTAAAGACATGAATACCTTTGGTTTGTTTTGGTGGAATCGTCAGGCACAAAGAATTACATTGCTGACACAGCTCCTGAGACAGGACACAAAGATATCTCAGAATAACGCCGAGCTCCAGAATTTGCTAGATCATTGCAATAATGAAAGTGGGATGGCTGTCCGTTTAACAAAGTCATGATCCATCCTTACTCCTAACTTTGGTAAATCCAATCTATTTGATGCTAACTGGCAATGTCTTTCCATCTGTACAGCTAACATATGACATTAATTAGTTTCATCTGCTTATGTGAGGGGCACGCATAAACTCCAGTACTTTCATAATCACCTCAGTCCTGTAACAGAACAAGTGCTTTATCTATCCTCCTATTACAGGAATTTCCTATGTACCTGAAGTATCCAGACTTGAATCCAGGAAATTTATTTCCCAAGATTTAAGATAGTTTTAAGAATGCTCTGCTGTTTTAACAGAAGGCACATGTACTTCCCCAAAGCATTTATTCTTCTCTGCAAAACCCTGTACCCAGACTTTATATTTGTCCTGAAAAACTCAAAATCAGCATCCTTCAAGAACCCTGGCCTACTATCAACTATCACTTCATCTCTGCCGAGACGTATCTAAGCCAGAAATTAGTGTTGCTCAACAGTTAAAGTATGTAACTTGGGAGTCAGTCCTTGGGTTCTGTTCTATACGCTGCCCAGGAGTACTTCTATACTCTGAGTAACTCTAAAGCTCTCAAAACTTCAGTCTACTAACATGCTAAGCTGCTACAACACTTCTAAGAGTCACTACCAGTCATTGCATTTGGGAAACTAGTTTGAGATCTTAGCGTGTAAGGAGACACATAATACAATGTACTGTTTTCAAATAATGAGTACATAAAAACTAAAGAATGGAGAGAAGGCCAATTCAATGAAATGGATATGAAGAACCCAAACTCATAAAGAACCTTAGTGCAGAACTTCCCTACAAGGACAGTGGCAAGATTTTGAGAGTTTTCCACACTAAGCTAATTCTGTAACTGAGAAGATACTGCTTTTCAAAAATATCTGGGTTTTAATGTTTTATCTTCAATGATGCATTAAACCAAGCAAAACTAATGTCAACAAACTATCTTCTATCTAGACAGTGTTCATCTTCTTTGTTTTGTGTTACAACAGCACATGAAAAGCACTGGGTATGAAGACAGTTGGTTAAAAAAAAAAATCTAGGGAAGGCAGAAATGATAAAACTTTACACAATGTTTTATCAAGACAAATCTCAAGCCAAGACTAAAAAGTTATAAAGAAATTGCCTGAAGTAGGCTCCAGATCAAACACTTCTGCATGCTGGAAAAGTTTTCCAAACACAGGAATATCAGCTACATTCTTAAATCTTACTGAATTTTTGCAGGTTCAGTTTTTCAGATGTCTAAATATGGGCTGAGGTGGACCAGCTCTGGGAAATAATTTCTGAAAGTCTTGGCCTCAATTATTAGCACATTGTTCAAAAATAATAAAAACAATAAATGATTCAAACCATTTGGAAGTTATTCTTGGAAACTTTTACCTTTAAAATCACCATTTTAAATCACTGCAACAAAATACCAGCATGTGTATATTTTCATGGTTGCTGTTTTGACAAACTCTGGAACAGCAGCTAATGCTGCTGAAATAAAGCAGTGGTACAAATATTAAGCTAACATTCAGGAGGCCTCATTAATAGCACCGTTATCTTGGCTTCTGGAAACATAGGAAAAAATTTTCTACTTACTTGAAAGTATTTCCCTTGGTTTTAGCATGACTGCTTACGTAAATTTCTCTATTTTGTGGCCAAACACCTCAAAATTAAGACACTTCTTAAGGCCTTTTTCAGCCAGCGCTTGGAGACAAATCAAGACAAAAGAACTATATTGTTGCAGACAGAGAAATCAAGTTTCACAAAACTGATGAGGAAATAACTGGCCTAATTCTCTTCTGTATTGCACGTAATTCACATACTTCACACAGTTTACATGAAGTGAGGTTATATCCTCATTTTACCATCCCTTTGCATTACTGTAAGTGACTGCACAGGGCAGAGGAGAATTAGGTCACTACACAGAAGTAAATGATCCCATAAGCTGCTACACTGTAAGTTCTGTGGGTCAGAGACTGCCTTTTTGCTTTGATTTTGTAGCACTCAGCTCCCAGGGGTACCCTGTTGCACTGTGAATCTAAAGCTCTCCCCCAAATATATATATATATATATATATATATATATATATATATATATATATAA
>JAVJGJ010000057.1:31702921-31718245 GCA_035590215.1 Microhierax caerulescens
CCGATCTGGGAGCGCGGCAGGCGGGGGGGTGGCTTCCTGCCGCCATTAACTCCCGGGCCTGGCCGGCGCCGCGGCGGCCTCGCCCGTGGGGATGGAGGCCCCGGATGGAGGGCGACCGTTCACCTCGCCCCAGCTGCCGGTGGCAGGGGCTGGAATGGCCTCACACCAGGCCCGCGCTTGGCTCCATCCCCTGGCCAAGCAGCATGATGGGAGGCGGGGATGCAGCCTGTGGGATGCCTCCTTAGCTGAGGGAGATGGCCCTGGCTGTGAGGGTGGGTAGGTGTGATGGAAACCAAGGGAAGATAGAGTTCTCCAGCGTAGGCTTGTGTGGCAGGAGGACCCCCGGCTGTGGGCGAGCCCTTGGCAGCTCCCCTGGGGTGCACCCCAGTGCTGGCCGGGGGCTGCTGGCAGGGTCAGCCAGCTCGCCCGAGCCCCGGGTGGCTCAGGGATGCACCCCTGGGCCTCAGCCATTTTCTAGGACCAACGGAGCGGCTGGCTGAGGCGGCCCTGCTTGCCCCATTTGTGGCATCTGCATGTATTCTTGGTTATGGGCACTCCGCAAGCGAGGCTGGGACCGCAGAGTGCTCCCAGCAGGTCAGTCCCCGTTGAGCCATATCCCTACACTTGGAGGGGTTAGGAGGGATTCGATTAAAGGTACTGGCCCTTCATGCACAAAGCCATGTTTTTATTACTGTCTCACTGCTGTCTAGTTGTGTTGGATAACTTCAGCATTTGGACATTAATTTAGATGCTTAGTTGAGCAGAGCTAGTATTTTCAACATAAGCAGAGTCTTGCTTTGATCCATGAGGATTTCATTATGTTCACGCTTTTGAAGGGTGGACGCTGTTTTTGGATGCCTCTGTTGAAGAGTCCAGTTACTGATGTGCAGGGCAGTTGCTCCATGCTCAGCAGATGTAGTTTTTGTTGCACCAGTGCGGCTCGAGACAAATCCCGCTTAAGAAATAAACATTTCTGAAGAGTTTAGAAAGGATCCTGCCAGTTAAACAGAATATGCGAAAAGTAATGGCTGTAAAACGATGTTACAGCCTTCAAAGAAATTTCACAGTCTTCAGAAAACTTATGTTGCTGCCCACTTTTAAAAGAAGAAAGATAATTTTTTTTTTAAAATCAGCTTTTATTGTGAAAGAACTCCAAACATTAGCATTGGCCTGCTTTGCCATTGCAATAAGTGCTTGCTCTTTGCATCTAATCCCAGTGGATTTTTCCACTTCTGTCATTCTTAAACAATAGTGAAGACTTTAGGTGGTAAGAAAGGTGATTGCTAATACAGATTTCTTTTTGCTGATTAAAAGACTACAGAAGCAGGTGGCCATACGAGAATTTTGCAGATCAGCTGGATAATTGTTTGCTTTAATTATGTATGAGAAATGATCATTGGACCCTGTAATTTTGGCTAAGATATTTCTGTAGGTCTGACATTGATTGGTATTGCTTCTGAAGCTTGTTATAAGACCTTTAACCCAATGTGCCAAGCCTGCTGTGGTATAACTCCGCTCCACTGGTCCTGGAGCTGGACTTGCTGTTCCAGGCTCTTGAGTAAGAACAAAGTTCTCACGTTCAGTCCACTTTTCCTGCCTGAATAAAGACACTGAACCATAATAAAAATCACTAGTTAATACCAAAAATTCCAAGTATGACAGTATGCATTTATGTAACGAGAAAACAAAAATAGATTTGGTTTTCTCATAGTAATGTTGTTTCAGAGAATTTTAGAACATTGGAAAGAGGTCTACAGAATATGAAGTAAGGCACTAGTTGGGCATTAGACTTAAGAATCCATGACTGCTTCTGAGCCAATTTTGTCAGTCTGTGTTAAAGTCTAAGTTCTCTTTCTTAAGAGATTTTGAAAAAATTATTTTAAATTCACTGAGGAAGAGAAGACCATGCTTTATCAGATTTTACGTATCTGCTCAGGGTATTTTTGAAAATTTTCCAAGTACTTCTGTTACAACTCTGCCCTTTTCTTTCCCCTTTTAGTCTTGAAATCGTTCAGCAACAGCTCTTCCCCATTGGGTTGAAGTATTTCAGTCACCAAGAAAAAACATCTGCCTGGTGTGTGTTTTCCCTCCCAAGATTGTATTGTATTCCCTCCCAAGAGCTACAACCTTTAAGATCTTCTATTGTCCTTGATGGCTTTGTTTAGTCTAAGGTTCAAGGGTGGAAGCCTGTTGTCATTCCAAACTTGAGGATAGCTATTTTCAAAACAGGTTCTACTGGTTTTATTTCATAAAACAAAAAGCACTTTGGTAACTACTGAAGGGTGATGCTTTTACTATCTGTCATTCTTTTTTGCATCATTCCTTACACAGCAATAAACTTGGTGGACTGCTTATTTATAGCGATCAAAAATTTTTCATTGAACTTTCCCAGTACAGTCCAGGTGGTTTTGAATTTTTAAAAAAATCTTGCCTATTAATAATTGAAATTACCTTTTCCTTGGATTACTGATAATTGCAGTTAATTTCCCAGTCATCTAGTTTTTTATTAGGTCTCAAAAATTATTCTTCAGTCTTGGTAACTACAAGTAATGTTTCTAAGATAATAAGTACTACCATCAAACATTTTGACAGTTTACTTGCAGAATAGGAATAATATTTTTAAAAAATTAAGTAACTTTGTGTATAGGCAGACCTTTGGGTAGGGGGAGTCTAAGCCTTTGACATGAGATGACGCTACCTCTGCGTTGCATGGGTTTTGGTGCATGGTACCAGTGCTACAGCACTGGGTTGCCAGACCTACCACAGCATGGTGCAAGCAGCCTGGCCAGTCCCACTCCAGGTGGCATGGTGTGCTTCCAGGGCACTCTGTGATACCTGTGCTGCATCTGGTACCCAAGGTAGTTTCTTTAGAGCTGTCTGGGTAGCTTCACATTGCACAGTGTTTTATCCCCGTCTGGAAAAGAAGTGGCACAGCATTTATTTGGTGTGGTCCAGAAGCTGCTCACAGCACAGTTCCTGTCTTCTAGATCTGGGTATTGAATGCAATGCTTGGTTACTATAAGAAGTCTTGCTAGTGAAAAACATTCTCAACTATTCTTCAAAGTCAAATTTAATGGGAACATTGTACATATGGAAAGAGAACAGGGAAACAGCAGACACAGTACCTAGAATCAGTCACCTGAATGTTCAAAAAAAAATGTCACGGCAGCGTGAGATGAGCTGGAGAACACTTCCAGTAAGCAGGTCAATTAATTTTTATGTGCATATTCTGTAACCTACAGATGACCTGATTATGTTAAGATAAATACCTCTTAGAATATGAGAACTTAAGGTAAAACCCCTGGAATGGTCAAAATGAAATTGATACATACTACTTACAAAACTATTAAGAATTAATAGTATCAAATAAGATCAATAAATAATTGAGTATTGAGTATGAAGTAATTCATTATGTGAACTAACTGTACTGTTTCTAAGAAAAGATGGTTCCTTTCAGCAAAAGCCTGGATGTAGCCAAAAAATCTCATGGTTGAGAGAACGAACAATTTTAAAGGAAAGACGAAGGAAGTTTGGACTCTTGTTTTTTTGTAAGTCTGTAAGTTTGTAAGCTTGAGGTTTGTCTGATACATAAATCTTTTGGCAAAACGATGTAAAATCTTCTGCAGTTTTGCAGAAATTGGTGCCTCTTTGAATGTGGGGATTTACATATAACAGTCTTGTTCCTGTTTGAGGCTGGTCAGGAATATCCCTTGGTAACCAGCGAGTCAAGTGTGGTCCTCCCCAGACTGCCTTTGCTTATGTGACAAAAGGGACCACAGTGTGAGATGGCAGCTGGGGACTCTGCATTCTGCAGGACTGGAAGGTCTCAATGCCATGCTTCCAGGTTTGCCCAAGTGATTTTCCACCAAACTGCCCAGCAGCAGCTCGGGGCTGGAAGCAGCAGTGGTGAACCTGGTTGGTGCTGTATATGAGTTAATAAGCCCTGCCAGCTCTAATTGCCTGTTTGGAGACAAGGCAGCAGTTGTGCATCTTTAGCATAATTTAATTCCAAATTTGATAATCCACCCAGTATTAATGGAGAGCTGACTATAATTATTTTTTCTGGTTAGACTAGTTACAGGGTAAGTCATAATGCATTGTGTTTTCTTTCTCATATGTTCCATTATAACTTTAAAGAACATATTGCATTACACTTCCTTTTTGGCTTCATACTTTATGCTTCACATGAAATTTCTCATCAGTAGCGTGCTAGTCACATGTTTGCTAAGTCAGCTGAGTCTGTTTATGCATTTAACACTGTCTAATTTATTCTTCTTCATACTCAATAACAAAGAAATGTTTGAACTACAGGTGACTTTTAGAGGTTTAATAATTTACCCTAAGATATGCAGCTGTCCTTCATAAATATAGAGGGTATATTAAATGATAGTAAAAACAAATTACTTCAAATGCATTCTTCACAAGTGAAAGATTTGAAAAAGACTTTAATTACTTTCATTACCAGAAGCATCCCAAAACAATTTTTAAATAGTATCTGAATAAATTACTGGTTAGATTAATAATAGGGCTTCTAATGTACAGGAGAACTCATGGACATATAGAGGAGTATCTTGTGATTTTGTGTATGACCCACAAGATAATGCCAGGCTGAAATAAAATTCCACTGAAATTATTAATTGCCAGTGTAACCAAGATACCGTGTTCTTTGTTTTAATGAAAAACACATGGCTTTGTTTATTTCCATTAAACACATTAGTAATATGCCAAAACAGATATGTACAGATGTACTGGCTAGTGGGATGAATGGAATTAAAATCTTTTTGAAGGTGAAGGGTGTAACTGCCATCTTTAATTTCATGTAATTTAAAGACAATTAAGTTCCCTCATGTAACCAAGTACAGCAGCAGCCTCTGTCCAGATCCAGAATAAGAGAATGGTTTCAAAAGCCAGAGTCTCTGATGACAATACCAGCTAAAAGTATTGCCACCACTTCCTCTGCCCTGCGGTACATGGCCTCCAGTGGTGTTGGCAGAACTCATTTGGGAGCCTGCCTGATGAAGGCATCTAATTTAAGTTTGCATTTGCTTTGCAAGGAACAGGAGCAAGCAGCCAGTGGGTGGGTGGGTGGTAGGGAAAAGCACTGAAATATTTTAAGCTAATATAACCTTTTGTCCACACTTTTTGCAGTGCATGTGCAAATACTAAGATACAGGCTCCTCTCCTTTTAGATGTGCTTTCTGTAACGTGTTGCTCCCTAACGTAGCAGAGACTACTTCTGTTTAAATAGGAGTTTGGAGATATCTGAGGTACAGTGAAAAAGGTTACTGTGAACTACAAGTCACAGGAAGAAAATAATACAAGTGCGAAGAAATGCACGTGTAGTATGATTCTGTAGATTAAAATAAGAGACATATAATGCCTAGCATATAATTGTTTTATGAAATGCTAATAAGTAACCTGTTAGGTGTAAAGGTTACCAAGCATCAGAATACCATGTTGCAAATGCAGGTTGAATCCGCAGGTAGGGCTGTCAGAGGGAGCACTGACTCAGAACCTTCTTTTATAGTGTTTAAAATACAACATTAATGCAGGTATCATAAGCAAATGCACTTAATGTTGTTACTGTGTCTAAAGCCAGCTTTTGGCCTCATCTTTTTATCGTGAGATCACCTGAGCCAACTAGGCCTGCACTCTTTGTGTTTTCTTCTGAACAATAAAATTGAAAAGCTCATGTTGCTTAACTCTGATCACTCCTTTTGATTCACCTTCCCTTGGCATCTTTCTATGGCTGCTTAGGCTAAAACAGCTGAATGATAAAATCATAACACTTACACATAGCAGAACATACCCTAAAGCCTATTAGAAGACCACAAAAGTCTGCTAGCATTATTATATCCCTTTTGGCCTTCCCTCTTGCTGTTTGGGCTATTTGTTCGGTGTACATAGTGTAGCACAACAGGGTCCTGGTCCGTAACTGAGACTGCTGCATACTACAGGGCCCCCAAATGGCTTCCCTGCTTGCTTCCCCTTTGAGCAGTGCTTGCCTACACTGCCCAAGGCAAAAGCAGAGCAGGACGTGGTGGTACCATAGGGTGTCATTTTGTGGTTTTAGAGGAACAGCAGAAACCCCAGAGGACGATGCAGAAAGCAATAAGGAAGCTCTAGGCAGCGCCCAAACGCGCACTGATACCACAATGTGTTTGTTTCCTGACAGGGTGTGACTTCTCCAGGCAGGCTGCCAAGGCAGCGTCACCAACATGTGTGCACAAGCAAGTGCTGGCATACCAGGAAAATATGTTGCTGCATTGCTGTCAGGACAGAAGGTTTGGATGCCCCCAGTATAGCTCAGCAGCAACCATCTCACTGAGCTCTGTGTTCCTCCACAGTGCCCAGGTGCTTCCAGCTTCGCACAATCAGACCAATTTTTCTTCCTGTGACATCCACTTAGAAGTTCTTGGGCTGTCTGGAGAAAGCCATATACTGGAAACCCTTTCCTGTCATATGAATGACCCTACAGTTGCAAAGGCAGGGCTTGCTGAAAAGTCAGAATTACACAACATGTGCACTGAGACACTCCATCCAGCGTTGCTGCTGGTGGCAGTTCATCAGCCTGGCACACTGGTGACTTGCCTTTGGGGGGGCCAGTCAGGAGTACAAGGGGATCAGAGCTGAATGATTATAGCAGAGGTCGAAAGCTACATATTATTACCTTTCATAATGTTGTAGCTCTTAAGAGTGTCTTGTCAGATGCGCTGGTCTTACAACATGGGTAAGAGTACAGCCCCTGGGAAGGCTGACAACAGGGCCAGGCTGCCACTGTTAGCAAAATAATTCTTCCAGTTGGCAAGCCTCTCTCAGTGTTTTCCCAGGATAAAGGCCACTGTGAGTAAGGTAGAAGCAAGATGAATTATCTCCCTGGGCCGTTGCCCACTGTATGTGACTGCTCAGGTACCTCACATCAACTTCTGCAGAATTTGCCTTGCAGCGGAGAAGCTGCCCTGCTTTTTTGGTTCCACCACGTGATTTGCCATGCAGGCAGGTCTTTTGTAACCCCTGTAACGATGCCATATGTTACCTGTGCACGTGACTACCTGGCTCCAGTCCTGCAAACACAGGAACTTGTGTTTAGCCTGTCAAACTCCTGGAGATTAATCAGACAATAAATGTTGGCCAGATCAGTAAACAGTTTTCCAGTTCTTTCAAATTAGTTTATGGTAATGCATTGCTTTTCTTTTGTTTTTCTTCCACTATTCAAAAAGAGAACATTTAGTTCAAGGGTCACATACAGTCATTATCCTTAAATACTCTGTAAACATAAGTGCTGACAAGATCCTAGGTCAGTGAGCATCTCTCTTTGTGAAACATGAAGCGTGCAGACAACATGTACAGCAGACAGAGTCAATAGGACCTAATACTGTACATGAGTTTTTCTTAGAGGGGACCCAAGGTTCCTAACTAGTTTTTTACCCTCTCAAATCAAACCTGAATGAAATAGCAAAAAGAAAAGAGCTCCAGGCAGAACAGCAATGTATATCCTTGACTGGGAGAACATGAATAATAATGCAATGGAAAATATTCTCATCAGAATTTAAACTAACTTAATTACCTTGAAAGAAATCTATGACAAAAGAAAAGTCTCCAGAGTTTTTCAGCCCTTGCCTGAACAGAACTGCTTATGCATATAGTACTGTAGAGGTTTTGTTACTTTTGATTTACACTGCATCGTAGCATTGCCAAATGTTCGGTACTTTGAAAACTAAATTGAGAAAGAGCGGCTTGGTTTCAAATAAGCATTCTGGTTATTGTTAGCTTTGAGTCCAGATCTCTTCTCATTTACACTGTTGTACGTTTGGATACTGGTGCTGCTGGCATGTGGGGTTTCACTGTGTTGCAGCCTTCTAGGGAAGGTTTGCTGCGAGGAGCTACCAGGGCTGTCAGCTCCCCATCAGCCCTCCGCCAAGCAGCATGTGCTTCTTATGAGAGAGATTTTGGGTTTGCAGGAAAAGGACTAGTCCTTATTGTAGAGGAAAGGGCAAATGCAAGTCCTCAAAATGTAAATACTTGCTAATCAGAAATCAAAGAAGTCAATCTCCACAGCAATTATTTTAAGCTAAGTTCATAATTTTTATGCAATCCCATGCATTTTAAGAGTCCCAAGTCATGATTTTTGGACACATGTACAGACGCAGATACTAGTAAACAAAATAGTAGTGTTACCGAAAATTGTAACCAAAAAAACTCCAAACCGAGTGATAGAAAACCAACATTGGTTTACTGCAGTGCTGGGTGCCTGGGGGATCTTCCCTCCTAACATGCACACAAAGTTACTCGAGGGTACACATATACAGTAGAGTACTTGCATATTCATATTACATTACATACGCATTTTCATTCATGCACAGGATTGATTACAAGTTTCTCACTTCTAATGTGCATCCTTAGATAGCATTGCTGAAGGGTTTTTTTTACCAACTACACATACTCCCCAAGTGGGGGTTCTCACTCTTTTTTTGAGGGGGAGCTATTTGAGTTGGAGGTCGTAATCTCCCATTACCACAATTACTTTTGTCCTAATTTCAAGTAGTTCGCTGTGGATTGCCACACAATCAGCTGGTCAGAACTTTTTTACTTCAAGACTTCTTTCTGCATGATTTATGTAATGGTGTTCTTATCATTTTCAATTGACTCCCTTGGTTGGAAGTCCTTTCATTCATCGGTTCTGACTACTTGAGATGGTGGGTACTTGAGAGGGTGAGTCATTTAACAACTTGAGAAGGTAGGTCAGCTTGACCTAAACTTTGTGCACATTCTTGTTTAACACTAAATCAGAGTTTGGTAGTTCAGGAGTTTAGGCAACACTAGTGTTTTGGGAGTAATTCCAGGGACAGCTGATCGAGGGTTTCAGTGTGTTGCCTCCATTATGTTGTTAAACCTGTGTTGCCATGTAATATAGTCTGTTTTAGCTTTACAACTCTATTGTTTGTTTCAGTGAAATCACCATGGAGGACACGTACCGACCCTGGTTGTGTAACTTTATGCCAAGAGGGAAAGAGTCGCCTAAAACTTAGGATCGCTGAGGAGACTGTACAGTAGCTGCGAGACCGTTGTATAGGTAAGTAATGGAAGAAACTTGGACTCTCCTTGGGCTCCTCATGTAGGGGAAGTGAATTAAGGTTCAGTGATGGGTCAGCTGTAACTATAGGGTTGACTATTGTTTGAGACCCCTTAGAAGATGCTGAGATACCTGTAGGGAACATGCACGATGCTCAATTAACACAGTACCACCTATTGAATGAATATGTATTATTTTTCTGAGAAATGTAATGCCTAAACTTAAGTGTGGACTATATAATTTTGTTTGAATGAAACATACGGCATGCACGTTAGGTGGAATGATCCCCAGTGCATCCAGTGCTGCCATAAAGGGATGCCTGCTTCTTAATGCTACCTTGGTGTTAAGGAGTTTTCTTATTCCCAATTTCAGTGACAGCTGTGGTAACTCAGATGGGACACTGCTTCTGAATCTCGATGGATCCATGGGATCACAGGATCTCCAGCTGGCATTGAGGGATTCTCGGGGAGAACCTCCAATCCCTGGACCAAAGAGCACTGAGCAAGACCTCTGGAAAGGTAAAGGAATTCTTTGGGAAGTTCTCTATGTCAGACATGATGAAAGGTCCTGTGCATTAAGGAACTGTGGTAAAGGAAAGCCTATAGTTCTGCTAGACAAAAGTCTGTGGAATAATTTTGTCCACAATTGTGGTATAGGTATGGGGATGCCCAGAACTGAGATTTTTGTATGTAACTGTGGGTTAGATTCCCACTGTGTGCAGTTGTGGTTTTGATCTCTGAACGGTATTGGGTATGTTTTATCCATACAGACCTGGATTATGTTTTAAGATGAGAAATTTTGTAAGAGTGTGTGTGAGTGATTTGTTTTGGATTTTTGTATTGTCCTGTCTAAGGTGTTGTTTATCATGAATTTACTATCATGGGAAGAGCTCAGTCTGATAAAGAAGGTATTATAAAGAAATCCCCCTTGGTATGTTTATTGAAGCATTGGGGAAGGGGCGGGCGAGGAATCCTCTCACTTGGAAATAACTCACATAATATTGTAATCATTGGTGACCAATGTATACCCTTGATGACCAAGAAAAATTACCAAAGAATGTAACTTTAAGATATAATACTATATTGCAACTGATGTTATTTTGCAGACAGGAGGGAAAACGTGATGAACTCTCATATGTACATTTATTTTTCACATGCTGTGCCAAAGGCAATCAATTGGTCCAAACTGTATGAAGTGAAACAGGAACTGAATGAATCACCATCAGCTTTTATGGAAAGATTAAAAATAACTGCTAGAAAATACAGTAATCTGGATCCAGAAAACCCAGAATAAGCTATTCAACTGGCCTCTATTTTTATAGGGCAATTGTCCCCAGATATAAGAAAGAAACTTCAAAAATTAGAAGGGGCAGATTCAAGGGATCTGGGAAAAATGTTGGAAGTAGAACGGACTGTTTTTAATAATCAAGAAAAAGAGAAGGAGACATGACAGGTTAAAAAAGAAAATTTGTGAGAAGTAAGGTTAATTGCTGCCCTGACAAGGGCTCCAGGGGGAGTTGCTAAAGGAAGGGGGTATCAGGGAATGAGAAGGAGTAGGGGAGGTGGCAGGTTGCCCCCTTTCACACAGCCTATACAACCCATTTGTATATTTGGCAGAGGACCAATTTGCAGCCCATAAGGAAAAGGGACACTGGAAGAGGGCAAGCCCTCAGGCTGGGAGCTTGGATCCTGCATTGCAAGCCATTAAGTTGATGACATTAAATTATGAGTCCTGAAGGGGATCAGAGGAGAGGAGTCATTCCCAGCTGAACCTCTGGTTATATTCAGGCTGGGAAATATGAGATAGACTTTTTGGTAAATACAGGAGCTACTTATTCTATACTCAACACTTACAAAGGAGGTCTTAGTCAAGAAATTGTAAATGCTGTTGGTGCCACAGGGAAAAGTGAGAATCATCCCTTCCTACAACCCTTAAAATTTAAGTTAGGAAAGCAACAGGTAACTCACCGATTTTTATATATGCCTGAATGCCCGATGCCTTTGATGGGAAGAGATTTATTAAGTTAGATGCACAGATAGTTTTTTCTAATGGAGAAGCACAATTGTTAATACCTGAATCTAAAGCCGTGGAATCAAATATGTTTGTTAGAGAATACACAGAGGTCACAGGAAGAAATCCCTGAAGAAGTAGAAGGTGCAGTAACCCCTTTGGTATGGGCTGGTGGAATCCCAGGTCGATCTAAGTTGGCCAAGTCAGAAGGAATTATTTTAAAGTCCAAAATCAAACCAGAAAGACAAAAACAGTGTCCTACTGAGGAAGGATAGGAAGGGATTGGAAGAGTTAATATTGAAATTTTAAAATTATGGGTTATTAGTAGAATGCAAATTAGAATCTAACACTCAATGTCAATATTGCCAGCAAAGAAACCAAATGGGGAGTATAGATTAGTTCAAGATTTAAGAGCCATACATTGGATTGTTCAAGGCATTCCTCCCATGGTAGCTAACCCATGTACCTTACTGACATCCTTAAAGGAAAAGCATAAGTGATTTACGGTACTTTATCTTAAGGATGTTTTCTTCTGCATACCTCTAGACAAAAGTAGCCAGGCAATATTTGCCTTTGAATGGGAAAGCCCCACCACCAGTTGCAAAACTCAAGTTACTTGGACAGGATTGCCACAAGGGTTCAAAATTAGTCCAAGAATATTTGGCAATCAGCTGGCAAAGGAATTAGAATTGTGGAAAAAGGAAAATCCAGAAGGAGTAATATTACAGTATGTGGATGATATTTTATTGGCTTCAGAAACTCAGGGAGAATGCCTGCAAATTACTATAAGCTTGTTACATTTTTTAGGACAAGGAGGATATCGTGTATCAAAGGGCAAAGCCCAAGCAGCAGAAGAAACTGTGCGCTATCTAGGATCTGAAATTTTCCAAGTACAACAGTAACTGGGACATGACAGGAAAGAAGCAATCTGCCAAACTTCGGAACCCAGAACTGTGCAGGAGCTGAGAGCATTCCTGGGCATGGTTGGCTTGTGTAGAATGTGGATCCTCTACTACAGACTATTGGTAAGACCCCTTTATCAAACCTTGAAGGGGTCAAAAGAGAACCAGTCACTAGGGACCCCTGAATGCTGAGCAGCCTTTCAGGACTTCAAAAGGGGCTCTGATGTCAGCACCTGCACTGGGACTACCTGACTTGTCTAAGCCTTTCGAGCTATTTGTATATGAACGACTACATTTGGCCCTGGGTGTGCTGACTTAAAGACCAGTTACATGGAGGAGAACTGGGATATTTTTCTAAACAATTGGACAATGTGAGCAAAGGATGTCCAGGATATTTGTGTGCTGTGGCTACAACTGTTCTCTTAATTCAAGAAGCAAGAAAATTAACAATGAGACAGAGGATTAAAGTATATGTTCTGCATATGGTGTTTTCCATTTTAGAACAAAAGGGGTGACACCGGTTGTGTCCAAGCCACATGCTCAAATACCAAGTTATCTTGTTGAAGCGAGATGATGTGGAACTTAAAACCATCACAGTGGTTAATCCAGCAATGCTTTTAAATTCAGAATCAAAGGATTCTGAATCCCTGTATCATGACTGCCTACAAACTGTTGAAAATCTATATCAAACAGACAAGATCTAAGGGATGAACCATTAACTGATCCTGATTTGGAACTGTTCACCGATGGTAGTAGCTCTGTATGAGATGGAAGATGGCTGGCTAGATGTGCAGTGGTTACAGCTACACAGGCGATAAGGCAGAGGCTGTACCCAGCAACACATCAGCCCAGAGGGCAGAACTGGTAGCACTAACACAAGCCTTGAAGACAGCTGAAGGAAAGAGAGTAAATACATGGACTAATTCAAAATATGCATTTGAGATAGTGCATGCACATGCAGCTAACTGGAAGGAAAGAGGACTGCTGTTGGCCCAAGGATCACATATTAAATACAAGAAAGAAATTCTTCAACTTGTACAAGATAAAAAAAAAATAAGGAAGTGGAGATAATGCATTGCAAAGTACATCAGTTTGGACAAACTGCAGTAAATGTGGGTAATCAATTGGCTGATAAAACTGCTAAGTAGGTGGCTGAACAAAGCATCCTTGCATTAGTGCCAGTAAAACAGGCATAACTCCCAATTCTGAAGCCCAGTTATAGCGAGGCAGATCAACAATTGGCATCACTGTTAAAAGCAGCTATAAAAGAAAGGGCTGGGTAATAACCCCCACAAAACAAGTCATCATTCCTTTGCAAATAATGACTGAGATTGTAGAAAAGAGACATGACGAGACATGTTGGGGTAGTGAGGCCATGATCTCCAGTCTTCAAAATCAGATTATAAGTGTAGGAATGACTGGAATAGTAAAGTCTGTAATAGCAGTATCCCATTGGTCTAAAAAATAATCCTATGAATAGGAAAAGATCACCCCCAGGGACCACTAAGTGGGGAAATTCACCTGGAGATTACTGACAAGTTGATTTTTCTGCACTACCAGGACAGTATGGGTATAGGTATCTTTTACTATTGATTGATACTTTCTGGGGATGGCTAGAAGCTTTCCCCTGTCACGCCAACAAAGCTAGAGAAGTTAAGTAAGGTACTACTCAAAGAAATAATACCAAGGTTTGGGGTACCAATAGAGATGTCCTCTGACAGAGGTCCATATTTTGTAGCAGACGTTGTTCAGCAATTAAGTAAAACCCTTGATGTCAAATGGGATTTACACACTCTGTGGAAACCACGATCAAGTAAAGAGGTAGAAAGAATGAATCAAACCTTGAAACAACAGATAGTAAAATATGTCACTGTCCTGGTTTCAGCTGGGTTGGAGTTAATTATCTTCTTAGGTGCTAGTACAATGCTGTGTTTTGGCTTTGATGCGAGACTTTTCAGTTCCTCAGGCTTTGCTAGCAAAAAGGCTGGAGGGGCACAAGGAACTGGGAGGGGACACAGCCAGGTCAGCTGACCTGAACTAGCCAGAGCAGTGTTCCATACCATGGGATGGCATGCCTAGTATATACCTGGGGTGCTGGCCAGGGAGGGCAGTTCGTTTCTCAGGGACTGGCTGGGCATCAGTCAGTGGGTGCTGAGCAGTTGCACTGTGCACCACATTCCTTTCTTCCTGTCCCTCTGGATGTTATTCTTTCCCTTCACCTTTACCTTATAACTGTTATTGTAATCATTGTTATTATTGTTCTTTCATTTTTATTCTATTTCAATTATTAAATTGTTCTTATCTCAACTCTCGAGTTTTACATTCCTTTCCAGCTCTCCTCGCCATCCCTCTGGGTCAGGAGGGAGTAAGCAAGTGGCTGCATAGTACTTAATTACCAGCCGGGGTTAAACCACAACAGTCAGGAAACTTCTTGAAAATGGCCACAGGCCCTTCCATTAGCTCTTTTGAGAATTAAGATGCAACCACGATCCAAAAGTAAGTTTAGCTTTTATGAGATATTATATAAAAACTATCAAATACTGTTAATCCCAGGAGAAATACATGTACAGGGAAAGACAGATTTAAAGCTATACTTGATTCTTTTAGGAAAGGTCCTTATGGCTCTCTAACAACACATTGTCCTGACAGGACCACTTGTACTGGACACCTACGTGCATCAGTACCAGACAGGGGACTTTGTGTACTTAGATTTGGAACTCTGAACCCCTACAAGAAAAGTGGAAGAAAACCTTATCAAATATTACTAACTACAAATGCTGCAGTTAATCATTCCTGGATTCATTATAGTAGGATTAAGAAGATTCCATCTGATGTGTGGGACCACAACATCGACAGAACCATTGAAGCTAGTTTTGAAACGGCATCACCAAACAACCATCACTGAATACCTTTCTCGCAAAAGAACACCAGCTATTGAGTGAGACGAAACAATGGATGGGAATAATATTATTTGTACTTCCAATACATAGTGAGAATGGTCAAATGTTGATGGTTTACTAATCATATTGATCATTGTCACTTGCTATGTGGTTAGTGTTCCCTTGTGTAGACCCTGGATTTATAAGGAAAAGGTGTAAGACTCTTGATGTGGTGTACAAAGTCTCAAAGAGGGGAATTGTTGCCATGTAATATAGTCTGTTTTAGCTTTACAACTCTATTGCTTGTTTCAGTGAAATCACCATGGAGGACACGTACCAACCCTGGTTGTTTAGCTTTATGCCAAGAGGGAAAGAGTCGTCTGAAACTTAGGATCGCTGAGGAGACTGTACAGTAGCTGCGAGACCGTTGTATAGGTAAGTAATGGAAGAAACTTGGACT
>JAVJGJ010000057.1:31725801-31750932 GCA_035590215.1 Microhierax caerulescens
CAGGTGGGGGGGCTTCCCTGGGAGGGGGGGGGCGGGGAGCGCAGCGAGGGGCCGGGGCTGGAACCGGGCGGCGGCGCTCGGGGCCGGCGGTTTCCCGGGCGATGGGTGGAGAGAGGAGGAGGAGGAGGAGGAGGAAGAAGAGGAGGAGGAGGAGGGGTCCCCTCGGCTTTATCTCCCACCCGGCTCCGCCCGCAGCTGGCTGCCTCCCGTCTCCGCTCCGCACAGCTCCGCTGCGCAGCGCCGGGCAGGGCAGCGCCCATGGGCTGCGGCAACTCCACGGCCGGCGGCGCGGGCGGGCGAGGTAGGGCCGGGCCGGGCGGGGGGCGGCGGTGGGAGCACCCCCCGGGCAGCCCTGCGCGGGGGGCGGCGGTGGGAGCACCCCGCGGCGGTGTGAGCATCCCCCGGGCAGCCCTGCGCGGGGGACGGCGGGCACACCCCCACCTCCGCGCAGGCGGCAGCCCCCCGGTTTCAGGGGTGCCCGTGCGGGCGGCGGGAGTCTCTGCCCGCGCTCTTGCGAGAGCATCTTCCCTTGCGGAGGCTGGACCGCTTGCCCGGGGGAGGAGGGGCGGTGTGGCTCGCCAGGGGGCACCGGAGCCTTCCTGCCGCCCGCCTGGTCGTTAGGCTCGCCGCCTCCAGCAGCAGCTGCCCGAGGCATGGCGAGCCCGAGCGGGGAGCTGGACATAAGGATCCCGCCGGGGGTTTCACCTCCATCCTCTTTGCTTCCCTATAAGGCCACGAATGCCACTTCTGAAATGATTTTGTGCCACTTCTTCTCCTCTGCTTGCCGGAGGAGTTGGAGGACATACCACGGTTGAGGGTTTTTTGCGCGTTAATGTGTGCCGCTGGCTGGTGCCTCCAGCTGGCTCCCGTATTTGTTCGTTGTTATTTTAAAACGAGATAAGGTCTGGAAAGATGGTGCTGTTGTGCTCTTCACACACACACACCCCCCCGCCCCCCAGCCCCCGCAAAAGATGAAAGTATATAGAAATTGATGAGTGGACCTTCACCATATAATTAGAAATACGAGCGTTTCTCAGTCATTTTTCATCCTAACTGCACTTGGCAAACATTGCCACCTGCTTCGGGACCTGTGTTAAGTCTTTCAGATGCACTCTTAGCTTCATCATCTCATGAAAATAGACAGCAAAATAGTGGCTGGACCAGCTGGAATTACCGGGTCTCCGTCTCTTACTGTTTTGACTCACTTTATCCAGAGCTTCGGTGGTGCCTCAGGTGGTGCTAGTCCCAATTTGAAGAACTGGGCATATTTCTGAGTGTGAGTGATGCCTTCTCCAAGCTGTATGTATGTGTGTGTGTTTATGCAGTGTGTGGCTGATTTACCCACTAAACTCTGCAGTTCACACTCACAGGGGAAGAGGAGGCTTTCCTGCCATTAAATGCTTACTTGACTTCCGTTAAATGATTATAAATGAAGTTTTGGGTATCATGTATCTATCAGGCCTCTCCCATCCATAAGGAATGCACTGTATGAATTCGTTTGACCTTCCAGCACTCTAATTAGAGATGTCCTGTTTGCACGCATTAATTCTTTTCCATTAGTTGATTCCTGCATTGCTGTGACTGGAAGTTGTTTCAGTATATGACCAATGTAGCTTCATATTGCTGGGGTGATGCTGGATCACATCCCATTTCTGTTTGCTGGGTAAAAGCACCAGAGCGTGCATCGGAGAAGTTCAGAGGAAGATTTGGAGTTGGTTATTAGTCCCTTTGTGGTAGCTGCTCAATTAATGTTGATCTGGCCACCCTGTGGAACTTGTACCAGGACACAAATGGATAAATGTCAACTAGACTAACTCTGACAGCAGTATTATTGAGTGAATTATTTTGAACTGTAAGTTTGTTTGTTTAAATGTGTCCACTGTTGCATTAAAGGCTTCTTGTTCTTCAACAGTTTTTGGCTTGTAGATTCATACAGTATTTTCACGGAAGGTACAGCCACTTTGGTAGTTTAACTTACCTGTACTGTAAACACTTGAACTTGCATTTTGTGACAACATTTTGCCCGCTCTTTAGAAATAGTTCACAGATCTCTAATGGCTTATTGCAGGTGAAAAAAAGCAATGCCATATAAAACACATAATTAGTATAATGGAATTATTACTGTTGCACTGATAGACCTTTTCAAAGCAAATACAGCTCTGAAAGGTCCAGTTCTCTTCACACTTTCACCACTGTCAGTCAGGAATAACCCCATGCAATCTATGGTCTTAAAATAACAAGCAACTGCTAATAAAAGTAAGAAGTCAGATGTCTACTTTTTTTTTCTTCCCATTTAGCATTCCTCATCAAGTGTGTCTAATAAAAATAAAGTTATTTTACGAGGAGAAGGAGAAGACATACATTTTTATCCGGAATCCTAGAGCTTTTAAGGAAAGTGCAACTCAATATTTTACCAAAAGATGTGAATACTGTGTAAATACAAATTAATTTTGTGGCTTGCACAGCACGACTACATCTTTAGTGCTAAAGTTATGACTATTCTGCAGTCAGTAATGTCAAAGCTGGAGGTACATAACATATAATTAACCTGTAGCACTCTCTGTCATATTATATGACTAAGGCTAATATTGTAGCATACTTCACGGAATTCATTAAATGTGTTACACTAGTTCCAGTTTTCTTACTCTGGTAAAATTTCTGTTGTAGTCTAATTCAATTTTTCCTAAGCAGATGTATATATAATGATAGTTCAGCTAATGATATTACCTTCTGTTGCACGGCGTAGAATGACATCAGAGGAGCTCTCAGCCCTATGGTCTGTGAGATCTAAGCTAATAGACATGATCTAGAATAACATTTCTGTCTGTGGTGCAGTACTCCAGAACACCGATACAACTCACAGAGTTTAAATTTTCCTCCCAGACCATCAGACACTGGCAAAAGGCTCCAACTGAGAACTGGCAACTTCTGTTCCCCAAGTAAACTGATGTATACACACCCTTCTTAAATCACTTCGCTATTTTATGTGTTATCTATGGATTGCACTTATTTTTTAAACTTTCCATTACCCGTAGAAGGTTTTATGAACACATTGATCTTTTCCTGATGCTGTGTTGCCTCGTTTTACATATCCTTCTTTCACATTGCTTCCTGGTGTTTTAAAAGCTCCAAAATAGCTCTTCTTTTTTGGTCTTTTAAAAATATGCCCTGAAGCATTATTTTTTTTTTTTTTTCAGAGTTAAGGCATTTCCCTTCATTCTAGTGTTGCTTCACTAACAGCTTTTAACTGCCTCCTCCTTTCTCTATCAATTGTAGTAGCAATGACAGCACCTCAAATTATGGTACACAGTGGAGGCTGGCAGTCTAGCCTTAATTAAAAAATACAGGGAAGCTGTTAGTCTGTGGAGAACTTAAAATACTGCCAAATTATGATGGAGAACTTTCACAGCAAGTTTAAACAGATTTATTAACTTCGAGTTTGGTGGAATGCCCAGGAAACCATCCTGCTGGCCTATTTAAAATGCAAGTAGTCTTTAAAATTAATGTTCAATCAGGTCAAGTCTATTTATAGAACTGCCACCTGATGAGATGAAGAAGTAATCATTTTGAAGTAAATTGATACAATTCTGTCCTTGGTTACTCTGGGGTATAAATAGAACAAATTCATTGATGTTAGGACTTGGTTCCATATTGCTGTCTTGGAGCAGATCAGAAAGGAGCCTACAACAGAAAACTCATTTGTAATCTTAACTGTCGCATGCACGTATGTGTAACTTGAGGTTTTTGTTTGATTTTTGTAACAATTTGAAGTATTTGCAAGAACATTAAAAAATAATGGGAAAATGGGAAAAGTTTCATAATCTGCTTTAAAGTCAGATACTGGTATTTTTTGTATCCATGTTCTTGTCCAACTGAGTGGTTGCCTCTTATCTTTTTTATGTTTTTCTGAAATTTCTGTCTTCCACGTTCACTCATGATGTATTTCTCAGCACAGAGGAGTATCATTTGTGGCTATCAATTTCTTTCAATCATCTTTTGCATTTGTCCTGCATTTACTGAAATCCTGCGATGTCGCCAGTAACAGGCTGCTGCTGTTTTGAAAGTGCAAAACTCACTCTCACTGAGTGGAAGATGATTCGGAATGTGTTCTTGTCCTTCATTTGTGACTGTTTAAATGCTATGGGGTTTTAAGGGATCACAGCTCCACTACTCTAGACAGAATGTTTTTCTTCTGTAATCACTTGGCCTCAGAGTGATGCATGGCTTGTTTATTCTGCAAGCTGTACTCTTCCTTCTCCAGCAGCTCTAAAATGCCAGCACGCACCCATGGTCCTGCTACGTAGATGGTGTGAGCAGAGAGGTCACTCAGCACAATTCAGTACTGCCTATTTCTTGTGGGTGCAGCTTCCTGGCTACCCCTCAGTCTATTGCTGAGGTTAGGCAGGTTTTGGAAAACCAGGCCACCATGAGCCGATCAAGACATGGTTTGTAGCGTCAAGTGCTGCCTTTGTTTAGGCCAAGCTGCTATAGTGGGAAAAAATGGACAAGCATTCAAATATGTGAGGCTTTTCTCCAGTCATGTATCTAAAACCTTGTGGGTACAAGAGCACTAAGCCTTGGTGCTATGGAACTATGGTGCTATGCATTGTTTGTGAATCAGTAATAAACAAGATTCTTTGCCTGAACTTCTGGCAGGAGGAACTTGAGCAGCTATAAAATAATGTGTCACTCACTAAACATGGAAGGGTTAGAGAAACATGTCAGTGAAGGAACAAGGGTGAGGGTGAATGGATTTGACTTTAAAAACAAACACGCCTGTACGTACTGAGATGTTACAGGGTTCCTTGTGAAATAAAATCTATGTATAACGAGTGTTCAGGCTCCCTAATGAAGAAAACCCTTAGCGATACTTAAAGGCCACCTAACTAAAATGATGTTCATTTGCAAGCTCAGAACTCTTCCAGGAGTAAAACTGTTTTGTGAACTGGAAATACTTTCAGATCTATATTCAGGTACTTTAGTGGTACTCAAATGAATTTGGACCAAACTCTTGTTTCACTTTTGCTAGTGAGAATAACAACACTGAAATTAATGGAATCCTGTCAATGGAAGTGAGGATAATCTGGTTAATTGTGCTTATAAAAACAATAGAAAAAAACCTTTTTGTTTATTATATTTACTTATTTATTATACATAATAAAAACAACCTCTTAAAAAAGGAATTTATTTTTATTATACTTGGTTCTGGATGTTTTTGTGTGAGGTGCATTTCAAAACACCACAGTGATTTTCCAGCAGTGGTACCCTCTAATATTCAAAGGGAACAAGTGCTGCTGGGTGCGAATGCTAGTGGAGCATCTCCATTCTCAAACACAGGTTCATAGCTGTATAGATCTACACGAAGCCCAAGGGGATGGGTCTGAGATACAGCTCCTGTCCTCAGAGCGCGGAGGTATGTGTGCCATCGTGCACTGCAGACAGCTGTGGCATTGGACATGTGCATGGCCTTGAGGCGTGCCTCTGATTGACTGGAACTTGAGTATCTCCGCTGGGAAATATATCGGTATTGTAGGCACACAGTTCTCACTCAGCTAAGGTTTCGTTTTTAACTTTTTACTTTTTGTATACTTCTTGTGAGGAAGGTTTTGGTTTTTCAGATGAGGATCCAAAGCGCTGAGCCCTCAGCTCAGACTCAGAAAAGGCTCAGCAAAGGCCTCACAAAGGACTATGAACCATTTTGGAGAAACTGAGTTTGTTTGCAGTGAGCTTAGGCTGAGAAAATGAGAAAGTTGTGGTTCTGGTGCAGAACAGGCATAGCACATGAATAGTTTCTTCTGGGGGAAAAAAAGTCCTGCTAGCTACAGCAATGGATCTAGGCTTCTCAAAACATACGTTGTCTGAGGTGTTACTGGTGCCTAGGCTTTGACTGGATGCGCAGGGTGGTGCCCTGAGGGTACACGGCTGAGCTGACTCTGGAAGAACTAGCCTGGGTAGCAGAAAGCATCTCCCTACGTTGGCTGAGATTGAGCTTGCATGCAGTGCTGCAATGCCAGCCTTTTGCCTGGACACAATTAATTTGGAGGGTTTATATGTGGTACTATGTAGATGTGCCTATAAAGCCAAACATCTTAGAAAACTGCCTGGTAGAATAAAGTTTTAAACTGAGGACCTGAGCTTACTGTGCTTAGAGGCACAAGCCTCCAGCTTAATTAAGAGTTTCTTCTGATCCATGTAGCTGTACTGAGATTCTGCTGACTCTGGAAGCAATACTAATAAAACAAATGTGTACAGTCTTAAATAAGTCTAGTCTACTTTGTTGCTGCAAAAGGAGGGATAATCAAGCCATAGGAGTTGAGAATGATATTGTGTTAAAGAGTAAAGGGAGATGTTTCCTGCCATCCGAGCCGTTCATTCAGGTAGACAGCGCTGGAAGGCCTTGCAGGGCTGTTTCTTTCTCTCTGCATTTAAAATAAGGATGCAGAAGTCGTATTCTTACACATTAGAGCAAGATGAAATATATTTGCTATTTATGGGTATTTTTCAGCAGCAAAAATAAAGTGTTTCAAGAAATGAAGTGTCGTGGCTGAAAAAAATCCCAACCTACCTCCAAACCCATACAATCTTTTAGATTTACAGCTGTAATTTCTTCAGTGAGCTCAGATAAACTCTTCCAGCTAAGTACTGTGAGGAAGAGGAAAAGAAGTGAAAGGTTTTCTAATGTCTGCTTGAGCTTGTGTAATTAATAGAAGGGATAATTCGCTGGTTACTCAGCTGAATGATACACCAGCAATAGCAACATGGCATTAATAACTTGAGAGGAACAGGAAAGAGTTTGTACTTGAGTAAATGTTCCTCTCCCAGCAGGAAGCATCTGAATCACCAAAAATAAAAAAATAAAAAAATCAATCACTGAGATCAGGCAGCCGCGTGGCAGTTTTTGTCTTTTTGCTTTTTTGCTAAATAGCAAGATGAATTAAGGGGTGGTTGATCTCTTTAGATGTCCAGGGCTTCGGAAGGATTGTCCCCTAATGTTTATATTCATTCTGTCTAGTTGTTTTATAAAACTTTGTTTATCTGGCAGGAAGAACGGAGCAGCATTTTACACATGTAGTGCCAGGTCTACAACTGAATCAAATGGCAAAATAAATAGGCATTCAGGAGTAACTACTTGCTTAGTTGTGGCAATTGTGTAGCAGGCAAAACCACCAGAAGACACCAAAGTGAAGAATATAAAATTCAGAAAGATGGATTTTATCGTATGTTGCTTTCATCCTGAGTGACTGCACCTGGACTCTAGTCCACATCAGCATCATTTTCACCCACTGAGAATCTGGCCCAGATCTAAGTGTGATAGACTTAAGAGATAATATAGATAATTATTAAGGATAAACTAGACAATCATGAGAAACTTATTCTCTGGCTATAGAAAATACCTGTTGCTATTTCTGCATAAAGACAGAAAGGCAGAAAAATGCTTACTGTACTGATGGTTGGTTTAGAGGATTATGCCACTATCTTGTAAACATGCACTTTTTTTTTTTCTTTTTTTTTTCATTCTAGGTGCCACAGGGACTACTAAAGATGTGTAAGTACTTTATCTTTCAAATATGTAACTCTGGTCTTATCTTCAGTCCTACTAGCCTTATACTAGATTTAGTCATACATGATTCATATGGCTCCTAACATATAATCAACACCACCAGATGTTTATTGTCTTTAATGAGAGCTTTCATTTCCACAAAACAACTTCATGTCTTGTTTACTTTTCTACAGATTCCTTCCCTTGTTATTTTGCTAATAGAAGTGTCTTTCCTCTGCTTGTGTTCAGAGGGTTGTCTCCCAGAGGTGGTAATGCTACTTGAGACTACTCTTCCCTGTCACGTACCAATACACTTTCTTCCAAAGGCCATGTCATTGTTTGAATCGACCACATAAATTTCCTCCAAGCCCTGTGAGAGATTTAAAAAGCCACTGAGGTTTCCTCTCTTTACAGGAGACCCAGTAACCTATCCAGACTTCCTTTTCAAAGTACTCACCTTCCCTAGCTGTTCACTGCATTAAAGATAGTATCTATGGGTTCCTCTTTCTCTCCTTTATCTTTGAGTATCTGTTGAGTAGCAGAGGGCAGCCCTACCCATCCTGTTTTTCTTTAAGGGTGGAAGGTCTGAACCTCTAGTGCCTGTTGCTTCTTGCAAGTTTCTGGTTTTCAGAAAAGCAGCAGCAAAAAAAGATCAGCCTTTCTCAGCCCATTTTTCATTTGCGGATGCGGAAATGTGCAGGAACAGCTTTATTCAGCCATAAATTTATTTTCCTGTCAAAGGAAATATTAAAGAAGTCCTCCTGAGGTCTTGCTGCCTTCTATTTTATATAATTGGTATTTGCCACTAGAGTATGAGACTGAGAGACTGGAGAAAGATTTTCATGTTATGAAATAGGAACATTCTTCAGTTTTATTTACTTAATTTAGAATAACTACTCTAATTAGATGGAGGAATCCTGGTGTAGAAATGAGGGCTGTTAAGTCAGATAAACAAGTGGAGACAAGAGCTTAACAACAGCCTGGTCCTTGCTATTACAGAGCACAGCTGAGAACTAACGACAGGTCTCACATGGCAGATGAACACTTGTCACAGATACTTTTGGGATCTGTGTTACCTGTGTAGTCTCTTTTCTGGTGTCAGACAATAAATTACAGAAGGCAAGCTTATGAGGAACCTCTTCTTGATACAGCCTGCAACATCCATGCCCTCAGCACTTTTACATATACAAACCCACTGGTTTTAATTTATATTCGTGCCTTTTTCAGTTGTTCAATTTAGAAAATTTAAGTGACTGTCTTAGAATTGCATCTCTCTTTTTGCTCTTTGGTAGTTTTAAATTTCAATATTCCAAGCACTGTTAAATTATGAATTTAGTAGGCACGTTTCTGTGCTTAAAGGTATGGGTACGTGTAGAACTGAGTTTATGTGTGTATAAGCGTTTGTAGGGCCAGGCTTTAGGAGTTAAACTGGGAACATCCTACTTATTGGTGTTCAATCATCTGTCATGTTTCAAAAAAGTATTTGGATAACTTAGAAAAAAATGATTACTAGTGCAGACTTCAACAAAGTGACAGGGTCAATCCTGGGATCATTACTCATTCAGATACGCATAGTGGAGCCAGCCAAACAACCTGTGTGACCAATAGCATGGTTGAGCCTTCTTGTCAGACGTTAGAAACATAGATCTGTTAATGAGAATTGGCAGTGATGACCTGAAAAGTCCTAAATCAATCATCCTAATGTTTAACAACAGATTTTTATGAAGCAAGTGAAAGACCAGAAAAACTATTTTAGTTTCATGGAAATGAGCAAAGCAGGCTTGTATTAACTAACATTACAGATCCACACAAGCTTTAATTTTACACCTTTTCGGCTTTACACTTTTTTCAGCTAAAGATTAAAAAACTCTCTTTAAAAACCTACATGTGTTTTAGCTGTCAAATTTCAGTTCATATTGATTCTGGTCCAGAAAAGCATTTAGGTGTGTCCTTTCTTACAGCATACCTTTTGATACAGAATCTGGTTATTCTAACTCCAGGGATTTCTCATTTCTTACTGTGACTCAGTGCCGAGGCACCAGCTTCTCCTGGAGTGAGCAGCCGTGTAGAAGGAGGGAGGGCTGGATCCCACTCCGAGCCCTCCTGGGGATGACTGGGGAAGCTGCTTTGAGTTTCTCCACCAGTAAGATGGGGATGATACGATCTTCCTGTGCAAAGTGCTGTGAGACCAAGGGCTGTGTGGGGACAAGAAGGATGAACATTCTGGGAATGTGATCTTTCCCTGGGTATTCTAACCCTCAAATCAATGGTGAATCTGTTGTCTGGCTTCAGGCAGTGCTGCAGCCCCACTCATAAAGGGAAGTACATCACTGATAACTGGAAAAGCTTAGATATGGGGGGGTAAGGTGTATGCTAGAAAATAATGCAATGCCTGTGATACTCAGAATGCGGCTAAATTCAGAGGAAGATTAATAACAGTAGGAAGGAAAGGACACAGCAGTTCCAGGCTGTTTCAAAATATTGGGAAGAAATCAAACAAATAAAAAATGACAGGCCCTTGTTCCCAAGAAAAGCTGAGAAACTAAGAAGTAGTCTGTTGTTTGTGCAAAGTTCAGTGAACCATTTCTGGCAGAACTACTGAGCATGGCCAGAAAGAGTCTGTATAATGCTCAGCATGAACAGAGTTGTGACAGCTGAAATAAGACAAATGTGGATGGAATGAGTTAAGCTGAATGCCTGTCATTTGATATTTAAAATACTGGGTGAAACATGGCAGCTTCTTTTACCATCAAATGGATATAGGCCTGATGGGCGTAAAAACTGACAGTGGAACCAAGTGCATTTTTCAGACTTAGGAGGGCGACAGGAAGCCTCTTGGGATGGACAAATCCTTATGAAAAGAAACATTTATTCTAGCTGAAAACCGAATGCAGTTATGTGGATTTGCTGTTAAATCCACCTACCAGCTAGAGGACTCCACCTGTGCTACCTGCTGAAAAACATGCTCTCCATTCCTCAGCGGTAGATGTCAACGTCTGAGGGAAGATGCAGCGACATGGCAGCAGATCAATACAAAGCACATTGGACTGCTAAGTTCCTTTTGCTGTTTATTCCTGGTGCAGAAAAGCTTATTTCTAGCTCGGTCTTCCTGGAGGATTCTGTCAATGGAGATATTTAAAGAGATTTTTTTGTGCTAGGTTCTTCCTTCATCCCTGGCATAATAGGAAGCTAGAGACATACTGGAGGTAGGGAGGGAAAGGATGTGCTGGGCTCCCATATCCCCACACCCTGTCTGTGAGTCTGGGAGATGAGGCCGTGGGAGCACTGCTGAAACCAGAGGAGCTTCTTGCCATTCTCGTTCCCATGTGGTCGAGTGTTGCTGTTGTAGCTCTGCTTCCTGGAGCCACCCATGTGCACCCCGGCTGGGCACAACGCAGCACCTGCCACAGCAGCTCAGCTGGCACCTGGGCATTTGGACATTAGTGGGCATCATTCAAAATGGGGCCTTAAGCTACTGCAGGGGTCCTCAAACTACGGCCCGTGGGCTGGATACGGCCCCCCAGGGTCCTCAATCCGGCCCCCTGGTATGTACAGAACCCCCCTGCCGGGGATCGGGGGGGGGGAAACAAGCAGCCACAGATAGCTGCCTGCCACTTCATCTGCACGCCAGCCCCCTGGTTAAAAAGTTTGAGGACCCCTGAGCTACAGTGTGTGAAGGCAAGGGGTGTGTGAATATGTGTAATGCATCAACTGAAGCAGCACCCCTTCCCATGCTGCTTAGGAGTCCCCAGGAAGGGGTGGAAAATTCCTTCTTCCTAAAGTGCTGTCACCAGAATTTTTCTTTCTTTTCCCTCTCAAGCTTCCACATTCCTCCTGTCTCTTCTCACCTCTTTCCTAGCAGGGCTACAACAGATCGCACCCAGTCAACACCCAGCCCAAGAGCTGTGGCCTGTACAATCCCAGGTTATATTTACTGTTGCACATTTAAGGGAAAAGATATTGCAAAATTAGACTTTAATTTGTAGCTATCAAGAGGAAAGGAAGAAAGCAAAGTATTTTTTAAAAAACTAGTCTGCTTAATCATAGGCTTGGATAATTTCTTTTGGTGAGAGAGTGACAGTAATGGTCATCACTGGATGCCCCATTACAAAGCATTTCTATAACAAAAGAAAATAGCCCCATTGCCTACTAGACTTTTTCCTTAAAAAAAACATTGACATTAATTTCCTGTTGGACAATATTGATTGTTACTCTTACAACTCCATTTTAAGGCTTGGAGCTGAGCATGAAGTTGCCAGTGCTTTTAAAGGATTCTTTTCTCTGGACAATGTTTAATCTGGATTATAGAAAATGTTTCCAGTTGTATGATAAAAGCGATTCTGTGACACATTCAGTTGGTTCAACACAAATTATTTATTGTTATCTTTTGGTAAACAAAGTCCCTTTCTTAAATTTGTGTCATTTTTTTTTTTTTTTTTTTTTTTTTGCTAAAAATACAGTCCTTGTTTCCACCCACTGATATACACAAGCTTTCTACTTTCTTCAGCTGGAATTGGCCCACACGAGGACAGAGCAGCTTCACAGTCCTCAAGGAAAGGTGTCCCTGCATGTGTGAGGACTGACTGCAAGGTGGTTTAGGCTACGTGGGGGCAGAGGAGGTGGGAAATGCCCTCAGAAAAGGCACCGGCTCCTCCAGGGAGTAGTGGCAGGAGGGCCAGAGAGTGAGGAGTGTATTGCTCAGTCTCTCTTGAGAGGCGAGGTGTAGACAAAGACAGCAGGCAAGGAGGCTCACCCCACTCAGCGCTATGCCCTGCGTGAATAGCATTTAGCAGAATGGCAGCATACTTCGATTGACCCCAAACCTCTGCTGTTAAGAGGACCTGTGTACCCTTACACTGTGCTGACACAGAAAGGACAGTTGGTAATGTTCTGCTGTTTAAGAAGAAAGTAAGTGTAAGGTAGCTTCCAACTTGTAATGGTATTTTTCAGGCATTTGTTACCCTGCCAGGAGCATGCTGACTGAGGTGTAAGGGATGTTTTCTTGCATTTAAGGCTGCATCTTTCTACGAGTTCTCTGCACTTCAGGCCAAAATCCCATTGGCTTCAGGGGTCAGTAATGGCATACAGCCCTGATGATTAAACAGTAGGCTCATCTACCTTTTAGAATAAATAAATTACAGTAAAAATACATTATTGATCAACATCATAGTTAAGAAATGCCTTTCAAGTCTACAGTATCAATTTAGCCCTAATGTTGGGTAAAGACCCCTTCTCAGCTTTATTGCTGGGGAGCAGATGAGAAATTAATGGATCAGCTCATGATGGGGAGTATCTTTGCATTGCTCACATAGTCCAGGCAACTGGTCCTTCAATGGGGATATTCAGGTGAGGATATCTGGGTGAAGAGCCCATGCATGAGCATTTCCACAGCAGAGCCCTCCCTTGGGTTATGGTGTTCGCTGTTTGCAGCCTTCCCCGGGCGCCGCTGTGGCCATAGCTCATGGCTCCCTGGGCAGCTGTGGTGCAGGACTCCTTGGGCAGTTGTCACAGTTGCCCCCAGCTAAGGGGAGGAGTGAAGGATGTCTGTGGATTTAACAGCACCCAAGTTATCTTGCCTCTATTTTTATTGCTAGGTTGGTAGGTGGCAGACCAAGCTAAAGCACATCTGCTGCCCTGATCCATACCCAGCCATGCAAGCAGAGCTCAGAGTCCAAGTATTTAATCAAAGGTGGGTGAGTGGTTTGTGTGAAGACTGATGCTGGGGCATGGACTGAGACTGCAGCACAGGCACTGTACCCCCAGGGAGTAGGAATGAAATTTTTATCTTTTCCATACTATGTTTGCCTTCACATCGATGACAATTACTTTACACCCTGCTCCAGTTCAGCTACACTGGACAGTGTTTTAGTGGGGGGAATCAAACCTCAGTGAATCCCTGTCAATTTACAGCTTGACCTGTGATTTTACCCTAAAGTAAAAAGACAAGGAATTGCCCATTCATAAAGGATTAGTAACAGTTAATGTGGTTTGCAAACAACTCGGACTTCAGGAATTACAGTACCTTATTCTATGGAGAGGCTCCGTAACATCTTTTGGCACAGCTGCTGTGAAAGTTTATCTTTCTTCATCCTCATTCCCGTGCCGGCATGGATACCCAGTCCCTTCCAGTCCTCTTTTGGTAGAATAGCATCCCAGACTCGTTCCTCTTATATGCAGAGCCTCTGTGTTCCTGTTATGTGTGGAGCAGTGTGGGGACTCACTCAGGAAGAGTGTTACTTACCTGTTGCAGCTCCCAAAATCTACTTTCAGGCATCGCTGGCAGGGGTCATGAAAAGTAAGCTGCATGTATTCTCAATCCTTTTCTTCCTTCTGTACATTAGATTGGAAAGTTGTAACTGCTTTTGTGCCTGTGGGAATACTTAGCTGAGTTTTTGATGACCTGAATTAAACTGGGATCAGTAATAATCCCCTTTGTCCCTTGCTTCTAAATCTACCCAGATGGTCATGGAATACCTGAAAGAAACAATCTGCTAATGTGCTTTGTATCTTTTGATGTTACAGAGCAGAAGAGTCCGTATCAGATGATGACAAAAGGAGGTAGGTGCTCTACCAGGGCTGGCTTTATCTGCAGCAGGCTGCAGCGCGTTCTGCTGCCAGATGTACGTACAACCTTCCTTCCCTCCTCCTAATTCCCACCAACACCAAAGCAGAGAAAAAGAAAAAAAGAAAAGAGAGGAGGAAATCACACAGAGCCCAGTATCGATGCATCCCCCCACCATGTTAGTGAGTTGAGGAGGAGGGAACTTTGTGGGAAGAAGAGCACATTATCTCACGGCTGTGGGTGATGTACTCGATAAGGGCCAGTGACCTCTTCCTTCATACCAGCCCCGCCACAGAAGATGGCACCAGCACTTGTGTGAGATCTCTGCTGGGCTGGAAATCAAAGGAAGCATGACTCTATCATCAAACAAATCAGGAATCAATTCAGAGCCCTGGGGGCTGGAGGAGGTGTGATTTATTTGGCATCTAACGGGGCAGTGCAGCGTGATGGGAGTCTTTGCAAGTGGCTCCAGGCATAGCAGAGGCTCTTGAGGACCCAGTTTTTCGACTTTCTGCATCAGTCCCTCCCTTCATCCAGGCCTTGGAGCCAGAAAGTGTGTCTGCAAGGCCGTGAAGGTGCGGGGGTTGGGCTATGGAAGTACCTAACACCCTTGTGCTCCTTCCTGTTAACAGCTTTCTCCAAGGGTGGCCCTAAGCAGAGGGATGCAGGTCCAATTTATTGACGAGGAGAAGTTAATTAACCTCTGTGTGTCGTTTGAAGTGAGGTTCTTTGGTGGTCCCAGTGTCAAACATTACTATCGGATTGGCTCTGTCCTCAGACTATATCCTCCTTGGATGTTTTCAGTGTCTAGAAGCTGGGCAGGCAGGTTTTATTGTCACAAGATAGGATTTCATAAAGAATATTAGAAACCTGAGTGAAAAATAGCCCCTTTCATGGGCTTGGGTCCCACTTAAGAGTTACAGATAGCCTCAAGGGGTTTTTTGCCTGGCACCACATTAGCAAGCATGTGGCATTTCATATGCACTTCTCCCATAGCCATGGGAAGGGAGGGTTCCTCTGTGGATGCTCATGCAGAGATGCCCTCCTCTCTGACTGTCCTGGTCTTTGTAATGCTGCTGCATGATGTTGACATTATAGGGAGAAGTGCTAAAATTGAGCTCTGATGTCTCTTTAATTGTTTCTTTAAATCAGGAACTACGGTGGTGTGTACGTTGGCCTGCCATCAGATGCGGCTGCCATGGTTTCTGGTCAGACGAAGGCTGCACCGAAAGGTATCGGGAGGTTGTGTATTGCATTTCGGCTTTCTCAGTTTAATTTTATTTAGTATGATGTATTTCCTTTTAAAATCAATTATTATTTCAGACAGACTGGCTAGCCTTGGAGACTCTTAAGGCAGTGGGGCTATTTATAATCATTAAAGTGATTGTTCCCGTTTATTCAAATTTTAACACACTTTCGCAGAAGGATTCTAGAGCAGATGCTGACAATGTGGTACATTGTCTTCTGAACAGCTTCTCCATGATCTGAGTGCTCTGCGAATTCAAATAAAACAAAAAAAAACCTGTTAGGACTAAGAAGCTGTGATAGATGCACTTGCAGAGGCTCAGTGCTATTTTTGGTTTTGAAGATGTTTACTTACATTGTGGTGAATTCCAGTAATAACAGTTAGTAAGTGCTTGCTTTCAGGTTTATTTCTCTTATGAAACCCAGTGGAAACTGTTTCTTTTCCATGAGATATTTTCAAACAGTGGGAAAAGGCATCAGGTTTATAGGTACTTAATATACAAGTTGTAAACATACAATTATGAAATAATGTCATATTGTTTAGATTTAATACAACATACAGCACAGAGTTTACTTACTGGCTGATGCTTCAAAATAGGCTGCAAAACAAAAAAAAATTAAGAACAATAACACTATTAACAAAAAATAACAGCTGGTTTTGGAACATTAGTACCATTGTTGCATAGGTTTTTTAAACAGTGTTCTAAATTAATGATATGTTGTAATGAATTGACCATCTTTATCTTTTATTTTCTAATCAAGATTAGAAGGAAATGAACACCTCAAGATGCAAGCAGCCGGAGGTACAGTATGTCTTAATTAACCTTCTGTGCTTGGCATGTATTTGTTGAACAGAAACAAGGTGGCAGTGCTCCCTGTGCTGCTCTTGGGTGGTCTGGAAATCACCCAGTTACTTCTCCAGCTGCGACATAACTCGTCCAAAGGCTGGACCAGGGGCAGGTTCTCAGTGGTGCAGACATAAATTTGAAAGTGGGTAAAGTCACCTTCGTGGTGAGAAGTGAGAAGCAAGGAAACTCCGTATTACTCCATTTGGGAATAAATAAAAATTAAATGTGTTTGTATTTGCCTTCAACCACACCACAGCTATTCCTGCAGCGGTACTGAGACTTCCCATGAGAGGTGAGGTGCATCAGCAGTGCGTAGACTGGCATCTGTAGAGACAAAGCGTTTCCCAGGAATGAATAGTTTGCAGTCAGAAAACATCTTCTCCAAGGGAGGACCTTGAGGACTGGAGAGGCACCCACTATAACCTATGGGAGCTTTCCTCTTGCTATGGGAGAATCTGTTCTCCATCGGCCAGTATAGGGCAGTGAAAATTTATAGGCTGTATTCCTGACTTAAGAGTTTCAACTAACTAAAAAAAAAAGTCCTTTGCAAGTTCATGCCTAAAGAAAAAGAATTTGATTTAAATAAACATTGACAAATTTCAAAAGGGATCTGTTTTAATGTCTAGCCAGTGGGGAGGGGGAAATTATAAAACTGCCAACAATTTCCATAGGAAGCAGAAGGCTTTCCTAATTCAGGTGAAGAGCCAGAAACAGTTCTGGCTGGCCCTGGTGCTGGATGCGGGCCTAGGAGAGCAGAACACACATATACTGATTATCTTTAATTGTGGGCATGGTTAAAGCTCCATGGACTCTGCTAGGAACACTCATATACAGGGAGACCTTGAGCTGGTCATCATTCCTAATTTCAGCAACCTGGCTGAGATGCCTAAGCTAGGAACGCTGTCACCCTTGACCTGGGCAAGAGTGAAGCACCTTGAGATTACAGCTTTCCATCTGTGGTTGGTGAATAGGGCCTGGGTTAATTAGGTCCACATCTAGGTGCTTTAGTTAAATGCCTGACACTGGGTAGAATCAATGACTTGACAGTTTTTGCTGTTCAGAGTAGTTGAAAGTGCACTTTGCCTTCCTTGGTGCAAGATCAGGCTTGGCTGCTGACTTACGCAGATGAGCACTTTTAAATCTGCAGAGGATCCTCTGAGCTCCACAAATTTATGTTTGTGTCTGTAGGTCACGGACTACAAATCTCTCAGCTTCTAATGATGACCTAGTTCTGTGGTATATGTTTAGAGTGTAACTGTATTGCTTTATCAATATTGCTTTACCAGTCTCTCTAAATATGCTTGTTCCTTTCCTTTTCTGAACAGCCTTCTACTAAGACCAGTCACCAGTGCTTTACAGAGAGCTGTCTTTGTGCTGAAGATTTTTATATTTACATAGCCTTCCGGAGAGCAAGAGAGATCAGAACACCAAAAAAATCTAAACTGTTGCAAGTTCCAACTACGGGTAAAACTTAAAGTACAGCATTGAATCAGTTTCCTATGATTGCATTATGGAAACCTCCTGCTGTTCTCCAGTGAAAAATGAAATTAGTGAACTCATGGTGGATGTTTCTGCACAAGAGCTAACTTTGATGATCTGCAACTTATTTCTCTGTGGCCATATTGCAGATTTCATCAGCTATCCGCTACGCTTCATATATTTTCTCCAACAATTTTTGATAATTTTATATAGAAAACCATTACTACTGTCCATTTAATAGTTCCTATGGTAGGTTCCTATAAATTAATTGTTAATTTACTTCAGAGTAATATATTTGACAGGTTTGCATCTTTTTGGTAATATTGCAAATTTTAATATTTTTGCTGTGGAAACTTAAGAATAAGATTAAATGAGCATAAGACCGTCAGGTTCTTTATAATTACTACTGTCACTTTTATACAGTGAGACAAATATTAGTGTTTAATTTTTGCCTTTTAAGAAGATATTGCTCAAGCAATTTTATTTAAATAAGAACAATGTACTTCATTGTAATATTCATGTGTCCATTTTTATTTTCTTCAGCTTTATCTCTTTTATAAAGCATTACATGGAAAAAACCACATGAGCCAAACAAACTATTATGTCTTCTGTTCTGTGTGATATTACATAGACATTTCCTTGCGTGAGAATGAAGTGATAGTATTTTCAGAGATAGCAGGACTGAACTGCAGTGCTGCATCCTCCTGAACTGTAGAGGATTTTTGATCACTGTTAGAGTTTTGTATGCCTGACTTATCTCTAAGCATCTCCAGTATGGCAAATTGTAACAGAATGAGTGTTATTATTACTTTAGCAAATTGTTGTATTAAATAACATATGGGAGGTTTTAAAATTCAGTAAGTTTAGAGCAATGTAGATTTCCCACAGAACATAAAACAGATTGTACATTTCCATATGACTGAACAAGTATTTAAATTGTTAAAGCCTTTTGCATAATTCTTTATTCAAACTTTTTGTAATAGAACATGATATGCCATACGCTTTAAACAAACAAATAAACAAAAAGAGCCCAACTCACTCCACATTAATGTATTACTGTAGATTAATAACCACTTCTAAAATCAAAATAATAAAGCAAAATGGACAATTTGGACATGAAGTGATACACTGGTGAACCATGAAATTCCTGCTCATTTCACCAGTATCTGTAAAAACCAATGAACAACCGTTGACTGTGGTTTCCAGTAACTTGCAGTTCTGGCTTTAAAATAAGTGGTAGTTTGTTCAGTGTGAGGCCTCTAAAAAGAAGTATTTAAAAGTACTCCTTCCTTGTCATCTTTTAAGTGTCATCTGTGACATTATTTACTGCTATTCTTTAGAAACCTGCTACTTGGATTATCAACAATTTCAGGCTTCCAGCTTCTGAGGACAAATACGCATCTCATTCTTGACCCCTTCAACCCTGAGCCAAGATGAAAGAAGCTGGAAGAGGTGGTACTAAAATATCTCAGTATGAATGAATGCCTGTAAATTACATCTGCAGAGTCTTCTTCTTGCAGACCAAGCTGATGAGAACTCAAATAGCCCTGAGTACTAAACGTGCAGGTCTGCTTCCCACCTGCTTCCCACAGCATAAGGGTATAGTTTGCATATTCCACATATAGTCTAAATGGTTTGAACCGCACAAATTTATTTAGTACAAAGCAATTAGGCCCATGCCTGGCCTGGTCATGATTGCCTTTCCCAAAGCAGAAAAAGTACCAGTCATCCTAGGATACATCATAGTTCAGCTAGTTCTTAAAAAGGCCACAACAGATGCCAGTAATCTCCCGTTATTTGTCCACTCTATCCTTCAGTTGTTGAGAAGAATCATCAAAAAGGTGGACAGGGCTAAATTCGAACTTCACTTGTTCTGCTACTGACATCTGAACTCCCGTGTGTGGGCTGAGGAAAGAAGGAGGTGATCTTTAATGAATAGCTCCTAGCAGCTGGTGGTGGGACAGCTGCAAAGGGTACTTTTTGTTTTTTACGTCATTGCTTAATTTTTCCTGTGCAGAGCTGCAGAGAAGCGTAGGGCACTTTGCAGAATTGGCCTCTTAATGATTCATCCTCTGAATGTGTGGGAGGTATGGTGGTTTCTTAATATTTTTGTTCCTTTGCATCTTTTAATCTCAAAAGCTTACTGAACAACTGACTAATGTTTCAGTATGATGGACTGCAGCCTCTGCAATACATATAAGTTCATTTATGCCATGCAGGCCTGTACCCATCAGACTGGAGAGCTAGCGCCAGGCTCTTGTCTTAGATTTGCAGACTCTTGTCTTTTGTTTGCCCAAGGACTCACAGATCTAGAAGCTGTGTGGCAGGACACTGTACTCTGGTGTGGCCAGATTCCACTTAGGGAACTAATTTTCTGCTCATCAGAATTCCTCTATGGTGAGCAGCATTTCTTAAGCCTTTGTTAATAAAAGCACATGACATTTCATGGACAAATGAGTGTATCTCTCTTCCATAACTTACGATCTATGGATATTTCTGTTAGGAGGAGGAACACAAAAGGAACCCTATATGCCAGCTGCCAGCTGTGCATTTGATGGCATCCTTGGAGGATATTTAGGCACTCAAACGATGGTTCAATGTGAGAACTGAGAACAGAACACAAGGAGCCATTGAATGACAGTGTTATTATTAAGGAATATACTTTATTTTTGTCAAAACATCTTGAATTACCATTTGTACAGAAGAAACATTTAATATTGGGGCTGTAGTACCATTTCCTTTGCAGTTATCACTGTTTCTCCAGCCAGAGCTGAGGAGCTAGTGACAATAGTTTAGCAAAGACAGTGGATTTAGGCTTTAGAATCTCAGACTCTCAGATCTGAGATTCTTTGACAGCCCAGAAATATTATGCTTGAATTCACATAACTTAGCTGAATCTTCTGTATCAAAGCATAGGATTGAAAGTACGGTTTGTGATTAGCTGAAAAACAATCCAAATATCTTGTCAGATTGCAAATTTTGGTCTAGTAGTGCAAACTATTTCACCTTGAAGGCAGCTGCTCCTTTGAATTACAATGATGAGACAATGCATTTATTTTGCTTTCTTAATGTGGAACCTGGAGCTTGCTTGTAAGGACCTGACTTCTCAGTTTAAGGGTAGTTCAGCTGGAGATACTGGCCCATCTTGTGTGTGCCATCCACATCACAGTGTGGTTCAGAGGATGTGACATAGCTTCAAACCTTTGTGCTCCTCATGAGTTAAATCTGTTACTTACAGGTTTGCAGAAGACCTGCTAAAGCCCTGTGTAAGCTCAGTTAGGACTTCATTCACCAGAAGTGAAATCGTCCCATAGCAAAGAGTCCACACAAGGCTGAAGCTGCAGAAGAACATACAGGTGAAATTTGTCTTTAACGAACAGAAAGACAAAGTACTAATTTACTTGATTTCATCCTGCATGTCTAGCAGAGGAGTCTCTGCTGTATTGGGCTGTGGTTGACATGACATCACTAGCGTATTGTTCCCTGTCACCCACACAAGTCTAGTGATTCTCGATAATCATGCTTCCCAAGCAACCAGTGAGTCACTGCTGATCTTTTTTTCTGCAAAGTAGACCTCTGGTTCCCATGGTGATCAGAAGTGACAATTATTACAGACTGCTACTACAGTTCCTCAGTTGTGTGTCCCCACTAAAAGGAGCTCTTATGTGGTTATATTTCCTTGGAGTTTTGCAGTACATCATCGTCACTTCCTATTGACAGCAATTTGAACACTTCAGGTGAATTGGCTTTGTGGAGCACATGCTGGAGGAGGGTGATTTCTGGAGTATTTTTGATTTGCAATGTATTTAGAAAAAGACCGAGAAAATAACGGCTCCGTAAAGTTTCCATAGAGCAATGGTGTGCCAGTATTGCAGGAAATCTTTTGAGGCTGGGCTAAATGTTTCAACCCTTGTTTTGTCAACAAATGTGCACAGAACTTAGATTTATCATAATAGGAGTGATTTCATTTTCCATGATCTGACAATTTTTACTGTAACTCTAGGGTTTTCAAACATTGGAGGGTTTCCCAGACAGCAGAAACCTGCTTGTGGGTGCTTGGAATGGCTGTCACCCATATTGTGGGAACTTCTGTCTGCTCGGTGCTTATCTGGTTGTTATTAAAATACCCATAGTGGAAGATAGAACCCTGCTTGTGAAAGAGATCGTTCCATGAAGTGCAGTGAAACTCTCGTTAGCTGAACTGTACCGAGAAAAGAGTACCATGGGATTGGAGCCTGGGTGAAAGGGACTTCGTATGCCAGAAAGGAAGAAACATGTAGGAGAAGGAGGATTATAATATTATGCAGTGAAGACAGATGCAAAAGAAGGTTAGGAACAGAAAATGACGTCAAAAAGGAAATAGTTTAAGTATCTGCTCCATTTCTCTGTGATTCTAATCTCTTGAAAATAGAGCAAGTAGACTGCTGCTTTATCATTTTAAGACTGAAGAGAAATGGGGATCAGTTTATCAGTTCATTCCAACCCTCACATGTCTGAGATGATTGCAAGCCTTTTGGGAAATAACTTCTCCCATTTTTGTTTGCTTAATGCCCTGTGTGATGAACCCATGAACCTTATATGTCCTTTTCGATGTTACCAGGGTATGTAAATATGCTGCCTTCTTTTTCAAAATTTGTGTTGGTGTTCCCTTTGTTTAATGTCTCTCTATGCAGACTGAAACTTCTAATTGCTTTGGAAGTTTGTATAACGCTTGAAAAACAATTTAGTAGACTGAGAAAATACACAAGATGTAAAAATACTTAACAGGCATAATACAAGGAAATATTATAGAACATGCAGAAAGGAAGCAAGAGCTTAATTTAAAAAACAGAGTAGTGTTAGAACCAAAGCTTTGGTTTAGTTATGCCATGTATTTTACATTTCTTATATTACTAATGAATCACTGTGCAAGTGATCAGTTTGGATCACAGCACCCTTGTCGGTACTCTGGGAATTAGCAGTCCACTCACAGAGTTTTGTTTCTGGTCTTTGGTTCTTATGTTGTAGGAGACAGCAGTAATGCGAAATACTAAATTCCACCCTTAGCCTTTGTTGGTCATTTTTTATGTTGGCCAAACCTCAGTGTTGTCTGCAGGATGGTTTCAGCTCCGTAAAAGCTGAGTTTGTTGGATCCTTATTGTGTGGCTGTGATTCAGAGTGACATGTTAATTGGAGGCAGGTCATATTCAGTAACTGTTTTGTGGGGAATACCAGACTGTAGGAAAATGTAAGACTGTTTATTGGCGTTAGGGAGGTATTCAGACTTTGGAGAGAGTCCACACGGTGTCACTACCAAACTCTCCATGACAGAATGCAAACGTAACACCACATGAATAAATAAATAACATCAATGAGGTAATGCACACCTTTCAGCTTGTATCTAATATCATATTTATGGTTATATGTTACTGGACACTGAGTGTGACTTTGAGCTGCCAGTATTTTCCTACAGCTAGGGTTTGCATTCCCCAAATGATATTGCTGTAAGGGAAAAACTTGGAATGATTCCCACTGCCTGGTTTGTCCATACGAGCCTTACATGCTTTTGGGAAATCAGCCAATAGATTTTCTTTAAAATTAAAAGATTTAATTAGATCTTAATGTATAAGTAGTATCAACTTGAGCAAACTCCAAGTATCTGGTTATTATAACTATGTACTTCATTTTTGAAGTCTCACAAGAAACCAGTTGTCTACTTGTTTTTTTTTCTTCCAAATTATGGGCTACTTTAATAAATAAATGATTAAATTTTTTTACTGTTCTATCAAAGGAACTGCTTTGGATCATCAGATAAAAACAAACCATTTTTGGCAGGGAATTAATTTGTAATAAGAAAACTGTGCCAGTCAGGGGAGATGGAGCTTCTATAAATTCCAAATTCTTTTTAATAGAATGAATAATGGTTGCAGAACTTACACAGCACTGTTAAAGAGTCTTTGTTCAAGACATCATCGCTTGTATAAGTATTGCTTCTTGAGAAACCCAAGATTTCCAGTGGAAAGACCCTGAAAATCACTACTTGAAGAGTGGTTTTTGATTTCTGATAATGAATTGCCAAGAGCAGCATTATATTTTTCCCTTCAAATTTCAGGAGGAAGCCAGATTCTTACCTGAACCAGTGAGGTAAACAATCAGCCTCTCCTTGTCTGCAAACAATTGTAGACAATTCTCATTTGGAAATACAAGAAAGATAAATTGCATTGACTAGCTCTATCATAGGGACGTATATATTTATACACTTGAAATTAATCACAATCTTTAATAAATTAGGTTAGATTAGACTAGATTTCATGTCTCCTTCTCTCAGGTATTTTCATTAAAACATGATGTTATTTCTTCATTTTTTCCTGTTGGCTGAAATAATCCCTGGCAAAAAATATTTCTTCTATATTTGTTGTAAGAATATGTAATTCATTATAATTTTCAAAAGTTACTGCGCTTTTTCCTATCTTTACCTTGGATACACCCTCTGGCATAAAACTCTGCCACAGACTAGGTTTTATCCAAAGGGCTAGGCTCACACCTTTGCTCAGGTGAGCACTCCAGGTAGGTGCCACTGGAGAATATTTTATCCTGAACTCTTCGCTACTCAGCTGTTTTTTTTGATCTTCAGTTGAAACATGGGTAATGTTGCCTGGTTGTTCTCTAGGAGGAGCATTTACTGTGCGTGCAACTGCACCATCTTGGGATTTGGACTGGCATGGTTCTAGGAGCCTTCCATTCCTCAGTGTAGCGGCTTTAAACCTCATCTTACCTCCTGCACGGCACCTCCTTGTCGTGGTTTAACCCCAGCCAGCAGCTAAGCACCGCACAGCTGCTTGCTCACTCCCCCATGGTGGGATGGGGGAAGAGGATGGGAAGGAGAACGGGAGGATGGCACACTGCCATTGCTGTTACTGAAACGTTCCAAGCACAGCAGAGTAAGATGATAAGCAGCCCAGCAGTACAGCAAGCAGCAAGAGCAAAAAGCAACCACTAATGAACACTAGACTAATATACAGTAAGGCAAGCAAGCCCCATGGCAAGCACAGGAGCCTGCCAATTAATAGCTAAACAGCAGTAACAGCTATGAATTTGATCTAGCACATTCCAATCAAACCTGTCGTTATCTAAACACCTTTGAACCCTGCGCTGGGCACCAAAAAGGACTGTTGTGGTTTCACCCCAGCCAGCAGCTAAGTGCCACACAGCCATTCACTCACTGTCCCCCAGTGGGATGGGGAAGAGAATTGTAAAGGTCAAAAGTAAGAAGAGAAAAGTCATGTGTTGAGATAAAGACAGTTTAATAGGTAAAGCAAAAGCCACACAAAGCAAAGCAAAATGAGGAATTCATTCCCTGCTTCCCACCGGCAGGCAGGTGTTCAGCCATCTCCAGCAAAGCCAGGCTCCACCACATGTAATGGTGATTTGGGAAGACAGAACAACATAACTCCAACTGTCCCCCCCTTCCTTCTTCC
>JAVJGJ010000057.1:31757977-31773122 GCA_035590215.1 Microhierax caerulescens
AAAGGTGGCAAACAACCCCCAGAGAGCAACAAGCGGTTGGAAGTTGTGGGGCTGAGTTGGTGGCCTGTGAGGGGAAATGGGAAAAATGGGGGCAGGCTGTGGCTGTCTGAGTTGTGAAAGGGACCGGGGACCTGCAGGGGCCTTTAGTGCAGCTGCCAGGGAAGGGGCACAGGACAGACCTTGTGGAAAAAGCAATTTAAGCTGCAATTGCCTCAGGGTATTTGCAGGCTCTGCAATGTCTTCCTTTGGTATTGGCCATTATCAGCAGAATCCTGGCCTCTTTTTCTGCGGGGGGCACATTTCACATGTACGGAGCAGGGGATTTAAGGAATGACAGCCTGACTGAGGATACAGTGGCAGAGTGGCTTTCTGGCCAGGGAAACGGAACCAGACCCAGAGAAGTGGGGGCCTGCTGCTACAAACCCCCTGAGTGCAGAGGCTTTCAGTTTCCTGCGCAGTGAAAGCGGAGGTGAGGGTAAGGGCAAGAGTCACGAGACGCTTCCCATGGCTACGTGGAAATCTTGCCTTCTCCCATATCTGGCCTGTACGGCACCTCATCCAGGGAACTGCTGGCAAAAAGGGGAAACACTCGAATCTCTAGGGGTGTATCGTGAAATCAGCAGTTAGGAGAAACCCAAAGAATTTTGCTGGGATGCATAGAAATCCTGACAGGTCTGAGGTGCTTGAAACATCTTGTTCAGCGACCATATCCAACTGTAACTGCATAATTGACAGCAAATAATGATGAGCACCTATGAAGTTGATGCCCCTGAAGATCATTGTAGGTGCTCAGGGCTGAAGAACAGCAGTGTGAGAAAGGTCTAGACGGTTTAGCCTTGCCACCTTGCCTCAGGACATTACTTAAATGCAAAAATGTTGAAAATGAAATAGATGCTGAGAGCTGTGGGAGGAGATGGGTGAAAGGCTGTCCAGATGGAGCAGAAATCCAGCTGAGAGGAAGTTAGAGACCTGGGCCTGCTTGTGATGGGGGCCAGAAGGGGATGAAGACTCTGAGAAGCAAATAAAACCTTTAGGGGAAGAAAGGAGGGTTGGATTATATGTCTCCTGTGTGTGTACATGTAAGGCAGGCAAATCAGCAGCAAATTAGAGCTATATTAAAGGGTGAATATTTCTACATGGTGAAAACTGTTTTTGATCTCTTTCAAGATTAAAATACTTGAGCATACAACGGTTGGATGGCAATTGTGCACATAAGTGTGTTTGTACAAATGCTCCCTATCTGGTTGCCTCTTAAACACGAGCATTGCTATGCTTGGTAAATGTAAAAGAGATCATCCCAGCCTACATATGCTATTCTGACCCTCTCCCCGCAAAAAAAACCCCAAAACAAAAAAAAAAAAAAAGTAAAGCCAGCTAGGACGAAGCGGAGGCCGCAGCGTGCATACGAGACGGTTCCCCACCAGGGGGCAGCGTCGCTCCAGCAGCGCGCGCTGCCCTCGCCCTCCCGCGGCCCCGCGGCTCCCGGCGCTGCGTTACGCGAGGGGCTGCGGGGCTGCGGGGGGGACATGGCTCACGCCGGGCACCTGAGCCCGGCCCTCAGGGGTGCGGGTCACCTGCAGATGGGACTGAGCCCAGCCGAGCTCCGGGCCGCCGGTAACGGCATCACCTGCTGCTTCCAATCCAGGCTCCTCCTGGAGGTGGCCCAGCCCGAGGCAGCCCCGCTCCAAGGGCCGCCCAGCAGCACTGGAGACCACGGGGTGAGTCAGGGGTGACACCGCGCCGGGCTGGATTTAAGCTGCTGGGCCCCCGGGCTGCGGCCTGGCAAAGCTGCTTTTCCCCAGGGGCCAGTGAAGCACGTTCAGTGCGCGCAGCCACCGTTTCCCTCACAGCCCACGTCTCCCTCTCCTCCGCGGGCTGAAAGGTCAAACAGAGCCGGGACTTTTCTTGCAGAGGTCAAAGCGAGAGCTGTGTCCCGGGGCAGGACTGGTCTCTGCAGCAGCCCTGCTGCCATCAGAGAGTGGTCAGCCGGAAGGGCTGTAGCGTTTCTGCGGCACGGCCCCCCCGTGAGACAGGTACCTGCTGCAGTCCGAAGCAACAACAAAACCAGACCTGAGAGCACTAGCGGGGCGTCACGGCCCTGGCTGGCTTCACCTGGACCCCCAAGCCATAGCATGTGCTTGCAGCCTATTTCAGGCTCGCCCAGGGAGCAGCCTGTTTCTGCACTGGCTTCTTGATGGGTCTGTCTGCAGCGCTGTGTCTTGGCTGGACCCCCTTGGTGCCGCCTTGCAGCCCTGGCTCTGGCCCTGCCAGATGCTGCCTGGGCACCCTGGTGCTGGCTCGCCCCTTGCAGTGCCATCAGAGGACCCTCTGAGCAGCCCTGCACCCCGCGTTCAGCCCTGTGGCGCTGCACCCCTCAGCGAGGCACCAGGCTGCACAGGGCCACCCCTGACACCCAGCTTCATGTGGCAGCCCTGTGGCTCCCCGGCGGGGTGTTGTTTTGGCCAGCCTGTGCCCCACTGATGTCTGCACGGCATGTCTCTGGGCTGGCTTGTCTGCGCTTCTCTGCTGGCTTTCCCCTGTGTTTTTTTCAGCTCTGGCATCCCTGCCAAAATATGAGCCCTCTGCTGGTGGGGAAGGGACAAAATTAATGCTGTTGTGTCCTCTTCTTGTGTGTGGCCCCGAGTGCTGTTTGGCAATCGGCCAAACTATTCCAAAGTGGCACTTTCTCTTCTGGGCTCTGCAGCCCTTTGTACAGCCCAGCGATGGCTCGGGCTGCAGTGTTTTGGACGGCAGTTAGTGCTTTCATCGCTCTGTCTGACTTTGTGGTAGCGCTTCCTTAGGAAATGTCCTGGTGCTCCAGGACCGCTGGGTTCATGAGTCAGGCCAGCAGCAAGGTAGCGGAGCACCGAGAAAAGCAGGTGTCCTCGTCTGCAGCAGAGCCAGTTTTGCCTGCGGGAGGAGAGAGAGCTTCCAAATCAATGTAACGCTTGTGTGCCTGCTGCTGTAGACGCCTCCCCGCTATCAGCAAGCGTACGCTGCCAGCCCGTTTCTCAGGGACAGTTACTTGAGGCTCATTCTTCATTTGGGAGAGGTCTGAAATGGCATCTTGAGGAAAGAAAATGACAGCCTTGGCTCTCTGACCCACTCAGCTCTCCTTGGCAGCCCAAGGAGCGTTCCTCCTCGTGACACTTCCCATCACCTCTGACATCTGGTTGTTTCAGTTGGGTTTCCCCCTATATTTAGTGGCATTAGAAAACAATAAACACACCACCAGGAGAATGCCACACTCTGAAACAGAATGAACAGAAATATCTGGGGCGATACCTTCAGAGTAATAAAAAAAGAATTCCAGAAAATTATTCTTTCTGCATCAGCACAGACAAAGAGCAAAGTACATCATTTGTCTTGGTTTCTTTGAAAGCTGTTGAGGGGAATGGATGACGAGGCTCAATGAGCTTTGCTGCGCATGTTTCAGTGCGGGGAGAGCTGTGCCACTGAAAACCTTCCCGAGCACTTGAGATCCATTTCAGGATCCTGTGTTGCCCATCACAGGTTTTATTCCAGTGCTCTTAGGAGTCGTTTATACACATCGAGTGCTATGCATCCCAGGGCACTTAAAGAACTGCAGTTACTCACATCACCCCACCAGTCGTCGTGCTGTATGAGGCTTGACTTAAAGTGCATTTTCAACGCATCAAGAAAGCCAGAAGTGCAACACAAGCCACGCTGCTAGAGGAGAACGCCGTGGCCTCTGTTCTCCTGCTGGGCTGAGACAAGGAGAGAAACCCTGCTGTTAGCTGTGCTGCCTGGTGATGGGTTGGAGCGTGTCTCGAGACCTCTGACTGAGTGTGCCTGTGCAGGGTGGTTAACATTCGGTGACGTTACACAGGGGATGAATAAACAAGCCCCTTCTCTGAAGAAGACTGGGTGAAACATGGTAACCCACATTGAAGGCCAAGACTGGAAGAAGAATGAGACTTCCCACTCATTAAAATGCAGACACTATAAGGCTCGTTTCACACACATGCAGCCCCGTGGTGACGGCTGGGATGATGCCTGAGTTGCTTGAGTACAGCGAGCGGTGACCTGGGCCTGTCTGCTGTGCACATGGCTGGTACTCTGGGAAGCAGGGTAGTGCAGGGGATGCCCAGCCTCCTCTGAGATTGCGCTTCCAAGGCTTTTTGCTCTCTAATAAAATGCAACATCTGCTTGGAGCTTTTCCTGTTGCCTGGGACATTAGTAACGGCTGTCTCCCATGTTCATGTCTGCTTTCTAGGGAAGGGCGGGCTTCTACTACAGCTTCAGAGGGACAACAAGGAAGAAGGATTAAGAAGGTCTTTCCCCTCTGCTCACCCATGATGTGTCCACCAAAGACTTGGATGTCAGGATTAAGAGGTGCTTTCCCCCCCTCCCCAGAAAAGCAATGTGGAGATGAAATGTGTTTGTGCTGCAACAGTCTTGAGGGACATAGCAAAGGCTCTGTGCCTAGTGACTGAGCCTGTACCACGTAAGCTACTCCACCCTTACAAATCTAATTGAGATAATAGCTCTAGTGTCATGACAGCGATAATGCCTCCGCTGACAGGCTGTACACTGGACCAGTAGCTCGGCTTTAACTACTGGAATTAGGGATTCCTGCTGAGATCCACTGGTCAGCCCCCAGGCTACATCCCTACATCTTGCTGCCTTTTGGCCGACCTGCTGTCCTCCTTGTGCCAGTGCTGTGACTGTGGGAATGGAGCACTTTTACTCTTGACATAGCCGAGACCTGTTGCAAAGCCCATGAAAACTGATGCAGGTTTTTGGTCGTGGTTTGTTTTTTTTTTTTTTAATTTCACTAGGTTTGGCTCAAGCCCTCAGCAACGTTGCTCTTGCCTAATGTGAAACTTGGCAGCAACATCGGGTAAACAAGCCAGGCTAATCATAGCCGCTTGAAGAACAAGATAAGGTGTGAGATGGCAAGTGAGCAAAAATAGTAACAATCGTCATTTTAAAAAGGTTTATCCAAAATTATCCAGGCTACCTCAGGCTTGCTTTGGCTTTGGTGAAATAGGTAGCTACTTCTCTGTGTGTATGTGGGCTTCACACCAAAATTCAGAAACGAGTGCCAAAATTGTCTCTGAGAGAGAGAGAGGCTTTCAGCTTGTGGCAAAACCCAGCTCAGCTTGATGCGTAGGCAAGGTCGCTGCCAAGAGCTCAGGCTGCCCTATGGCCGCATTTGCTAATTCCAGACTCCTGGAGAGCTGAGCCTGATGCTAGGGCAGAGATGGAAGTGACTGTGGAGCAGTGCTGCTTGGCCAGGAGACCAGTGATCCTTCACAGCAGCAGATGATGCCCGCGCTCCTTCCAGTCCCTCGGACTGTGCTCTTCCTTTGCCCCTTGCTGTGTTGCTCTGTGCTGCTGTTGGAAAAGTCACCTGGCCCCATCCTTGTGGCGATGGAGCCTGATGTCGCCTGCGCTTCTGCGAGGTCTGCAGCTGCTGCAGGTGGAAATGGACCGTCTCCAGCCTCAGCCACGGTGGCTTTAGCAGTTCTGCTTTGGGGTGCTCTGCTCAGGGGTCACTGGCAACCAGGCTTCTGCGTCCCTTTGAAACTTGTGCTCAAGGCACTTAAACTAAAGCCAAGTCATCAGAAGCTGTATGGAATTTCCTGATGGCAGCTGGTCCGTATGTCTTTCAGAGACGGGACGCTGAAGCAGCAATGTGGCTTTGCACAGCCATTCACGTGTTGGTGTTGATCTGCAGAACACTGTGAGCACACTGGACTAGAGCTAAAATGCTCAAAATTTGGTGAAGGGGGACCACCCTGAATTTCAGTAACAACTGTGAACAAAATCTTTGCTTTTTACAAGCTCCCCGGCTGCTGTCTAGTGTTGTGCTATTCTTTCAGCAAAGAAAGTGCTGCCACTGTCTTTCAGTCGTCAAGTAAATGCTGTATTTTCATGAAGGCGTCTTTGAAAATCTGCCCTCTGCGGAATGGAGAGATTCAGGGTCATGCAAGAGCATTTAGTATAAATGCTTGGGAAATTAATTCATTAGCGTGCCAGCGAGTGATGCAAATTTGCTGATCTTAAGTTAAGGCTTGATTAAGAGGCCCAGCCTTTTTCTGAATCATGCTCTTCTTTGGGTTGGGGTGGCTTTTCTGCGGGTGAGACTAATTCTCCTGTGTTTGTGGAGGTGTGGCTTGTTGCATTTGCTGCCTGTTTCCCAAGTTAGACTGGCCTTCACCACAACTTTTGTAAATTAAACTACTGCAGCATTTTACAATCTGCAGGCCAGAGTCAGCCCTCATGAAACGAACTGCCCCCGTGCAGAAGGCAGCAAAGTTGTGCTGAGCCTGACATTGCTTCTGTCTGTAGAGACAGTTGTTTTTGAGGCTGCTGTGCACTGAGCCAGAGGAACGTAGGAGAAACCTTCCTTCTCCCCCCTCCATGTGTGGGAGGGTGTTGTCGCTGTGACCTCTTGGTAGGCAGAGCTCTCAGTATTTAACCTCTGAAGGGCAAAATGGTCTGAAACGTGATAAGGAAAAACCAGGGTCACGGTTCCTCCCCCTGCTCTTGCAGGTGCCTGCAAGACCTGGGTTGCAGGGAAGCCGTTTTGGGAGAGGTGGAAGAGGGAGGGAGATGTAGATAGTAACCAAGTCTGAAATAGTGGCACCAGTGGGGTCTAACGGGCTGTAGCTTTAGGGGGAAGTGTCCTTGCTAGAAATTGCTTCTTCCTTCCTCGTGGACTGTTGTTTAGTCTCTGCTGACTTTGGTATGTAGCCTGTGTATGGAAGAGCCCTTGCTCGTGAGAACCAGTGCAATTAATGGGACCAAGCTGTTCCAGGCAAGAAAGGGCTGGAGAATCGCTCTCTATCAACGTTAAATTAGAGTGGACATGAAATAGCTGAGCAAACACTCCAAAGAGGCTGAAACCATAGCACAAATTTGTTCTTCGGGAGCCTGGTCCAAAGCCCGTGGTATACAATTGTAGTGTTTTCACTGGCTTCTGCGACTTTGGATCACACTCCAAGTTCTGGGCTAAAGCTGGTATATTTTTGATTTTATTTTCTTGTGGCTTTGTACAACTGTTTCTATGCAAAGGCAACTGTCAGCTTTCTGAGAAAGGAAGGCTTGGGCAATTAGAATGAGCGAACCTTTGCTGTGAATACACTGCCACTAGAAACGTGCTAATAGCACCCGGGGATTGTGTATTAATTGGGACTAATTAATGGGCCTAATCTGACACCACAAAGGGAACATCACAGCTCTTTGTGCTCTGACACAAGTTAAATGTTGACAAGTCCCCAGAGGTGTTCAGATTTGGGTTCCCAATTAATGTAACCACGTGTATGGCTTAGCCGTATGCATATGCCTAGGCAACAGTCAAGGCTTGTGAAGCTTTCTGCCTTCACTTGGTCTTCTGACAAGATACCGCTGCACTGAAGTGTCACCCCTAGTGTTTTACTGTTTGAGGCCTGTACAGTACAGGAGGAAGAGTGCCACCGTACTTCTGAAAATGTCTTGTTTGCTACAAACTGCCCGCACAGTGACAGAGGCATCCTGAGACTTTGTATGCCACATCCCAGGAGCAGAGATGTGTCGACCGGTCCTGTGTGCCCTGTCACCAGAGCGAGGGAGTGCGATGCTGAGTCCTTCAGGCCGGGTCTGCACGCGTTATTCCCAGGTCAGCTGTGCTAATCACCTAATCAGCCACCATCTTCCTATTTGAACGTTTCCCTGTCTGAATGTTAGGAACAGCATAGCCACAATAAAGGGATACCTTTTCTGTCAGATTCTCTTCACATTTTCCAGGCATGAACGTTAAAGGTTTTGCGGCTGAAGCTTTCTCCTGGAATGTAATTGTAGGAGTTCTTTATTTGTCCCATGTTTGGACATTGGAAGGATGTATCCTTCTCGAAGCTCTTGTATTCATCTGACCTTGAGACTCCTCCTGTGCCTTCAGGCTCCCAATACACAAGGTTTTCTTCTAGCATGTCTGTATGCCCCGTCGCTGGCCAGGGCTGCGAGGTAAAACAGCTCACAAATCCTTTGACCCATCGGTCGCTGCATGGGTTGTATTTCAAAGCCTTCAATTCCCATCTACGTCTTCCCTTTGTTGTTTGTTTTGAAATGGTCCCTCTCAAGCTGTCAGACTGGAAGGCTGCCCAAAAGGCTGTGACATACACGGCATTGATCTCTTCACAGCTGGTCCACGTAGCTGTGGCGAAGTGTCCGTGGTGACTTTGGCTTTCCTGAAGCCGGGCGTTGGGCAAGCAGGCACATGTCAGTACATTCAACTTGTTCAGATCGTGGGACTGCTCTCTTTGGAGAGAAACTGCACGCAGGAGTTACTGTGATGGTGGTCATCTGCAACCACAAATGTTCTGAAAGCAAAGCTGACAAACTGGGAGAGAATGCAGAGGGCAGCAGTAAAAATAATAAAAGCTCTCGTAATTAAAACCAGTAGAGTTGCGGTAGAGAGCGAGCGAGCTGTGAATATGCCCCTATTGATAAGAATTCAGAAGCGAGACATGCGTGTTTGTAAATATATCTGGAAAAAAGTTATGAACAACTGAAAGACAGAGGAAGTTTGCTTCAATACAATGCCGATTTTACAGCCCTTTGCTTGGCTGGAAGATAAAAAAACCACACGCAGCCTGTCTTCATGCATGAAGTGAGCAAGCTAATCCCTGTGGGGGTCTTAAAATGTCATGGGCAAAGGGGTGCCTAGGGGGAGAGGGATGAAGTTCCTGAACAGTCTCAGGGAGTGAGCTGACTTACTGAAGAGGTAGATGGTGACCTGTTTGCTAAGCACAGAGCTGAGTGTTGAAAGTTAGGGGGTGCATGTTGGAAGTTAGGTGAATTGTGCTGGTACGCACTCAGCTCCTGCATGCCTGGCTGCGTGAGCTCAGAGCTTCTCCAGTGTGGGGAAACAATAGTGACAGAGCAGCTTGGCCAGCCAGCATTGACGGTTGCTCTCCATGGGGGCTTTGAGGTCTTTCAAAGAATTCAGCTTCCAAGGGGTAGGCGGGATTTGCTTTTGGAATCACACACGTCCTAACAAGTGTGGCTCAATGCTACTGATGCCTCTACACACGCGGCTTTCTTCTCTTCTGCCTGGTGTAGACATTGTGGGTTTAGCTGTGCTTCTAAAGCAGTGTTTGCTTCCTCCGTTGGAGTCGTTGGAGTCGTTGTCTTGGACTGAGCAACCTGGAGGTCAGCTGGACCTGCCTGAACTGCCCGCTGCCCTTTCAAAGGCATCGTTGACATAGGAAGGGAGGAAGGGATTGCTATTCATATGCTTTTAATGCTCATCTCAGCGTTAAAAAGAAAGCTAAGTAGCTTACAGATTTCTGAAAGTGCTGTCCCCCAGGAGCTTGCATTTGTGAACTGCCTGCCTTTATCTTCACATTTTGGTAAGATGCGGTGGAAGCTGCGCCCTGGCTGGAGCAGGAGAAAGGTGGTTTGTACACGTGCCCTTGTGCATGCATGTTTCCGTGATTGCTTAATTTACAAAACCCACAAACCCAACACTGGGCACGGGGACAGTGTGCTGAGTAAGGCGGTGATGTCACCACCACCAGCGATGCTCATCTCTAACTCTTGCTCTGGGTTTAGTACGGGTAAGCAGGCTGCTCTGCAAGGGTGTGGAATGAAGAGCCACTGAGAGGTTTCCTTCTAGCTCTAACGCTTCTGTGCAAGGCTTTCTGGAAAGTAGATGGAACAGCAAAGAACCCGTGTGCTTACGGTGTCACTGAAAATCCATTGGACGGCGTTTGGTTTCACTGCAAAGCTCTGTGGAAAGCTGTGTGTGCTGGGATTGCAGGGTTACAGGTGATGGCAACCGCTCATCCCAATGAGTCCTGAAACACCTCTCTGCTGGAAAAAATCTCCTCATGCCCATAGTCTGTATGACTTCTGGCTAGCCGCCTCTCCCGTCAGAAGACGGAGCTGTCTGTCCATAACCATTTTCCAGCAAAGGAAGGAGAAAGTCTGGGCTGTCTGACTCGCGTCAGTCTCCTCAGATGACAAATCAAGTGCAGAGCCAATCCTGTGCAGCTGGTGAAACTGAGACTAATGCGGTGTGCAGGAAAAGGGATGCAGCATCTAGGTAGCTGTTCCGAATACTTACCCAAAGAAGTAAAATGAGTTACTCAAGTGGAATTATTATTATTGTTGTTGTTGTTGTTGTTATTCAAGTGGAATTATTAATACATTTTAAAAGAAGAGTCAGATGTGCTGTGACTTCTTTGGGGAATGCCTCCACTTGGTTTGAGAAGGTCTCTGCTGTGGAAAGGAGAAAGGAAATCCCTTTCTCTCTCATGTGCCCTGCTTGGCACAGCCGTACAGGGCATACAGCATCACTGATATAAAAAGACCCGTGGCAAGGAGTTAATTTCTTCAAGGGGGCCGAGAGCGCAAGAACAAGTAGGTTCTTGAAGGATGTCATCCTCTTGGTGGCAGAACTCTAAGCAGCCTTGGCAGTGGGGCCTTGGCACTTGAAATACCAGCCAAGCTGTGTCCTGGCAAGTGAGCCTCAGTTGATACGGGGGGACAGAGACAAGTTTAGGTCCACCTCATAGAGGCTTCAGTTACCGGTGTCACTATTTCTTCTGGGAAAAGCTGACCTTTGTATGATGACGCCGCCCTGCCCAAACCTTTCAAACGTATCAAATAGGCAAAATGTTGCACAATGCGTAGCCAAACACCGCGTATTTGCAGCTTCCCTGCTGAAACTGCAGCTGCTCCTTGTGTGGAAGAGCGATACGCGCTGTTCAGCCACGCTGAACCTGTCGTAACAAGGGGAAACGCTTCTCAGGCTGCCGGCAGCGTATGAGTGGCCTGGTCTGAGGAATGGAAGAAAATACACCTGAAGCCGGGAATAGCTCTGCTGATAGCCAAAGCCAGAGTCTTCTCCTAAACATCTGCCCCCTTCATGCACGGCTTCTCTTTTTGTCATGGCTGGGATTCCAAACTGCGCTGTAACGGATGGAAAAGTGGTTACTGGTGTCAGTGGATCTCGCCTGCTTACATATGATCTGTGCAAGCTGCTGGCCCAGCTAATTTCTCTGGAACTGCCTGAAAAGCATAGCTTTAGGAAACTGTAACATCACCTTTCTCATGGAATCCAGGGCCTCGTACGATTCTTCCTCTTTACTCCCAAGCTGGTGCATCAACCTTTTCCCAGTTTCTTTGCTCAGCTCTCCCGCTCTATCGTTAGACGTCCGAGGTACAGCCAACAGCTGTCATTAGGCAGAAAGATCTTGTTCCTGCAGTGAGAATCACTCTGGAGAGAGACCCCCCAAGCCTCTTGCAGACCTGTAGGCACATCAACAGTGTGAGGGCACAGAGGCAGTGGGTGTGGGCACTGCCGGGCACTCCAGCTTTGGAGATTTAGTGGTATTGGCTGTGACACTTGAATGGCAGTCAAGAATACAGGAACCTGGCAATGTAATTTTCAAAAGGCACTGGGGAATATCAGCAGCTGGATCGCTGTCAATTGCTTTTGGACACTCTCTGAAACCTATAAAAAGATGGAATTTTGGCTTTGATCTCCAGAATTAATGTGTTTAGAAAAGTTGCTTTAGTTAGAGACTGAATCCTGTAAAAGAAAAGAAATGGCTGGTTAATCGGTGAAATCACAGTGGTGCCAACTTGGAGGATTAACGCAATGCTCTCCTCTTCTGGTAGATGGAAGCAGACAGAGAGCTATTGGTTCTTCTTTTAGCCTGGGGGTAGAGGTTTGACTTGCTCTGTCCTGTTGGAATGTGCCGTGCATCCTTAGGGATAAAGTAGAAGTGAACAGAGAAAAGGGAACTGCACTGAATAAATAATATGCTATGGCATGTTGCATCGTGAACATAATCAAAGGTTTATACGTAATGTATGGAGTCGGGCTATTAACAAGTGATGCTGCAGCAGCATGCTTGCTCGAGTCACATTGCTGGCACGTTTCTCTCTCGTGTGTTTCAAGGATTCTGTAATTGCAATGCTAATAGACCATTCCTGTGGTTTGCTTTATTATATGGAACCTGAACAGTGTTTTCTAAGTCATTTTGACATCTCTTCCAGCTGGATGAGAGAAGGTATTCCAGCTGGATGAGAGCATTGATGGAAGGCTGAAAACCAAAACATATCCGAGGAAGTGCCAGCCAGAGAACACAATGGGGATAATGTTAAAGCCAATCTACTGTCGCTACAGGGTTAATGCTCTTACTAGGGGTAATGAATTCTCAGTGTTGTTCACTTTGAGTGCCTGTCTCCTCTGTGCAACAAAGTGCTTGGATCAAAGTGGTAAAGTGCAGGCATAAAATAGAAGGAGCTTGAAATAGAATATCCCAAACTGACCCATTCATGTCTGTGAAGAAGAATGAGGGCGCATAGAGAGAGAGCTGGTGGAACTATTTGTATACTTGTTTGAAGGGCTTTATTTAGCATTACCAGGAGAGATGTGGCTGATGCTAACCTTAAGAGCTGGCAAGGGCTGTAGCACTTTGGCTCTAGTTCAGCAAAGCATGACCTTAGGCACCGAAGAGGATTGACTTGCATCCTTAAAGTCAAGCACATGTTTAAGTGTCCTGCTGGCCTGCAGCCCGTTTGTTCAGCACCTTAAAGCAGAACCAACTTTAAAAGGATGGTGCGGGCAGAGAAGTATTAGCTGATGTTATCGCAGCCAGTGCCTGGAAATCAATGTGGTGTGTTGGCCTTAAGCCCTCCCCCCTTCTTCTTCCTTTCAAGGACTAAGCTGGGAACTTTCCAAACTGATTTGGGAAGAGTCCTTGTAGGACTGAGCCCTGTATCCTGTAGGCTGATGGCAAAGCTCTTGTTGGCTTCACCGGGGCAGGGTTTGGGGACTGGTCTTCACATTCTATCCAGAAAGGAACATCTGTCCTGTGAAAAGGGAAAGGCTTTGGTGGCTGCAACTCTCGTTTGGCAGCTCAGCGAACGTATCTTCATTCTAGGGGTGGATCATCAACTGCTCTGTGGGCTCCGGGGTGCTGTGCTCTTGCACTGCTGCCTCTTGCAGGCTGCAGCGAGCTTGGCCATGGGGCACAGCGCATGTGTCTGCAGCCAGGCGCTGCAGCGAGGCACAGCCGTGGGCCACCCTCCTCACCTGTCCCTGCCTTCCCCGTGCAGTGCCATGCCGCCCACCCGTGCCGCAGGCAGGTGTGACAGGGCTTGGGCTTGGGTTTGCCGTGGCACATCTTTTACTAGTAAAGTCAAAAACGTTGAAACAGCTCCCAACGACAGGCAGTTACGTGCTGGGTCCTGTGATCTTATGAATCTGAAGCCAAAAATTCGCCATTCTTCTGATGGCTAAACAGGCGTGAGCTGCCGTGGGATTTTTGTTCTTGTTCTTTTACTCTAGCGACAGTTTGCTTTCTTTGGTGTAACACAACTGCTGTCTTCTCTGCGGGATGTTATGCCTGGCACGAGTGCGAATGATGGAACTGAGGCTTGGAGCACCTTCTATCTTCACAGCGGGGAGGCTGAATTACTGCTAAAAGGAAAGCATTTATTCATTTATATGTTTTTGTCAGCTATAGCTGACCACAACTTGTTTTCCTAGACACACAGACATGGAAATACTCTGTGTTCTGAATACGCTTTCACATCACGTGTATGTGACCCTGCACAAGGTCTAATAACCCAGCTGGGAACCCGCTCCTGCTTGCAGAAGGTCTCTTCAGAAGACCGTTTGCTGGTGTATGTTTTAATGTAATTTTCCTGTTTGACAAGGGTGTTAGAAAACTGATGTGTTCTAGCACTGGAAAGCCTGAGCTTTGATTTTGATGATCCATTGGGCAGAATATGTCTTTGAGAGAGGAGATTGGTTTCAGCGAGTTTCTCCTTTGACCTCAGGCAGCGCCTTTGCTTCTCACTTTCTGTGTGTTTAAATTGCAGGTAATTAGTTGGGAGTGCTCAATTTTTGCTATATCAGATCAGAATGAAGTAGAACAAGCAATGATTGTAACATACTGTTGAGGGTGTCTTCTCTTCTTGATGGGACATATGGAGTCTTACCTGGTGGGGACTTATGCAACCACCAGGGCTGTAAAAGTTGAAAATACCCAATGACTAATTCTCCCACTATGCAGAATGGAGACTTGCAAAGTATTGCAGCCAGAGAAGTAGGCTTGAGTGGAGTTCTGGGACAAACACTGTTTTACTTTCTGAACCAAAAAGCAGATTAAATAAATCTTACCATGGGTCAAGAAGAAGGGTTATTTTATTAATCTTCTTTTTTTATTTACATTTATTCCAAATTCCAGTTAATTTAGCAATGAAATGTTGTTTTAAAATGGAATCACACTATGTGGCTTCTATAAAAAGTAGAATATTTTTCCACCGTTTCCTCCAGTCAAAACAAGGTAATGAAATTGCCATGGACTTAGATATCTATTTGACTGACTCAGCATTTTTGCTTGTGTTCAGATTTTTGATTGTGTTTGTTCTGCTCTATGTTTTTAAGATTTAATTATTGACCATCCCTGTAAAGATAATCTAGTGAAGCTAATGAAGTCCCAGTCATGCTTTTTAAGATCTACGCCAATAGTATGGTGTACATAAGTCTTTTTCTGTTCTAGAATAAGTCCTAGGTCTACTACAATGTTTACACAGTGTATTAAATGCAAAACCCCAAACCTGTCAATCAGGCACATGAGGAGATGTTGCATCCTTGGAGTTCTTGTCATTTCCTCTGTCTCCTGAAGCATCAGGCATGGCCATGCCCCCTTAGCCTTTCTCAGAACAGATTTAAACCAGATTTCAGTGCAGTCAGCATGGTCAAAAACTGGAGAGTGGTTATGGCAGAATGCTCTTAACCTCTCTTTGTTTTCAGACTGCAGGAGGTTTTCCCCAAGCTGTGGGAGAAAGTGTATGGTAAAAAGGGAGAACCTATTGTTAGTCTTTGGCTTAAAGGGCAGTATTTAATAACACAACAGAAGAGGTAACCCTTGAAACAAATGATCAGCTAGTGGCTGAAGCAGGCTTGAGCATAAAAATATTCAAACTCAATTGTTTGAAAAATTAAGAGCTGAGCTGATCAGAATTTGAATGAACTAACGGATCTGTGCAGGCATTGGGAGTACCTTGCCATTTGCTAAAGGAATTTATTGCACTCACTGCTTTGGAGGCACCAGAGACAGAGATTTCACAAAGTGAAAATCCAGCATAAGAGTAGTAGAGAACAGGAAAGCAG
>JAVJGJ010000057.1:31796305-31855510 GCA_035590215.1 Microhierax caerulescens
CAAATCTGAGTTTAGGACCCACTTTGGCTGCAGCCAAACAGGCACAGCAGCTGTATTTCTCCTACCAGGGCAAAATTTGGCTTCATTTCCTTCCCTAAGAAGGAGACTGAAAGGAATGCCAAGCCGAAGCTGATGTAAATGAAGGTGAACCCACAACCTGTGTCGATCAAAGCCCTGGGACTGATGGCATGGGAAGGGTCTGGTGGGACTGGGAAGATCAGTGATGGGAAGAACAAATAGTCCTAATCACACAAAGGCTGGAGTTTGCAAACCACACCTGTCTGCCAAAGCAACATTAGCAGTTTGTTCGTTCTTTCATAGAAAAGGGTGATTTTCATCTGTGTTTTCTGAACCTGAACCCCACTGAGGCTGGTCAGCAGCAGAGCCCTGAGCAGGCACATGCTCCATGGGCAGGGGAGCTGGAGAGGCTCAGAGCCCACACCAGGCTGATAGCACCAAGTGGGGCCAGCCCTGCACCTCAGTCTTACGTGTCTTAAAATTCCACTTAATTTCTCTGAGGGCACCTTGAAAAGAAATCCAGCAAGAGGTTTTAATGCTGTTGTCATCCAGCCTAAGAGCTGTTTAATTCTCAGAAATGATTGCCATGAGGAAGGGGGAGATTAGGTCCTGGCAGTCAGCCCTCCCATCACTCTGACACAAAAATGTTGTTATCAGTACTTTTAAGCGGGCTAATTGATCACTTGTTAACAGCGGCCCTGACCATCAAGGTCTGGGAGGGGCAAACTTGTTAAAATGATGGCTGCTGTTTGATTTCTTTAAATTTTGGGTAGATAAAGCCAATTTGCCCATGACACAGGGTTTAACATTGCATTGTTTTGAGGAGCGCTGCGGGATTATTGGTGACCTCCAGGGGTCGGACCATAGTCATTTTTCCATGTCATCTGACAGGGACAGATCTCATTAACACACAGACAGCTTCTACTAGGATGTTAGATTAATAATGATACGGAGGCAAGAGTGCTATCTGCAAAAGGCACGCTGTCATTTCCTCTGGCTTGTAGTGTTTCCTTTGCCATGTCCTTCACAATTTTGTTTAGCTCAGAACATCAGAAATGGCCTAGCATGGAGTGTGTCCTGCACACATGTAAAAAAGGCAACAGGATCAGCGGAGGATTTTTTAAAAATTGGGTTCACAGCCTTGTGCTGTCTCTTCTTGAAATTTAAGGAAGATTGACAGCTGAAGGATTGCAAGAAGCTGTGGTGTTTTCTTTTGCTTCTCTCCCCTCACCACTTCTAATTATCTGAATTGTCAAGTCTGGGATCCCTGTCTGACAAAAGTGATGCTCAGAGGAGAGAGGCTTAACAACATGCTTACATTCAGCTCTCCAGGCATAATCAAAGGTTGGGTTTGCTGTATCTTTTACATGTGATTGTTTGACCCAAAACAGTGGTTGTTTAAGTTGAAAGCAGTGGCTTGAAAACAAACAAACAAACAAAGAGCTGTAAACTGACCTAAATTCCTCCTCTTGACTCCTGGGTCATCCCACCAACCCCCAGGTGCCATGGGCTGTTTACATTAGACTTAAAAAAATGAAGGCAAGAGCTTGCAGGTCCCTACCTTTGCATCTCCAGCAGTAGCTAGTCAACTGTATCTAGAACACAGTTTTTATGCTTGAAGAGAGAAAGTGAGAGGCATGGGGCAGGGATGAATATGTAAAAGGTCTGTCCTGTAGTTTCAGGAGCTGGTGAGACATGCACAATTTTGGGTCACTGGCCCTCTGCTGCTCCTTCTCAGCTGCTGCTGGCTGCACAGGTGTGGTGCAACAGAAACAGCTCCCCCTCTCAAAGCCCCCTGGAGCCTAAATCAAGGAGGAAAGTAGTTCACACAATTAGCAAAAGAACAAAGGACTCACCTGTGGAGCAGGAAAGGAAAGTAAAGGCAAATAAATTGACATACAAGTGAGGGGAGAGAAGGTGGGGTGTGACTGGTGTTGGGGACTGGGATGTGTACTGGGATATGGAGAGGAGGAAGGTGGAGGCAAGATGGAGACAGGAGCTGGAGGCAGAAGGTAAGATGGCAAAAGAGCAGAATAAAGAAGAGACTAAGCTCAGGTGGACTAGAAACAGAAAAATCATCATCTGTGGGCCTTGTTCTCTACTGTAAGCTTGTCCGCCAGAGAAGAGCCTTTGCAGCTCCCTGCTGCTTGGTGGCAGTGTAATGAGTCTGACTGCTTCCCTATTGATGACTCACTTAAAGGTCAGAGTGATTCTACTTCAGAAAGGCTCAGAGGTTATCTGGACCATCCCTCTCTAGCTCTGGCTGGAATTCATTGGTATGGCTGCTTTTTCAGATAGAGTTTCAAAAGCTCAGTTAAACGCATACCAAAAATGCATTAGAAGAATGCTATGTTTGCCACCTGTGCTCTTGCGTATTTGGAAATACCCATATTACGAATCTGCAGCCTGAGTGCAGATCTTGGGGAGGCATTCTGATGCCAGCCTGAATCTACAAGATCATAGGGGTGTTGAGAGGGTTGGTTTTTTTGTATTGTGAAAAAATTCTTGACTGCAGATCCAAGGCCATTGCCAGAAACAAAGGCTATCTCCCAAGTTACAAATCCTTTAAAGCTAGTTCCATTTCCGTGGTGCAGAAGGGCACACAAACAATACTACACAACAGAGTAAGCGCACTCCTATCTGCCAGGCTGACTGTGTGTCTCATGTCTCACGTTGATAGATAAACAGTCCTGCATGGAATCATAGGCTCCTTTTTTTAATAGGGGATTTCCCACCAGAGCTCTGCAAGAATGTGTGTCCTTGTAGTGCTCTTTCTGGACAAGGACTGGCAAGAACAGTTGCTAGCACGCTTAGACAGTTTTAAGGGCAGATATTTATTCCTCTCCCCTTAAAAAGAAAAACATTACAGCAATGTGTAGACAAAAAAAAAAAGTTGCAATTACCTGTCAGACTTGTGCACGTGCTATGGACTATAGCAATGAACTAAAAAACAGACTATATTCCTGCACCACGTCCCAGCTTGATCTGTGTGCCTGGTCCCAATAAAACCCGTGTGCCTCTGTCAGATATAATAACAGCCTTTGCCTTCCAAGCTCGCTGGGTAATCATTATTGCAGCAGCAATAAGAACCTCTTGCAAACCCACAGTAAAGGTTCGCTGTATCGCCTTTTTCCTGTCTCTCTGAAAGGTTAACTCCAAATTGCCAAACTGTGGAGCGAGCAGAGGGGGAAGTTGCTGTCACCCTTCTGAGATCTTGAAATGGCCCGCCGTGTGTTAAAATGCAATTTTACCCCATGAGAGGGTGAGCTTTAGCCAGTGATAACCTGCTCAAAAGTAAAGGCTGACTTATGAGCAAATTTGTCCCTAACTGTCAAATATCTGGGACATGTGAAATGTCAGGCCTTTAAAAAACCATCAAATCAAGAGTGTTTAATAAGATAAGAATGCTGGTAAAGACAGATATATGATTAAACCTTTCACTGAAACTTCAGGGCGTTTCAAGATGCAATAACTGTCTCCTTGCTGCTAGAAGACTGGTTGCAAATTACCCTTTTAGTTCATCACCTTAAGCAAGGATATTAAATGACCCAAAGCTAAAGAGAGGTGCAGCCAGCTCTGGTGACCAGAAGACATCCTAATGTGCCATTAAGTAATGCAGGTGGTAACTACAATACTTGGCTTGGTGAATAAATGTTCGTTATAGCCCATTCAAGTGTTTTCTGTGTCTGACTGGGTTTCGTGCCAAGTGCTGGATATTTGAACACTTTTGAGAGGCTCGTAAATCAGAGTGCAATATTGTACTTGCCCTGATTCAGCTCTTACCATGCTCCCCCCTCAGGCCCATCATTAGCTTTTGGAAAGACAGGTTCTTCCTTCCAAAGTCATGTACTTAACCTTACGTTTTGCATGCCCAAACACTTCAACCTCATGACACTTTTACAGTTTTGGAAGGGTTATTTATTGCACACCAAACAGAACAAATCTTTCCCTGTCTAAAAGCTAATATTTTAATGTATTTATTTTCTTTAAGGAAGCATGCTCATAATTGGATTAACAGCAAAGCACCTCCTGTAGATGTGCAAAAAAAAGCCAAGCTCAGATCTGCTAGTACACTTCTTTGCTCCAGACAGGCAATTTGGTCTAACTATACATATGGTTAAAATAGCCCAAACATCAGAGTGAGTAGCAGTAGATGGGAAGTGAAAAGGTCTGTAAGTGCTAAAGGTGAGGGCTGGGGTTCAGATGAGGAGACCCTGTTCTGCATCCTGGCACAAACATCTTATGGGGCAATAAGCAAGTCACTTCACCTCAGCACAGCCTTTCTCCATCCACCTCCCTCTTGCCTGAGTTTTCTTGAGCTCTGTCTCCTGCTTAGCACAAGTCCCTGTACCTCCTGAGTGAATAAAGCTACTACCCTTCATCCTTTTGATAACAGACAATGAGTTTGTAGATAGAGGAAGGTGTGTGGAGGCAGAGGGAGATGCTGATACTGCAACCTCCTTATAGCTCCCTGTTTGATTACTGCAGCCACTCAAGGAGTTGTCTCAGCGTGGTAGAGGAAGGAACACATTTTGTTCTCTTCTCTATGTCCTTCATCTTATGGAGATGAAATTATGCTTCCTACCCTACCTGAGGGTATCATGAGGGGGATATTTGCAGGTAACTTTACACAGGCATCCTTCAAACTAACCTCTAATTATGGATTTCCTTGCAGAGAGCAGTATTCTGTTGCACTGAGGACAATTATGCAGCCAGTGGGGCTACTTGGAGGGGAAAGTGAAAAGTTCTACTGTCCTAGCTACAGTCTGCTGTCCAGAGATAACCTAAATAGGGATGTTGCAGTGATTAAAACGTGAAAGGATAGCTATAGCTGAGACACTGATATAAGTAGACAACACTTCTGAAGGGCTGACAGTGAGAAAAAGGGTTAGTCAATGGAGCAGAGATTTAGAATTCACATTAGGGTTAGGAACCTGTTGCAATTAAAAATGAGGAATACTGTAGTGATGCAGGTGGCAACTAGTTCTGGTACAGTGGTCAGGACAGCTCTATCAGATTATTAGTCGTGGTTCAGAGTAAGGAACTCTGCTGTAAGAGTGAGGATGTAACATGGTGTCTTGAGAGCAAGAATGGAGGTAGAGGAAATAATCTATGTGAAGAGATCTCTTCTCATCCAAAAAGTCCCTTCTGAGTCTGAAAGACTTTGCTGGGCAAAGTCATTGGCTCACTAGTGAAAACTTGGTGAAAAGGCTGAAAAAAACTAATGGATCAAAGGAGATTTAGACTGGATCAAGAACAGTGTCCACAAAGAATGGAGGCAGGAAGTCTTTAAAAATCATTCCAGCAGAACATCTCAAATGAACCCAGAGGTTAACTGTATGCTTCATCCTTATGGAAGAGTCAGGTGGATCTTTCATGACTGAAGGGTCCAATTTTGATCCACCTTCTGATGTTTCTTAAGATACCTTTAAGCTCTGAATGTGTGCAATTTACGGCAACGGAAATGAGCCTCTCAACAGGTGTATCAAACACTCCTAACACCCTCTCAGGCAGGGCCTCATCCTCAGCTGTTGCAGCTCTGCCCGCCGGGGGGCTGCTCTAGAGGTGGGCTTGCTGGAGAAGTGACCCGTAGAATTTCAGAAGTCTTACAGCGGAGGTCAGATGACAGTTTTTCAGTACATTTTTTAAACTCTCCATGTGACTGAAAAGTCTTTGTTGTCGGAATAGGTAAACAGAGAAACAGGGAGTGAGAAAAATAACTTTTGGTTGCCTCTGGTGAAGTGACATGTGAAGAATGTTAATGAGGCCTTTTGGAAGGACCTGGCTCCCCCTTGCTTCATCTTCAGATGAGGTTATGACTACAATTGCTCAGGTGAAAAAAAAAATTAGGCAGCAGAGCAAAATTTTCCCTGGTTTACTTGTGAGACCTCAGTAAAAATAATCTCTCTTCCCAAGTTTTGATGCCTTAGGCAGACTTGCACTGCTGTCATCCATCTGGGCATGGCTGTATGCCTTCTCCAGCAGAACGGCTTTCACACAGCAGCCCATCCTCTAATCTTACAAGGTTCTCAGAGGCCTGCTGAGAGTGAAGAGGACTTGCAACTACTTGTGCTCACACCTACCAGTGCACAGTTGGGCTTACAAAGCTGTGAAAACAAGCATCCTTCCCCCTCCTGGGACAGTGCCTGAACTTGGTGACATTTGTGGAGGGCAAATAGTTCGATGGAGCCCAGCTGAGTTACTGCAGACTTCCCCTGACTGTCACAGACACCAGCATCTCCCCTCTCAACTGATAATGTGTTGTGCTTTGCCTTACTTGTCATCTTAGGTTATCTGTGCACACAACTGCTGAGGGCACTCAAAGAGCCTGTTTTGCAAACTGATAGCGTATCTCAGAGGAAGCATTTGCAAAATGCCAGTATTCCAGTAGAGATCCTGGGATAAACAGTTCCAGTAAAACAAATATATCCCCCTTGACATCAAGCAATGGATATATGGCAGGCCTGGGTTTTGCTCATTAGCTTCCTTAAGTGCTATGCAAGATTTCAGGTTGAATTCTAGGTTTTGTTCTTGTGGCTTCAGCCAGTGAGTTGTAATTCAGGTCTTGCAGAAGTGGAAAAGACAACTCTGCCAGTGACACAGACAGTGGCCCTGTGCATTTCCTGGGTGAAAGTGAAGGGGCCAGTCTATGGCTTATTCAAAGCTGGCAGAGCTATCTGTCTTACAGGGAAGAAACAATCCTAAATAGAGTATCTTTCTGTAAAGAAACCCACCCTACCTCACTTAGTTGTCAAAAGCTTTTACAGTCATCCTTAAGTGTGAACCACAGAGCTGGTTCATGTCTATCAGTTGGTTAGTCAAAGGAAACAGGGTGCATTTTAGAGATTCCATTGTCCCTTCATTCCTGCGTTTATTTGTCTTCCTCTGCAAAGCCCTGAAAGTGATGGATAGTTTGTTGACTTCTGAACTTGAAGATAAATTTTTGAGTTGTGTCTCATGTTGGAGGAAAAGCATGTAAAGGGGAGCAGAAAAGATTGAAAAGATTTTGTGCAGCAAAGGTGGGCAGCGAGCCATTAATTATTGTGCAAAGGAGTAATAACAGACAGATAGGCTTTTTATTTTATATTTTTTCAAGTTGAGCTATTGATGTGAAATGAATAGCTGCTGCAGAATGATTACAACCCACGTAACCAACTAAGATTTTAAAGTCTGTACAAAGATATTTAAAAAGATTAACACAGCTTTGGTCGAATACATGAGTATGCTCGGATAATATAGCTCTTTGGAAAGCTTTGGAAACTTCTTCCTAACCCTCAGTCAAATTACCTTCAAATTCTTATTTATTATTACTTAGAGAGCATGTTAAGTGCAACACTGTGCATTGTAACAAAGCCATGGCCCCTGCCCTGAAGATTTTACAAGTCTGAGGTCTTGATCTAATACCTATTTAAATCTGTGGGAGTCTTTGCCTTGACTTCAGTGTGGGTTGGATCAGATCCTCTACAGCATTTCATGAGACTTAGCAACAGTTCTTGCTACATTCTAGTACACACAGCTAGCTCATAGCAAATTCATGGCTTTGCAGTTCCCTGCAACAGTCCTGCTACGTGCAATGGGGATGTTCACTCCTTGAGTGAGTGAGCACTTACTAACCTGGGCAATGCAGCCCTTGTGCATGGGAGAACAGAGGCAGGAAGGAATGGAGGTAATTGTGTTGGTTTGCTAGGTTTTTTTAGCACCAGGAGCAGCAGGCATGTATGACACACTAGGCTAAAATTCCTTACCCTTACGTGCTCTCTGCCTGAGTGTGAGCCGTGCAGCCAGCCCCTGTGTGGGAATCTGTGAGGGTGTGATCCCCTCCACATTCTGCCCCAGCCACTTCCCAAGTGAAAGCTGTGTGCACACAGTCTTCACCCCAACTTATTTAACTACTTTGACTCACTCCAGCTCACCAGGGTGAGGGGGATTTACAACCCCTTTTCCGCTACCACAGCACCAGCTCTGCAAGTACTGAGCAGGTCGCAGATGCTTGTATGTGCTAGTTTGGAAAGGCTGCTTGTGTGTAGTTTTGCTTCAATGCAAATGCTTTAGGCCTCAGTGCAGTGAAGTAATTAAGTATATGCTTGACTTTAAGCCCGTGAATGATCTCTGAATCTTCGTCTTTGTACTCAGAACAAAACCCCTTAAATAAAGGAATAGCTTGAATGCCAGCAGCCCAGCTGTTTTTGAACAACCCTCCAATAACAAACCCGAGAGCATTTGCATTGGTAGAAACAAAAGTTGGATAAGGAGGCTGATTCACTGTCTGGCTTCTGGAGACATTTTATAAATAGCTGCGAGAAAAACACAGGAGAGTTTTTTTATTATTATTATTAGTTGATAAAACATGTTGACAGAATCCTTTTCAGGATTGTAACTTGGGGGTAGCATGTCTTTTTGGACAGCAGACACATGGCAAACCGTTTATTTGCTGAAGAAAGCCAGATGCTCTATGTCTTTGGCAGGCGATTTGTAAGATTAAGGAAAATCAAGCTAGTGACTAGAGTGTGGTAAATAAGTAAAATAAATAAATAAAACCGTCATGCTGCCCGCAAGGAACTCTTCTGTCCTTTTTGGCAGGACAGCTGGTTTTCAGCTACTTTTCTCCACAGTGTGGGGCTGACAAGGAAGAGCAGGCCACCTGAAGGGAGAAGTGTTTCTTGTTTGTCAGCCACTGCCTTCCCCACACAGTGCTGCTGCACGAATGAGCTCAAAAGCCTCTGTGGCTTCTCACAGTATGTCCCAGGGAAGATTTATGGGCATGGTGCTGATGGGCTGAGGAGGTGAAAGATGCATACCAAAGAGAAGACAAGGGGCAGGAACATATGTGTGAAGCATCCTCCATTCAAGCAGTTGCCCAGCTTGACTTTGAAGCTGTTATGAAGCAAGCAGACCACCTCTGGCAAACCTGCTACATATAATAAGCAGATCAATAATAAGATCAAGGACCTGAAAACAGGAAATACAGTATGTCTCCTACATGTGGGGCTTGATCCCTAGCTGGCGCAGATCAGCGTCATGCCATTTGAAGAAGAGACTTTGTATAGGCTGAGACCAGCTGAACACCAGAATTGCCAATAAAATAAAGTAGTTCTGTGAATAAACAGAATATTAGTGGAGGAAAAAACAGAGATTATAAAGTTTGTGTTGTTTATCTTTTACACAGCTGGTCTTCTCTTAATTTTTCTTCAGCAGATGTTTGGGCCGGCACAGCATAGAGATCAAGATATTATACTGCTTTCAAGCTGTATCAGGGAGAGGGCAGAAGTGCTGCAAAATATTCCCTGGAACGTTAGAGTTTATGAACCAGTGAGCTAGAAAGACCACACAGTAGATTTCTGAATGCCTGTCTGAAACCTCTGAATTGCCTATGCTCTTACCTCTACTATGCCTCTAGGTATGCTACCTTTTTTTTGATCAGGCTTTCTCCTGAAGCAAAATACTGGCACTACTTCAAATACCATTAGGATAATTCCTCTGTCACACTTTGCTATGGAAAGAGGAACGAACATGGGAAGAGGGTTGTCCCACTTGCTGTTCTCTCCTATACAGACTCTATAGGTGACAGTATGTGAGCACCTTCCAATAATGCACAGCCATGGCAATAGCTGTCCCTTAGAGTCACTCTCTTTCCTTCACTCCCATAAGAGACTTGTGGGTGCAATGAAGGTGTCAAGAGAAGTGAGAGAACCCAAGGTAAAAGGCAAACTGTCCCTTATCGTGGGGGGCTACACACATTCATACCAGGATTCTTTCCCTCTTGTGCTAGTGCAAGGGAGCAGCAAGAAGTGAATTACCTTATGGTCATCACACAAGGGTAAACCAGAAATTGATTTTTAAATTTTTGTTATTTGAATAACATGAAGAGGACCCTGAAGATTGTAAAAGTGTTTGATTTAAACACAGAATACCCTTCCCTGTCCAGCCAGCTAAAGCCAGCTGGGACAAAAGAGAGCGAGCGACATGTGGACAACGCATTACTTGGTGAGCTGCAGAGCTGCTCTGTGCTCCCTAAATCCCCATACAGGATAGGAATTTGGAAAGGTAAGGGGCAACTCCAATGTGCTTTGAGCCTCTTACTTGGGAAGCTCAGCCTCCCTCCTTCCCAGTCAGAGGTCTGATCTGACATCCCTCCTGTGTGTGGGTGGAAGCCTCCCTGTACCTCTTCTGGTCTGGGAGGGTCAGTGTGTGTCCTCTTGTGACTGAGGATGACAGCAGACAAGTAAAGGCAAGGACTGCTATGAATGTGTGGGAGAGGGATGCTGCTGGCTGAAGACCTTGGAATGGCCTTGATTTTTTTGAAAGGTCTATTTTTAAAGACTATAATATTCTACTAATATTCAGGGGAGATATAATTAGGACATTGAGTCTATTTTGGGATTGTTTTTGTCTGAGTATTGGTTTGGACTGCAAGCCAGCACTTTGGCAAAGCCATGCTTTTGTGCATTATGGGAGAGCAGTCCTTGCCTGGACCTAATGGGATCAGAGTTAGCGTTGACTGGACATGCTCCCCTGGTCAGCTCCAACTGGGCTTTTGGTGGGATTTTGGTGGGGCTGACACCATTTTGTCTGAGGCTCAAGTGCTTTCAGTTGCTGGAACCTCAGCCTAGGGATTACATAGCATCAGAAAAAAAGAATACTAATAGTTAAATATTGGTATTTTGGAGTGTGTTTAATGTGACGCTTTAATAAAAAATGCACATGCTATTTCATGGTTTTCTCTGAATTGCCCAAGTCTAATCTGGCGTGGGCAGTGTTTTCTTTAAACTGTCTCCCTATAAAACCATCCTGCAGAATCACATACCGGACTATTTATTCCTGGGGACAGCTCGCATCACACATGAAAGAATGTAATAGTGACACTTGGATGGAGTACTGTTATTTACAGAGGAAAAGGTTGTGTTCTGTGCCTGCATCAGCGGTGGGTGGCTGCAGCCTTGGTGTGCTGCCACTAGACAGGGGAGCGTGCCTGACAGCCAGCCATGCTACTTCTGTCGTTACTGCAGAGCTGGGGCATCGTGCTCCTCGTTTCAGGGTTTGTTATTTATATCACTCCGTAAATAAAACTGCTGCCTTTTCCTTCTGATAAATAGTGAGGAAACCAGTGCAAGTTAACATGAATGGGTGAGTGAGTAGAGTATCGTACTGTTGATGTATGCTGGTATCCTCATGTCTTCTGTTATGCAAGGGAGAAATTGGTGGCTGGTTTTTGTTTTTATTTCTGGAAAGTGATCATTTTTAATCCCCAGTCTTTCTCCCTTTCCATCCAGCTCCCATATTGCTTGCCAAGTTCTGCTTTCAGACGTTCTGGGAACGCCCTCGCGGCAGCAGGAAAACTGCAGGGCTGCCAGCTGCTTCGTGCCTCATGGCCAGCTGCGAGCTCTTCTCCCCCAGTTCCTGCTCAGCTGGGTGCTCCCTGGCTCTGCAAAGCTAAACAAGGTCTTTACTTCTCCCCCTCTCCCTGCATCTCTTTGTACCTAATATTTTCTCATTTTGGGAAATGTAGCTAACACTATGATTTCATTTCCTTGTGGCATGGGCCTTTAAATTGAACTTTAGCCTTTTAATTTGACTGTTCCGTGCATGTAAATTTATAGCATAGTATATCTTACACAAATAACCTTGTAGAGACATGCCATCTCTTTCCTCCTGGTTATTTATTTTCATTACCTTTTTTAAGGAAATGAGCAAGCAAATCAAGGGAGATCTTATACAGATTCATCTTTAGGAAAAGTTCAGGTAGGAAGAAATAAACAGAGCTTAGTCTTAAAAAAAAGGAAAGAAAATGTACACCCTTCTAGAAGTGTTATATATATCTATTGTGTTGTGCTGTGGACAGAACGACAGATCTTTTGGAAAAAAAAATAGCAATGTGGAGTTCTGTGTTGACTGGGCATTGCCAAGCCCAGATTAAATGTGGTAAATGGAGAAGGCTAGAGGATTTCTGTTTCGTTCCCTATACTTTCTGCTGGCACTGCCAGTTGTGCTGGCAGAGCATTGCCACCAGCAGTAAGGAGTCTGCTGGTCACAACCTGTTCTTTGCTGCAGCCCCTTTTTCTTTGCATTTTGGAATTGACTCTCATGACTCCATTGGCTCTTCAGTGCTAACAGCAGCAAAAATTAATGCACATATGGTTGCTGGAGTAACATTGTAGGTGCTGAATATTCACAGGAAGCAGATTTTTTACAAAGCTGCTCTTCTAAGTAGAAATGAACTTCTAGGGGGAGAATTGATCCTCTCAGTTATCATCTGTGAAGATTAAAAAACCTTTACATGCTTTTCAGCTCTGAACTGGTTTATGTATTTTTGTGTGTGTGTGGTCTAGACTCCTGTGTAATTCAGTCATAGTCTAGCCCTGATTTTCCCATTGTTTTACATTTAAGTCATGCTCAGAGCTTTCTAGCCTTCTTGCCTTTCCTCAGCAATGTTTATAACTTACCACCTAAAAATGATAAAGGTTTTAGAGTCAGTTTTAATCTCTCCCTCACTGCTAGGTGACCTTATGGAGTACATACGGTCTTGCCATCACCTTATAAATCAGCTGTTCCAGAGGGGAAAAGGGACTGTGCAGATAATTTCTCAGAAAAACTTGAAATGATCTATGCCTGAAACAGCTGGGAAGACCACTAATATGTAGTAGAAATTTTTCCATAAGAGAAGCAGTGAAAGGTTAGAGATATCCTTCCTCCTCAAATGCTCTCGGATGCTTGTCAGTACAGAAATGATACCTTGGAGTTGTCAGGCATCTGCATGTGGCCGCTGATCACGGACGAGCCCTCTGGGGTGTGACAGTCCTTCAGAAACTCTAGGCAGAGGAGGGGTTCCCCTTTGGTTCTAGCTGTTGCAGCTTTTTTGGGCTCCATTGGGCCCAAGCCCCACGTGAGAGTGGTGGGGCAGGGGTCTTTGTCTGCCTGGCATGCCACCCCTGGGCCCAGCTCCATGCACTGCCCCACCACTTTGCTTTGAACTTCAATCCTACTTTCTCTTTATTTTCTCAGTGATTGAGTTAAGGGCAAGGATTTAAGCTAGTTGGTTTAAATTCAAGCCATATGAGACAGAAGTGATTTTTTTGGACAGGAAAAATAATCTTGGGGAGTTTATAGGACTTACAATTGCTCTGTATTTTCATGGAGTATGAACACAATTTGTCTCTCTACTTCTCAATCTCAATGTCTTATTGGATCTTATTGGATTAACTTGTTGTTCTTGGAATTTCCATGTACTGGCAGGGGCTCAGCAAGCCTTTTTTCACATTTGGTTAGCCTGGAGATTGCAGCTTTTCTTCTACAATGTGAAATTGCTTGCACAGATGATCCATGCACACCATTTTCTCCTCGTTGTATTCAATACAAATCCATTTCTCTCCATCCGTATTTTACTCCTTCTTGGACCTGGGCTGACCTAAGCAGAAACCCTGGACAAACCAGGCACCATCAGCCAGAGGAAGATGCTATTAACGCTCCTGCTGTTTGCTTACAAGCAGCAGTTCCACAAAGAACTGGAAATTTTGGCAAGTGAGGAACTTGCTAAAATCAAGAATGGTGTGGTGGCGCAAGGTTTTGGTTTCGGTTTGTTTTGTTTTGTTTTGGTTTGGTTTTTTTATGAAGAATTAAGTACCCAGGAAACCTTTCTGCTTTCCAGGTATCATGGGGAAGCTGTATCTGATCACCTTCCTAGAAAATGCTGTACCCTTATATTGCTGTACTTCGAGTGAAACACCAGCATGATGCAGCACAGCTGCAGCACGGTCCTTCCCCCACACCTGCACAACAGAATGTCTGTAATTCTTTGCACAGAAGTCAGACTCTTCTAAGACCCAGACGTCCATACTCCCATCAAAATCTGAAAACTGGGATTTTTTTTCCATCAACAGTTTCAGGCTATCAGCCTCAGCTGTGAATGAAAAATTCATCAGGCAAAGGCTAAAGAAGTCACACCTGTCAGCCTGACACACTGTTTATCTCGAAGATTTTACTTCAGAAAATATAAACAGTAGAATATTTATTTTCCTTCCTGCCATCTATGAGGCCATTCAGCAATTTGAGTGCGCTCACACACAGCTTTCACGAGCCAACCTTAATTGCACAGCAATGTGCCATAAAAACAAAGATTAGGCATTATTATCTAGGAACCGATTTTACATTTTTCTCCTCTGACTTGAACTGTTTAAAATATAGGGCACTATCTCATTTTGGCTGTGCATAAATATCTCAGTTGTCAAACTGCCCTTACTCAACCAGCCAACTTTTCTTGGTGGTTGAAAATCATAGTGTTTAATTGTGTCAACTGAGGTGAAAAATGTTATTGGTTCACCACCTGGCTGCACTATATAGTTAAAAAAAAAAAGTTAAGAAACACAGAATGTGGAATTTAAGGGACTGTAAAAATATTTTGCCCATTAAGAAATGAATATCATGCAAGGACAGAAGGAAGAAATAAACAGATTGTGTGCTTCTTTATCCAGGTGCATTCTTGCTCTCTCCTTACTAGCAGTCTTTGAATCTTCTAAACAGCATGTAATTAAATAGTGTGGGATAGGGTCCCAAGACATCAGTAAGAAGCTTCTGACAGATTTCTATAAGCTTTCAATTAGTCTGTGTCTGCAGAGTCTTGAAATTATTCAACAGTCACTGTCACATACATGAGCAGAATTAACAAGCAAAAAGCGTGATGGACCAACATGAAATGCGGCTCAGTATTTACTGTAATTCTGGTGACCTCATCTCTCTTACAACAGAGAGGGAAGCTGTTCAATTTAGAACTTCATAGCAAACTGCTTGGGTGCAGGAAAAATAAATAACTTATTTAGTTTTAGCACCCACTGATTACTCTCCTTACTGAACAAAATTTTGCCAGGCAGCGTAAGCTGTCAGCTCCTAGAAATAGGTTCCAAGGAGGTGGTTTATGGTTTATGGTATTTGAAATCTCTTTTGTGTAACTCTTCATCAGTGAAGAGCACAACTGTGGCATTAGCTCTCAGATAGGAATCTCCCAGAGAGAATGCTTGAGAGACCAGAAAAAAAGGGGAACATGTTGTGCTCTATTGACTGTCACTTGCAGAAAGTAGATTACCAACTGTGTCATGCACACATAATGCTTTGTGTTGTTATCAGAAGTCTTAATGAGGATATTTTCAGTAGCTGAGCTACCTGAAATCTCTTTTCTTTGTCCCATATAGATGCAGCCAGGGGTGCAGGATCTAGCAAATTTAAGGTGAACTGGGAAAATTAGATCCATTCGCCTTATCTCCTGCATAGATTTCACTCGGTGACACACACTCTGAACCCAAAAGACTTGCCTTGAACAAAAGCGTTCCTGTGTTCAGGCAAAACCCCTCTTTTATGTGGGAGGCAAATGGTGGGATATACTGAGATAAGCCAAACTTGCATTACCATGGCTATGGCTGGATGAACTGCACATTCATCTTCACAATCCCTTCTGGTAAGGTGGGAACACTGCTGGGCCCTTGGGAAAATTTTTTAAATGTAGACCAAGAAGGCAGTCATCTGGAGGCAAGGTAAGGAAGGAGAGCTGTGATATGCAGTTCTTTGGCCAGTGAAGGTGACTGAAGGAACAAGCACTGATACCTGGCCTCCCTCAAAAATTTGCAGTGAGGTTCTGCTGTGGAGCTGGAAAGAGGGTGAGACAGCAGGCACAGAACAATTGCTTATGGTAGGGCTGTATGAATGCACAGACCTCACTGTTCCAAGCTAAGTAACCTCTGCTCTGCTCTCAGACACTTTTACTTCGGGCCAGTGGAGAAACAGGATGCGGAGAGTATGAATTGTCCTGAGGGTGGCAGTCTCTTTATCCTGCCCTTTATTTTCCTTTGGGATCCACCCAGAACCTTCCTATTGTGCCCAGCGGCTGTAGGCACTGCTGTGATAGCATTCTGAGAGTGCTGGCCATGCTTGGTGCATCTAGGGTCCCAGTGGACACCAGTCTGTGCTCCCATGCTCACAGCCACCCTCCTCTACTTGCCCAAGGAGCTTGTCTGTGGGAAGGGGGCTGCCATGGTGGTCTGGCCAGTCAGGAGGGCTGGTCCTGGCTCGAGTGTGTCAGCAGACAGCCTAGTAATGTGCAGGGGTAGAGCTATCGTCCCAGCTATCTTCTTTTGTAAGAGAAAGATGCTTTGCTTTATATTCCCTTGACATCTCATTGGTAATTTCTTCTTCACTTCCTGCTTTAAGTTGCCGAATGCTGTTGTGCCAGCTCAGTGGAACAGAATTTTTGTTTTCCAGTCCGAAGGCTAGGTTTGCTGTGAAATGAAAAGACATGGCCCAGCTTTAGTTTTAGCATACTGTGCTAGTAACAATTCACTGAGCTCTGGCATTCTGTTTGGTCAAAGGGCATTTCCTCCCCTCCCTCCTCCCTCCTTCCCTCCCTCCCTACTAGCCTCTTATGAAATTAATAAAAATAGAGTGTTTGTTGACTGGGTGGAGAAATTGCATTCAGATCACATAATGTCTGAGGCCTGGCAAGTCTTTGTGAATCTGTTCTGGTCTTTGCTAAACAGAGCAGGGTGCCCTCCAGCCTACTAGCAAATATCTTTTGTGGGGGAGGGCAAAAGAAAAAGAAAAGGCTTGTATTGCTATTAATTAAACAGGTCAGTATGATTTGCAGCCCCTTGACCTTTCTCATTTATTTAATTATTTATATTGGGTAAGAGATTGTGGTCCTCATATTGGTGGAAAAATAAAGTCTGTGGTTGGAACTACATTACGTAGTACTCACCAAAACTGGCACTTCTACAGGTCTTTTATAATGTGATAAATATATCTGGGCCAGGAACTTTGTACAGTCTTGTGAGTATGCACGTATCACCCAGTCCCCTTTCAAAGAGAGATTAATGTATCTGAACACAGATGGGCTTCCAGGCCAAAAGATAGGAGCTATAACAGCTCCAAATATGCATCTCCCTCAGCCAGTAGGACAACCTGCAGCCTTCTAGACCCCTGTTAAGAGGTCTTGACCTGTTTGACTTGTTTGGGGTCTCTCCCAGGGCCTTGTCTGCTACATTTGTTGCGGAGGCAGTTCTGTGCTGCTGTACCAGACCCTGTTTCTCTGAGACTTGTCTGTCAACACACCCCACTCAGTTGGCCTGACAGGTTATGTCTAAGTGGATGCCTTGTTTGCTGCTTCTACCAAATTACACCGTTTCCCCTGGACCACTATCAAAGACTACAGCAGCGCATGCCTTCCTGCTTTTTATTTATATGTGTATGTGTGTGGCTCTTCTCAACACGAACAGGAATTTCCTTTCCTGAGTCTAGACATCAGCCGCTCACTATTTCTGTAGCTTGCTAACAGACTGTCTGCTGCCCTGGGCCTTTGGATTTTTCCCATGAGAGTGACAAATTCACACTGGGCTGATAGTAGGGGCCTCGTGTGATACTCTGGGTGAGCCGTCTGGTTTGTGCTTGTGGTGTTTTAACTGCATTAACGATACCTACAAAGCAAACCTGGCGCCTAACGGAAGTTGTTCCTCTGCCTCCCGCTGTAGCGTCTGTCCTTGCTACCCAGGTGCTGCCAGAGCACCTCTGCCGTGGGGAGAAAGAGACATGGCATGATCCCAGCCCAAACTGGTGTGCCCATGAGACACACCCCGGAAAAGTGCATTGCCCAGGCAGCCATCTGGGAGCAGGCAAGCCGAGGTGAAGTTCTGCCCAAGCTGACATAGCTGTCCCCTTCTCGCTGGGTGGGGTCCCCTCAGTGGCACCCTGGGGCTTCCTGCACTGATTTTGGCGTTGGCACACTGCAGCGACACCAGGGCTGTGCTTAGTGTAGCCTGGTTCCTAAATAAGGCTCTTGGGATGCTTCCTGGCTTTGCAGACTCGCAGGGCATGGGCTGCTTCAGATGAATCTCACAGATTTCGGTGGTCTTTCAGAGTAAATTAAGCCTGTCAGTACTTTCCTAAGACTTGCTGAGACCAACAGCTGGAGCCTGGGTACACTCAGTAGTCACTTTTCGCAGCTTTTCTCAGTGGCTACTGTAATATGAATTTAGCAGGAAGAGGGGTAGGAGAGGAATCTTCCTAGGTGAATGACTGCCAGAAGTAGAAAAGCTGGTAGGATTTGCCTCACTGTCCATCAAGGGTGAGCAGCCAGCGACTGCACAGCACAGAGAAAAGTGCAGAAAAAAGCTTGGCAAGGTGGTTGAGAGCAAACTCCCACCACACAAATGATTTATCTCTGCCCCCTTTTTAGCCTGTGACTGTCTGTCTGCATGAGTGTCTGTCTGCCTGCATGTCATTCCTCCTCTCCCCAGAAAGTTTTGAAGTGGTTGGCTAATTTCAGCCAAACAGCTGAGGAATAAAGACCTCAGCATTGCTAAGGTCCTGGGAGTTTCTGAAAAGTAGGCATCTGGCTTGGAGCAAGACTCCACCAGTGCTTCAGCTGGAGCAGAGGCCACAGGATGAGCTGAATCCCCACACCGTTTGGTGGGATTCCCATGGGTCCACAGGCAAGCAGCATGGCAGAAAATCAGGCTTCAGTGCTCCCACTTTTCACAGACATGTTTATTTATGCATTCACAGCACCCTGCTACAAATTCAGGTTATGCCACACTGCAGGACAAAAGAAAAGTAAATGTCTAGATGTGAATACCATCATTGCTGAACTCTTTTAAGTGCTATAGCTTGTGCACAGCCATTCCCGAGCCTCCCCTGTGAAACATGCCTGTTATAGTCATGTACCAATGGCTGTAAGAACCTGTGGAGCCAGTTAATATGGGCTTTTCAAGAAGTCTGTCTTTGGGCTTTGCAGCTGTAGCCTCTCAAGGATGTAAGGAAGTTAACAAAAGTAAGAAATTCATTACCATAAGCTTCATTTTGTACCAGGGAAAATAGAAATTTTCCAGGTGATGCGGCATTTCCTGAGGGAATAAATAGCCAAAGGCGTCCCCAGAGTGACATAAGCAGAGCTGTGCAGGAAGCCCAGTGGTGCAAAAAACATGCTTTTTAAGAGGAAAAATGAGAGATTAGGCAGACAAGGAATAAACACTGCGGACTGGGTGAGGAAGTAGTGTGTCCTGGGAAGTGGTGACAAAATGCCGTCAGGCGGGTGAGTGAGCAGCAGTGGCACGAGATGGCAGTGGGGCTAGGACAAGGGAGCCAAGGCTGGGCTGTGTCCAGGAAGAAGTAAGTACTGCTCAGGAGCAGACATGTCCCATCCTGCCCAGTTCTGCTGCCTCCCAGGCTGGTCTCTGCCCTCAGACCAAATGCTGAGAACCTGCAGAGACATCAGGGAGGAATTACCAGAGTTTGGTGTTAAATCCACTTCTGATAGCTGGAGGCGTGAGAAGCTCCAGGTGGTGGGTTTATCTGAGTAGGAGACAGAGAAGCCCCCTGGGTCTCAGCCCGAAGTCTTTGCGTGGGGTGAAGGGTAGGATACCAAAGAGAGCTCATTGTGCCTTGAGCACAGCAGAACATATGGCTTGGAAGGTGAAAAATCAGAAAAATCTGAACTGGAAATGAAACGCAAATGTCTTAACCATGAAGGCAACATACGTCTGGAATGGCTAACCAAGGATGTGGTAAATTCTCAAGCACTTGGAGGCAAAATCAAGATACCCTGGATGTCCCACAAGGTACAAGGCTTGATTCAGAGATCAGACAGAGGGTGAAAGGCTGTGGTGCATGTTTTGCAAGAGGCCAGACCAGATGATCAGTCTGGTCTGCTCCAGCCTTCACAAATATGAATCAATGTTTTAGCAAGGATCTAGGAGAATTACCAGGAGACAAGAAACAGAATAATTAAATAACCACAGTATTTCCAAGGGTTCACATCAAAGAGTGGTCCATTTCTTTTAAACAGCAGCAGAGACTTGGGGGAAGATCTTGGGGAGGAAGGAGGTTGCTTTGTTTTCCTATTTGGAAACTTGCCCTCTGGATGCCTTTGGCCCTAGAGATAAAGTTGGTCTTCATACTGGAGGTTCATGAGCTCATTCATGGACAATGTTTATTGGAAAATTACTGGAGTTTCAAGGTGGGCTTATTCTAAAACATTACTGGCTTCCAAAATCCATTCATCAGTCTTCAGGGGTGCAGTAAGGCATGGTCTTGCACAGAACAGATTTACACAAATGGCTTATTAACAAAACCAGGATTAGGGCCAAGCAGATGTCAGTATGACTGATTAGCTCAAAATAAACACAGTTGTGAGATAAGAAATAGCTGTGTTTTTCCTTCATCTTCTTGTGGTTGCGTACTCCATAGATGATGGGAAATGACATGTTAGGTATGAGGTAAAATGACTCATCCACTGCTGCAACTCGTAGAAGGCAAAGCAGAAGAATTCAGGAATTTTCAGTCCATGGGTATAAAATAAGCAATGGCCCTGATCCAGGAAACTTTGCCATGGAGATGGATCCCCCCAAGGTGTTCAGTCTCTCTTTCTTAGGATTGTGCAGGTGAAGGGTTTTATTTTGGCAGCTGAAACTCCCTCAGCACTGACATTACTATAATTTTCATTATGCCACATGCATTAAAGTGCCAATAGCCAAAAATATTAGGAAAGAAATAACAGTTGTTCTCTTGTGAGAGTTTAAATATTAGTTGGTCTGGCCAAATGAGGAATACAAACTTTTTAAATGGTTTCTCAGTTTTTCAGGAGAGGTCTGTGTTACCTTGCTTGGTCCGTGTCATATCAACATGTGCGATATTAGGAGATGTACAGACCAAATCTAGTCCTAGAGGTCATAGAATTGCATTAAGCATGAACTGGCCACATCCATCAATGTACACTGAGAACTGTTGATCAAGGTCATTTGTTACACTGCTTTACAGAGAATGTGCAAGTCAGACTAAAGGTGTGGAGATTAAAATGGCAGCAAGAGTTATTTTTTGGGACTCCCTTTTGTACAAAACATCATTGCTTGCTCAAACATGGTAGAAAATCCCCATTTTTTAAAATGTTCTTAGTGAAAAACCAGGTTTTGCATTACAATGTACTCTAGCTTGTTAAGTGTATAGATCCACAAATCCGATTTCTAGTAATTCAAAACAGTTGTATTCATTTTACCATTCTCTAAGTGAAATATCTGGATTTTTCAATTTAATTTTCAGAGCTAATTTTGTACTATAATAGTTTAAGAAATTAGCAGTCTAAACCCCTGCTGAAAAAAAACATTGTAGTCAACCTAATAGTCATTCCTCTTCTGAACCATTTCATTGTGAAAGTGAATCAGCTAAGGAGAAGGAGGACCTGTTTCAGATCAATTGGAAAAGAAACTAATCTTGAGGAATACTCCTTATGATTTTTCTTTCCAGTAGGCAGAAGAATCAACACAGCAAAAGCTCTACACATAGGCTTCCTTGAATACCTGCTGCTGGTGGGAGTGGATTACACTCCAAATGATTTAGTTAGCCTTTCAAAACCCTGCCTGGATTACTTTGGATCTTGATTCCTTTTCAGACTGAAGATGACTCCATTCATTTGCACTACAGGGATGTTATGAGAATTACATTCTCAAAATGGGAAAGGTTGCTCACTTTGATTCCAGCCCTGGTCTAACTCTTGTGTCTAGTGGTGGTATTCCTTATGTTGTCCAGGCAAAGACACGTGCAGTCATAATTGCTCCTCCTGTCCTGCCTTGGTCACCTCCCATGTACCTTGGCCCTGCCTGTGTTCTGGCTCAGCTACTGGCTGATCTCCAAAAGAAAGGGAAAGGTGTTGTGTATTTTTTCCTCTCTGTGTCCTGTTCTCTGCCCTTTTACCACCATATGTCCTCTTCTTTCCCTCTCTGCTTTTAGTCAATAGGAAGTGTTAAGATAAAAGTTCATTAATTAGCATATTCCCACTTCTTGTTCACCCTGGGACCTCTTAATATTTCCATATAATATGGATATTACTGAGAAGCAGTAAAATTAAATCTAATGTAGGTTCCCAGAAATGCATGGGCTTGTGTTTACATATTTACACTTTTTTTAAAAAAAATAGTCTTCTCTAAGAGTCTGATCTTTGAGTTGGGGAGTATCTGTTTTCTTAGCAAGAATGTAAGCAGTCCTGAGGGGATGGGAAGTGAGGATTTAGTATGATTAGGCTGAAATTCATCCCATCCCCTCTTTAGATACCAAACTGAAGTGTTTAATTTTAAGAGATTTGTTGCTCTAAAGTCCTATCTAATCAAATGGGGTGAACAGCACACTCAACAGATAGTTCAGTTCTTAGCTGGACCCAACACTATCATTTTAAAAGGGAGAAGTGGCTTATAATACACATCCTCAGACAGGTCCCCAGCTGATGCGAATGGGTAGTATCTTTCTCCAGGTCAGTGGAACTGTATCGGCTTACTTCAACTCAGACTCTGTCCTTCCAAACTTTTCTGTGGGTAAGATTGGTACTCCACATTTTTATACTACTCAGTCAGAACGTTTTTGCTCCATCAATACAATTTTCCCTACAACGTATGGTATTCCATGCTAGCCAAATTTCAAAGTATTGCTGAACCTGACAAAAAAACAGTCCATGGCGACTGCTCCCCCTCATGTGCCACAACCAGATTTCATGCACCTGCTGGAAAGGACTCAGGTAAACAGTGACTTGTGAGCAGCAGAGTCTTGTTTTGCCCATGACAGTGGGGGGTGCTTTGGGTGCACTCAGGACAGTGACTTGGTCTTGAGGTTCTTCACAGGGTGCTGTCAGAGAGGAGATAAAAGTCCCTATGTGCAGGGCAGAAAAAAATGAAATGTCTGAAAGGAATTTGTCACAACTTTGCAACCAGCAGCGGTAATGGTTTTTGTTCGGGGATTGTCTTGATAGTTCTGTGAGTGAAGGCCAATTTTCCTTTCAAGGCACTGTATATTTAGTTATTTAACCAAACTAAATTATTCCTTCTCTCCTCACCCACAGTTAGATCATGGCACAAAATTAAGCACAGCCTTTCATTCTACCTCCTCTTGCCTCTCTGTTTGACCTAGACTTTGGGGAGCCATTAAGTTGTCTGAGATATTGATTTAATAAGGGCAGGAGAATTAAAAAGGACAAAGAGACACCTGACTAATTGGCATTTCCAAGAGATCTTTGTAATCAGCCAATGGGGATTTTATAAGGTATGAAGTATTTGCTTTCACATAAATTTCTTCCACATTCTTTCTCTCATGTTTGCTTGGTAAACCTTCTGGAATAAAGATCACATCTGCCTCTCTGTAAGCCTTATACTTGGGAGGTAATTGAGTTGGCTCTTTGTTATGAGAGCATGTACTCATTTAATTGCACATATGTGTCTGTGAACACACTATCCCTGCTTCTCTCCTAAATTTGATTTGGAATGACTCCCACAAAGGGCCGTTTTCCAGCGTTAATGGATAAAAGGTCTTTACCAAGGGGAAAAGTATTCAAATGCTAGATTTAATAAAGTTTAGTTTAAAAGTTATTTCTTTGCAGGAACTCTCTTTGAAAATACACAGTTCTGAGAGTAATTCCTTTCCCCCCCACAGTGATTTAATAGCAAGTATCTTCTGTTGGTTTTGTGATTTGTAACCATTCAGTTTCTATTTTGGAAATATGACATAATAACATGACAATTTAATGGCATGACAGTAACACATTCACACTGTTGTAAGAGTTACTTTTTACATCCTGCCCTGCCATGCTGAGAGGTAATGCAAAACTTTGGGAAGATAAGATCCTTACAGTGAGATGAAAATAAACACTGTGGTAATCTTTATTCCATTTCTGGGCTTAAGGTGCTGACCTTAAGGGAGTGATGCAAGCAAGTATTCATCTTCAACATGCTGCTCTCAGGAATAGCAGAGCAAAGGGCTAGGAGGGAGGTAATACGAGGGCCTGGAGATTGTAGAATCATAGAATGGTTTGGGTTAGAAAGGACTTTACTGTTCCAACCCCTGCTGACACCATCAGGGACACCTTCCACTCGACCAGGTTGCTCAAAGCCCCATCCAACCTGTCCTTGAGCACTTCAAGGGAAAGGGTCATCCACAACAACTCTGGGCAACCTGTTCCTGTGTCTTCCCACCCCCACAGTAAATAATTTCTTCCTAATATCTAATCTGTCCCTTGGGCTGAGAAGTCACATTACTCAAGCCACATTAGGCAGTATATATTAGGTAAACTATACTTTGTAATGCGGAGTGTCAGTGTGATAGATGACTCTCCTGTGGGCTTTTTATCATCGTCCATTAATTTGGATTTTATTGATGCCAAGGCTCAGCAACTTATTGTTATGAGCTGACAACCTGATATTTTTATTCCATTTCTACTTTGCATTTGTTTAACACTAACTCAGATAAAACTGCCAAGAACTGAGTTCTGCCTGAAAGAGAACATCAGGGTTAGCTGAATGATGCACACTTTTGCCAAAGGATGTCACTCAAGTTACGGCTCCCTCTGAGCTTAGGAGAGAAGGGACAGGAGCAGAAGAGATTGTGTTCTAGTGTGGCTGGTGGTCTGCCCTTGATGTGCTTTCGTACACCTGCAACTAAATCATGTTGCTTTGTGTCAAGTGACGCTTCTGTGGGGTACAGATAGAAAAAGTCCTCTTTCATTCACTAATAACTTGGTCATCCTTTGTTTTTTTAAAAATGCATTGTTTCCTTTTCTGTCTCTTCTGGAGAATTTGGTTTAGGTTTTGGTGTTTTGGTCTGTCCCAGCAGCAAGGCTATAAAAGCAACGTAGCAGTATTTTCAAATATCAGTATTTTCCAGCCAAACTGCTTACCTTGGATTCTTCAGGCATTTCTAACAGAATACTTGGTGCTTAACTGGGTGGTTAAGAGCAAGTAAGAGATATGGAAACAGGGCTCTCAGCTGAGTGCTGTAACCCTGTTTCATAGGGCATAACAAGGAACCAGAATCTTGTTCCATGGAGCAAAAAGACATTTATAAAATACTCTTAGCAAAATTATAGTTCTAATTTGAGAATTTATTCAAGCTGTAGTTGCCTGAATTTCCAGATTTTACTTGGTCACCAGTTTATTCTTTATGCTGGTGCAAACACTCAAAATACTGGTAGACAGAGAGTTGTACAACCAGCCGTTTGTGGTGTCATTAAATCAAAGACCAGTCTTTTCAAAAGCAGTGGATTTCCATGTCTTCTATGTCTCAGATATACCAATAAACTGGTTGCTAATTGGAATTAATTGATTACATAATTCAAACCTGATATTTTCTGAAGAGGATGAGAAGCATTTTTTCTTGCAGTCTCCTCTATGCAAAGCTGTAGTTCTAACTAGAGGTTAGGCCAGAAGGAGAAAATTGGGAGGCATTTGTCTCTTTCAAGGTGTTGGGATTTATGGCAAAGTTCAGAGGCAGACTAGATTCATGCCTTCCTAGAATCCTGGCTTACATCCGAGTTCTATATCCATGCTCATAAAATGGCTACTGCTTAGGTATGTGTAAGAAAGCAATAGCACAGAAGATTTCTTTTTCAAGGTTTATCCAGGTGGAGCTTATCAACATTTTGCTTCATAACTTTCAACTCTGACAGAGAATTGCAGTTCCTGCAATATTTCAGTATCTCTGAAGTGTCTACTATATGTGGAAGTGGCTTAATGTTTTTTTGCTCAGCGTTAAACTGAAAACTATCATTTTTAGTCAAAGAGGGTACTCTGAAGTCTTCAGATGCTCTGAATTGTATCACAAGACAGGTTTTCTTTTTCTGAAATATTTGCTATGAGCATGTTTCTGTTTTAATTTGCTGATAAATTTTTGATATACATAAGAAAAAGTGTTATTGGCCAGTGACCTGTACGTGAACCTGGCACAATATTGGCTTTGTATCAGAAGGGTTCAGTTTGGGAACCGGTACCAATACCCAGACAGAGAAGAAAACAGAACTGTGACTTTTGACTCAGTTTGGGCAGCTCTGAGACAGTATATCATCAGGAGAGCTGCTGATGCAATAGAGCCCTCCAGAACTTGTCTCAAGGCTACAGAGACCAGGTCTTCTCTTTCTCCTGGATTCATTTTCATAAGCTTGATAAGGCTTTTAATACTCACCTGGTGTCAAGTGGCCCCAATTCTGCTTCTGGGTTTGTTCTTCCCATCTACAGAGGCTGCAGAAGCATAACAAGGGCTAAGAAAAACCTTGCTAATGCTGTCAGCTTAATTACAGAGAATATCAGGTCTGCAGGTTCCTGACACCAGTTTTCATCCAAAGAGTTTTGAAACTGGGCCAGATGCTCTGTGAGTTCAAATCCACATTGCGTCACTGACTTTGACAGGGCAACGCCAATTTACACCAGTGAAGAGTTGTGGTTTTGTTCAGTACTATCAGTACCAACGTGGAAATACAGTGAGGGATGACAATTCAGAACAACAAGGCATAACAGAGAGTCTGCTTATCTGCTGGTCAGTGCACACCTGGTAATTTATGCAGTGCAAAGCCCAGTAACAGTACTGGGGAGCCAAATACTTCCTGATAACCGCACCTCCTGGAACTGTGCAGTGCTGCAGCTAATAAATCTTAGTGATGGCACGAGGCTAAGCCGGGAAAAAAATTAAATCATCCACTTGGGCAGCTGAACAGCCGTCTCAGCTGTGCTGATTCACCCAGAATGATGCACTCCAAGGGGTTTTCACTGCCTAAACAGATGTTCCCCTAGCACAGGATGCTTTCCATTCTTACATTGCTCATGCCGGATTTCTGTGTTGCTGATCAGATCTTCAGCTGCTGTAACCAGACCTGTCTAGTCACAGGCTGTCAGGGCAAGACTGATGCTCCCAGACCCCATCTCCCACTTCCGTCTGCGGTGCAGGCCCCCCTCCCCCTGCAGGCTACGCCAGCTGCGTGGCGGCCCCAAGCTGGAGAGAAGCCACGGCGATGTGCTGCATGTGGCACTGTGTCTCCAGACAGGCTTTGCTGGAAGGCGTGTTTCCCAGGCGGTGGGAACATTTCCCCAGCTGCTGCTCCCCATCGCTGGGGAGGGTGGGATCGCATGGCTACGTCCAGGTGGCTTGGGTGCTCTGTAAGTCAGGGCAGCACCGAGGGGCAGGACAGGGAGAAATACCACCTTTGCATTACATCTGCACAGATATTGCTAAGTGTGCATGCGCTGATTCTATTATTTTGGCTCTGCAATATCGAAGTTGATCAATCTTTTATCCTGCTTAGCTCTGCAAAGAAGATATAGTTATTTTGCCTTTTTGTTTTTTGCTTTCAGTAACTGTGTAAGTGTGGCTTGGTAGCATGCTGAAGCAGAAGAGAATGATAAGGGAGGGCAACAAAAATACTGGCCAGGTAATATTGCTATGGCGTGTTGAATTTTTTGTATTCTTCAACTTTCTCATTATCACATCTCATGAGTGTGATCTTGTATTTCAAAGTTTCACTGAACAGTCTGAAATTTGCCCTTCACAGGTGCTAAATTGGGTTATTACTGAGAGGTGGGGGAGAGGAGGAGGATCACATAGTTTAATTATAAAGGCAAGTATGTGACTGTACAATGCCAAGCGTGCTAATCCCTGTGTGAGACTGCAGCAGTGCAATACAGTAAATAGCAATAAAAAACCACAGTAGCAATTCCAGACTTCTGCCAGTTTAGGAGCCTTTTAAGTCAATGGTATAGCAACCTTTTCTTGCCTTGGACTGTGCTGCTTCTTGGATGTTGTGGAGCTCTAGTCCGTCAGTATAAGGGTCTGCCTTACAGTCCAAGGTTCACCTTGCCCCTCCGTGGGCAAATACAGCCTTGGGTTGGTAGAAACACCAAAGTGCTAGGCACAAATTCTGAGCAAAATGTGGAAGTGGTGTTCTTAAACTTATCAAAATATACTGGAAGGTGTTTACATGTGTGAAAACAAATGGAAATCCATGTTCTTAAACCTAAAAGTGACCTGAAAGGCAAGCTGAAGACTGACCACGGTGTTTCAGTGTCACATGAAGAAGGATATGCTATGTGCAACATATACAAGCCAAGCAGAAGTCTACGTAGAAGTGAAGATATTACTAGTCAGTATTTAGTAGTGGCTATCATACAGTGTGATATGAAATACTGTGGTTTTCCCTAGTCTACATATGGGGGCTAGGGCTTAAGAAAGGAATAAGTGGTACTCTTGGCTGCTAGAGCACAGTAATTGCTGGCAGATGCTGACTCAGCTGGTTGCCACCATAGCACTAAATACAAGCTGTTAGTGTCCTGTCTAACTGCCAGTCCAGACTTGAGGACTGATGTGTCAGCATGGCATCTGTTGTGAGGTCAAGCCTTTGACTAATGAGATCAAGGCATTATGTTACTCTAAAACGTGGATTAGACCATTGACACCTTTGCATCTGCTTTGACTGTTAGCCCATAGGGAGTGGAATTGTAGGGGAAACTTCTTGCACACAGTATCGGTGGACTGTCTCTTTTCTCTGCTACTTCATTAGATATCTTTAGGGTGTTTTGCTTTCAATGAATCCCAAAACTCAAAGGAAGACTTGACCACAACTGTAAGTCTTTTATCTGCTCTGTATTGGAAACCAAAAAAATCCATTAATCATTCGAGATTTGCTGAAGTGCTTGTGAACTGAGCACTACTGAACCAGAACAGAATTCCTAGGAAAGCCCATGCCCAGGGTTTCTCTTGTTGCTTGTTTTATGGAAGTTATTTTGCACCAACAACCATTTTAAGTAAGTTCTTGCTGCTCAACCTTCAAGTAAGTAGCCATCTCCAACAGAAAATAGGACCTTCTCCTATTGTGCAGTGATAGCAGTCACAGAAAGGTAACACTTGATGATACCTTCATGACTTAGGAAATACACAGTGAATAACAGTATCTTTGCATTCCCTTGAGTCTCATCTGACTTACTGATGTGACTGTTGGCCATATAAAATGCTCAGGAGAAATATTCATCTTTATCAAATATAGCTTTTTTTTTCTGTGCTAGTTCTTGTAACCTTTTGGGTTAAAGAAAAGCACAAAACTTCTTATTAGTTGGAGGAGAAAGTCAAAGTGAGTATAGTTCATTCAAGTGAGTATTCTGGAGGCCCAAAGTCTTCATGTTATTACAAGAAGTAATGTCTCTCTGCATTGTGCAGCAGGAACTCTTATTTAGATTACAATAATAGAGTTAAAGCTCCTTAAAAATTATTTTTAGCTGTGGATATTTAATAAGGTTCTCCTTATGTAATTATATACCTGAACTGTCCAATACTGACAGATGCTGACACTTAAGAAATTACATAGTAAAGGCAGTGGCCATCTTCTGTTAGAAAGAGAGAAAATGAGACAACTATATCCACACATTCAGAGATTTTTAAACCCAAGATAGGTTATGGTCACCCTCTAGTATGACCTCCTGTATGACACATCTACAAACTTCAGTGCATCACCTCATGATTTTTTTCTGTCCATAATAATGGATGGCTTTTTAGCCTTTCCTTAAAGACCATGTGCGATAGATAATTCAGTTCATCATATTCAGTTGCTATGCCCTTCACAGTTTAAAGAAAAGGCATGCCCCAGTCTTGAAGTTTGTCCAGTTTTGGCTTTTACCTATTGGATTTCATTATGCCTTTTACACTAGATATGACACCTACAGTTAAAAATCTCTTTCTCACAGTTATAAGTTACTCTACCATCTGGGTATCCGTGAGCTGTGATCATATTACATTTTAAACTTCTCTGGCATAAATCAGATTAAACTTCTTTAGTCTCAGTCTGATTTCCAGACCACAGGTCATTCTTGTAGCTCTTTTCTGAACCCTTTCCAAATTTTGGATACACTTTGTAAAGTTTGGATGCCAGAACTGCATGTGGTATTTCAGCAATATTCTCACTAGAACTATACACTCTTTCAAACTCCCTTGCTTATTTATCTAAGGATCAGAATTGCCCTGGAGGGTCACGTTCAGCTGATTATCTAAGGTGACCATGAAGTTTTTCCAAAGTTAATGATATCTGAATTTCTGGTTTATAGCTTAAAGGGTGACATAAAGCCTTTGTGCAAGATATATAACTTGCATTTTCAGAACAAAATTTTGTAGTATGCAAAAATGCAAGTAATGCAAATGATCAGGAATTAATTCTTATAAAAACCTTGTTCCCCACATCACTTTTATCACCCTATATCCACTTTGCGTTGTCTCAAACTTCTGCTACAGTGGGTTTTTCTTTTTTTGTCTACAGTGTTGGTATAGATGTCATTGACAGCATGGAATGCCTCCCTGAATGATAGGGATTCTGCTACAACTACTTTTAGAAATACATTTGTCAGACAGCTTTTAAGCCGTTTAACACTAATGGATTGTTATGTGGGAGTGAGTTAAACACCTTAAAAAATCTAAATATTTTTCCCTTTTTGCAGCTACTTCTGTCAGCCAAGCTGGCAATCTGCACCAGGAGTGTAATGAAGTCCTGCAGGTCTACAAATGCTGTCATTAATGACTGCTGTTTAACATAATCTCTAATTGCCAGTGGAATAGTAAGTATCAAGTTAGACTCTGAACATATCATTCTGCTTCCTTCTGAATCTGAAGCAGAAACATTTGTCAAGTACTCCTCCATTTCCCACATTATGATTGAAAATTTTGCTATTCTTTGCTAGTGTTGGATCCATCCCATACAATCCAAACCCAGCTTTTCCACCTGGAAATGAACTTCTCTGGAACTTGTTGAGAGAATGTAACTGTTTCAACTATAATATCAGCAGAAACCCTTCCTAGATTGGTAGGGGAATCATGGAAAGGAGAAAAGGAGTCCTACTCTGGAGATGCCTGACATCAACTTCTTGGCTGCCTCAAATCCTGCTGGGAGACAGTCTGTGGGGGGGCTGCATGGCAGAGCTGAGGGGAATGGGCATGCTTGCACGCTGGTTCACATGATGATACTAGCACACTGGCTGGATATGTGCCCTCCCTTGGGTTTCCTTTCAGAGCAAAGCCCCCAGAAGAGGCAGCTCCCCCAGAACTGGCTGAGTGCTTCAGCCTTCCTCCCACTGCTGCTTTACGTGTGAGAGCTGATTGATCTGCCAGTGGTTAGGAGGCTTCCCTGCGAAGTGCATCCCCAGGTTCGAGTCCTTGCTTGGATTTGGAGTGGTTCCCTGACCGCCAAGCTATGCTGGCCGTTTTGCTTTCTTCCAATGAATACTTAATTGAAATCAGCTTCAAATCAGACGGAGCAAGGACTTGAATCTGCAGCTCCCTTTTATCTCTAGGGAACTTCCTAACCACTGGACTGCATACTCTCATTCTCTCTAGCTCGGTTCATATGTATTTATTTACACAGAGTGGAGAGGTTCCAAGGAGATGGGGGCAGAGGGTGAGAGAGAGTTAACTAGAGGAGTGTGTGGGGGAAGAAAACCTGGCTGTCCCTGGCCTTCTGGTGGGAGAGTCCAAGCTGCTGTCCCTCTCCTGTCTGACAGTGCTTGGGAGCTGGGAGCCAGGCTTTCCCCTCCGGAGAGGGATCACCCAGGTGCTAGATTATTTGCTGCTTGGCCGGCCCTTCTCTTTCCTCTCTGGCCCTTACATGTGAAGGTTTTGGGAATACAGTGGTTTTGTTCTGATGTACAATGAAAACAGATTTGAAAAACTTAAGAAAACCTGATTTTTTTCTTCTGAATTGTGAAAAAAAATTCTTCTTTTGTGGCCAGCCCTGCGTTACACATCTGAGAGGCAGAATTTGCAGCAGAAAGATTGATGAAGTCGAACCTGACAAAACCTGATTGTGCATTCCTTTCCCCTTCGTCAGCAGGCTCCTCTCCTTTACAGATGAAGAGTTTTTGGACTAGCGGCTCATTCTTAGGTTGAGGTATATTTTTTCATTCATCCCCTTCAGTCATACTGTGGAAGCACGGCTCCTATTAGCTCAGCCTAGTCCACCCACTTCCCCCACCTCCATCTTCCCTGCCTGGTGCCAGTTCACTTGCTGAAGGACAGATCAGACTATGCCAGGAAAGGTTGTTTCATGTAGCACAAAGCAAATCTGGTCCTTCTGCATCTCCCATCTGGTTCAGATATGGGGGAACCTACACTTTCTATTTCAAGGTGCTGGTTTTAGGGATCTCTCTGTAGATTCGTTGTGGGGACAGTGCTACAGGAGGAGACACAAAATGTAGAAGAGAAACAGCTTGAGTGTACCACAGCCTTTCAACTGATGGTTGGGCATCCAAAACAAATGTGCCAAGCCAGACCTGTGGTGCACATTCACAGCTTTGATCCACTGATTTATGCCAGGTCAGCCCAAAGGTGAGGCGCTGGCCTCACAGCACTGACTGCTGGTGAGTGAGTGCCAGCATTACAGCATTTTTTTACATCAGGGTTGCATCTCTCCATGCAGTAAAGTTGGATTAGCACAATGGAGAAAGAGAACTTATTGCCAGAAACATGAAACAACGTCTTTTGCAGGTCTCTCAAAGCAACCCAAACCATGCAGTGGTTTCACTGGCTTTTGGGACTTTTCACCATAGGTCACACTTTCAGGTTTCACATTGCAACCATTAAGACTGCAAGCCTATTCCGTTCACTCTGTATTTTGAAGAATAACATCAAAGTTGTTCAAAAGTATTCAAAGTGCTGAGAGTGCTGCTCTACCTTGCCTATAGCAAAGAATGAAAGTGCTGTGCTGGAGGATTTGTCATTATACAGAAGTGCTCACCAGCAAATGTATGCAAGAGGGGATGCAACAATTCTTTAATTTTGTTTCTCCCCTCACCCCCTGCTTTTATTCCTTCCCCAGTGTCTCCATACTATTCCCAAATGCATTCTTCTTGCTTATCCCTGTTCACCTAAAATAGCATATCAGTCTACTGATACTAAATCGTCAGTACCGCACATACCTTTTGAACACTTCTTTTAAAATCTGTGTCAAAAAGATACTTTTTTCTCACATAAACATTTTTTCCTTTTTGTCTGATAAGGGATATAGTAAAAAAAATTGCTGAGACAAGCTTGGCAAGTTAAGTTAAATGGACTTTTTTGAGTTTTCATTGAAAAAGTTGCATTCCAAAGGAAAAACTATAAGATCAGATTCTTAGCTCCAGGGCCATTATGGCTCATTGGAAGAACTAGGTGCAGTTTTCAGTTTGCCCTAGATAAAGATTTCGAGCCACCAAAGTGAGCTAGCTCACTGTAACACAGGGCTATGGAGTAGGGAGGTTGCCACAGATGGCTTAGACGGTTAATCTTGGGGGGGAGGACTGTTTTCCCTTCACAGTTATTGCAGGGGAAGGGGTAAATCTGGCATTGCTGTCCAATAAATGATGGTTTAATGCTCTGGGCATAGTATGTGGTGTGCATGATCCTTTGTGACAAAGGTGTATTCCTTGTCTGGTTCTAGCTCATACCTCAAAACATTCACAACTAGTAGCAGGCATTGCTCGGAGAATGTTATTTTAGCAGCGACCTAGAAAAGTTGCTTTGTGAAAGGCGCCCTTATTCTAAATGTCTCCATGTCACTTCAGTATAGTGAGTGAATTATGCTACAGCCATCGCAGAATGACAGGAAGTCAACCCAAACCGAACAACTTTAACGTGGAGCTTGGAGATTTGGTTCCAGGGATTTAACTTGTTCTATTACAGAGGAAGAAGTAAATGAGAAATCCAGGTTTGTGTGAAGGCCTCCTGTAGCCTGTTCAGTAGAAACCTTCAGCGTATAAATCAAGGCTTAGCTCAAGCCTCAGGTTAGTTTTGCTGTTGAGCTTTAATGCTTATAAATGCTTTTTACAGTTTAAATGATGTCAGCCTCGATGTTTATGAAACCATGGAAGTGCTGAGTCAAAAACATTCACATTAATAAGGAAGCACTGGGAACCACTGGGACGGTGCCAGTGTCAACTGGTGTTATTAAGCTAAGAAGTTCTTTGGCACGGCTGAGTTAGGGAAGATCATACCCAATTTATCTCTTGTGGTTAGTCATTTGATTCATGGCTTCTGATTCATGGCTTTGTCTTGGCCTGAAAATACCAACTTTCTTATCAACCAGCAAAGACAAATTGATTTTTTAGAAAGGTTTGACCATACTTTTGTGCTAATCGGAGAAGGGCCACTCATTTATCAAGAACATATCTTAGTAGCAGCCAGTGCCTTACTGATACGTTACTGTACTGCATCTTGCTGGACACAGCATCTCTGACTGGTATGAGTTTAAATAGTGAGATTTATTTCTCTGAGGCCCTGCACAGATTAGTGCAACATTACAGCCACTCTCTTGTACCAATGAATACCTGGTTGAGATCGAGTGCTTGTAACTCTGCCTTTTTCCATATAGTGCTGTTGGGAGGATTTGGAATGCTAGGCAAATGCAAAGGTTCCTTTGCTTTGGTGTCATCCTCGAGTGCTGCACTGTGGGAAAGATAAGTCTCCCATGTGTCTTTAGAGTGTCCTCATCAGAAAAAACTAGGAATATGATAAAAAGAATTAGTTTTGTCAGTGTAGCTTCATGCAAAATAAAAACATTAAATGAATGAAAGCACTGTTGTTCACTTAATTGGTGGTGGTGGTTAGTATGATCCCCCCCATCCCCCCTGTCTCCGCCTTGGAATGGGAGAAGTCTATTTATTAGGGTTGCTAAAAAACAGACACAGTTTCTGGGTGACAGGCAGCTCACTGTCCTTTGTCTCTGCTCCCTTTTGGATGCACCTCCATTGTTCCCCTCGTGCTTTTTAACAGTCACAAAGTTTTGTGGTAAGATGCAGTAGGATTATTATTATTGTTATTTCATAATGCAGCCATGGTCACACATGACTCTGGGGCAGATGGAAGGTCTCTGAGGTTTTTCTGTTCTGTGTTTTGAATGTGGTGCACTCCCTAACATAACATACTCTGCATGTCTTAGCCAGAAACACCCAAATGAGAAATGAGGAATATCAATTTTATCTACCAAAGCTGACTGAACAGCCATATAAAGCAAGTCTGTTGGTCACCACTTGGACATGTCTCGAAAGCCACTTTCACAAAAAGGCCCACAAAGGCTCACTAAAACCTCAGCATTTTGTGGTTTTATTCCCATAGTGGTACATATCATTTGGCTGAAGAAGCTTGAAAACACTGTGGGTTTGGGCCTTCTTTTGCTTAATCCATCCTCAAGTGCCTCCACCCTGACTTCTAGAAAGCCAAGGTTAAAGAGCCTGACACGCTATTCTGCTATTCCAGTTTTATGCTAATGCAATTCTTCTGAAAGTAGTAGCAGGACAAAATCAGGGCAAGCCATCACTCAGTCCCAGAACAAATATGACCTTCAGCAAGATGCAAACATAAGAAGAGGGCTCCTCAATATAGCTGGAGTTTGCATCTTTGCTACACTTTTCCTCCTAGGAAGTCCCTAGGCAAATAAACTGTGTGGCAGACATGAGAGGAAAGGGTACAAACTTTCACTGTTATGACTTTTAAGCAGAGATTTTTTTGGAAAGTGAGGGAGCCCAGTGTTCTGGGCAGAACAAAAGAGAGGTTTTGGTGAAGTTGGCATTTGCCACAATTATAGAGGGAGACTTTTGAGGCTGGATTCCGATGTTGTGTAGATGGGTGTAAGCACAGGCTAACTCTGCTGGCTACAGTGGAGTCATGCCCGATGTGTAGCAGCCTATGCGAGCGTGCAGTTTCACATGCAACCTTTTTTTTCCTGTTCATGGCAGGCTGCTTTTTCTCTTCTTTCAGCTTTCTCTAACGTTTATGATGAACAATTGTCTGCTCCTTGTAATTGGAAGAGCGTTACAAGCCATGAATGCCTTTGTTGCGGTGAACCACTTCCTCTTCATGTCTCTCTTGTCCTTGCTTTGTAAGAACAGAGTAAGCTAGCTCTATTTGGCATCCAAAATTAGGATAACATCAAGTTTCTGCATCTGTCCAGCTGAGCATCTGCAGGGTCTGTTGTGCCAGATGCATTTAACCTGGCCTGGCCAGAAACATTATCCCTGTTCCCAGAATGCCCTGGGATGTAATTGGATGTCCGACCCCCATGTATTACACAGATGCAGGCAGACTATTGTGGTTTGCCACAAGCTTGCATTGTCCACTCACTTTAGAAGTAAAAGCTAGTATTTGGCTTTATGAAACTTATCACAACACTTATAATACAAATGGCAGATACCTTTAATACATCGGTTTACACCACCTTTTTCTTTAAGCAACTGCAAATCACCTTATATGTGATTTAGCTATGCAGATCTTATTGGGATAGTGAGTGTTTCTGCAGCCAAGCCCATTCAAATGTCCTTCTGCTCCTAGAGGGAGTGATGTTATACAGCCCCTTAAAAAGTCGTGCAAGGCAAGGTACCTGAACAGGTACACCACCAATTAGATGAACAAACCAGTGGGTTGGTGGTAAAAGGCCTTGTGGGACAGGCAGTTTCAGGCTGTATGTTGGCTACCAGGATTGCATGGGTCAGAGCCCCTGTTCTTTTGAGTTGTGAGTACCAGTACATCCCTGCCAGTGAAGTTGCCGCCTCTACACCAAAATTGTTAGCCTTGCTTTCAATACGCATCTTCTAAAGATGCTTTAGAAGCAGTTATAGGCTGCTTGTATGGTCTGTGGATCACAGCACAGAAGCTGTGATGTTAAGCTAATATTTCAGCTCCCTGAAAAACAAGTGGTGGGGATTCATCTTCCTGTTGAAGGCTGATCAAGGCTTGCAGACCACTGAAGTGAAATTAAATGACACTATGGCTTTGTTTTGGTTCTTGGCAGGACATTTCATTTTCCTCATTTGTGGAAGTGTTGTATGAGTAAGGAAACAAGGCTGACATAAGTGGAAGATCTGTCTCTGGGTCCCTGTCAGTGTTAACTGTGTTGCCCACACTTGAGTTTCTCCCTTCTGGCTCATCCACCTTGAGTGTCACCTTAGGCCAGGCAGTAGGGTGTCCCCTCTCCTTCATTTCATGGCCCCTGACACTTCTGTGGCTCACCCTCTCTGTATAAATCCTGGAAGAGCTGAATCATGCTATTGATTCTTGCCCAGGAGAGCCCAGGAAAGTGTATCTAATAGTGCTGGGCACACAGGGAAACTGTGGGAAGACAGGAAAGGACAGCTAGCATTGGAGTGGCACTTGCCTGCATGCACCCTCTGACAAGGATATCTTGTCAGCTGATGAGTGGTCCTGAAATGAGTGGGACCTTGGACCAGTCAGCCACAGCTGAAGCTGATTGTAACTTCCAGAATTTAATGTAGAGGTAGCACTTAATGTAATGGCACGTGCTAATTGTTAGTCATGTCGACTTTGCAATGAAGGAAAGATTTCAGTGATTCCTTAAAAAAAAAATAATTTAAATAAAAGCTGAGCATAAAGCCCAATGTAGCAAGATTAATTCTGAAAAATGGATGCTTGCATTTTCATTGCACCAGTTTAAGTCTCTAAAATAAACAGAACAACCAATTTAAAGCAGATGCATGGAACAACAATCAGGTTTCATCTCTGGTTTTAATCTTTTTAAACCACAGCATTTGGTACTCAGAGCTCAGAGGAACTGCAGACTGAATCAGGAGTTTGCTGTAACTTAGCAGCTTGGAGGAAATAGATTGTGGCTGTATAACAGAGAGATGAAACAACTCTGTTCAGATAAGCAAATTATAATAAAATATGCAAGTGTTAGAATCTGGAGACAAATTAACATCCAGAGTGGCTGCCTGTGAACTGTTGTCAGCTACAGATTGGGAACAATAGAGCTAAGCAGTAAACGGCAGCTCAAGTACTGCTCCTTAAGTGATGAAACAGTAAGCTTATGAGTTTTATTGGTAGTTGCTATCCTGTGTGTCACAAAAAAAGAAACCCAGAATGTGGAGTGAATCAATGCTATGTGAAAACAGGACTTATGAATGAGGAGTAGTATGATCCCATTTTTCTTCTTTTGGTGACTTTTGGGAGGGACTTCTTGTTAACAAGGCAGCTAATGCAAAAAAAAAGCCCTCAGGAAAGCCACATGGGTCTGATTTCCCATTTCCCTGCTCACTGTGTCAACGTTTACCTCAGAGGCTTTGCATCACCGTGTGTGACTACCCACAACTTCTGATCTCGTGAGGCTGAAGTCATTCTTCAAACAGCAGTCAGCTTTTAAAGATTTGGTGGAGGGGGAGATGATGCTGGGCAGGACAGCTGAGCTAAGACAAAGAAATGTCTTTCACACAGAGGAGCTAATGCTGGAAAATCCCTGGGAACCAGTTCTGTAAGACATTTATACCGTTGTAGACATGTTTTCAAAGCAGTGGGTGCGGTGGGTGCCTCTTGCCAACCTGGCTCAGACGAGCCGTGCAAAGCAGCGCTGCTTACCTGTGTGAGTTAGCACAGGGTGACCGGGACACTTGCTGAGAGTAGAGATGCCTCAAAATGGGGCTGGAGAAAAGTTTTACAAACTTAGTGGAACCTCAGTGGGGGCTTATTTTATTTTTTTTTCTTTTATGTAGTTTGAAGGGATAATGTAGACATTTTAATGCTGAGTCCTGTGTGCCAAAAAATCTTTATCAAGACCAAATCACCCTTGGTGCCAGGGTGTGTTGTGTTGCAGCACTCTCCAAACTATCAAGCTGCAACAAGGTCTTTTACCCTCTCATACTGGTACACTCTTCATCCCAGTCCCTCTGCTGCCTTCTCACCTCCCCTCCTCATTCAGGGCATGCTCTCTCTTCTCTTGCTTCTTCCTCTCTGTTCCTGCTTCTCCCTAGGCTGCTCCCTCTTCACTGGCTCTCAACCCCTTAACTGAACCAGCCACAGCCGCACCTTGTCTACATCGACCAACCTGTTGCCCCTGAAGCCAGCCCACAGCTATATATTATCAATGATAATTAACCCACCTACATTATTCTACAAGGGTACATCGCAGAAGAGCCATGGCACCCCACTGCTCGATGTGCAGCCAACAACTCTGTGCCAGCAAGAGACCTGTGGGCAGAGAGATCAGAGACCAGGCTGTGCCCATAGCTGCTGCCCCTGGCCATAGTGTCCATGTGGATTTGGAAAGGCAGGTTGTTTTACCTCTCTCTCCCTTAATTCATGTTGCTGATGCAAAGCCTCCTGGAGAGAGGGGGAGATGTCAAAGAGAGAGGCAGTGCTGTGGCTACAGCAGCTGGGGAGGGATGCAGCTCAGGGGAATGTGCTGAATGCAACAGTAAGGAGTGGTGTGCATTAGGGTAGAGTCTAATCCGTTACTTAGTGGACATGTTTTCTCTCATTGTGCTGCCTTTCTTATGTTTCTGCTTCTTTCTTTGCCCTTTTTTTTTTTTTTTTTTCCTTCTTGAGTGATTTATCTTTAAGGGGTTTATTTTCAAGTGCCTTGATAAGTAGACATTAAGTAGCAGTAAAAATCTGAAGGCATCTATAACGTGGTGCCTGACGAACCACCACTAGTCTGTAGTAAAGGCATCTACCTTGTCATGTCCATTGAAGGCTTGCATCCTGATCCAAACCGTGGTCTACTGATCTTTTTTCTCCCTGGATTTACAGATCCGGACCGTGAGATCACAGGACAGCCTGATATTTGTTATCATTTTCAAATCTGGAAAGTGACCCCCTCCTCCTTTTGCAACTCACATACGTGTAATTCATTTGTATTCACAGCCTCCCATTCTGATCTCCAGCCCTTTTTAAAACAGCTGTCCTCCTCCCCCTTCTCCACTGCTTTCAGCATGCTTTGGTCTATTTCTGTATAAAACCACTCACAAAACAGCACCAGAAATTATGAAACCACTTAAGCCTTCAGACAAAAAAAATCTGAAACTGTTTATGTTCACAAATGGTACCTATTTAAACAGTTTTTGTAACTATTGCTTCCTCTGGTAGCAAGTTTAATAAAAAAATTGAATTTAATTCCAAAAGGATAAATATGACAGCAGATATTTACAGAAGAATTGGATTGTTTTTATGAAAAGAGCATTTTCCCTACAGCCTTCCAAATGGGATCTAAACAACCGGTCTTACAAAAGATTAAAACACAATCTATCAGTCCAGAACAGAAAAAATATAACCCCAAGCATTCTTGTAATAACAAAATATTACTGACAAACAGAGCAGAGATTGCAGTGCCATTTTTCTACCCCATATTTCTCCTTTATCTCATTAAACTTTCTGCAGCATGAAGAGGTTAGTTGAATAAATTCTGCATAATATTTTTTTTAAAATGCATGAATTAAGAAAATAGATGTGCTTTGCCTGTAGAAAAATCTTCCAACCCAGGGCTTAGGTGCTGCAACCCTGTCCCTGTACTCTCCCTTTGAAACAGGAGAAAATACTCCAGGGAATGGCAAGAGACAAACAGCCACGTGGATGTTTACATATTTTGATGGGCATGATGACAGCCTTGGCAAGTAGTAGGGGCTTTACCCTGTGTCCTGCTGAGAAATACCAGTAATACAGGACTACAGTATTCGGATGCTCCATGAACCCATTTCCCTTCTTTAGGAACAATTAATGCAGCTAGGGACAAGTCTGTCTTACTCGTTAGGGAAGATAGGAAGGAGAGTACAAGTCACCACAACTTCAAACCGATGGGCTACACAAGCAGCTTGCACATTTCCAGAGCTGCAGCTGGCTGCTGGGAATCTCCCATGTTCTTAAGAGAGATCTGTCTGGCATGGTGGGTGTCCCCTGACGCCCTCAGCAAAAGAAGTGGAGACCACAACCCAAAGGAGATGATCCTGAACTGGGGAAAGCCAAGCTTTGGACCTTGCCTAGCAAAGAAAAGTGAGGCCGTTGGCACAGCCTGTGCTGATTGTGTAGCCCAGGCCTGCAGGTTTGAAGGGAAGTGTGGTAACCCTCCTCAGTGCGCCTGAGACCTCGGTTTAGCTGTTTAGGGACCTGGGACTTTGGGTAGTGTAGTGCACGCTCACCACCTACTCAAAATACAGCCACAGAGAATCAGGACTCCAGCAGTACCTCCCTTATGTACCGAGACTGATGAGACCAGCCTGGGATTGCTGCAGCTTCAGGATAAAGACGCTGCGCTCCTAGGACAGGCTCTCCTCTGCTCCCTGGGGTGGGAGGTTTTGCTGTGGTCTCATTTGCAGTTGATGTTTTCCAATATACCTAGCCTAAGTTTATCATGCAGGGCAAGACTTAATAAAGGAATGATAGGCAAATACAGGCGAGCTAAATCAATCTGTGGGTGGGGTTTTTTTCTTTCTTAAAGTGATAATTTATCATTTAACATGATAATGCATTTTTATTTACTTCCATTAGATATGTATTTCTATGCCTTTTAAATATTTGGACCGGTTCTGAACTTCCTCTGATCGATAGACTACAGCTTCTTCAGAGACTAGCAGCCAGCATAAACATTCTTTAAAAAGGTAAACCTCACTTTCCAAGCCTTTGAGCAATTCAACTAACTTTACTTCTAATTTAACTCTATTCCAATCCTTAGTTTTCAAAGCTGGTCTAACTAATTTATGAATGAATCCCCTCCTCCCAATATTTCAGTGTTAAACTCAGTTTGCTGCTTGTTTTCCTTCTGTAGGCACTGGTGTAACAGACTGGTAACAATAATGAAAAAATACAGAAGAGGCATTTTATTTAGGCAGCTTTTCTATGAGGAGGGAAATAAATGGGGGGAAAAATTGACAATTTATCATCATGCAACTGTGAGCATGATGATAAATTAAAGTTATTCAACAGAAATTAAAAAAACCTTTTATCCCTGGTGATTTTGACTACTTGCAAAGTCTTTAAGCACCCATAAAGTGTGTGCTTATCATTAACCCAATGTGCCTTTGACAGAGAGAGGAGTGCCTTCACTGTAAAGGCATTTGACCGTCTTATACTCAGAGCTGATCCTTGTACCACATGACATCATATCAAATGTTTTAGTGGTTACCAACTGTTTTGTTGGACAGCAAAAGAAGCTGATCAAAACTCAGCTCAAGAGATATGTTGATGATATATCTTTTTGAAGTTCTTCCCCTAACCAAGCCCTGCATTCTCCTCCAGAATCAACAGAGGCATATGCTCCACAGGTCTGCAAAGGGAAACAGCTTCAGCTTTTTGTTTTTTTTCCAGGGAACCAGCTTGCTCTGAATCTATCTTTGTCCTAAGCACTAGAAGAACAAAGTGCTAAATATTGCATCATGATACACAGTTTCTGCTGGAGGAAGCTGCACAGAGGGGGCAGAGGGCCCTGGCATTCTGCGCATTCCTTGTTTGCAGTCAGGTCAGCTTAAAAAGATAAAGTGCAATCTGCTGCTTGCTATCCATCATGAGAAATGAAGCCTGATAATTTTGGAGCAATGTTTAGCTTGTCATTCTTGGGCCATTACACTGAGTTAGTAGTGCTAGGAGAAGGGGTTTATTTCCTTCTCCCTCTCTTACTCTAATAAGTCTCAGATTAATAATGCTGCAGGCTTCAAAGTCTGTTTTGTTCACAGCTGCTGGCTGGGGAACAGGCAAAAACAAAGATCAAATTTGCAATGAACTGGGCATTAAATCCCCTCAAAGAGTTTCTTTTGGCACCATGGTGAAGAGCTATTAACAACATTCCTGGATGACTGTGGAAAAATAACAAGTTTTTATAAATGGCGATAACATCTTGGATTAGCTACCTGACAAATAGGTGCTTTCAGTTTATTTAGGGCCCAGGTCTTCCTTCTGCTAAGGCCTTTTCCCACTGCTGCTTTATAAGAGCATAAGAGGGAATCAAGACCTAGTTTAAAAGGGAATCAGGCCTTCAGGATGCAGCCGCCAGAACAGTCTTGGCACACAGGGCAGTATGGATCAACCATAGAATCATTTAGGTTGGAAAAGATCATCAAGTCCAGCCATTAACCCAGGACTACCAAGTCCACCACAAAACCCTGCCTCTAAGCACCACATCTACATGTCTACCAGGGACGGTGATTCTCGAATGAATGAGAACGAGCAGCTGCAACATTTGATAGCATCTGCAACTACAGTGCATTAAAAATATCCCCAGAGTGAAAAACTCTAAAGAAAAATTAAAAGCTGATGTTGGGGACTCCAGCAACGAGCTGGGCTTGGCTCGGAGTAACAAGTGTCTCTTAGGTGTGAATATCCGAAGGGTATGAGCAGACTGCTGTGTTAAGCTCACCACTTGCTTATGGCTGATCTTTTTGGAAGAGGACTGCTGGCTGCTTTTAATGGATTCATCAGGCAGAATTTTAAAACTTATCCTAGAGGTTACATTTTCAAGCTTTCATGACTTCTTTTAACTTTCAAGACAACATTCCTTCTGTCTAAATATAGAGAAGTGTGTTGCAATGTCAAAAACCTTCTGCTAAAATTTTTCTGTGACTCATACAGGGTGCTGTTTAAGTTACTACATTCATTGCAAGTGCTTGCTACAACCAGAAATGGGAGCGAGAATTACTTAAACTAATTCAAAGTCTTAAACTTTACAGAACATCAGCTCATGCATTGCTGTGTGTTAGGTGTCAACTGTGGGAGGCATCTCTCCCTACTAATTGAGCAGTGAACATGTGTGGTAGCTATGCTGGTAGTACTTGTCTGACTAGACAGATGTTGAGAGCAAGCCAGAGAAATGTGGAGGGAATGGGCTATCTCAGAAATTAGAGCTTTCCTTTCACATTTTGAAGGACCCAGAGAGTTTGAAGCCCTCAGGGAGAAGCAAGGAAGAAAAGGGAGAAATATCATGGTTGTCCCGTCCCGTAGTCGTGTGTCCCCTGTCCCGTCCCCCCCCCTCCCCTTTTTTTAAAAAAATTACTAAAGGGTGCTATCCAGGTAGAGTCACCAACAGCAACATTTTCATTAGAGGAAGAACTGAATTTTTGCATGCAATCTCCTTGCATGCAGTGAAACAATTTATTCCAAAGAGCAAGCTCATGCACATGTAGTCCAAGGAGCCAAATTTTTTAGAAGAGGACACATAGCAGACCAGAGTAGTCACAGGAATTAGGACACAGTTCAGAGGGGAAGTTTTGGCATTGCCCATAGCCGAGTGACAACACAGCAAGTGGGAAGAGCACAGGAAGGTCATGGAGGTCATGGAGGAAGGTCAGTTTTCTAAAGAGGGACATGCCAGAAGCACAAACCCAGGCAGGACATATTGACTGCACCCTTAAAAGGTCTCTGCTGCAACAATTCTTAGTGGGGGGTAGAGAAATTTATTGTCTTGTCTTACTGGAAGAGGTGGGAAGCAAGGATGTTTGTGGGAGTAAAATGCACTGCCTCGATCTGACCATTCTCTAATGTCACTCATGGGTCCTGTCTAATCCTTCTCTCTGGCAATGTTGTTGTCCATCTGTGTTTATCTCTACTTTGAGTGTCCCATCGGCTTTTAAATTTGTGGATTTGCTCCAGATTCACTGATGAATTTGTACTTTATGATATTTATATCTCCACCCTTCCCTGACTGTTGCATAAGTTTTCATGCTGGAATTTCTAACCCCAGGTTTTTAAAGAGGTCTCATTGATTTAGGGAGAAAAATTAGCATTTTCTTCCCCAAAAAATGTAGAGAAGAATAAAGCTAAGAAGGAGGCAGTTAACTTTTACCTGTGTCCTAGGGAGGTTGAACTTAATCAGACTGTGAGATCTGTGAAGTATGATGGGATGAAAAAGTGGCCCCTAGAAAATAAGTTGTTGCAATTGGCAAAAGAAGCGGGGAACAAAACCCAAAGGAACGTGATCCTGAATGGGGGAAAGTGGAGCTTTGGCCCATACCTGGTAAATAGAAATGCAGCAGTTGGTCTGCTGATTGTATAGCAATAGCTATAGGTATTATATTATATTATATTATATTATATTATATTATATTATATTATATTATATTATATTATATTATATTGCTATAAGGTAGCAGAAGAGAAGAGAAAACTAATAGAGACTGTGTTTTCCAGATGACATACGTCACATGTGCAAGGACAGTCTCTCCTCTGGCCCCAGCTGCCCTGGCAGGGGACAAACAGTCCCAAGCAATTTGTGCTACTGCCAGCTGCAACTGCCTCGTGGCCCTTGGCAGCTTCCTCAGAGACACCGGTTTAGTGGGGCTGTCCAAAAGGACTGGAGCTGCACATCCCTCCCCACACCACCCACCCCGGGGCTGCCTTCCCCGCTCTCCTCCCTGGGTGGTCAGGAGGATGAGCTTTTCCTCCTGCAGGACCCAAGGAGCTGTGGTGGGATATTGAACATAAGAGTTTGCCTCAGCACTCTTACTGAGCGTATGATCTCTATGGACTTCGTAAATGCCACGCTAAGAGGTCCAGATATTCTGGGAACAGGGTGAGGCCGGGCTTGGGTGTCTGTGCGAGGAGGTAGCATGGCCCAGGAGCAGCAGATTTGCAGGATGACACCCTTGGTGCCAAGGACCTAATGGGTCTCACTGGGGATGAGCTACTTTGGCCTCGTGATGGCTGATGGTTGAAGTGCTGTAAGTAAATCCTCTAGAAGACCATGTGCAGTTCAAGAGTAGATGAAATATAACTAAGTATGATCTTTACATGCTGGCAAAAATGCAATTACTGTCTTAAATATTTAGTGTAGTGATTTTACTAGACCAGAAATATACACCTACTGAAGTTGTCTATAATATATCCTCATAGGTCTCCAAAACTTTATTTTTGGGTTTGCTTCTATATTAATCATTTCTTGCACTGAAGATAGATTTAAGAGATCAAACTATGACTAAGAGTTACAAACTTCCAGCTGAATATTTTTATTCTTAGCCTGTCACAGGCCCCTATTTTTAGTCAGCTGAAACAGTGGCCGGATTATTAGCATCAGTGATTTTTGGTGTTTGTGACACATTTTCAGAGTTCTAGCCAAGAAGAAGTATTCCTGAATATTATACTTAATCTATTCAAAATTTTTAGTGAGGATGATTGTTTATTTTTATCTTCTATTACGTGTTAGGTTATCAAAGCCAAGAAGACCACCAGTAACTTTGTTAATTATAGTAGAATGTGACAGAAATCAGTCTGATAAACAGAAACAATTAGTTGAGGTTTTTTAACAGAATTGAGCAATTTGCACAACAGTTGGCATTCCTAAAGGAACTGAGCATAATCATCTATTAATGAAATTAATCAAGTTTAGAGATAGCTACCAGTATTTTTGAGGATCAGACCATGTATCTCTCTGCTTTAGTTTCCCTGAATTTAACTGCACTTGCACTAAACTTTGGGGTCTGATGCACTTGACTACATCCTAGGAGCATTGTGGGAATTAATCAGGGACTCAAAATACCTGAGTGCTTTTCTGGGAACTGTGGGTGACCAGGAGCAAAACAAGCAGCTGCACATGGCATCAGCTTGCCTGCACGAGAGTGCCCAGTGACTGCTCACCTTTGTGCAGTACGAGGTGCTTTACAGATGGTAAGTGCTCTGCAAGAAACAAACTTTTGTTGTCCCTGTAAAGGCAGAAAGGTGAAAATGGCTACATCAGTGAGAATTAAAGACATTGAATCAGTACAGCCAGAATTAACAAGAATTTATGTTGCCATCTTTAAACAGATGATTTAGTTGGATCTGATTCTTAGATCCAGCTGGATCAGACTGTGTTTCCTCTATAGAGCTCCTCATGAATTTGAACTTCACTATAATCATACCATTTTTTGAACATTTGAGGGTCTGACACAGCAATTGTAAAAGTCAGTTGAAAACTCCTTTTGAATCCTAAGAAATCTTGAACAGATGGTAAGATTTGCAGTGGGAAAAGGATGACTAATTGACATACATGTCAGGTAATCTGCTACTTACTAGAAAAATAGCATAATTAAAGGAGGGAAAAGCATGGGAGAGCACTAGTATGAACATGTGGACATGAGCCTGCACTTGATATTGGAGTGTTTTTAGCTTGCCTGTCATTTTTAATACAATATCTTAAGTGGAATAATTAAACTTAGTGAACTAGGTAAAATGAAAACATGATGCAGAACACAACAAGCAAATATTTTAGCTTAAGTTTAAAACTGCTTTTGCTTGATTTCTTGTTTTGCTTTCAGTACGGCAAGGTGTTAGAGGAGGCAGATGTCAGCAGCAAAATCTTTTCTGATAAAATGGACTGTTTTTCTTCTGACTGCTGTGTAATCCAATGGCACTAAAATTCCTTCTCACTTGTTTTTGGCTATAATGATTCAATAGTTTTTTTTTTTTAGCTTGTAGGTACTTTCTAGTGCTGGAATCTGCAATTCATTCATTTCAGCTGCGAAGACACAACTTGATTGTCCTGTACACTCTTCTGTGGCCTGTTGCAGGTGCACAGCATTTCTCCAGTAACTTGTAAGTAAGGGAATATTTATTACAAAGCACAATTAAGTTATTCAGGGAACTACAGTAAAAACGTTAGTGGCTAGGTCAAAACCACTTGAATAGATACATGATTATGAACGAGTAGGTGCTTTTTCTGCAACCACAACTTCAAGAACAATTTTGACATAACTGGTACCATGTGGCAACATTTACTACAGGCAGAAGCTACTAGAAATATCTTACTATTTCAGGGAACAACATCCTTGAAGATAAACCCAGCAGCCATTTCTAAAGGGTCCCCATCCCACCTTAGTGAGTCGGTGGGTTAATTCTGGTCAAGCACCTTGTGCTGACTCCCCACACTGTTGCTTTCATTTAAATGCACAGCCAGCTCTTTGCATCAACTGCATTTCTGCAGAGTGCTGTGCTGGGAGTGGCAGAAGTAAAAACCCAGCAAACTTCAGAAGGAGCCAGGCCATTGAAGAGTGGGGGTTAATGTTAAAATAATTTTCTGTGCTTGCCATTCCTCCACATTTAAGGGAAATATGAAGTACTAGCAGTAAAATGGGAAGAATCAGCAACAACACATAGGTGCATGCCAGCAACACGGGTGATTTTCTTCTATACATCAGATGCTTAAAATACCACAAGAGACAATGCAGAAAACAATGTACAGGGCTCACTGCTGATCTGGACTGTGGCTTCTTCACAGTTCACTGGCACTGAAAGGAGCAGTACAAATGCTGAGGAAAATGTTGTCCATTAGAATCACAGCTTCTCTTTTACAGCCCAGGGTTTCTGTGTTGCAAAACAGACACAAAAATCCTACCAGCAATTCAAATAATTCAGAAGTCATTAAAGCATCCGTACCAAATATAATAAGGGCTGGTCTGCTTGCAATTTAGTTAAGTGAAATAGAGTTTTAATGCCAAAAGCACAAATTTTTAACAGTTATTTCATAACTCTTTCATCAGGCAGGTCCACCCCACAAAGCAGAGCGCAAAGCCCTGGGCAACCTCTGGACAGGCTGATATATCTCCATGGCACAACATGGGGACACACAAAGGTACTGGCTCATGTCTCAGCTGCAATATAGGTGACTTTATGTTGGGCTACACCCTTTTTTGAAGCAAGGCCAGTTAGTAATTATATAGCACTCAGCTCTGGAAATAGGTAGCTCAGAGTTCTTTGCCTCAGTGCTTCCCTGCTGAGTGTAGACATACCTTAAATCACAGCGCAGTGCTGAAGAGGCGCTGACTCCCGTGTTGTTTTTTAAAGTTGCCTTTGAAATCATAACAGGGGAGAGTGTGTGTGTGTGCGTATCCTTCAGTTTATTTAGTTTTCCACCAAAATATATTGTTTGAGGCCCTCCAGCTCATTGCATGTCCTTGTCCAACACAAGTCATCAAGGCTTCCTGTCTAGGAAGCAGACAGAGCTCTTCTGATTCAGAGGCATCCTGGTGTGGCAGGTAGGCACGTAGGTAGGTCAGCCATTGCAATAGCAACAGCAAGAAGGAGCAAGGCCACCCAAGCAGGAGAGGAGGAACAAGTTGTTTTGCTCCCAGTTCTCTCTTTTCAAGGTTAGAGAAGGAGTCAGCTCATTTCATTACAAGCCACCCTCATATAACACATGACTCAGTTTCAACTTTTGCTCTGGACCCCTGTGCTCTTTCCTTCCCTGTATTTGTTTCCCCATTTTTATTTTCATTTCTTCTGATTTCCCCTTGCCAGCTGCACGCCCACCCCAAGAAAGAGGTCTGGCAGCTGGCTGAGAGCAGCAGTGCTCATCCCCAGCGCTGTGATAAGCTGTGCTGCGGGCTGGGGAGGGTCCTGTCTCAGCCCCTAAAAGCTGGGCTGCCGACTCACTTGTTGACATCTGTTCCTGTTCCAAAGGAATGACTGTGGGAGTGGGCTTTGATTGTCAAATCCCCTGTTACCTCTTGCAGTTTTGCACAGTATTCCCACACATATAAGCTGAGGTATCCGAATATTTTAAGTGCGCTCACACACATACTTCTTACATTGTCTTTTCTACTCTGAACTATTCATCCAAGGGAATAATCCACCTAAAATTGCACTCAGCTCTTTACCAGTGGAGCTGAAATAAACACTCATTGTATAATTTACTTAAAGAAGCTGTATTTTCCTTTTACTAGTAAAATGGTAAAATGATCTTGATTCTAATGTCATAGTTAGTGCTGACACAACACTGGCTTTGCTCGACTGATTTTAATGATTAATTCCCATGCCAATTGTTTTGGGATTCTTCTCAGTCAACAGATTTTTGACACTGAATTTCTGGTTGTTTTGGGATACTTTACTACTGAGGGTTCTTTGCTAGCTGCTTTTGAAATTCCTGTTTCTATTGTCAAAGCTGTTTGGATGGGAGTTTTCTCCTTCCGAGCCAGGCTTCTCCCTTAGCTCAGCAATGCCAGGAACTCCTAATCCCGTGTCTCTGACATCATGGTCCATCACCATGGTGACATCTGAAAGTCGTGCAGTCAATGGCCTGTTTTTTCTGCAGAAACTATGTAGGAGAAAGGATGAAATCAGAGGGAATACTAACATTTATATGATGTGCACACATACAAATATATGCAAAAAAAACCAACCAAAAAACATCCAGGGAAGAATGCAAAAGCTGGAAACCCAGAAGTTACTTGGGTTTTGTGTTTAAAGCGTGGACTTGAAGCAGAGGAAAATTTTTCTTCTGTGTTTCCGAAATTTCTAGCTCTTGGTCTTGTGCTAGACCTGGGTAACATGGCTTCATCCAGTCAGCATAGTGCCAGTGCCCTCTCTTCATGGATATTAAGCTGGTGGTTGCTTTCATTTGAGGTTGTTGTTGTTCATGACATTTCCATGCTTTTCCCAAATTTGGATAGTTGAAGGAGGTAACAGAACAGGAATCAGATTTACTCATTCCTTTTCTTTCCCTTCTAGATGTTCTGCAGCTTTAATTTTCTAGCAAACAAAAGAAATCCCTAGCCCCTGGAATGATTAATTCAAATTATATTGCACTTTACCTTTCTTTCAGCAACACTTAGGTTCCCACTGAATTGAAAATATGCAATAATGTACCCTGATCTTTTAGGTAATTTCTTTTTTTTTAATTCCTGTACTTGGTTGGCGACCTCTGAAGATCTCTACCTGTCTTCTAAGAAAAAATCCTTGTGCTGAAACCTGCACTGTTAGAATGGAATTTCCTTTCTTAAACTGTACTGACTGAAATGACTGTGCACAGATGAAGCACACTGCAATTTAGTCACATCTCATCTATAGTTAATTATAGAAAAGTCTTCAGTCATATGTCATTTGGAGATATATTATGATGGAGGAGCAGGTGATGTATTACAATTTCCTGGTTCACAATACAAGTGAATGTACAAGCTTTGAAGAAATTTTACGTTATTGTCACACTTGTGAGGAAATCTTTGCCTGTGGGAAGCTATGGAAAAAGGTGAGCGCACACACTCTGTACTCTTAATTCTCTTATCATGGCCAATGGGTTCTTATTTGGAACTGGTATTTGGGCTGAAACTCCTGAAAATGAGGGGTTGGAGTGCATGACCTGATGTAAGCCTGTTGCATAAAATATGCCTGGACCTGGCAAAACACATTTCTCCTTAAATAAGAAGCTAACCTGCAAAATCTGCTTTCATTTGGTAGGGCAGCCTACTCTGCTGTATGGATTAAATGCACAACTTCCTTGATGACAACATTTTGTTTAAGCTGGTGAATGACTTTTTGCCTTGCCAATTTATGACACTATTTCCCTCTGGGCACCCCTTTTGGCTTATCTGTTACTGCCAAGATATGTGCATTGAATCATCTGGTAGTACTTGAACTGCACATCGCACCCCGATAACTGGCCGATGGTCAAGCTGACTCAGCTGCTGTTGTATGTTATACCCCTAAGCTCGTTACATTTACTTAATTAATTCATTCCTGCTTTCAGATGTTGGAAGCTGATAAGAGAAGGTTGCCATTAGCTCAGTTCCTATTTCTTAACTTAAATATTTGATTAAATGTAATAATAAAATTACATTAGTCCTTTGAACTCATATCTACCCATGATTCAAAGGATTAGAAGAAGTTAATCCCATCTTTTAAGGAGGTTTTTGAAGTTTTGAGAGTATCTTTCTTCCCAGGGGCACAGTTTGTTGCAGTAGCCCCTTTCTTTGTCATTTTCTGAATGTCATCTATAGCTCTGCAAGACTTGAGGGAACTGCTGCAGTAACCTCATCTGCCTGCTGCCTGCTGTGGGCCCTCAAGTGGAGCTTGCCCATGGGTTCCCACACTGGAGGGGCTTGTCCTGCCTTTCTTCTTAATGAGCCCTCCAACAAAGCTCCTGCAAAATAGATGTGCTGTAAAGAAAAAAAATAACATATGCTTCATCCTCATGTCATCCTTTACTTCAGTGGACTGATAACCACCAGTAAGCCCTGTATCTCCACCCAGTTCACAGATGCCATGTAGGCTGTATTCTGTTGGCTAAGCACAAAAGGTTGAATATCCCTAAATTCCTCAGATGCCTGATGAATTACCACAGACAATTAACAAAAGAGAGACCTTTCCCTCCTCCCGCCAAAAGTCACTTCAAAACTTGCACCTGGTTGTAATCTTTTCAACTTGAACTAATTGCTATTTGCAGTGGCATATGGAACAAGGGTCCCTTGCCTAGTAGTGGTATTTTGAACTACAAAGACATTTCACAACATTTCTTGTTCGTTTTGGAGACTGCCTGTACTTTGCAATGATTTTGCATTGCAGGAACTGTGTTGTGTTCATGTGTTTCATGTGCAGGAACAGTTCCTGCGGTTCTCAAAAGAAAAAAAACAACAACAAAAAAAAAAACCAACCACAGAAAGCAAGTGACTGAGAAAGAAAGGGAATTTTTATATTTAAAGCTTCTTGAGAGAAGGATCAGAGAACATCAGATTTTGCTCATTTTCTTGAATAATTCATATGTATTTACACAAAAACCTGAAGGAGTTTCTAGTCTGTGTGGGCACTGTGTAAAAGTGGAAGCTTTATTTATTTTTAAGTAGACTTGTCAAATTGAATTTCCTTTTGATACACAAGGTATGAGATGTGGTTAATATTTTATCAATAAGCTTTTAGAAGATATTTAATAGCTGTTAAGGCCACAAGGCATCAATGTGATTGGCTGCTCAGAAGTCTGGTACAGCATAAGTTGTGAATCCAGAAAATTTTGCAAAAGAGGAAATTATTCTTTCCCAAAGCATTAGTGCAGTGGCTTCTGGGGCTTATCTTTTAGGAAAGCATTCAGTCTTAACATGAAGATGCCAGGTAACAATGAATTAATCATTATAGTACCCTACAAAGTGCAATTAGTGGCTGTTGTAAAACAGAAACTGTCATGCTCTGCTTACCCTTAGATCCAATTACTTTTTTAGAGGAACATATTTACCTCCTTTTTCATCAACAGCCTGATGATGTCGGGGCTTAGCGGGGCAGATCCAAGTCCCTTCAGAGGGTGTTTGGCCATGTATCTCTTATCTCCTTGATAGAGGCTCTGACCTGTCTTTGAGCTGGAGCCACCACAAGGTCTTTTGTGGATACTCACTAGTGTGGAACACTGACGTTCCACTTCATGTAGAGTAATTTAGATTTGGAGTAGGAGCAATCTCTTCTCCTCTTTCATGTGGTTTTGGTGTTTCTTCAGGCATGGGCTTGAGTGTGGGAGTGGAACCCCCACCTCTTCCCATCCATTTGAGCTATAAAACCATGGGGATATGGAGCCGTTCACTCCTCCTGTGCCCAAACACTGTTGAAATAGTTAAGTAAAATGATGCAAGTCCAAAAGGAGGGGTTGGACACCTGGGTTCACCCAGGGAGGTGGGTAACATGCACACAAACGTCTCCAGGCAGATGCTGGAACTGTACCTGTTTCCCAGATGAACAGAGATTAATTATGTGCCAGGCTCGTGGCTAAAAAGCAAGCAGGTCTTCTGCCTGTCTTTTGAAAGAGATAAAACCAGCTTTAGTTTGTGAAATTGAAGAATTATGACTCTGGCTCCAGTGGAAGAGTCAAGATTATGAATTGTTAGCAAAGATGGGCACTTCCCTACGATTCACTTAGGAGCTGGGCAAGCGCAAGCGGTGGGGCTTGCTTTTCGGGTCTTCATTCCTCACAGACAGTGGGGCTATCATCATATTACTGCAGTTTCTATAAATCCCACTGTGTGAATATAACTATGTGGGCATCCCTTGGAGTCAGTGATGATGGTTTCTTCAGTGCAAAGCTGTTTACTTTTTCTGTGCACATGTGTCTACCTACCCCCCAACACCCCCCCTGAGAAAATACTGATTTGTGAGAGGCAACCACACTTAATGTTGATCAAATTGATTGCCAGTGACCAAAAGGTGAGAGCAGAGACATCTGGGATTACAGCAAGAGCAGGTACACACCCCACTGCCACCTCCCCATGAATCCTTCTCACACAGGTGCTGGTGGCAATGCCAGCAGGGCAGTACAGATGTTGGTACGCCCAAGGGTGTCCCAGGGGTTCTCAGGAGGTTTGCATGGCTCAGGAAAAAGCTCACACTGAGGTATATTGGTTGCAGTTGGCTGAGTGAGGTAGGTTTAAGCTAGCATGAGCATGGACCCTGGAGCAGGAGGGATGTGCTGCTTAATTCTTCTTTGTGCCCTGGATAGGGAACCCATATATTCCCCTGGCTGTGCACTGTTAGTTGTGCTAGTGGCACCATACCCTGCTGAGTAACACACTCTGCCCCTGGCTCACCAAAGAGTGGTAGTGGGATGAAGGAACAAACCCTGCCATAACTCTTTTCTCTGGGTTATGTGACCCTAAAAAAGCCTCCTTCATCTTGAATCTCTCTGAACAAACATGCATACAGCCAAACTCTACTCTTCATCCTGAGTGCATGCTCCTCCCATATGGAGCAGTGGACACCCATCTCACGGCGTCCCACCAGATTGTCTTCTCTTTACTGAACTCGACATCTCTTATCTTGCTCAAGTAATTTTAGACTGGCCAAGTTTCTAAGGCCTTTTTATACTGAGATAAGAAGGGAGGAAAGGGTAGAAAGCTTACCCCTTAAGTTTCCCTGGGTTCCTTCACAGGAAGGATGTCTTCCCATCTCCATGTTGGAACAATTTGAGTTTAAAAGGCTGAAGTATCACTTGCTGAGGGGCTAGTGTCAAGGCTACATTACATATAGTACAGAGATTATCTTGATTCTTCCTATCAACTAATATGCCTTTTTGATATAAACCAGATTACTCTGATTTCATTTCCCACCTTCATTACAAAGGCTGTCCAACTAGGACAACAGTACTTCTGCATGGCATCCTAAATCCTTGCTGCAGTAATTAGATGCAGCAGTGAACGGACTGAATTTGCTGTTCCTGTGATTCACCTGTAACAGTGACCTTTGGCAGCATTTTCTTTTTTAGTAGATAGAACATTCGAAGCATCACCTAGCATATTTGACCTACAGAAAAAAAAAACTTGCCATCATTAAGTTATGGTCAAAAGGAGAGGGCCGTTGGTATAAAGATTATAGATATATCTTTGTGGATTAGTGCTTAATATAAAAAAAAGCTCACAGAATTCCTCTTTTGTTCCATCCCCAGTCATGCAAGGCACTAAGCAAAACCATATCTTGTGGAAATTGCTCTGCGCATGCAAAGAGAAAAGATAACTTAGACAGCCTTGGCACACAGCTCAGTTCAGTGTCATTGACTGAATGGGGATGGAATAGATTTAGTGGGGCTAGAGAAGAAGCAGCAGAAGGGCTCTGGCAAGCTCATAGTCCACAAAGGGATGGGGAATTAACATGTTTTAGGGGCATTTTTTTTCCTAACAGACTTTAAAAATCCCATTTGACTGCTCCTCCTTGGGTGCTGTTTTTGTTCGATGCCCAGTGGATCAAAAGAAAAAGTTATTACCGACTTCACTGGGCCTTTAATGAGGTGTGTAATTGTTGGATATCTTTGATGGCTTCCTTCCCTGCCTAAAACCTACAGTTATTAAGCAGCTTCTTTTGCTTTCTTTAGGGTCTGTGGTTTGTAAATATAAATATGGTGGTTGAAATAGGTTTGTATAAAATGTGCCCAGAGGCCCAAAAGCTGACAAAAAAAAGGGAATCACTGTGAATCTTGCTACAAATCTGTTTTCTGTGTGATCTATGCATCACGTGGCAGCTGTGGAAATCTAAGACCATGTTAGAAACTCTGGTTTGATAAAGTATTTGTATGAGTAATGGTCCTTACAGTGTTTGTAGAAGATTGTCATGGCTTAAAAACACTGTGGCAGCCCAAGAAGTGGCTTCTAGTGCAAGCATGAGAGTCCCCCAGTTACGCACCAGTGCATGGGGAACAAGGGCAAAATAGCCTTCAAAATAACCACTTGAACAGCAGCAGGTTAGAAAAACAATAAGATTAGTGATAAGGAGGAAAGAAGCATAGGACAAAGAGAGAAAGTGGGGGAATTCAGAGGAGACATCCAGCAAACTGTTTTAGCAGGATGTCACTCTTTGGTCTGGGGGTCATCTGATGTGACTACAACAGTTGCGCACTATGATTGCAGGCATATAACTTTCTGCAGACTATGAAAATAATTGTTTTCATGTTTCTTTCTTAATCTTTTCCACTGAAAAAGTATTGCTTTCTTTTTTAAAAAAAATATATGGGTGAGAATAGCAGTTTTATGTTGGAAGTTTAGTCTTATGTCACCCAGAAGCTAGATGCATCCTGTCCATGGATCTTGGCTGTGTCAGACTGAAATAAGGAACAAAATAAAAGTGCACAGCAGATACATTGCAGGCAGACGCCCAAAGCTCCTTGGTCTCTACACAATCCACAGATGTGCTGGTCTTGTCTTTCCTTCCAGCTCAGCAGCATTTCAAAATCACATGTTTCTGTCTGGTCAGATCCCTTTGAGATACCAGTATGGAATTCCTTTCAAATATCTCATTTAACATGAAGCTCCATACAAAAAAAAAGATACTGCTTCTTGAAGGAAGGAGGTTTTCCCCAGGGGTTTATATGACTTCTGTTATTACCTTTCCTCCTACACCTCTTTCTCAACATCGTATTTCTTGTAATGTTTTAAGAGGCCTGAAATGCTAGTTTCCACTTCGACATATTTGGAAATAAAATTGATGCTATAAATCTTTGCTCATGAGTAATGAGATCATGAGACCTACAGGGGCATTCATATGAAAATGTTAGTTAAGATCAAGGAGGTCTGGGGGAGCTGATTTTGGAATGTTTTTCTTCTTCTTTTTTTACAAGGCTAAACCCAACCAAGTTAAAATTTGACACAAACTCTGAGGACTTAGTGTAAGGCATCAATTGGTAGTAAAAAAAATATCTTTGCTGTCACTGGCAAAGATCTGATATATATAAATCAAGTGAAATCAACAGACAATTGAAACCAAACGTGTTGCACATAGTTTCCACTGCATTTTTATGACTGAATTAGCATCATAGCTGAGTTCTGAAGTGAAAAAGCTTGGAAAACTGTTAATATCTTCCCTCACAGATTCTTTTTAAAAGATTTCATGTCAGGCTCACAATCTTCTATAGCATCTTTATGAAAGAATTGTCAATGGGGTTATGCAAGAATTACCTGGCAAAATATTACTGCAAAATAATACTATTACACTCTCTAAGAAAAAGAAAGTTCCACTAAAAAGTTTGTGTTCTCTACGGCACATGCTTAACAGCATCCTTCTTATCTTTCATGGTGCTTACAAAGTACAAAGTACCAGACCTTACCTCAGACATACTGAAAGACCTGCAGCCCATTTCAGTGTTACCTGAACACAAAAACCTGTTTTTTTCAATGTTTTTCAGCATGATGTTTTCCTTATGACAGGTAAGCACTGCAGATCTGCTGGTATATGGCGGGTGAGAGATGGAATGGTCTTTGCCACCAAGACAGAGCTGTGTTCTCAGAAGGAAGCATCATTCCATTAAGCAGTTGGCTTTTCAGCACCTTTTAAACAGATTTAATGGGAATTGAACATCACACCCTTTTTGGTAGAAAGATAAATTGGCCAACAGCTCTTGGCTACTGTAGTAGCTACAGTTCATGTAGGAGTGAGTGTTCATGAGTAAGGAAGACATTGACAAATACCATTTGTAAAAGTTATTACATGGGAAAAAGTTTTTTCTTCTTAGTCCTAGACTGGTCTGTGTTGCTTCCTTCCTCTCCTTCCTCTCAACACGAAGTTTTATGGTACTTCAAACACAGATGACACATGTGTGAGGTGTCCATTTGGTTTCAGCAATCACATAACTTTTTATGTAAATTAACAATGCTTTAAGTCAGATTGTAGAATTATAGAGTTGGCTTTTTCTTCTCCAAAACAGTTATTCCTGAAAAAGCTGTTGCTAACCAATAATCAGGTATTTCTCTTTTTCAAATGACAGAAGCTGAGAACTGCTGTAAATCAAAGGCAACAGCTTTTATCTGAAAATGCCTCTACTCTGAAAAGCCTTGATACTTTATTTCAAATGTAGGCTTGTCACCATAAAGATAAGATGAATTCAAGGATTTAAGGCTTGCCAGAAATATTATGTACCATGTTTAAGATAAAGCTTCGCTTGCTTAAAACTTCAGTAGAAGCTGAAACTGTAAACCAGAATCTAACAAAAAAAGACTGGCAAAAGCAAAGAAAGGATTCATGTTCTTTAAATAAAAGCTATCTGTTTGTAACTAAGAAATGTGTAAGTGCTGAAGCTATGTTTGTCCTCAGACCTCTTTAACAGCTATAGTTACTGTGTGTTTTAGAGATCGAGTCACATAAGTATTCGATTTTCTGAGCATTTCATTCTTCCTTTTTCTCTACCTTCAAAAATAAATGTTCTTTTTTGTTTTATTTTAATTTATCCCATAACTTTTAAAATCTATCTGGCCTTTTTTTCAGGACCAAAAGAAATCTTATCAGTTGTTTTTGGAAATACATAAGGTTCCCTTTGATATATGTTTTTGGGTGTAATAGTCCCTCTTTTCCTAGAAGTTACTTTACTGCATCCAGGTTTCGTCTCTAAGTATCCCCAAACACAGATAAACCGCACGTTCTCTCAACAGGCATCTGAACAATCTGCTCTCTCCTATTACCCATGAAAGCACAGCTAGAGTTTTCAGATGTGCCTTGGGAACTGAGACACTGTGACTCATGTTATTGAAGCCTATTCGTGGCTAAGACATTTTTGAAAATGAGCTTTCTTTTGAAAATGATGTTTCCAAGACATTTCAGTGCTCTGGAAAATGTTATACCATATTGTCATGAGGCACACTGCTGCTCAAGGTTAAGAAGAAATTTTAATGTAAGGTTCTCAAGAAGGATCTGAGAGAGACGGAGACAGCAGCATCTGTCCACCACATCTGGTACCCTCAAAAAGCCACTGTGTTCAGTGTCTCCCCATCCTCCTCATGGCAGTGGAGATTGCTGCAGGGTGGGGGCTGTGAGACAAGGTGAGCTGCCCTGGCAGGCACTGGCTGTGGCCAGGCCAGTTGCTGCTGTGGGACACGGTCACCCTGGAGTCGCCTACACAAAGACAACTGCTAGGGCATCCTAGGGGCAGTCCCTGCTGTCAGGCTCTGGCACAGTATTTGGCCAGATAAGTGGGGATTGCCCATCATCTCCAGCACCAACTGGTACATCAGCAGGAAAAGGATGACCAGGGGAAATAACACGTCCACTGCTGAATGAGGTGGGTGCCCTGGTCGTGAAGGACACAGAAAAGGCAGTTACCGAACACCTTCTTTGCTTCAGCCTTTAATGCCAAGGCCGGCCCTCAGGAATCCCAGACCCTGGAGGCAAGAGGGGAAGTCTGGAGAAAGGAAGACTTTCCCTTGGTTGTGGAGGATCATGTTAGAGATCTCTTAAGCAAACCTGACACCCACAAATCCGTGGGCCCCAATGGCATGCACCCCTGGGTACTGAGGGAGCTGGCAGATGTTATCGCTAAGCCACTCTCCATTATCTTTGAAAGGTCATGGAGGACAGAAGAGGTGCCTGAGGACTGGAGAAAAGTAAATGTTACTCCAGTCTTCAAAAAGGGCAAGAAGGAGAACCCATGAAACTACACACCAGCCAGCCTCACCTCCATCCCTGGAAAGGTGATGGAACAGCTCATGCTGGATGTCATCTCTCAGCGTGTGGAGGAAAAGA
>JAVJGJ010000057.1:31856489-31903758 GCA_035590215.1 Microhierax caerulescens
AGCAGCGCCCAGTGACGGGACAAGGAGCAATGGGCACAAACTGCAGCACAGGAAGTTCCATCTGAATGTGAGGAAAACTTCCTTACTTCGAGGGAGATGGAGCACTGGAATGGGCTGCCCAGAGGGGTTGTGGAGTTGTTTTCTCTGGAGACATTCAAACCCCACCTGGAAATGATTCTGTGCAACTGCTTGGCCAGGGGTATGGAGGAGGGCTGCAAAGTGACTGGGCATGTGACTGGGCAAGTGTGCTGTAAGTTCTGGGGCTTCTGGGCTCATAGAGCTTGCTTGCTCAGTGCTACTATTACAAGTCAACAGTATTAAAATTAATAACAACAGAATTAAGATTTCTATTTTTAGTGGTTATGCATGTAGTGCCATAGATACTATAATACACAACAGAAAATACGGTGAAGTCCCCACATCAAAACTAGGGGCTGCCTTTTAATCACAGTAAAGCCATTTTAACAACCTTTGGCAAGCTCAGCAGCAATGCAAATATTTCAAGTGGTGCAATATGTGTTTAGGAGACGGGAGAAAGGGCTTAAAATTCATTTAAATTGAAAAACAGCAGTCATGCATTTCTCTAAATGATTGTTTTCAGTGCCATAAGCCACATTCTTTCAAATTTCCTCTGCTTGGCCACATCATTGGAATGAAGTGTCATAGCTGGTTAAGTCACTTTGACATCATCCTGATGATGTGTCAAGCACAGGAAATTTGAAAGGACAGGGCTCAGTAAGGTCTTACCCTAACTTGCCTTCTTTTGACAGTTCCTCCCTCCTGCCCCACACCCTCCCTGCTCCTTTTTTCAGCTTCAGTGTTTCTGAGCTTGATTAACTCTTGAAATCCCTGTGATGAGGTTAATACTGCCAAAGTTGCAGAGATAGCACTCTGAAGATCTTCTGCTTTCCTTTCAAAGCCAGCATTTTCAAAGTGTCTAAATATTTATGAGGATGGGTCATAAGTGGAATCAGTTATATCGAAATTCTCAAAGACAAACCGTGCAAGTGAACCTCAGATGCATGTGGCTACAACTTCAGAGTGTAGGACTGCAAGAGATCCTGCAGGCTGTGAGCCCTCTCCCTGACTACACCAGGCAACTGGTGGAAGTAAGGTCCATTGCATAAAGTGGTTAATAATGAGCTAGTGAGGCTTCTTCCTTCAGATACTGCTCGTGGGAAACTTTGAAAAAATTACAGCTCTGAGTAGGAAGCAGTGAACACAGCTCTTGTGCCAAAGCTGTCCCTCAGCTTAAATAGCTTTTTCTCTGATCCCCTTTCTCCACCCCAATGTACTTAGAGAAAACAGTCCTACCTCTTCTCAAACTTCACTTTGCTGACCTAAATAATTTTTGTTGTATAATAATAATGTTGTATTTTCTCAGGAAGTAGTCTACCCACTCTTCTGAGAAGTCACCCTGCATTATTTTCAGTTTCAATGCTTTTTTTCTTGATAATAGATGAACAGGAAAGAAAATGGTATTCTCTCTGTGGACTTCCCACAGATTCTTACGCAGCACTACTATTTTCCTTTTGCTGTTGGAAGTACCTGCCCTATGTACTCACCACAGTAGCTTCTGGGTTTGTCCATGGATACGTCATGGTGATTGATGACCCAGACCCATCCTGTGGTCCACTCCTGTGCAAATATTTCTGTCCAGCAGAAATTCATGGTTTGGAGGCAGATAGCCTACATTCAACCTGTATCCATGTGCTTCATACTAGTTATCTGCCTTTGAAGTTTCAAACTAGCCAGTAGCTGGCAGATGGAGGCAGACCTGTGTCTTTGCTTCCTCTGTGCAAGGGCATTGCTTTCAGTTCTGTTACACATGATCTGACTTCTAGGACACCAGCCCCCAAGGTTATCCATGTCTTTCTTTCCGGTTCTTTTCATGCTTTCCCAGTTTTATGTCATCATATGTAAGTATCTGTCATTTGCTGCTCTTTTCCATGCCAAGGTCACTAATGAAACCATTAAGTGAATAGGTCATAAGGCCAATCCATCAAATAATAGATTTCCTCCTACTTGATAATTTCCCTTTCAGTAGAATCTGTTATGACCTGCCCTTTAGGCAGTTCCCTGTTGACCTTATAGTTATTATACTAATTCTCAGCTTCTGCACATAACATAACATTTTTCCTTACAGCTTCATATCAAATGTTTACCTGAAATCCAGATAAAATGATGTGCTTCCTTTGTCCAGGAGAGCATTTTTATCACCAAAGAAATATACTTGCTTATTCTCACATGATTCAGTTTTGTTAAAGCCATACTGAATTTTATATATTTTTTTTATTTCTCTCTACGTATACTTTCTTTCAAAATTCATTCTATACTTTGTATACTCTCAAAGTCAGGTTAGTCCCTAGTTGTCAGTGGGTTACTTCTATCTTTTCAGAAGCAGCAGCATCACTTTAACTATGTTCAACTGTAATGCATCATGCCAATTTAATACAATTGGTACAAAAACAATTACCTGATCCTCAGTTTCTCATGCCAGTTCTTTCACAGTTCCAGAAGAGAGATTGCCTGGTCCAGAGATTTCTGCCTCAGCTTCAGCTGTGTGCATTTCCAGTTTGAGGATCTCTCTTTCATTACCCACCTTACTCTATTTTGTTGTTTTTATTAAAAACAAGGAAGAATTTTGAAACTCTACCTGAATTATCATTGATTTCTATACCGTCTTCACTCCCGTCGGGCTTTACTTTTTCTTCAGTCTTATAGATATGGTTAAACAGCTTTTTGCTTATTGTCTCAGTTTTGTAATTCAGCTTGAATTTCATTGAATTGTTTCTGAAATTAATTGAATTTCCTGACATCTAATGTAGTTTATTTTGCTGATCATTAAATTTTCCCTCCTGAAAAGGCTTTTTCTAAAATCTTAGTGTATTCATTAAGGTGGTTATTTACCTCTTTCTGTCCAGAGTGCTCCCCCACAAGTTTACAAAGATTTTTCCTTTGCTTATGATACAGATTCCAGATAAGCTTCATCTGTCTGACTCTGAGTAATTCTATGTTTCCTCTGCACTCATGTCCTTGATTTCTTTTGGATAGCTCACTAATTAGATACCTTTATTTTTCAGTCTTTATCTATTTGAAATCTAAAACCTTAATTATAAAACTGCCTTTGTTTATCCTTAAATTGTATTTAAACTGAATGAGCCCATGATCCACTTGAAACAAGTTTTTATTTCTTATCACTTATAAAAACAAAATCTAATTAAGATGCCCTCTTGTTTAATGAACTTTATCTTAGTTGATAAAGAAAATTGTCTGCTGTCATACTCAGGAAAACCTGGACCTTATCATTATTGTAAATATTTATTTTTATTTTTCATCCTATATTTTTGCATAGCACAATATATTGTACTTATGTACTCTGAATAGTTTTATCGATGCTACATTATTGCTTACTGCTTCATGGTCTCTTATGGCATGGTCTCTTCACCTCATTTTTCTCTAAAAATATATCTTTTCATCACAACCCCTTCAATATCCCTGTTCTCTCATCCTTGACAAAGCATCTTACACTTTTGGTGAAGCATGATTTAAGATCCTCAGCTTCACATTCTAATTTTCCTCCTTTTTTTAGGGACAGCCTGGACATTTCAGTTGTCCTTTAAAGACTGATGGTTTAGTAACCAAACCAGAAACCATCCTTCCTCTAACAGCACCATCACTTGGGTGGTTGTTTTCAGCATTAACTTTCCATTTTTCCTTCCTTCTGTTGTTTCTTTTGGAGGCTGAGGAAGGTTAACGAGTATATTACTATTTTATAACCATGATCTGGGTGCTCAGAAAGGAAGGAGCTGTAGTGCGTGCAGCATTTTGTCCCTCTTCTTGGTGCTCCTCAGCTCAACTCCCTGGCCAGCTCAGGGTTTTAAACTAAATGACTCCCTCTGGGCTTGGTGTTCATCCTGTACTGATACGCGCCTTCGGCATTTTGCTCCCGTGGCAGCCACTGAGCATGTATAATCCCGTCTTTCTGGTTTTACACACTTGTCCCAGCTGGCTTTTCTTCAATGGTTGACTGCCTCTACCATCAGCTCAGCAGAGTACCCAAACCAGCCCTGGACTGAGAATCTTTCCAGAGAGGACCAAGTGGAAGACATCACCTACATCACCTTTAACCTGTTTAAAGATGGACAATAGGCCAAAAGATCCCTTTATTTTTATATTATTTTGCACTAATGCCACTAGTTGTTTGTAATTTCCACCAGCGTGAGAGGTAAGTCAGGGCCAATACTTTCAGACTTGAAAAGAGATATTAATTTTTCCTATAATATATCTAGCTGCAGACTCTGGCTATAAGTTAGAGATACCATTGGTGTAGCTTCCCTCTCTTTCTCTAAGTGTTACTATTTACATGATTAAATCATTTTGGTAAGTGGGCTACATCCAGCCCCTATATTCAAAGTGCCCTCTGCCTGAACTCTTCAAACCTGGCACAGAAATTTCTGTTAAAGTTTACAATACAAATGGTTTATGGAAACAAAGTGGCACTAGGACTGTTTTGACTAACTGTGCCAGTTCAAACCCACATAAGTCATACAATGAGTTGTTATGGTTTGAAAAGAGCTGTTTGCATTATATTTTTTTAAAGCATTAATTAAATTACATATAAAGCTACTAACATCTTAGGTCAGGGAGAGTGCCAAAATGGACATTATAAAAATGTTCACTTTGGTATTAATTCCGTGTTTATGGGGTGTCTCATATCTCTAAAACCTCCCTAGACCACTATTAATCATAACCTATCAAGTACATTCATCACATGTTTTTCCTGTCATATGCCAAAGAATGTCTTATTAATTAAAGGGGTGAAAAATTGGAAAGGTTCCTTTTCTCTCCTATTGTTTTGTAGACGAGGAAATGATAAAGTTCAAACAGTAGATCTGCTCCTTTCCAGAAAACGTTCTTATTGGGAAAGCAGACTTCAGTCACATTAAAAGCAGAACTGTTTCACAAAGTTTGGCCCAAATCTGGCTTGGGCTGCTTGCTCATCTAGTTCCTCTGAACTCAATTCTCTGCAAAAGCAGGATTTGGCCTTTTAGCACTTGTGCTGCAAAATCCATGACTGTTATTAAAGGCATTTTAATTAAACCCAGCATTAAAACTACATATTTCTTTCAAACCATCTATAAGCAATAATTAGCAACAAGGGGTTTTTCAGACCTCAGAAGAAATTGTTTGGGTGATATGCTATATGTGGTTTATAGATTTAAAATCCCTGGGGTTCTGTTTTCTGGGAAAAAGAAGACAAATCTCCATTTAAAAGTTAAATGAGTTGAGTTTTCTGTTCATTCCCTACTGGACAGTTGTCCACATCTCAAAAGCTGAATGTAGCCCTAATTCATGACAGCTGTTTTCTTTACAATAGAATTGAATTTTATATAGCTCCATTCATATTTGAGATGTCCCAAAGCATTTAACAATAAGGAGTTGGTGCCAGTTTTCGTGGACCACTGCAGCAGGTCAGAATTGTTTTTGATGAAGGTCTCCGGGATTTAGGTCTTTGGCTGGTGGCAATGGTCTGGGTGTGGGAACCACCAGTGTAGATGTTCCGCACCCAGCCACCAGGCTCCCAGCCACAGGAGGCAATACTGACAAGGACTCTGGGGTTAAGATCATGCCAATTCAGAAAGTACAGCAAAATGCCCTTTCCTTTAATATCTTTGAACAACAGCACCCTCAGCCAGTTCTGTAAGCATCGTTCTGCTAAATTTCTATATTTTGAATGCTTTATGTCTAAAAAGTGAGCTGCCAACATTCTGCCTTGGATCTGCTGCAAAGACTGACTTGCATTAGTCTGATTGCATTAGCTCTTTATCACATAGCAGGCTGAGCAGAGCAGGGCAGGTAGGATCCCTCCACCCTCAATAACGGCGATGCTGTCACATCACAGAGAAATCCTGGGTTAGTCACTGCCTGCTTATCGGAGTCAGTCCATGCATATCTGCTGAGCATATCTGGGTCTCTAAGATTAAATGGCCATCTTAATCCTAGTCAGTAGATAACAACGTGAAACTTGCTATTTATTCTACACCTCACATACTTTATTTTAACCACCGCCTTAAAATGGCAATAGCAAAAATATGTAAGTCCTAAAAGTTTGAAGGCATACTCAATAACTCAGGCCAACAGGTATGGCAAAGAAAATGTCTCTTAGGTGCATGTTTCTTCTAACTGGAAGTTCAGTGTAATACAGTACCTCTGTGGTCACACAAAGGTGTATTCCACCACAGAAATATGTGAGAACGCAGGTAACAATCTATTCTGAGCTCACCATCAGGCCCCTGCTATTGCAGGCAGCCACTTTGTAAATCAGCTCTACAAGTAAGGGAGAAGAGTTCACAGTGAGTACCTTTAGAAAAAATAGACCAACCTTTCCGTCACTGACATCCACGCGACTTACTAACCGGAAGATTTCCCAGAAACAAATTTGGCTGTCTTCAGCTGGATAACTTATTCAAATCAGAATGATAACACTGAATTACTCTGGAAAGACTTTTCCCCATGACAGTGGCACTAGTTAGTAGTTTTGCTTTTGAAACAAACAGCTTCTCCAGACAGAGCTGGGTAGGGCAAAGTCTTTCAGGATAAATACATAAAGTACAGGCCACAAATTACATCAGGGGTTTGAAACCAACCAACAAGTTGTGCCAAGTTGTGATCTGGGGTAGCATAAACCCAGTGGATTTAAATTCCTCTCTGCTGTGATTCTGTGAAATCAGTGAAGTTACACTAGGACTTTTTTAATACCAGTTTTATTGTGTAGGAGTAGGCTAATCTTCCTTAGAGGCCACAGATGGATTCCAGCTATCATGAAACAAATAGTTTTCAAGGATGGATATCCAAATGGAATTTTCTACAAAAGAGCTGAAAAGAAGCTTGCATCACCATTATATTTTTAAAATAAATCAATATGATAAAGATCATGATTAAGGATAGGTGGGGACCTCATGGTGACAAACAAGCTTTGGAGACTGAAGTCACAGGTGAGCATGAAATCATGAGAAGGAGGGAAGAAAAAAAGGAAGGTACAATGAACACACATCAAGCAGTTTCATGGCTGGAAGCATCGTGATCTTTTCTCCTGACCTCCAACATAACACACTACAAGAATGTAGCAGGGGAAAGCAGAAGTGAGAATGAGCTGGGATAAAAAGAAGAATAAAGTATCAAGCAGCTCTGAGTAAATATGATAAGAAGAAAGCAAGGTCTCAGCAAAGTCACATGTTACAGAGCCTTCCAAATACACATATTGCCCAAGGCTGATGCTGTTTTCCAAAAACCTTTTTCCCATTTCCTGTGTTAAGCTGATGGGTGCGGAATGCACCGTTAATCTTAAAAGAAGCCACTTTTACTTCCAGGAACAGTGTTGTCTAAGCTCGGCTCATAGGCAGTGAATTCTTTCTACTTGTCCTGTTGTAAGTAGGTTTTAGTGGGTGATGACATTCATCTGTTGTAGCAAAGGATAAGTAAGATTGTTTGTCCTATTTTTCTCACAGGAAGAAATCCAGATGTGCATTCTTAGTATTATCTTTATCCTTATTCTGAAAAATTCCCATTCACCTCAAAAACTTGCTTAGCCAACATAGAGTAAGGATCCTGGCTGCATCTTAGTATGTAGCAGTCAAAAGCTGCAAACAAGCAAATGAACAGGAAGGTAAATGTAAAAGAGCTGTAATTCTTACAGGGCTCTGTTCTGCTTCTCAGTTTCCTGCTCACTTCAATCACTGTACTTGTTCTTTAGGAAAAATCCTCATATTTTTGGTCTCATTGGGTGGGTTTGTCCCACTATCTAAAATCCAGTCATCCCAGTCTAAGCTCATCCTTTTAAATCTCTCTATAGAAAGCAATACCCATCTCTGAAGGGTGAGTCACCCCATTCAAGCACAGCCAGTGCTGAGATATAATGCCCTCTGGGGGTGTTTATTTTTCTTTACTGCTTATAAGGGAATTTTTTATAATTCTTATATGTACCTAGCTGGACAAGATGAATCCCAAACTTTGTAAGCAGATATACCAACACAATCAAGTGAAAAATACATTTATTTTTGTTTGCAGATGCACTATATATATGTCTCTGTCCTTTCCTGCCCTTTTCTCATCTTCACATCTCTTTGGTGCTTAAGCTGTAGATCTCAACAGCTTCTGTGGGAGAAAGGAAAAAACGCTGATTGCCTCCTAAAAAATAAAGTGCAACCACACAACATTCTTCAACGTTCACAGCCAAGCACCTAGTTTATTAAGTATCCATTGAAAAATGACAGTTCACTACAGCTTCTCTGGTGTACGTGGAAATAGGTGACCACCTTTTCATGTTGTCTGGGGCCTGATCTGTGTACAAAAATTTTTCTAGTCTCCTTGGAGTTGCTCACAGGTTTTAAGGCATTCAAGGACCTTGTGGTTCTGACCTACCCAGGCTGCTGAATGTAGAAATACCCAGTTCTACAGCTTCATAGACTTTTAAACTAAGATCATAACCTTGTTAATTAAGATTAATCTTAATTCCCTAGAGGGAATGGCAAAGGGCAAAGCTGCAGAAGTCTCACTGTTTGCAGTTGTCTCTCTACCTGTGCACCCTGGCCCTTCCATTCCTTGTCATCCAGGCCCCTACGTAAATAAGCCTGCCCTTAATTTTAAGTCCCACTGAAACCAGCTGGCAGGGATGTCCCCAGGCACCTGCTGCTGAGCACTCTCAGAGGCACCACAGAGGACAACTTGGGCTTCTGGTCTGACTCACCAGCACCGATGCTCTTTACTCTCCACTGTGTATGAATTTTGTGGATTCAGGGATTAAGGGTGCATATTATGACTTAGAGCCAGTGAGAGACATGTCCTCCTTTTGTAGTGTATAATTAAAGTAACTCTTTTGGCATAAAGCTAGGGTTCTGGATTAAGCCCAAATGGGAGAGAGCATCATGTGATATAACTTAATTATCTTACTATCAGCTGTGCTTTGCTGAGCATCTGGCCTTTGGTCTTTCACATTGAACCTCCAGGTTAATTAGAAATACCATCAGGATTGTGATGTAGCCTAATTGCATTTACCTCCTAAACATTATTTAATCAATTTTGAAATCCTAATCTACACATCATAAAGTTTATTGGTCTTGTTAATTGGCTAAATCTGTCATTGGAAAGATGGAGGGAATTGGGTAATTTAACTAGACAATAGAATTTACAAATCCAATGTCCACATAATCCTGTTGTTGATGTCACAAAATTCTGCTCTATTCTTTTTCTTTTGAAAACATTTTTACAATTAAGATTGATTACATAAGGCTGGTTATTCTAAGGCTGATTACTTTCAGTGCTGCAGAGCTTTGCCTTTCTCTCTCCTCTTCCACTGAAGTGTGGCAGAGGCAGCATTAAATGCAGTTGTGGATTCAGAAATGTTTATGGTAGGCAGAGCCTTCAGATTAGCATGACACATGGAATTTGTGAGCTGTTAGATTCTATTTCAAAGCATGAGGTTAGGATTTCAAGATTTGTTTTTATAAAATGCAAATAGACTTCAGTTGCTTTGTTATTAAGATGGATATGAAATGCTAGCCAGGGAGCAGATATAGAATCCATACTTGTTACACAAGTCTTGCTTCCTGGAATGGATTTTTTTTTTTTCTTTTCTTCAGGATTTCTCCCAGATGCTAAGTAAACTGCTACTGTGAGACAGGCCAACCAAAAAGCTGTTCCCTTCACTAATAAGGGAAAAAGCGGTAAAGAATAATGAAGTGAACATTCACTGAAGGAAGAAAAATCCATGCTGGCCACAGAATGACAATGGCTCGTGTATGCAGAGCTCCTGTGCGTTAGGGCTTAAGGCAAGCGAGCTGCCTTGTCTGGCAGCATATATCTTTATTGCTACTGGTGATCACTCCATGGCTTCTAGAGCTACATGCAGGAGTCACTGCTGGCATAGGTAAAGATGAAGGATCACCATTCATGGTGCAGGCAAGCCAGGGAGTTCCAAAGCACTCTCTGTGCCAGCTTTGACTACCCTGAGCACCACGGTATACCTCTGACTGTGAGGAGACGACCTAATGGTAAGTGGGCATGACACCTGAAGGTCTCCCCAAAGCCAGGCTAGCTGTTATGTCCCAACAGCAGGCATCACTGTGGGACCCATGTGCTGCAAGAAGGCATTCCCCATAGAAAGTTCAGTCACAGGAGCGAGCAGCTCCCTATCCTGCCACGTGCACCCAAACAGATTGCCAGAAGTCTGCTTGCAGGCAGCCGACAGGCTGTCAAGCAGCTGCAAGGACAAGAGGTGAGGAACTTCTGGGTACTCCTAGATTGCACCAGAAAAAGAATGTAGTGTGGCCTTTACATTTGTTTTAGGCTGCCATCAGATTTCCAGCCCTCAAACTACAAGCAAGACCTCAAATGTAATTTAAGATTTCAATTTAGCTTCTACCTGGAGTCTCCAAGGCAAAATGTCAATCTGACAAATACCTTATTAACACAGTTTTCTAACAAAAGACCAACACCTGCTATAAAGAGAATTTCCATAGTTGTAATTTTTAATCCTAGTTTTAGTCAAATATTTTGGGAATGCATGCAAATGTCTGTGGATTTCCAGGAATTTGCAGACAGCTCTCAGTATCCCAGGTTTCCTGTTGTAATGCATGAAAAACAGGAAACGCTTTTTTTTTTTTTTTCAAAAAAAAAAAAAAATCCTCTCTGCATACTTCAGGTAAACATCGTGCTGGCTAAAAAGGCTTGAACCAGCCAGTAAGGCTTGCTGGCCCATGCTGACATGCTTGCAGTGATCTGTGCATGGGTTAGGAAGGAAGCATGACTGAGTGTTTCTATGGAGATTAGAAAGCACAGGTCTTGTTTCCTAGGCATAGCCTTAATTAGCAAATGCTTGAAGTTAGGAAGATCTGTTGTTTTTACAAGGACGTTTTGTTCCAGCAGTGGTTGTGTTTTCCTCCCTTTGCTCAAGCTGTCAGAGGCTGGGAGGCTAAAAGAGTCGAGGGTGAACAAGAGCTTTCTGTCTCTCACACCCACACCACCTGCCTGAGAGGTATGATGTTGCAAAAAGACCTGGCGTCTGAGGATGCTGCTTTGTCACAGCAGAATCAGGAGAGATTTCCCCAGCACAAAATGCATCCTCTTTGACTCTAAAGGATGATTCGTCAGAACAGAAATCAAACTTTCAGGATATATTTCTTTGGTCCTCCCTAAGATAGACAAAAATAGAAGAGTGGGTTAAATTAAATGAAATCTTATGCCTCTGTGTATTTATAGATACTTTCGGAAAGATGCGTGGATCTATATGTGGATATATCCTGTAAAGGTAGGAGCAGAGCCCTATAGCTTACTAATATGCAACTTTAACCAACATTTTGTTATCTGCTCATAACTGTTCCTCTCATCAGCATGAACTGCAGTGGGATGGAGCAGGTGATCTAGGAGAAGGGGTTTCCCTTGAAACCCTGACACAAATTCCCTGCGCCCTGTGGAGCAGAGACATGTCGTGAAACTGAACAATTCTGCTTCCCACTTCAGCTGTAGTTCATTAAACCACTTTCTGATGCTGGGTCGGGATGGAATTGGTTATGTTGGAATAAGACCTGTTTTCAGACAGAACTTTTATCTTCTCCATTTCCCCTTTTACCGCAGATTTACGTCCCCAGTCTTTAGCTTGATAAAATTACTTCTGCCCCTTTGCTTGTGCTTATAAGGAGACACTTTTGCAAAACTTGAGTCCTAGCTACTTTTTATAGCTCCAAAATGCAGTACAGATTCTGCTCCTGAGCACTAAAGTATCATTTTAGCAGAGCAGAGCTGAACTCCAGTACTCAAGTGAATTAGAGAGATGTACGTGTAGATCCAAACTGGTTTTGTGCCTTCTTTGAAGTGTGCTGAGACCAAGCCAGTCTATTCTAGCTCTCCTGTCAATTCTCTTACACTTTATACCCAAGTTGGGGTATTAAAAATATTGGTATTAAAAGTCTATAATGGCCTTCATTGTTACTTCAAAAGTCCTACCTCTCCAAAGGCTTCATGTTCAGCCAAGATTGACAGATATAGACATCTTAAAGAAAAAATGACCCTCATCCTTCCCTTCTGCTTTTTGGCTGCATTTTCCAAGTGTTTTTCTGAGAAATAGAGTATTTCAGTGACTCCTCCCAGACTCCTGAGACTGCCCTCATGGATTGCCTGTGGATGCTACTGCTTACTGAAATATATATTCCTATACAGGAATGTATATGCTGGCTGACCCAACATGGAAAGTGTCTTGTACCGGAATGCCTCAGATCCATGCATCCATAGGGGGTGATTTTGGGCTTCATGGCAGACCACTGGAAAATTGAGCAAGCAAGCTTGTCCAGTCATGTCCTTTGGCACTGACACTGATTAAGTGACAAGAATATTTTTGGCTACAGTCTTTCAGCCTACCTTGTATCTCTACACTGATTTTGCTGTCCTCAAATGGATACAAGTCACCATCTGTGAAGATCTGTACAGGCAGGATCTGGATGTCTGCTAATGTCTCATTCCTGACATCCTTCAGCCAGGGCATCAGTGCTCTGTAGTGCTCTCACACTTGCTGGCCCTGGAATGCAAGTAACTTCCCAGCCTCTTTTATGGGGCTCTGAGGAGAAGCCCTGATGCAGGACGATAACATTTAGCGGAATTCTCAAGAGGCCTTGCAGTCGCAGGCGCCAAATAAATGACCCACCACACTCCTACTTGTATGATAAGGAACTTTACCTGCGCACTTTGCAGCCTGCTTTAATATTACATCTTCCATCTCCTTCTTCGTTTTTTGAAGCGACGTGGCTTGCCTTCACAGGATGGCTGTGGGTGGTGAGTGGTATATACAGGGCAGGAGAAAATGCCTAAGAATAACAGGACTCAATTCCACTGCTACCACAGATCTCAGGGGCTACGGAGGCAGAGCAGCAAGTGCTTAAGCTATAAAACCCTTACTCTCTTACCAGTGTTCAGGTACAGGTGGGAACTGCTGTAGCTTCATGTGATTCACATTCACCTTTCAGAGGTGCACAGGACCACTGCCTCATGGTCTTGTGCCCAACAGACATAAAACCCTACAAAGAAGAGAGGGTGGAGTTTTATACTCACTTTCTGCCCTGAGTGCAGAGGATTGTGCTTTGGCTGCATGCCAGGCCATTTTGTTAGCTGGGAGGAGGTGGTGGAGAGGAAGTCATTGCCATGTGGCACAGGATGTGTGCAGCACGGATTCATAGGCATCTTCCATTTGCTCTTTCTCACACAGCGCTTCTGCTTTATCTGTTACAGGTGCAAGACCCTAACAGTATTTCTGCAAATACAACGGCTATCTGTGTTGGATGTCAAATTCAGAGAAACAAGACAGCAGGCTTTGGTACATTCCGTTAATATTGATACCGCAACAAGGACACTTAGCTCTAGGATTGCGTAAACACAATGACAGCTGATGTTCAACAAGAGAGCTCAGGGCAAAGGCCTGAAAGTCACATCTCAGCACGCCCATGTACTGTAAGCTGGATTACGTCTGGCAGGAAACTGTCCTTCATTTAAGATACTGCAATAGACTGCTAAGCACATGTTTCCACCCAAAACAAAGGCAGTTTAGGAATTTGAATATTGTGGGAAGCCGGCTTTGTCTGCGTATTATTTTGGGAAAAGAATATGTGTGGGTGGATAAGAGACAGTTCAGGTGGGGAAGGAAGGAGACAGCATGTGGGAAACAGCAGCAAAGAGTAGCTGCAGCACAGCCAAGCTGCACAGACGCGTGTCCTGGGAGAAGCCCAAGAGGCCGGAGAGCTGGCTGGGAAACTTCTGCTGCTGTGAGAAGAGAAGTTGCCTCTGGTTGTTTGCATCCTACTGTGTTTATGACAGCAGACTCTCTATATTGTTCTACATAAAGAGAATTGCATCAAAAATGCTGGTCTCTGCTATTAATATCTTGACTTGGAAAAAAACTTAAGGGCCCGAATTTTGTACAGCTGGAATGGTGTGCCTTTATTTTAATGTGGCATATTTTCTAAAAAAGCTTTTGGTTTCTTCTTTTCCGTCTCAGTTCTTACTTGTTCCTGTTGTCTCTACTTGGCAGGAGAGGTGATAGACCTCAGAGCGGGTACCTTGTCACCTTGGGGAATCCTCTTCTCCGTAGCACAAAAAGCAAGGTCCTGTCTGAGGGCAGAACTTGGTCCCACCATGGGGCTCGGCTCTTTTGTGATAAGAGCTGATGTTGACATCTATAGAAGAGGCTGAGTTTCAGGTACTTAAGGCTCATCCATCCAAGTAAGTCTAAGAATTCTACCTGTCCAGTTGGCCATTCATCTGTGCTTCGGATGGATTCCTTTGACTCAGATGAACTATGTCCAGAGGGGAGATATCATAGCAAAGGTTACTTACAGGGTTTATGAGAAAATGGCAATATTTCCCTGTTGAAAAAAATCCCCAAAGTCTTGCTGAACTTAAAGTGCTCATAGCGAGAACACGAGGCACTATTTGCATGTTGCTGCCAGGTATTGATCTGGACAAGGTCCTCCAAGTCAATGACTGCATTTCTTAAACTCCCCTTACTTCTTCTTACACCTGAGCAGCCTTCTGTGGTTTTTCAGAGGCATCTCCTAATGCAATGGTGACACAGTCCAGCAAAGGAAAGATCTAAAGATGTTATCTTAAACTGAGCAACCATCTTATCAGTGAAATAATACCTGTTCAAGAAAATAGCAATAATTTTTAAATTCAGCCAAAAGAAACCTTTAAAAAGTTGGCCAGAAGTCTCTTGTGATTCTGGCCTAGCTTATAGTAGGTAAAGCAAAGAAATTATGTGGCAGATTCTGAGAGCAAGAATTACACTGCAGCCTATGACTACAATCCGTTAGATGAAGCATGCTTGGATTTGAAAAGTAATTTACATAGAAAAATGTCTCTGAAGCCTCCCTCCCACCTGAGTCCTGATAACGTTCTGGGAGGTGTCACACTTTCTGCTAAGGTGTCTGAAGCAAACCTTGTAGCTAGAGAGGTCACCTACTAATGGAGATGCCACTTTACAATTCTCTAATTGCAACCAGCAGTCAATTCATTGCCATCTTTCTGAGTCTCTGGTTGAAACTGGCAGGGAAAATAAAACAGCAGCCACTGAGATTCAAAGAGCTGTGTGCAATCTGGACTGTGCATCTAGGCAGTGTTTATTTACAAAACCTATTATCTACCAGCTGCTCATAAGCTCTATTATGCCATGCAAGAATCTTTGTCCTGTGTAATTGTGTTGCCTCTCTTTAAATGCATATTCCACTGGTTTGAATTAGCTTGTAGTGATTATGGTCATCATTCATCTAGAGCAATTCAAATCAGATTGGAAGTGGTAACATCACCTCTCTACAAGGAGTGTCTGTACAGTGGGGGCATACTATCCTCAGCCTAGGCCAAAACTGCCTCCTAGTTTCCTCTGGTGTCTCACCAAGCATAGTTTATGCAGGAAAGCCTTTCCTTCTTCCGCTGAAAGTAATGTGTTTTGCAGTTAGTGATATTTGGAACCTTAATTACCATTCTAAAAATTATGATCCTGTGCACACAGGTTTTCTGTTCAATCCTGCACATATACAGAGCGTATCCATCATATCTGTCATGCCTGTGGACATCTCCTTCTTAACATCTGTGACGTACTATGTAATGTTTCTTCTGCCTCTCCAGTAAACAGATACCATATGAAGGTTCAGTGCTGGTGTTCCCTCAGACCTACCTAATGCTGGATGTTAAGGTTGGAGAACTACTGGGAAACAGTGGAATTAAATAAATTACTGATGTAACTTCCATATAGAAGATTTCTAAGTTCATTTAATCAGTGACAGGCACAGCTGGGTTTTTTTTTTGTAAGATGCTGTATATTAGTAGGACAATAGAAATCTGCAAGAAATGTTGGCAAATATTCATAGGATTTTAACTTAACTTTTTAGCACATAGGTGGGAAAGTTTTCTTATTATTATTCTGTTTCTTAATTTGTTGGTTGCGTTCTGGCAATTTGTGTGCCAAATAACTCCTCAAGATCAGGAAAAGATCTTTTCCAAAATACATGTTGTCTCACTATGTAGCAAAACAAGCCAATGTTGCCAAATTGGTGGCAGCTGTTTCCAGTACAGCAAAAGGATGTCTTTGTAGAATACCTCACACTTTTCATAAATGCTACCCATAATGAAAAGGTGTTTTCTGGAAGGTCTGCAGAGTAAGGAAAACTTCTGGATAGCATTTTCATTTATAGAATAGCAGTACCAGTAACATTTGTGATTAGGGGTAGGCCCCAATTTTTAAATTGAGGTAATATGAACCACAGTTACCACTTAAATCTTCATATGTAAAGTAGGCAAGGAAATCCTACCACCAGGGTACGGACATCAGGTGAATTCACCACTTCTCAGAATTAAGACTGGACCAGTACACATCTTAAACCCTCCTTCTGTCTCAGTGCTCCCAGTAACAACCATAGCAATAGCGGTAACTATTTGCAGTGCCGACATTACAAAGATATGGAGGCTGATCATGCTAGAAAAATAATTTTAACAGTCCATGCATGGTAATGCCTGAGAAGCTCAGCGTGAACTGTGTCCAGTCACAAGCAGGGTAGGCAGGAAGAAAACAGGGAAAGAGTGGATACTGATACAACAGTGTAGGTGATGGATTTGGAGGGATAAAAGTTATCTTTAAAGGCTTTGTAAGTATGTTTTTAAACATTCACCAGTACTCAGAGCCACTTGAACCTCCTTTCTAAAAGCCTACTTATTTTAAAAGTACTTTTGAAAGATTTTTAACACCTTTCCAGGAGTTAACTGAAAATAGGGTACCTCTCTTTAAGTATTCAAAGACTAAAGACTTTCCACATGTGTGTAATAGTAATGTTGAAGGTCCTAGTAAAGAAAATCATGTTAGCAAGTGTCTGCAAAGTAAAAAGCAAAGCAAGGACCAAGTTTTTACTTTAATTGATATGACTAGGTCAAGTTTAGCTGGAGTACTTCTGGAGAAAAGTTTTCCAATGTCAAAAAAATAAAAAGCTGGATGCCCAGCTCCTCCTTGTTTTTCTGGCTGAAATCTACTCACATAATTAAAGAGGCTGATTCCTCATTTGTGCAATGAATTTGTACAGAACAAAATGACAACAGCAGAGGTTTAAAGTTCCAGCTGTGAATTTCTTCTTTTCTGTTGGCTTATATCAGAGCCAGGAATATATATCCTGCAGCTTTTTGTCATTTACAAGAGTGATATTCACCTTCCGCAGAAGGCCTCATGTAAGTCTGTTTACAAGGCTGGGTTACTCAGGTAATTCAAACAAGACAAGTCTGGTTTTCCATACAAAACCATTCTCCCAGGAGGTAAACCCACCCAACCAAGCTAAGTCAGCACTCACAAGTGCTCTTATCAGCAAAACGCTGTCATACACCATCAATCAGAGAATAGGCACCCATACAGCATTGTAATAAAAAATGTATTTGGCACTTCCCAGACTATTTACCGTTTTATTAAATACCACACTCTTCTGAGTGACGACTGCAAATTCCAGGGGACAATCCAGCCCACTCTCCCTTCTAGACTGGAATTTTAATGGCTCCGATAAGAGATGGCCATCTTTCATCAGATATTATGGTGTTTATTTTAGGTTTTGTCTCTTTTGTGGCAACTGTGTCTGCACACAGGCCTGGGGTATCAACCGATGACAGCCAGTCCTTTCAGAAGCCTCACCAAGGCACTTGAACCATCCATTACACAGGGCAGCATGAGATAAATTTATCAGAGACACTTGCATGGGCCTTCAGCAAAGGAAGTGGTGTGTTCTGTGTATTTTCTTCAGTGGGAGCACAAACAGGACCAAATAATGGAAAGATTTGGTTTGCAAGAAGAGACTGTTCCCTCATTCAGGTTTGCTTCCTCAGTGCCAAGTGAGTCCGTTGTGAATCTAGTGCCTCTGCATGGCTGTGGATGTGTGGATGAAATGAGTGAAAGGCTCAGTTATGTTTAACTTTGTTTTACTTTTACATTTCTTGTCTTTTGACTTACTAGGTTTTAAACCCAAAAAGGTAAATGTGGTCTTCTAAGCTGACACCCCACTTGTAGCCCAGTTCAGGACATAGAATCATAAAATCGTAGAATGGTTTGGGTTGGAAGGGACATTAAGATCATCTAGTTCCAACCCCCCTGCCATGGGCAGGGACACCTTCCACTAGACCAGGTTGCTCCAAGCCCCATCCAAACTGGCCTTGAACATTTCCAGGGATGAGGCATCCACGACATTGCTGAGCAACATGTTCCAGTGCCTCGCCACTCTCATAGTGAAGAATTTCTTCCTTATATCTAATGTATACCTAACCTCTTTCAGTTTAAAGTCATTCCCCCTTGTCGTATCGCTACACGCCCTTGTAAAAAGTCCTTCTCCAGCTTTCTTGTAGGTCCCCTTTAGGTACTGGGAGGCTGATATAAGGTCTCCCTGGAGCCTTCTCTTCAGGCTGAATGACCCCAACTCTCTCAGCCTCTCTTCATAGGAAAGGTGCTCCAGCCCTCTGATCATCTTTGTGGCCCTCCTCTGGGCTCGCTCCAACAGGTCCATGTCCTTCTTACGTTGGGGGCCCCAGAGCTGAACACAGTACTCTTACACTGAGACAGAAGGAACAATATGTACATATCCTTATTTTTACAAGCACTGATCATTTGACCAAAGGTCATGCTGTTTGTAACTTTTAATATTTCCAGCCCAAGAGCTGAATTGTCACATATCAATGTGTGTTTTCTTCTTTCATAAACAAATGCTCATTACAGTCTACTTTGCAAATCACTTTTCCCTTACTCTTTAAAGAAGACAATACCATAATGAATAACTCCAGGATATGCTGATGGATTTATCATGAATTTCCTTCAACACATCTGTCAGTGCTTCCCAAGACTATTGACGAGGGCTTCAACAGTCAGACCTCATCCTCAGTTAGACACCCAATGCTTTGAAGCAAATACCTACCTCTGATTAAAAATTTGTATAATTCATGACTTTTGTGGTACAATTTGTGTGTCTGAATCTAGAAGAAAGGTGGAGCAAATGCCCATGACAGGTAAGTCGCTTGCTGGGAAAAACCTCTTCCCAAGCTGCTGGTGGGAATTGAGCATGTGTTGCTTGATGGATTGTGTCTTACTGCACTGGAGTTGTTCTTTCTCTGCACATAAATCCAAACCTCCTCAGAACAGTAAACTGGCCCCTTTTTAAAATGCCACTGTGCTGGAACAAATGCAAAGCTTCCCACAGGATTTTCTTGAAGTCCACAAGGAGGCTCACGGCCAAGATACAGGATAGAAAGATGGGGCTCAGCTGTGATCTGGCTAGGTATTCTCAGAGGTCAGGGGCTTTGCCTCAGAGAGCATCCAGTGGCCTGTCTTTACATCTTTTAAAGGTTATGGTGTTATATCCCTCTGGGACACTTCTACAGAGTTGCATGGTGATAGGTCTGGCAGGGTCAAAGTGCCTGGCTTGGCTGAAAGTGGCCTCCCTCCAGCACTGTGGAGAGCCCTCCATGTATGCCACAGGATGGAATGGTCCCTCGCTGATCCTGACCCTGGCAGCTGAACCCCGAGAGTACACTCAGGGCCCTGACAGCCAGAGATTTAGGTGTCCTCGAAATTAATAGCAATAGTGTTGCTAAATCCTCAGGAAAATTCTTGAGAGCAGAACTGGAGTCTTGTCACCTCATTTCCATTGGCTTTCAGTCACCATTTGTGTCCTAGCTGCTCCTTACGCCTTTGGAAAGTTCAGCCCATAAAGGCTAGAATTTCCCAATGACCCTAAGCAAACACAGAACTTGTGCAAACACCTACATTTCTGTGGTCCCCTGGAAATCCTCTGTTTGTTTTGCTAACAATTTTTGTGATAATTTATGTTTTTCAAACACTGGCACAGAATTCTTAAGAAAAACATAATCGGCTTGATTTTCCAGGTGGATTTAAGTATTCAGTACATGAGCCATGAACTCTGAAGAGCACTCCCTTAAGGTCAGCAGCACTGGGTCAGGCTCTGCAGAGCACACTGGGGGATGTGGGATGCACCTCAGGTTAAAGATTTGCAATTGCATGCAGCCTTTCCTAAAGCTGTGTGTGTAGTTAATGCGTATCAGAACTCAGCGAGACTATTCAAATTACCTCAATTTCCCGATTATTTATGAAGTATGTTTCTGACATGGTTGGTTATTTATCTGTCCTCCTAATGTTCCTAGCCAAAGCAAAGTGGGGAGAAACAGATGCCGTAATGCTACGTTTGAGGAAAGGGTCAGATGTTTTCAGAGACAGTACAAGTTGGATAGAAAGGTGCTAAAGGAACCTGAAAGTCAGAAAACTAGCAGAGACATCAGTCCAGTCCAGAGACAAAGAAACTGAAAGAGCCTTTTCTCATTCTCTCTCTACAGTGAATCATTTCCTGACTCTGGAAGATGGATTCTGTTCATTTAAGTAGTTTTCCAGGGGGTATTTTATATTGAGGACTGGAAGTTTTTTTACGATATGCCACTTACGACTTTTCATAACCCTAAAAAGTTAGGTTTCTTTAGTAGAAGAAAACCCACTTCAGACACAGAACTTACAATAAATGGGCCAAATTCTGTTCTCAGTTACAGCTATGCAACCCTCATCCTTAGTGCGTGTAATAACTGAGCTTAGAAGAGGTACTGGATTAAAGACCTGGGGCTCCAAAATCCACCCTCAGATGCATGTGTGTGGCTAGGACTGAAATCAATGGGAGTTCCATGTGTACATCCAGGCTAGACTTTGGCTTGTGATTTGTATTGTTCACAGTATTGGATAAAATTGATTCCAGTGTTACATTTCTCAGTCAGAGTTATTTCTACATCATCATGCATCAAAATGTTGGCTTCGCTCTCTTCTTCTTGATGGTAGCTTTGAGGAGTATTTGTTTTCTGGTTAGTTTGGGCCCAACATTAATCATTCTCAGGCTTCCTCTAACCTTTTTTTTATTATTTTCCTGATGGCAGATTTAACTGTTGGCTCACCTTTATTTCCAAAACACATGAAGTTTATTAGTCTCTAATATTAACCAGATCTAACTAGTTGATAGAGTTAAACCAATGTGGGCCAGACACTCAGCTGGTGAACTGCAGCCCCGTGGATTTGGATACCCTGTCTGGGAGGGTCTGATGGGTGCCCAGGGAGGAGGAGAGTCCCAGCTCACAGGTGTAACCATGGAGGATTGAAGGTCAGCTTCCTGGCCCCCTTCGGGTGCTCTGAATTAGAACAAAGAGCCCTATTAAATCTGCTGCTTTGTAACCAGAAGGGAGGTGATCATTCAGGGGGTATGTTTTTCTTTTAATAGTTGGAGCGCAGGGCTTTGGGAGAAATGTATTTCATAGAATGATTTGGGTTGGAAGGGACCTTTAAAAGTTATCTATTCCACCCACACACACACACCCCGCAATGACCAGGAATGTCTTTTATGACAAATACATCAGGTTGACCAAAGCCCTGTAATTCCTTATGTTAGTAGTAGAATGATTCTAAATGACACAATAAAAGCTCTGGTGAGGAGCTGGGGGCAGTTCTTGAATCAGTAGCTTGCATCTTGTGATGTTTTCTAGCTTTGAAACTTGGGTCAGTCTCTAAAAAGTAGGCATCACATTCAGAAACACAGACAATCTCATGAAGATGGAGTGTTTTTTCTTTCTTGCTTTATTTTTTTCCTCTTCTGCTTTTCTTTCTCTTAGGGAGTGAGGCTCATGGGTTGCCCATGGTTCTAGGTCTGCAGGAAGCCCCGGTGCTGTGTAGGCAGTGCAATCTGCAAGGCTTACGTAACGGTTTAGGAATGAAAGGGGAAAGTGGTTAGGAGAGGAATGTCATACTGCCACCAAGAAGGCATGTGGACCTTTTGTGGAAGGGCTGAAAGTTCTGAATGTTTAGGGTCATCTTCTCTAGCAGCTTCAAATGCAGCAAAGGAAATAGTGGTACCTCTTTCATTGCCTCTTTATTTCAGTAGCTGTTACTGGTGCAGCCTGCTTCTGAGCATCCGCTTGTGCACTTTGAAGCAGGACAGACAGACCTGGATGCTTTTGAAGTAGACATAAGGCTTAAACTAATTAAGCTGGATTTAAGAACTCTCAGTTCTCAAGTAATTCTTAATTATAGGATCACAGAAGGGCTCAAGACGGAGGGGACTTCAGAAGGTCTCTAAGCAGGAACCTCCTGCTCAAAGCAGGGATAGCTATTTGGATAGTTGGAGAAAATAAAGTGAAGATACTTGGAAATATTACCTATTACATTTTAGATTTAAACATAAGAACGACTTCCCTTGGAGATTATATAGCCTTTAAAAGAAAATCTAGTACTCGATTTCATGGGTTTATTTGTATTTCCATCGCTAGCAGTTGCTTTTAGAACAATTTTCAGTATAATTGTATGTCCTTTACCAGGTGTGAATTAGACATCAGGCATTCAGTGGAGTTCAACAGCTGAGAGCTGTTCGGGCAGACAGGACAGGCAACAGTCTCCAAATTGAACAGCAAACTGGCATCGGTTCTCATACCTTTTGTTGCTTGTTACCTGCACTCCAGCAGCCCAAAGAAAGGCTGTCCTTCCAAAGAAGGAGTCATTTGTCCTGGAGTGCAGGTTCTGCAAGCTACTGAGGCAGTGACAGATTCTGCAGCCATGCACAGCAGTTGTTTTGCTGTCCATAGCTGTTTTTTTCCATTTTCCTTGATGTTTACTGGTAATGAAAATATTTGTGAATTGGAGATTAATTGCTGCAGCATAAATCACAAGCACATCTGTGAGGAATGGTTTCTCTCAGAGCAGCCTTGGCTGCAGTGCACATGACAATTACCATATTTCTTGAGAAAGACAATAAACTCTTTTAATTTTCCCAGTTTATTATGGGTTCTTTGTTCCATGCCTTGATCTGTTTGTGTGAATTCTTATGGACCTTTGTCCACAGCTTGGGAACTGACCTATGAGGTCACATCATGGACTTCTGGGGAGAACAAAAGCACTTTACATGGAAGAGCTGTACGTTGGGTTGTTTCTGCCTTCTGAACATGGTAGCAATGTGCTTCACAACTGAGCTTGGTACCTGTGTGCCAAAATGCTTTCACCCACAGAAAGATCTGCTATAATATGGTTGGGACTGTTGACATACGTATACAAACTTGGTTACAGAATTACCAAAAAGCATAGCCTTAGCTCAAAACTTTATCCTTTCAAAATATTTTATGAAGTTGTGTTTCAAGTGGTCCTGCTGGCCTGCCACGTCACTTAGTGTTAGTGAAGGATTGTGGCAGGAACTGGAACTGCTCTGTGACACATCAGCTGCAGCAGCTACCACCATATCTACACTGTGCTGGCCAGAGGCTTAGGGTGACGCTACATTCCCTTCAGACTGCAAACCAGAGCTTTAGGTCTCCTGTTAGGCGTAATCATTCAGTTTGGATACCTGCTCACTGCATACAGAATACTTAAAATATTTCTAAGGGTTTTATAATCCAAAGCCCAGCGAGTGTTGGGTTTTTTCAAATTTTATCAGGGAAAGGCTATGAGACTGACCTGCTCCTAACCTCAGATGTTTTCTCCAGCCCAGTATTCCAGGCACTGTAGCTGCCACTGTACTTGAGTGACCAGTTTGGATATTTGAAGTTATCTTGCATTTCTTTGTGCAGAGCAATCGATGGAGAAGTTTTACACATCCTTATACCTTCGTTTGTCTCGAAAGTTTTCATCTAAGAACATTTACAAATGAGCAATATGTTAATGTTTATTTGCTTTAAAATCTACCTAAACATCTTTAAAAAAAAAGAAAAAAAGAAAAAGACAAGCAATAGACATGCAAGAAAAATGCATAAAGTTATCCTCTAAAAACATGCATTAGCTGAGCAAAGATGGCACTGTCATTCAACTAAGGCTTAATGTGATGCTAGCATTACTCAAGCAACCAGAGATCATACGGCCCTTGATTGTATCTTAGAGAATTAGGTTGCCTAAAGCCCTCTCCTTATCCTCCATCAATAGGGAATGAGAGCTCAGGGCTATATAAATAATGCTGAAGGATGTGCTGCATTGGACAGTGTAACAAAATCCTTTTTAACCTTGGAAATACATTGTTCATATAAGGATAATCAGGCCTTTTTGAAATCCTGTGGATGAGCATTGCTGTGCTCTCTCTGCATATACTGGACCGTCACTGGTAGGCATGTATAGAGCAGAATGAGTAACCAGTAGCACATACCATGCGTATGAGCAGATTTCCCTGCTGTGGTGTAATTCTGTCACTGTCGGGCTCCTTTCAGTTCTCTTCAGAAGAATTCCAGGAAATCAGATGGATTTTAAGCCAGTAGACTGATTACACAGCCGCCAAGTCATAAGGGTAAAGCGCTCCGTAACTATCCTCAAGAATCCATTAAAGCCCTGCTGAAACATGATCTGCCACTGATTAAAGGGGATTAAAAGGGGGAGGAAGAGCTTTTTGAGTTGTAATGCACTGAATGAGAGAGATCAATAAATGAAGCTGGGAGTTCTGAGAATCAGCTTGTCCTTGCAAATGTTTTATTTCAGCTTCACTGGGAGAAACTGCACCTGGACTCTTCTCATCAGCTCCATGGGAATCAGGTCAATTGTATGGGTTTGCAGGGAGGACGGGGAGGTTAGCACCATTAATGGAAAAATACTAACAACTGTATCAAATGCTGCTGTAACACTAGCAATGTCTTTCAAAGTAACGTTTCACCTTAATTACCTTAGGGAATAATTTAGCTGTAATTGGAGAGTAGCTTAAAGTTATGTGCATTTCTGAAACTCAAGAAGGAAAAGGAACGTGACAAGGAAGCAATGCCCATCTACTGAGTCTATAGGGAAACCACTGACTTGGCAAAAACCTAGGTGAAAGTTCAGTGACTGAGCGAGCTGGCAGCACAGAGTTGGAGAGTAGGGGAGTGGAGAAGAGGGCAGTGAACCAGCCTGATCTTCAGAGACAGGTTTTCCGCTGAAATCAATGTTGTACACAAAGGAGGCTGGTGAAGTACAGCAGAAGCATTTGTTAGGGAAGACAAAAAAAAAAAAAAAAAAAAGAGATGAATGGGAGCAACAAAGAGGCCCTTAGGAAAGTTCAGTGAATTGTGGGCGCTCACAAAAGACATGCAGGGTTGAATGAGGATACTGAAGGAAAGTGATCCTAAGTCATATGTGCTGTCCTTGCAAGGTACAAGCAGCCCACCAGGAGATCGGCCCAGGAGCTAGTTCCCTTGCTGGAGTTTTCATTTTGTTTTATGTCCAAGCTGGGAATCCTGCAGGGAGCCTGTTTCCCAGGGGGCTCAGTGCTTCCTAACAGCGGTCAGTATCTGTGAAGTTTCTGACTTGGAGTACCCAAAACCTTCTGAAAAATGGCTGTCTTTCTCGTAAGGGCTGAGATGGAAAAAAAGGATAGTTCTGAACAACATTGCACAACTGCTTAAATTCATCACTTGGGCTTGAGCTGTTTGATAGCAGTGGTGATACCAAATTCAATGAGGAATAACTGGTGCAAGGGTGTATTTGTTTATTTAGAAAATGTGAAGGGAGGTAGGAATGACAGAATTTAATTTCTGATGGTGCATTCAGTTATCTGGGTACTTCTTCTACTGTTTTCTTAACTACTGGTGCCAATCACCTTTAATAACTGAGACATTAATAAACTACAACAGCACTGAAAAAAAAAAGCACTGGGCTTTGCAAACACACATGCAATCTTTAACCTAAAAATGTTAGTGTTAAAGGAATAAAGTTAACCTTGAAATGCCAGATGTATTTTATTATTTACACAATGTCTTTTAAAAGTGTTGTTTGCCGCAAGCTCAGAAAGAGAAACAACAGCAATTTTTACATGGAATAGCTAGAGTAATAGTTACTTGAAAGATATTCTAGAGATTATTCCAGATAAGAAAGCGGTGAGATGGCTCAGGTTTCTTAATCTCCTGGAAACTGATGTGTCCTGCTGGGATTATTCTTCATTCATCCTTCCACAAGAAATAAAGATTGCTTATGGGAACTTCTCATGAAATAAATGCCATGTCATTTCTACTCTTCTGTTTTTTTAGTGATAAGTGCAAGTGTTGTGAAAACAACTACTCTTAAATGAACATTACTTTGCATAATTGTATTTTTTAACAAATCTAAAATGAGTGAAAACATTGCAGGACTCTCCTCTTTATTTTAGACTCTTTAGTTCTAAAAGCCATTGCCACAGAGGATGTGGTGATGCACTCCGTTGGTTACACCACTGAGGGATGACCAGCTGAGATGGAGAAGTCAGTACATCTTTCTAATTCAAAGATCAAATTGAGTGAATTAATCATCACATTAACTAAGATGTTTTTTCCTCTCCATTCTCAAATTGCAGCTAGAGAATTAGGGTGAACTTGTACTGAAAACACTTGAATTTAAATAAAATTAAAAATACACACACACAAAAAGATGAAACGATGGGTAGGACTCCCATTCTCTGTTACCCCGCTAGCTTCCACACACTATCTCCTTTTTTCTTCCAGCTCAAATCCCACAATAAGTTAAATAAGACTGAATTAAACAAGCTTGTTTTGAAGATACAGCACAAGCTGGGAAAGCATGCAATAAAATAAGCTTAATTTCAGGTTTAGATTTAAATTTCTAAATCTCATGACAACATTGCACAGTCTGAAGTAATTACCCAGCTGAAAAAAGATGTCCTTAGTCAGATCCTAGCCAGGAACCCTGCAGATCTGGCAGCTGCACAAGGGCCATCAGAGAGTGTGTTAGAAAGTCATCCAAGGTATTGAAATTGTTAGATTCTTCAAGCGGTCCCATGGACTGGTTTGACTGAAGTGCCAACTTGTTTCGCATATAGTGGTTGTCAAGGAGGTGAGAATTCAGTAGTTTCATCCTGTCATGTGCTACTTTTTTTGCCTCCTTTAGCAGTCTAGGAGAAACTCCATAGCAATGAGAGATTAAAATGGCATCTTTCGTCTCATTAGCTTGGAAATTCTTATTAATAGGACCAACCCAAGAACTGCTCACCAGTTTGATTGCAGAAATGAAGCACAGAGATTTTATTTCCATTCTCAACCTTTTCAACAGATCTCTAATTTATTAAAAAAGGATAAAACTTAAATAACTTTGGACTACTACTTAATATGAACTTTTCCTGAGTCACTCAAGAACAGGAAGTGATTTATGATCACCATGCCAGGATTCCCTGCAGCATGTGCTCTTCCTGTGGCCCAGGCCTTGTGTAATCTGAATGTCTTCCAAGGAGCAGGAACAGGTGAACTGATCACCCAGAGCTGTGGACTGTAATTGGTTTTGGTTTCATCTTCAAGGGTTTTTTAAAGAAAAAAAAATCCTAACCTCAGACTTGGATTGGGAGTTCCTGACAGTGGTCAGAGTTGCTGTCGTAATTTTACCTTTTCAGTGCACAAACCAATATGCTCCATTACAGCACATTCATTAATCTGAAATGCCTGTAGATGACACAAACCCAAATCACATCAGAATGCATTTTTGGTCAGCAGCACAAGAAAAACTCAGACACGGTACATACCATTATATTACAACCAGTAAATAATTGCACAAAAATGTAAACAAGCCTTAGACAGATGAACAGCACAATGAGAAAAGTTGAAAACAGAGCAGCTGAGAGCCCATGGGGCTCGAGGGTACTTTACAGAGCAAGCACTGTCCCATGGCGTGGCATCCTCCATAGCACAAAGAGGTTCACCCAACCCTACTTACTGCAAAGGAGTTATGCTGCCTTGCCCCAGCTGAGGCCTGACTGGGCAATGCAGACTGTAGAGGAATGAAGGCCATGGGTTGATTAGCATTGATAACATGCAGCTGTGGCCTTGCCTTGAAGGCAGTGGGTTGATTGACATGGATGATGTGCAGCTGTAGCTCGTTCCAGCTAAGTAGTTAAGCAGCCCTGAGGATTGTGGGTTGGGTGGAGGAGGAGTGTGGTTTAACCTTTTGAGGAAGGAGAAACAGCAGAGACAGTAGAATCTGACTGAAGGTAAAAACCTTGTTGCAGTAGCAGACTGCCCAGCGGTTGCTAGAAGCAAAAAGAGATTTGGCCACATTTCCAGAAGCTGACATGAAAAATCTCTTGTTGAAAACACAGAGACACATGTGACCTAATTCAGACAAGAACTGTTTCCTTTTCTGAGAGAAGATTGCTAATAATGATGATTTCTGACTAGGAGGAATCACCTAGAAGAGAGCTTCCCAAACCCTCACTGATTTGGAAACCAGCAGTGGCAATGGCAGCTATAGCAAGAGTTTCAGGACTCTGGTCCTTGCTGTTTGCAAGCACTAGAGGACACATCCTTCTTTTTGCTGGCCATTTACATCCCACTTAGAAGTAGCTTGCAAACATTTAGGTACAGTGCTAGTGACTTCCCAGAGATCATTGCAAGGTGAGCTATTCAAATACAGGTCCTGTGGAGAAAAAATTGTAGCTGCATGGAGGAGAAAATATTTCAGAGTTATTTAGTGGCTTTTAGTTGCAGAAGGGTACTTGTGGGTTTCTTATTTTCACTGTTAGTCAGTTTGATACCAAAATGGATCACTCTTTTGAGTAAAAGCAGTAAATCTTTTCCACAGAGGAGAGAATCAGACTGATGAACCATGTCAGAGGAAGGTATGGAAGTAGGGCCTCCAGCTGGGTGACTGCTCTCCTCCCTGTGTTGATTTGAAGCTGTAATGAGTGATTACAATGAGGGAATTGTATGCTGAATAATGTTATGAAACAGCACCTGTAGGATTCTCAGGACAATTTGGCATCGTGTGGGCGCTGTTTCGATGAACTGAGAAGCCGATGTATATATCATATGGGAAGTGCAAATTCTGCATGTTGAAATGGGTGAGCATGACTGAGAAATGGCAGTCTACAGTGAACGTAGATTAGAAAGGAAATTGTGACTGCTTGGTATTCCAGCCATTTAAATAAATGATAATAACATTTCTAAGCAATAGCGAGATAGAAGAACGAGAAGCATGAGGAAATGGCATACTGTGATTTAAAAATAGCCCAGCGCAAGCCAAGGCAGCCATGCTGAGCGTGCAGGGAGCTGTGCAGCTGTATGGTCACTACTGCCTTACATGACCTGGAGCATGTGCTGAAGCTCTTGATTTCTTCCTCTGTCCCAAGTCTGTGCCTGGCTAAGGATTCCTGGGAACTTCAATGTAGCATTGCAGATGAGGATTGAGGGCCAAGTTGTGTAGTTACAGAAGAGTCAAGACACATGTAACTTCAGGCTCTCTGGGATGGAAGGGGAAGAGGGTGCAATTTCAAAGGAATCACTAGTGTGGAAAGTATATGTGGAAATTCCTAATTCACAACTGGAGCTATGTAAAACTTGGCCCTTGTGCTTTTCAGAGATTTGCTGTTTTCTCTTTTATGTCAGTTAATGCAGGCTTGCACCCTCTGGCTTTTCTTTTGTGTTCCGGGAATTGAATAAACCCTGGAAGTAGTGAGAATCATCTGGTCTCACAACCTAACCATGCAAAATCCCCTGGCTGGCGTGGTTTTGATGTGAAATCATAAATCAGTCCAGGTTCACACAAAGGGTTTCTGGGCTGCAGCAAACTTTAGACAAATGTGAACTTGGTTTTCAATTATTTTTATTTAAGTTTTCCTCTTAATTTTATTCCTTCTATGTTTTTTTCATTAACAAACATCTGGAAATTCCATAAGCCGTATTAATATGGATGATTATCTTCTCTCTCCCCCTCCCTTGGTGTATCATTAACTTCTCTTTTTGCTCCCTCCTTTGCTGTTCCACACACAAATGTGCTTGAAAAAAGCCTCCACAAAAAGTGTGTTAGAAGGACTACAGTAGCTTTAGACTCAGAAAAGAATGTATTCATAGGCCACACCAAGTAAGGAGCTTGATTACCCCTCTCTGTGAGGTCTAATTTTGGTATGTTTGAACTATCAACTGATCTTATAATGAAAAAATAAATGCTTATATTACAGTTTAGTATGAAGGTTGTAAGGAATAAATATATTCCTTTAGGTAGACCATTGTCCGGTCATTAATTTTACTTGTGTTTTTCTTAATGCCATAATTCCATCTAACTCAAAGCTCAAATGCTTATATTGCACAGCCAGAGAGCCAACAGGAATAAAGTGGTAGATTTAATCTAGCCATACTTTTAAAAAGCTTTTAACACAGACTTTCACAGAACACTAGAGATGCTGAGAGAGTTTGAGGTCTGTGAGCAAACACAGCATCAGCAATCCCATTCTAATGGATTTAGAAGTGACATGGTAATGAAGTGTGTGGGGAAACAGTACAGGGGGGTGAAAATGGGTGGGGGAAAAGGCATCCACTGAGTAGTCAGCAGTTCAGTGCTGGTCCCAGTTTTTCTGTTGACTTTCCAAATGCTGAGTCATACAAGCAAAGTGTTTTTGTTGATGCTTGTGTATTTTTAAGCACCTGTTATGTATTTAAAAATAAGTAACATACAAAAAAATCTACAGCTGTAAAAACGTGTTTTTAATGCAAAATTTCAGTAAACCAAGATCTTTTCAGACAATTCACTATGTTTTATAATCTTTAAGAAAATGCATTTTCTATTAGTCTGATATATAAGGCTGGTGCTGAGGTCTAAAGAGGACAAAGACTAGATTCCCCTGGAGAACAACCTAAAGCCAGAAGCCAGAAGGGTAGTGAGGAGACATGGACAGAGCCAGCAGGAAGACCTAAAAATATTTTGTCTTCATTGCACCTTGTACAATACATGAGGTGTTTATATATCAGAGAGATACCCACATGAACACACTGAAGATGAAGGAACTGAAAAAGATATAGTAGGGATGTGAAAAGTCTCAGTCAACCCAAAGGCATCCAACAAACCCAAGGCTCCCTAAAACAGCAAGGCAGCTTTCTTTCTGCCTTCAGGCCTTGAAGGTCTGGTCATTGGGAGAAGGAGAGGGGGCTGTCTGGGAAGTGTCTTCACATGGGGAAGGTGTCTTCCTGTGCCCCCATGCAGCTGTCATCTACTGAGCAGCTTAAACGCAGTGAAGAAGAGGTAAGTGGGGTAGAGGGCAGAGAGGGCTGCTAGCAAGAGCAGCAGTTGAAAGGGCAGCTCAGCTCTTTCAAGGCAACGAGCAGCTCCAGCTTCTGCCTGGCTGCTTATGCAGGGATCAGTGAAATGCCTCAGCATGTGTCCCCTCCGTGGCCCAAACGTATGGGAGCTGAGGGGCTTGAGGGGATGGTATTGGGGAGCTGCCTTTCCCAGCAAAGATAGGCTCCAGTTCTCATCCCTGTGCTTGCAGCCAAGGGACGGTTGGCAGTTCTGCCTCCAAACTATTTGTTTTATTCTTTCCTGTCTTAACACAAATAAAGCAATGTTTAATTAGTTGTTGGTGGGTTTTGGGTTTTTTTAACCTATTTATTGAAAGCAGAATGCAGGTTCCCAGATAGGACATTTAAAGTAGGGCTTACGTGGGCACTCTCAGCTGTTGAACTCAGCCCTTTGGCTGACATTCAAGTCCTGGCAGAAGGGTATTCACACCTGATATCCAGCAGGAAGACAAGCTGTTACAGGAGAGAAAGTAAATTGAACAGTTTTGTCAGAAGGAGCAAGGATCGGCCAGTGATGCTTTTGTGACCACCTGAGGGACTTCCAAGCAGCTCAGTGCACAATCATGCCTCAGCTAACTTCCCTGTTGATCTTTGCTGGGATTACTCACCTCGTCATCACTAACTGTCAGTTCAGCTTTGTTGTCGCCCAGTACAAGCATGAAGTTCTGACCGCAGGCCCTGTGCTGGTTTGCACTGTGTGCAAGAGTTATAAGGATTTGGTTTGCAAGTATTACTGGCCCCCTCCTGCAAGGAAACTAAGCACCAATTAAGCACCTAGAATTAGTGGCCTGGTGGCATACCTAAGCCAGCTCACACCGCCAGACCACTCAAGATTTAACCTATCACCAGAGTAGATACAGAAGTTCCAGGAAGCCAACTGCAAAGGTTGAAACTTTTTCTATGAATGTTGCTGTGCATTGTAGGTAGCAAGGTGATGGGCTCTCTCAAATCAAGGGGCAGTGGCAAACTGCCCTCTTTGCTCCTCCAGGGCAGAGTGAGGAACAATGGTCCCTCACTCACACCCCCCCATGTATTTTTCTCTTTTTAATTTTTTCTATGAAATGATTCTACTTTGTGTGCTAGAAGATGACATCTTTCAGAGGTGATAATTTTCAGGCCACTGACAGGTGTGAGTCATTTGGAAGAAGCACTACGAACCTCCCCTCTAAGTATCCCTTTCCATGTTTTTATCTGTAATTGGTATATATTCTGTAATTTTTGTAATGAGTTTATTTCATTATGTTTGAGCAGTTTTCTCCCTCTCTTTTTCTATTTGGATGGACAGTAGCAGGAATGTGTCTGGCAGAGAAGGATGATACTTTTAATGGAAGAACCAAATGATACTTTGAAGCTTTGTGGCTTAGCACAGATTTTTCATTTTATAAGAAGAAGCTATTTTTATGTTACTGGTCAGGCTTATATTCCTGGTTGTTGGGCAGAGCAGTTCAAATTCCCTTTGATTCTGTATTTCTTGATCTTTAACTACTGGTTTTGAAAGATTATTGGTTCCTGTCATTTTTTTCTCTCTTTTTTGCATTCACTATTACTTCTTAGCCATCTTGCATTAAACTATGAGGCACAATCTTCCTCAATGTGTCCCCCTCCATACTTCAACAATGCAAGGATAATATGCTGATAATGCCTTTCTCCTTGCAGTAGACTGTCAAAGCCCTGGTGTTTCTCTAACCTTTTCAAGTCTGGCTTGGTGAAAGAGTAAAGAAGGGAACTGTCTGGGATCAGACAAACCGTGCAATGAACCTAAGCTCTACATGCAACAATGGGGCCAAATCAGGAAGACGTGGCTTGGAAATGCTAGTACAGAGAAACCCTTCCCTGCAGAATTCATCCTGCTTCCCCAGCAGCTTTCAGCTCACAGGTGTTATGGTTTGTCCAAACTCCTCCATGCTTTCTTCTTGCCTGCTTAAAAGGTAATTCTCTGCTGTCCAGAACTCTGCTACACTGGGAAGTGTAACTACAGCAGAACCTTTCGGGAGCCTGTTGTCTGCTGTTGTTTTGGCGGTTTTTTAGGGTGTTGGAGGAAAGATTTCTCAACGTCTGGGAGTTAAACTGAGCTCTTTGTGTTTCTAGAGCATTTTGAACCCTTTGGTTTTCTTATTTGCTGGAGAAAGACCCAAGACTAGACCTACAACAAAGGCATTTATAATACATGTCAGGCTGCCCAGGGAGAGTCTTTCATTTTCTTCTTTGTAATTCAAAACAGCATTTGCATCCTTGCTGGAAGTGGAGCTCTCCTTAAGCTTCCCTCCCTCTAGGGAAAGGAAGTGCTGAAGGATGGAGCAGTTAAGCATACATAAACCCAAGCATCTCCTGCGCATGGGAATTTCACAGGAGAAAGACATCTGTTGTGCTGAAATAGCTGCCCTCCAGAGCTGATATTTAAAGCTGCAGGCTGTCACTTGTTTGCAGTAGAGATCTTGGTTTTGCTCTGGAGGAGCTAATACCACCCTATAATCCAATCAAATAGGAAAGATCTGTGTGGGGTTTACCATATATTAAATGCCATGCAAAATTGTTTGTAAAATTCTTCAAATGCACATTAATTTTATTACATGAACAAAATCCTTTTACAGCAGATTAGATTTGTTCCTGTTGTTTGCTTGTGTGTTTGTCCTCCCTAATGCCTTAATCATCATAGGAAAGAGAAATTTATCTTTACTTTTATTTATTTTGGACTCAAACCTGGATGAAGCCTCAAGAATTAATAGTAACATTGCTTCACTAGCTTAAATCTAGCTGGGTCAGGGGCACGTGACACCAAGGAAAAACATCACCTGCAAGTTGGTATGAAAGTGATGGGTTTTCTGAACGTGTCCTACCTGGGCTTACACGTTAACAACCCAGTCCACCACCAATAGTCCATTTGCCAAGAATTTCCCACTGACCTAGGCAATGCAAGGTAGTGACTCTCACTCAAGAGCCATCAAATCACCTACATGTCCCCTACCACCACTGATGAAATTTAGAGTAAGATTAGTGCAGCTTATCATAAACTATGAAAATGTATTCCCTCTGCCCAACTAAACTGGCAGAGAGGGTATGAAGGGTTGCCACACCTTCCCAGTGCTGAGAATTATCAATTTATATCCAATATCCCGCATCATCAAATTTGACTGGGCCTAGTCATCATATCAGCAGAAAAAGTTATTACAGTTTAATGAAATTATGCATTTCTTCTTTAAATTCAGATGCAACATTTGATTCAATGACTGATTCAATTTACCACTCAATTTCTCAGAATGGCTTAATAAACTGCATGAAGAAGCAATCCATTTTTGTTCAGGCTCATTTGTCAAATGTTCCTCTTTCCAGTCTCAGGAGAAACTCATACAAAGGAATTTATGGTTCTCAGTTTCAACCTTTTATAATTTAGAATGTGCTGATCAACCTTTCTTTTTCTTTCTGGAGCAAATCACTTACGTTTTGCATCCTACTATGATGGCTTGCACCTTGCACTTTTGTCTTCATGGCCATTTCACAGTCATGTCTAGCTTCTTTTATGTTGGTTTGTTTGTTTGGGTTTTTTTGTGGGGGTCATATTTTTCAGTTTGTATAACCAAGATTCAATCCACCTATCTTTTAAAACTGCAAATTATACAAACAAAAAATAATATTGTCAGTGAAGACAGTAAGGTCCCATGGAAAGGCAGTTGGATGAGACTCAAGAAATCTAGACTTCATTTATCATCTTCTGTCAACTGCCCAGGTAGCTTTGAGCAAGCCACCATATCATGCTTGTTTCTTAATCCACTCTGCAGAGAAACTGAAGCACAGTTGCAATTTCTTTCATTTTTTCTACACTTTTAAATGCCAGGGAACCCAAATCTTATTTGTGGCTTTGTAATGCAAATGGGAAAAATGTGATGGCCCAATGTCAAAGTAGTCACTTTGCTTTATTGGGGAAAACACTGGAGAACTGATTATGTTGTAGGTACATATGTGATTAACAGGACCAGTGCAAGCATTCCTGGAAAAACATTTTTCCACATCAGTAATTCACAAGCCTTTCAAATTTTAGATCATACAGACGGTCACAAACTTCCTTGGAATAAATTACATCTGGTCTTGCTTGGCCTGAGTTTCATCGTGAATCCCAGAAAAGCAGTAGCATGAGCAATGAGCCTGACAAACAGCCAGAAGGTTCAGGTGAGCCCAGAGGAGCTTGGACCCCAGGGATGCTGGTCTGGCAGCTTGCAGAATAAGGGTGCTCCTCATCATCAGCACCGAAGGGAAGCACCCCTGGGGGCAGCTGATAAATGTGGGGGTTTGAGTTACTTCCCCATCCTTCCTTCCCAGAGTCGGACATCGGCTTTCTGCTGTGCCTCAGTTCATTGCACTGAACTGAAGGGAGCTTTTTTACTGTAGTATAACCAGCTAACGGCAGCCACAAAAAGTCCTTGAAAACCAGTGTTTGTCACCTGTCAAGGCAGGCCCTTCTCACCAGGGCACATAGGTTTGGAGGGGGTTACGTGGGACCTCCTGAGCTTCACACAGGCTTGTGCCCTGCAGCTGTCTCCTCAAAATGCAATGCTCTGCCAAAGCCAGGGTGAAGCTGAGGGCCTCCCATCCCCACAACCACTTCTGTGCCTGCTGGTGGGGGCCTGATCACTGCTCTTTCAAGTTTCAGGAGGCCTCACCCCCTTTTGCCCAAATCCTGGCTGGTGACCTGTGAGTGAGAGGTGCTACAGGAGGGAGGTGTGGGGCCATCTGCTGTCACTGTGGAAGTGGGATCTTCTCCAACCAGATTAATTTCCACAATCTGGGAAAACATCGTTCCAGTTTTCTCTTTTGTAACAGCAATCCATGTTGTCAGTTTAGATTATAGAGCCAAACAGTGAGATTATGCTGTCAAATGTTTATTTCTGTGAGAACCTGTTGAATGAGTCAGGTGGTGTGCCTCCTCTTGTTCTTTCCATAGCTCTCCTGATTGATTCTTTACATCCTACTAAGAGTGAAGATGCCTTGAGCCAGACTTGAGCAGAGCAGAGTAGGACTAACATGTCTCCTGGAGTGAAGGACTGCTGCTGAGTGGAGCTGAGGTTTTCACAGCAAAAGCAAAGTTACACAGATATGTCTCTGAACCACATGCTGGGCTTGAGACCAAGCAACAGAAATAACACTGCTGAGCTTTTTCTCCATTTGGCCATTGAATTTAGATACCTTGAACTTCAGGGAAGTTTGCATTTGGATTTTAAGTACCTTGGGATCTGAAACGCCCTGGACTATTGAGAGGCATTGTGGTGAGATGCATGCAGTCACAACAGGATGCAGAACCTGGACCTGCAATTTCCAATGGGCCCACCTCCAACCTTTTATATTAAAGTCTAATGAATTCAGCTGCAGACAACACCTGCTCTGTCCTGTGCAATTTCATAGAGCATTGTACTGCTCCAAGGCTCATTTGAGCCCACAGTAAATTAGTATTTTACCTGTTGGAATGTTTTTTTGCTCCAGCTAGTTTAAAGGCAAGTTGTGGCAGTGAGTGGGTGGGGCATATTTTATTTAGCTGTGGTGAAAATATTGCCATTCTTGCTCTGAGCAGCTGAAGCAATAGAAACCATAAAGAGAGAAAACCACCAAAGGGGAGGGGGGAAGGAGATGAGGGAGAAGAAGGAGTGCTTTTTTGATGGAGATGTAAGGAATTTTGAGAGTAAAGCACTTGTGAAAATACAATACACAGATGAAAGGGCATGAACCCCTAAGCAGGGTGACCCTATATAGCTGCCGCATGGCTTGGCAAGTAATTGGGTCAAATTGCTAGTTACCAGGAAGGTTACTAGTTACCTAGAGGACTGGGCAATAGTTGCTGCCCAGTGTTTCCTTTCCTGGGTCTCAGAGCTGTTTATAACGAGGCTTGATGAGTCAAAAAGTTCTAGGACGTTCTGGTCAAAAGTGAGCTCTGCCAGGGAGCACAACCAGAAGTTTTCAGATCCCCGGGTGGCCCATTTTTACATTTTCCAAAAAAAAGTTGCCAGGCTGCCACGCTCAAAGGGGGTTTTTTATAGGCTGTGGTGTTTAGCAGGGAGTATGTCAGATTCACTGTGAATAAGCTGTTTCAGAGGTCTACTGTCCACTATGTAATTTTAAACCTTTTACCTTTCATCTTGCAGCTGGAAAATGTTTCCAGTGAATGCCAGGAGCCAAGGACTTAGTGGAAGGAGGGCACAGCTGGTTCCACTGCAAAACATGTGAAGCAGAGTGATGCACTGAAAAAGGAAAAAGCAAAACCAGGGGTTTAAACATTAACCAGTTCCTGCTTATAAAATAGTTTTCTTTTCTAAGGATGCTCTAATGCTTTGGTGATGAATATCAGTACGAAATGCCTTGATTGAAAGAGACAGGAAGGAGACATGTTGGCATCTGAGACAACTCTCTCATCAAATGCTAATCATGACAAGACCCACTTACAGCTAGCAGTGTGTAATCAGCCACTTATAAGTGCCGCGGCCTCACGCAACAGTAAGGATGGGGTATGCAGGCAAGACACGCAGTTGCACATCTGCTTTACAAGGAAGGAGGTTTGTGTGCCTTGCACTTCGGAAGCTTGGCACTGCTGCATCGCTTGTGCAACAGATGCTCCACTCTGAGCAAGCAGTGATTCCTCCCACTCCCCCATATGTTTGGTGGCTAATTGCGAACATGAAGGACTGACATTTTGATGCCTGCTCTTTCAACTTCCTCAAGTTCTTACTTTTAAGCAATTTGTTTCCAAGCTGAACTGCCTTCTTTTCATGGATATTTTGATGCGAGTCATTTAGACTATCCCACTAGCGGCTTTGCTAACTGTAGATGCTATGGACATCCACCGTGTGCTTTTTTTTTGTCATTTTATTAGAGTAATTGATGTCTGCACTCATTTTGGAGGAAGCAAGAAGCAAAGAACCTACAATGTGTTAGACACTTGGCTGTCTTTCCCTGGGAGCATGCTGTTAGACCTCGTATCTACCGAGGACTAAGAGCACACATATTTGCAATGGATGAATTAAACTACTATAAAGTCACAGAGCAGATTTTTTTCAAAGTAACTTGGTCATGTGCCATGCCCTACTCATCCACCATACAGCATTGTCACTCAGCCCAAGGAGGACATTAGTTCTGTTTGCTGCTCTCTGTATGAGACCTCTTTAGCTTTCAAAGAATGCAGTTGTTTGTCCACCTTTTTTCCCCCTCCCCATTATTACCAATAAGCATAGAATAAGCCAGCTATGGCAAAATGTTGCCTTTGCAGTCAACAGCCTAGAAGAAAAATTTGTGACAGCTGGAGGAGAGAGTCCCAGACAAGTTTTTATTCCTGATTCTTCCAGCACTCCTGCCTTGTTAAAGCTAGGTCACACGTAGTCTCTGACCTGTTTGTCACTCCCTCCACCCCACCAAGCTGTTGTGAATATCTCCTGTCCTAGTCAGTTAGGGTTCTCTAAGCAGTGACATAATAGTTGGGCAATTAATGAACCAAACCTGCATCATAATGAAGGATAAGCATTGTTAGTGAGTCACTCTGAAGCACGGATCCAGCGCTGCTGGAGTGATTTTTCTTCAGCAAGCTGCAGCTGGTTGTAACAAGGGTGTATCTTTATATGTTCTGCCTCGGGAGCAAATTACTTCAAACAGGACTTTGCTGTGTAGCTGGAGAAAACAACTGTTTGTTTGCAGTTTTCCTTTCAAAGGGATGAGTCTAAATCATGCTTTCTTGATTGAAACTAACTACCACCTTCAAGGCCAATCCCTTTCTTGTAGTGGCTATTTTTGAAGGAAAATGCTGGGTTTGTCTGCACAGGGCACTCACTGAAGGGGCTGTGTCTGTACCCCTGCCTGCAGACAGCGATGTGCCTACAGACCAAGCAGGGAGCAATGACAGCAGCTCCTGTGTCACCCACCACAGCCCATTTTGCCATTACTAGTGGAAGGGACAGTGTGTATTAACACCTCTCTGATTGATGGATTAAGCTTTTCTAGGGTGAAGCTCGAACGAGTAACACTGTACTCAATCAACTTGGGTTAGTGGTTTACCTCAAAAAATGGAGGAAATCACTTAGCTCTTTAAGCAGAAGACTACCACAGCCATAGTGGTTTTGCAGCAGCATGGGTTGGTTGATATTAGAAGCAGAGAAAAGGGAAAGTGCCATGGCAAAGCTCAGGGATTTTCCAGCATGGCCTTGAGCAGGCAGCAATTGCTTCTGGATCCCAACATCCCAGGGTGTCCCAGCAGCAACTCCAGGAGAGGCCAGCATCTTACCCACCTACATGCTTTTTCAGCAGATGTGTTTATAGCCTGAAGCAGTCTGACATCCAGACTGGAAACCACCTCCTTCTTACTGTCCGAGATGCACTTTGAATGAAGTCAGTCAGATTTGATGCTCTTGGGATTGTACTAGAAACCCCAGCAGAGGGTGGAGGGGCTGCATCTCATCAAGACCTAGCAGGTAGAAAGTGAAACACTGAACTGTTTCCCACTGAGGGAGCATCACTTCAGCAATAAGCAGATGTCTACCACTCCTGGCAGACTGATGCCAAGCTGTGGATTTTGAGGGTGTGAGAGGCTGCAGGTCAGGGGAAAATGGGATTCACAACAGATATCTTCTTCTCAGTGAATCTAATCACCCTAGCCTTCTCCTCTAATCAGCAGAGAAACAGCATTCTCTATGGAAAGATGCAAAGCACCTAAGATGCTTACCCTGAACCATCCTGTAAAGGATACCTTACTTCTTCATTGAACTTGAGGAAATTAATCTCACAGGGGTTTCTGGCTTCCATTTACATCCCCAGTATCACCTGAGTTGCAGGTTGGACATGCTTCATGTATTCTCTTGCATGTCTTCCAGGAGCAGGCTAGAATCTCTTGGGATTTGAAAGGTTGTCCCGTGGTTTCACTTAGTCGTAGAAGTTGCATGTGGCCTAATTCAAAGGGCCTGCAGACATGAAGGAAACAAGCTCCCACATAAAGCTGTGAGGAGACATGGAGTGTGCCCCACATCAACACACAAATCCATCATTTACAGAGTCTGCAAATATGGAAGTGGACTGTTGCACTTTTTATGCCTGATTATAGCACATTGGAGAGGCTGTGACAGAATAGCCTGTCCCTTTAGGAGTCCACACAGTTGTCATATCCATGGCTGGCCCTGTAAATGGGATCTCTACACAGAGGGTGAACAGAAGAGCCTCATGCAAGTGGGAAAAAGAGTAACGTTTAAACCTGGTTACACACTGCAAGAAATATCTGAATCATCCCTAGAGACAGGCAAGAGCAAACGTGTAAGGAGGAAGCAACCTATTGCAGTAGTACTGACACAGGCAAGAGAAGGAAAGGTATCTCCAGAGGTTTCATCTTTGGCTGGATGTAGAAGCAAGGTCCACCTTGTATGTTAGAAAATAGCACTGCTGAAAGAGACTCTTGGGGCTGGCAGAGCAAAGAAGGTGACAGATGCCATATGGGGAGAATAGCAACAGCTCACTGGGGCTTCAGGAGTTCTCAGTGATTGAGGCAGGAGGAAACTGTAAGCCCACCTAGGATGACCTTCTGCAACTACTGGCTGCAGATCCCCGGGTATCTCTGCAATAAGCCACCAAACTAGTGTCTGACTGCAGCTTATCTTCAAGAACAGTTCCTGTTTGGTTTTGAGGAGTGAAAGAGATGGAACATGTTCCTGTTTAGGCCACATCCACGGGTTCCTGCCAAAGCCCATGCTCTGCTTGACACCATAGTGGCTGGGATACACTGTGCTGAAGCCACAGCAGCTCTCACAGGGAACGCCAGAAGTGGGACCTTTTGCCTCGTGACCTGTGCCACAGCTCCCATCCGCAGATCTCTGCAGCATGCTCAACCTCTGATGGGAAATGTTTACAGTCCAGTTCAGCTGAGATGATCCCATGACTCTACATGGCTTAAAGATCACTGAGATTTTTCCTTTAGCTGTTAAGAAAATCTTCACAGAAGGAAGAACTGAGACATGTAGTCAAAACAAAAAAAAAAAAAATAAAATTGGGGAGCATTTCCAACTGTCTGAAAGGTAACCGGGACACATAAGGTACATTCCTCAAAGCCCCAGTTCCTGTCAGAGTCTGGTTTTCATTCAAAGTAAAAGTGCTCTAGGATTTTACAGAAGGAAAAAAAGGAATTTCCAGGGAAGTGAGAAGATCCTTTAAGAGTCCCTCTGGAACAAGCACTAGCTGGCTCAGCCACATGCAGTGAAAAGGATCCCACCTTGTCCACCTCCACTATATCATCTACCCTGCACTAAAAATAGCCTCCCGCTGCTGAAAGCACTCCACTTCTGTTCTCCATCCATGTGTTTTTCCTGTCTTGACTTTGTGCAGCGCTGTTGCCTGTTATAGATGTGCAGACAGAGTGAAATGGCCATCTGTACTGACTGGCAGAGGGAATAAACTCTTAAACAAAAAATGCTACCTTGCAGTGGGCAAGACATCTTGCACTTCTCAGATTTCCATTTTAGTCTTCAGTTAAGCTGGGTAACTTTTCTGCTTATCCAACTTAATTGGAGCTTTGCAGGTACAAAAATATTTGCTCTGTCAGGGCGGAGAGCAGCCATTGTTTGCCATGGCCTCAATTCCTTGCAAATGTTTTCTTCTGTCTTCTTATTCTCATCTCCTTTGGCTAAACCACAGCACAATAATCCTTTGTAATGCAAACACCTTGGTATGACATGTTAGGATCTGTTCCACTGAGCCGATTTAGAAGGAAAGCATACTTGTAACTGTGTAATTGAACTGCGCTGATATGCATGTGCCAGGGAACATAAACTCTCAATAGTTTCACATTCATGGTATTTTTCCAGATGGATTGTAGCTGAAACTGTATCTTTAATGTCCTTAAGATACAGCACAGCAACCCATAAACTTCTTGAGCTCCACAGAGCATTGGGTGGAAAAGCATTTGCTGTGCCAGATTTCTCCACTAAGTATTTCTCCTGACAGTGGCACTTTGAAAAACCATGTAACTGTGAGATCTGATGGTTACAGTGCTTTCAGAAAGGAAAAATAGTGTTGCAAGCAAAGGTTAACCTACAGTGACTGATCTACTTAAGCTTTAAGCATTCATGCTGAACCTTTGGATAAATGTTTATTTAACATTGAAAATGTGTTGTTCATTTTTGTGACACAACAAACAGTGTCTGTGCTTGCTGGGACATGGCAAAGTTAGCTAAGCTTTCTGCCTTCAGAAAAAAGAGCCCTAATATTAGGAAAGAAGATGAAAAAACCTGCCAATGAATGGGATAATATTTCAGGTTAGTCTCCCATTTATGGCTTTGTTTGAGAGGCTGAGAAAGGGATTGTCCCAAACAAGATGAGAGATGCTAAAAAGTATTCATCAGTAAATCCCAGTACTCTGTAAAGACCTGGCTTAATATGCATTAATCCACATCTTCGTTGAATGTCAATGTGATTAATCAAAATGTTAATTCCGGAAGGGGGAGGTTTGAGCCTTATCCATCTCCTTCCAACCTTCTTCTGGTCAAGCTCCAGGCTGGGTAACTGAGGTGTCCCCCTCCATGCCATCAATAGGGGAGGGTGCATAGCATCTTTGTACACCAAGGCTGCAGCAGTACCAGATGGTCAGCAGGATCAGAGGGTGTCCTGCACTTTGAAGGCACCAGGGAACATTCAGCAGCACCTCAACATTGACTTGCTGTGGAATGGGAAGGTCTGTGGGACTGGACAGGGGTAGTGAATGTAATACTGTATGAAAGACACGCAGTTGCCATTGAGTGCTTCTGGTATATCGATGGCTTTTCAGTGTTTTCCATAAGACAAGTAAAAGTCATGTTAAGGTAGAATGACATACTGCTGTCAGCAGACAGGCAGGGATCAGTGGTGCTGGTACCTGTCAGCATGAACACTAAAGCATCTACCAGCCCAGAGGGATTTTAGGAAGCTGACATAGGGAACTAAAAGATATTTTCCAGGATCAGCGGGACCAGAGTCCCTCACAAAGACAAGCCCTCTAGACATGATCTAGTGTGGACACATGCCATGGTCCAGAGTAAAAAGTACTCTTTTGACTTTACACTTTTACCACCTCCTTCAGGATGGCTGGAAATTGTCTCAAAAAAGTTGCCATGCTTGGGGAGATTAGAAATCTTACCCTTCTCTGGCTGCTGGCAAATGGCGAGATTATTCACAGCACTGAGGGGGAAAGCAGGACAGAACCCTTTCCCAGCAGCATGGGGTTCTCCATCTGCTGTCCATGTTGTTCAGTTTGAGAGCAATTAGGCAAGAAGGACGGGTGTCAGGGCTGGATCCTGATTCCTATCCAGCAGAACAGTTCCTACATCATTTTTGCGCAAGAAGGTTGCACGTCAGGTGTTAAAGAGCTGGCCAGTCATTGCACTGGGCCCAAACATTGCCCCTTCAATTGTTTATTTCTTTGCTTATGTGGACCAACCCAAGTAGCAGCAGTTGTTGCGTCTTTAGAAAAAGCCAGCCTCTTAGATTAGATTTTAAATCAAGGATCTGTGGGTGGGCTACTTTCAAAAGGTGTGTTAAAAATAACACAGAAAACTTTCAACTGGCAGGCTGCCTAAACTCCTCAGAAGGAGGTCTGCACTTCCCTTGGAAGTTTTCTAGGGATCTCCTCACCAAAAAAGGTTGAAAACCACAGTCCTATAGAGATTTTCTCTCATTTTCATTTTCACATCCAGATTACAGATGCTTTTATTCCTGTTCTTCTATAGTGAGCACTCCTCTGAAGAAAAAAACACCAAAACAAAACATGCAAAATGATACTTGTTAAGGTGTCTGTAATAAATCCAGTAAATCCTTTTTCACTTTATGTAAGACCCATTTTTCTATTTACACCATTTTACATTCATTAGAAGCTGCATGGGATTTACTTAACGAGTAAGTAGAGAAGAGCAAAGCTAATCCCTCAGGGCCTTATTCTGAAGTTCTTATTCAGGCAAAACTCCAGTGACGTCAATGACTCATTTCACCATGTAAAGATTTCAGTAGTGAGCTCTATCAGATTAAATACAAGTCTGCCCAAGATTTTACTCTATGAAATTATAGTAATCTCCGGCTCTGGATCTTTTGATTACAACTAGCATGCAGAACACTGCCAGTTTAGTAGCATAATCACACTAAGTCTCATTGGACCTGCATGTTATATGCTTGTTTTATTGTGGTACCAAACTGGCTGCCAGAATGCTTGTGCTTTTGACCACATATCATCTTTAGTAAGAATATGATAATTATGGTAAGATTTGGACTAGCTCCATTAATTATGGATAACTCATACACCACTTATATAACAATTGCTATGGGTCTTTTCTTTTTCTAATTTAGCCATTTCTCAACTCTATAGGTAATCTGGAGGGTTCTGGAGTAATTTTTTTCTTCCTAAATGTGCAACTCATAGGCTTGGTTTTTGAGAGGAAAGGGAGAAGATAAATTACTCTAATGTGACCTCTTCTATTTCAGAGAACTGCATGCTTCAAACTGCAACATGATTTTACAGAAAGCCTGTCCAAACTGGGGCAGGGACATTGAATCCTGGGAGAAGGGAGAGGAACTGGGTAGGGATGAGACTGTTTTTTATAAGTTTGCAATCTGCTTAGTGGAGGGAACATCGTCAGCAATTCATAAGCTATTCATCAGGTCAAAAGCAATAAGGAAGAAGAATGATACGGTTCAGTGGTCAGTCAGGCAGATCATCAGTCTTTCCATAATCCAAGCTGTGCAGAGGAATCTGGCAGAAAGGCCAGATCTAGAGAGTCTCTATTTTTGTCTGCATTCTGATTTTTAATAGATATTCATTTGCACACACTTATTTAATCTTGCTACCACAGCCCCACCCTTGTTCTAAAGTTCCATGGGGAAAAAAATAAAGCTTCGTTCAATGTGCAAAAACTCAGATTAAAATGGAAGAGAAAAAAACCCTGCAAAGCCCAGAACCCTTAAAAGTGAATAATTAAAGCAAGATTTGCTGGGCATAAACCTTGAAGATTGGGCAGATGCTGCAGAAACTGTATTTTTCAGCAGTCTGGTCTCATTGGCATATAGCTCCAAAATTGTGTCATCTGAGATACTTTCTAGATGAAAAATTTAATGTGTTTGATTTTTTTCTATAGGTTTTAAACTATTTAATGAAATCCTATCACCTCAAATTCTGGAAATTTGTAGTGAGGCAGGGAAACACAGACCTTGCAAATCAAATATGAAAAGTCATTCCTCCTAAATCCCAGCTAAGCTTCAGTGTTTACTGGGCTAAAGTATTGGAAACATTCCTTTAGAGAAGAAAAATCTCTGGGGTTTGGAGCTTGTCCTGATCTATGTTGTAACATGATGAGAGCACTGTAAGGTAATAAGAACAGGTATGCTGATACAGTAGTTAAATAACACCTAAAATTCCCAAGAAGACTTGCACAGCAGTCCTTCTTCCATTGAAAGTACAGGTTGGGCTGAGGGACAGGCATGTTGCTGTGTCTCCCACAGCCCTATTCATTACCAAGTCATAGAGAAACAGAGAATATTTCATGCCTGAGCAGCTTTCAGAAGGTCGCCTGATCCAACGCCCTCAATCAGAGAGGCTAGTCTTGAGGTAAGATGGCAGTTAGGTCAACACCATCAAAGATGTGACTTTCAAAGTAGGTGAGGGAAGCCTTGATCTGAAACCAGATCCGGCTGGTAAAAAGGTCTACTGAAAAGCATTTTAATCAGTGCAGAGCTCACACTGACTTCCGTGGGAGCTGGGTCAGACATCAGTTCAATGAGACTGGCCGCCACAGTCAAGTCATGGGATAATACAACCGGGCTTTTGTTGGCAGCATTCAAGGCGCCAGATTGTGTTCTCTCCTGTATTGGTGTCTGTCCAAAATCACTCCATTCACGTCACTAGAGCAATTCTCTACTTGTTCCTGTGTAATTAAGAGAAGAATCTTTCCCACTGGGTTGGTGAAATCACTCAGCATTTGGGCTATGGATAATCTGTACCTATTCATCACTGTCAGCATGAAACCTTTAGGATGATCTGCAGGACTGAACATTTTCCTGTGGGCTTCCAGGCTCCAGTCATAAAATCATAAAGGTTGCTAATAAGGACTTTTCAAAAAATGAACCTCACCTAGGTGTCAGGAGTCATGGCTAGCTCTGTGTTTCTGCCCAGTTTGGGGATTCCAAAGTTTTCACAGCCCATCTACAAAATTATGCGACATTGACTAGATGGATCCTGACAGTCTACCAGGAGCTGCACTGTAACAAAGACATGAGCCTGTGTCTATCTCTGACTGATGCAGCAACTCTGGAGACAGAGCAGAAGAGGTCTGTGCTTCCCATGTCTCCCATTAAGGGTTTTATTCAGGTGATGTCATGTAGTAGATGTTGTGAGACATGAGGAAAATTTCAAAACCCTTTAATATCAGAAACTTCTGAGCAAATGCAGAATTGCAAGCAGAGCTAACAGCAACCTAGCTAATGAAATCACTCAAGAGGTACTGTCCCCTGAGGAAAAATCTCAGATGAATAAGGAAGAGAGCTGGAAATGTCAGAGGAGAATTTGGAGAAGGATCAAAAAGCCAAAAATCCTTTAGAACTTTATATCAGATTTCTCAAATACTACTACACATGCTATGAGCACAGTCTAGCATCAGTGTTGCTATGAATGGCAAAGATGCTGAGCATGTTCAGCAGCACAGAATTTGAACGTAATGCTTCATAAAAAAAGAAACCCGTCACTCAAGAGAAGTTGCATGGGTATGTCTTCATTTGCAATACCTTGGAGAGCACAAGAGAAACTTCTGCTATAATCTAGAGACTAGATATTTTTTCCAGTTCATTTGTGTCAGAAAGGAAAGGTTAGAATAAGCAAGGGTGAATGGTCTGATCCAAAAGGGAAGCACAACTGTGGCTGCAGCAGTGGGAGAGATGCTCAAGAACAGGGCACCCACATGTCCTCCCTGACAGTGACCCACCTCAGGGTCTCATCTGAGCAGTCAGGGGTAAGCAGAATGAGAGTCTCTGGGATGTGAGATGAACATTGTTAACCTATGAGATCAAATGCCACAAAACAGGAAGCAAAGGCCCATTCAGATGATAAATTCTTTGGACAGCTCTCAGAAGCATCACCTTACATCCTGAAAGAGGTACCCTTGGCTGTTATCAAAGAGATCAGCTGCGTTGCCCAGGGAGGTGGTGGAATCACCATGCCTGGAAGTGT